>OV277697.1:22402564-23612705 GCA_922987775.1 Agonopterix subpropinquella
CATGTATGCTCAATAATTAGGTAGGTTAACCAAGTTTGACGCTTAGTATTGCCGTTTTTACGATATCGATAGAGCAAAAACTAAAAACCTTGAAAATAAAGTTTCTTGCAACCGACATTAATTTATGACTGTTTGCTTCTTTATTATTTGTAACGATCGGACGGACGGACAGCGTAGGCTTATGAACAGGGCCGTTTTGGCACCCTTTGGGTTAGGGTCCCTAAAAAGACAGCGTGTGTCAAGAGACAGACTGCCTTAGATTGAGTCTCTTCAGGAAATTTTTTCGTCGTAAACACAATGGGTAAGGTTAGGTGATAAATGACCCACTAGAAACGAGGCCCGCGGGTCATGTGGGCCAGTGAATTTTTGCTAAATGCAAAATACGGTAATGTGCAAAACGACAAGTTTCTTAATTCTAAGTACCTACTTACATATATTATGATTAGGTACGTAATCTATATAAACATAATAAATAATAATAAATAAATAAATATCTTGGACAATGTCACACAAATAACCAATGGTACATAAAGGTAACCTAACTTATCTTATACCATTCTTATACGTTACAAATCTCTGAATTTGAGCTAGAGCACTCTATCGTAGGTATAGATTATAGGCAGAACTCATGCAGATCACGTCAATCATAATTAAACAGGAAAAACTGTTAATGGAGAACATTTGACACCTATGTTACCTATGTAGATATCTACACTATTTATAACTACGTACAAAACTCTATTGTTGTATCAATGCAAATTGGTTCAATTCGTTAGTTGGTGCGGTGTTCTACAACAGAGGTGGTCAACTATTGGCAGTGCTAATTGCCGCTTACGTCATTGTAACGCGTTCATGTTGCTGCTCTATAGATTAGGTACCTAAAAATATTTAACAGACTAACAAAAAAGCAGATGCAGCAGATTAACTTGTTGGCAAAAAGTTGTTATGAAAATGAATTGTAAAATAAAAATACCTGGTTGTTAGAAATCAGTGATCAAGCGTGGTGATTAGATTTCTGTTTTTTTCATCCATTTAGGAAGCAGGTACTAGAATAAAACTTCTTTTTTCTTAGCCTATTTCATCCCACTGCTGGACAAAGGCCTCCCCTTTATCCTCCATGCATCCCTGTTCTGAGCCAGCTCCATCCACTCTTCGTCGAATTTATCCAGGTCGTCCCTCCACCTCTTTCGGGGTAGACCCTGACTGCGACGTCCATTCTCCGAGATCCAAGGTGTTAAGACTTCGGCCCATCTTTCCGGGTGCAATCGACAGAAATGGTCGACATGATATAGAATAAAACAACAGGGTGAAATTGATATCATTAGCATCCTTTTAAACTAAGAGTCTACCCATCAAACTGAACAACTTTTACACCCTACCCTGCGCGTGGCCCGACACGCACTTGGCCAGTTATTATTTGCTCCGATCGGTTTGCTGCCATAGTAAAAGTTCATTAGTTCAGTTCAGTGTTCAGTTCGATGGGTAGACTCTTAGTTTAAAAGGATGCTAATGATATCAATTTCACCCTGTACTTAGTGAAATAATACGTTCATTTTCTGTTGAACTAGTTGAACTGCGATATGTGTGCATTGTGCTGCAACGGGCAATGTGTTTATCGCAATCATATAAGTAGGTATATATATTGGGACTATCATAATATCATTAGATAGCCATAAAAATATCAATATCAAAGAGAGCGAGAACAAAGCAAGTTGACCAGCCCTGTCCCGCATACGGGTCTTAACTAGACGCATCCGTCTTTAGTACCTACAAGGTGTAGTCCAGAATTTAATATTGTGTCCACAAGGACTTCTTGATCTTAGACCACAAAGGAATAAGGGGCCATGGATGCTTAAATGAGGTCCTTTTGTTTCATTATGTATATGAGCGAGCACTGTATCTACCTAGATAGGTACTTCTGCAGTTTAGTATGGGACAGCTGATTTTTGTTGTTGTCTGTAATCGTCTATTGTGGATCATCGTTCTTAAAAATGCTGACAATTTTTTAAGGAGGTGATCAGACCGTCAAACTGAACAACTTTCTCCATGGCACCAACATCGAAATAGCGAAGAAAAAAACAGCTCTTCCATACAAAACTTCAACGGTTTGCTGGAAGAAAACTCTTTTAGAGTAGGTACACGACTTACTGTAATCTTTTTTTGTACAATATAAATAAATCTATGAATCTATGAAAACTGCAAACCTACTCGAGCCAAATGTATTGTGATTTTTATTCGCGATTTCGATGTTGGTCCCATAGATAGAGAAAATTGTTCAGTTTGATGGCCTGACAGCATATTAAGAAGGACCCTGTATGTGTGAACTAATGTCAGTAAGTAAATGACTTTGTAGTTTGTATTTCTATTTCTTAGACAATTTAATAGGAACTCGCCTTACGGTAGCATTTCCCCTCTGCCACGGTATTAGATCAATTAATCTTGCGCATTTACACCCAATTTTATACCTTATCACTAAACGAGACAGCCTATAATAGCGAAACAATAATTTTGAACTTAGAACGTTTGGGGTTCACACGAGACTATTTTTCATGATTTTTAACATTCAAAATTAGAATCTAAACTTATGGGGAATATAATCCAATGTTGCGGATTTCATGTTACCTCGCCCCCCGCAAAAAGTGGCAGAAATGTTTCTTAGTAGAATGACACGCGTAACTCGTCCCTATTAAATTGTCTAAGTTCTATTTCCATCTAGAAATGTTTTCGGAAGAGCAGTGCTGGGTCAGTCACTCGAGACCTTTGTTTATGCAAATAGCATCAAAGAGAAGTCTTGATATTTCGTATACTGTCTGCATTAATTAATATCTCACAGAAGTAACTATGACTTGATGTTACTTTAATTAAATTCTTTGAATAGCTACTTGCAATGTTTTGTCAAACTTTAGGATTTTTTAATGAAAGTTGAATAGACAGCGTTACTTGGGGAGCATCTACTGCGTATTACTGCAGGCAATAAGAGAAACTTTATTTGCTTAGTCATTGGCCAAGAACTTACTGTAACCTGGATTCAGATTCAGCGTTAGTGAACTTGAACCGTATTATGGTTTTTGTAGTTTACTTCTTCAGTCGATGGCATGGCATGCCATTGAGTTCGACTTGACGCAGTTTACTAGAATTTGGATGAAATATACACACACATAATATACATTTTAGTCGAGTCGGTACTGCAGTTTTGTATCGGACAGCTGATAATTTTTTCTTGATTTTGGCCCCATAATGAAAGTTGTTTAGTTTGATAGTCTGAAGCACCCTCTTATGTATCACTAGGGTGTTTTGTTACACCCTGTATATAAAATAAAATACGAGAGCGTCGATGGTGTGTTGCGGAGAAGTATGGAAACTCAATCTCCGGGGCGTATATAGGCTGATAATGGTATTAAAATAATTTACTTCAAAACTAATTCATGTGTCATTTGTACCAAAATGTGGTCATAATTGCAAAACTAATTTAAAATTCATCGACAGTCGGCGCCCTACTATTGTGATATAGCCTGTGATCGGGGCGCGAAGCACTGCTCGGACGCATGTAGGCAGCCCTACTAAAGGTCTACATCAGCTGTTTCCGATCAACACTGATCAGCTGATTTCTCTCCTAATTTGACAAGTCCGCCATAATTATTACTGTATACCGCAAACAACACCCGTTACCCGGGAAACGTGACGGAGCCGACGCAGAAGCCAGCGGCCTATTGGTCGTCTCGCCGGGGAACCTTTTACACCGCATGCGCCATCAGCGCGCGCATGTTTGTTGCCTGGTGCCGCTGCACGTCAAAATGACTCTAAAATATGTTTATTTCCCAATCAGTTATTTTTGCGTTGTTTATAATGTGTTTATAATAATTATTTTAAGTTTGGTGTAAGTGTTTGTCCCGTAAATTTTACTGTCTTTTCCCTGTAACATGAGTCCCCCCTCTCCTCTGTCGACATGCCCCCACTGCCCTAGGTCTTCGCGCATGTTCACCTCGCACGGCCTCAAAGTGCACATCGGGCGCGTACATAAAGATGTGGTGCCCCCCCGCACCCGCCGCCGCCCTCCTGCATCAGCCGATACACACATCAGCCAGTCCGCTGCTAGTACACAACATCTTTCGCAACCGGTCAGCAATACACTTGAGAGCCTCGCGGCTCTTAAGAAATCCGTGCGGGTGCTTCGACACGTTCCTAAGGGGGCGAGAAACCTGGCGGCTGGAAAGCTGTGCGAAGTGATTGGTAAGTGCATCGAAACCAACGAAACCACAGATTGGTATGCCCTGCTTACCTTCGCATATTCGGCGCTTAGAGCGCCAGACTCACATGGCCCCGGCAGTCTCACCACCAAAGTGAAGTCTAATCTAGACTCCACTTTCAATTTTACTTTCGATGACATCAATGGCGTGGCTGCCTCGCCCCGGTCGCCTTCGGTCCTAAAGACGATTGAGGCCAAAGTATTTGAGGGCGACTTGAGGGGGGCCGTTCGTATGCTGATGTCAGAGGACACGATGGCTTCTCCGGGGCCAGAAACTCTGGCCTCCCTACAGTCGAAGCACCCATCACCGTCCCGCCCGCTAGCCTTCCCACAGGCACCAGATCGGTCCTCCCCCGCCTTAACGATTAAGGTAGAAGACGTAGTCCAGGCGCTAGGCAGTTTCTATAATGGGTCTGCCGCGGGCTTGGACGGAATACGACCGGCTCATTTAAAGGAGCTGACTTCGAGCTCTGCTGGCGACAATGGGCAGCGCTTGCTTGAGTTCCTCGCCAGGCTTTGTAACTTCTTACTCAGTGGGCAGCTAAACCCCGAAGTGTGTCCTTATATGTATGGGGCGTCCCTGTGCGCCCTAACTAAAAAAGAAGGAGGTGTCAGGCCGATCGCTATAGGGAGCACGCTACGTCGGCTGGTGGCGAAACTGGGATGCCGTGCTGTCAAGACTGAGATGGCCGAATACTTACAACCACACCAGCTAGGTTTTGGAACTCGGATGGGATGTGAAGCGGCGATTCACGCAACACGCGCATTCGCAGCGGAACCAGGGAGCGATGACTGTATTATCGTCAAACTGGATGTAAAGAATGCCTTCAATTCAGTGGAAAGGGATGTTCTTCTGGGCGAGGTGTATGAAAATATTCCCTCTTTATATCCATTTCTTCACCAGGCCTACAAATCCCCATCTAACCTGTTCTTCGACACATTCTTGATCCATTCACAGGTAGGTGCGCAGCAGGGAGATCCACTTGGGCCGCTAACCTTCAGTCTCGCCATCCATAAAGCCATTTTGGCGCTGAAATCTCCGCTTAACATATGGTATCTGGATGACGGTACCATAGGAGGAAAGCCTGAGGACGTTGAGCAAGACCTGCTAACACTACTACCCCTACTTAAGGAGGTGGGGCTGGAGATGAATACGTCCAAGTGCGAGTTTTTCTCCTGCGGGCCCACAACCTGGTCTTCATTTTCTCGGTTCAGTTCCTTGCTCCCTGGCCTCAAGGAAGTATCCGTGAGAACTTTTAGTCTCCTGGGTTCGCCTATTTTCCCGGAGGCAATTCCAGGGGCTATTGAAATCAAGAAACGTCTCCTACTCCTCGCCCAGGAGCGTCTTTCCAATATTACGGCCCATGTTGCCCTGGTTCTGCTGAAAACGTGCTTTGCGGTGCCTAAGATCACTTACCTCCTGAGGACGGCCCCTACCTGGTTGTGTCCTAACGACATCTCTGCCTTTGACAGCACGGTGAAATCTGCGGTTGAAACAATCGTTAATGTTTCCCTTAGTGAGGACCAGTGGAGCCAGGCATCTCTACCCATCCGCCATGGGGGCTTGGGTGTACGACGTGTGCGGGATTTGAGCCTGCCAGCTTTCCTCGCGTCGGCGCACGGGGTTGTCGGCCTCGTCTCTAAAATCCTGTCAGCCAACGGAGACGAGGTTTGCATACCTTTTGCTGCTGACGCATTGTCGAGGTGGGCGGCTCTCTTTCCAACCGCGTCCGTACCCAGAACCCCAGGAGTACAGCGTGCCTGGGACGACGTGGGAGCTAAAACGGCGATTGACCAAATGATAGGCGCGGCTACTGGCTCAAATCTGGCCAGACTCAGGGCAGTGTCAAGGACAGAATCGGGTGCATGGCTACATGCACTGCCTTCACCACACATGGGAACCCTGCTCGACGGCGACTCAATGCGTGTGGCGGTAGCTCTCCGCCTGGGCTGCGATGTTTGTCAACCACATCAATGCATCTGCGGGTCCACGGTGGAAGCGAACGGCCATCATGCGTTGAGCTGCCGTCGGTGCTCGGGGCGACACCCACGTCACCACGCACTCAACGACATCGTTCGGAGAGCACTGATTTCGGCCAACATACCCTGCAGGCTAGAACCACCAGGCCTCAGTCGCACGGATGGGAAAAGGCCTGATGGTCTAACGCTGGTGCCATGGCAGAGAGGAAAATGCCTGGTATGGGACGCCACGTGCGTCAGCACTCTCGCTGCCTCGTATCTCAGCCGCACGGCTCGCTCTGCAAGGGCCGCCGCCGAAATAGCGGCCGACAAAAAGCGGGACATCTACTCCAATTTAGTGCCACATTATTATTTCGTGCCCCTGGCCTTTGAGACCACGGGCTGCTGGGGGTCGGACGCTTTGACTTTCGTTAAAGAGCTCGGCCGTCGACTCCAGGAGAGGGGGAACGACGCTCGCTCCGGGTACTACTTGATGCAAAGGTTGTCCATTGCCATCCAACGTGGAAACGCGACAAGCGTCATGGGCTCCTTTGCACCCGGTATGACCCGGGGCGGGCTCTTCGACTGAGTGTAAATATCATTGTAAATATTTTATTAAGCTAGTTTTATTTTAATTTAAATATTTTTTTTACTTAGTTATATTTTAGTTAGTTATGTTAGGTATATAGTTATATTTTATTGTTATTTTTATCTTATATCTTCATAAGTATAATTATTTACTTCCTATTCTATTACGATATTATCTCGATGAAGCATGATATTGACATCGTTATGGCGTTATATTGCAATGGCTTTTGCTGTGATGATTTTTGGTTTCCCGTACCAAAATTGGAGGATAGGCAAGCCTATCCTCAGACGAAAGTTTGCCAGGCGAAGTGAAATGAAAAGCAATAAACCTACCACAAGTGGTTTGTAATGCGATTGCGGAAGGGGTTGGTGGATACCCTAAGGGTGTGGACTGTATTTTTTTGAATCTAGGTATTAGGCACTGACTGATTCGTATTCCCCGTGGCAGCTAAAGACAATGTACTAAGGCTTAGACGCACCTGGATATCCCGAAGGCGAATGCTCCTGCGGCCATGTACTCCTCTCCAGGAATTGCAGCAGCACAGGTGAGTGTCACACACGGTCTTCACAACGTGGTCGAGTCCAGAAAAATTATATTTTCGAGAGCGATGTAGTAATTGCATCAACGCGCGCGTGCGGCCTTTAGAAGTGTGCTCATTGGTCGACGACGTTGTCGAAGAGAAGTCCGAAATCGAATCGGACCAATGGTGAGCAAGGTTTACATGAACCCGCGAAATATACAGGCATCCAAACCAAAGATTGTTTTTAACTGCCAAGAGCATTAAAATAAACTAAAGTAAGCAAATTTACTTGGCGTAACCAACAAGCGATTCCTCGAACTGTATTGGTATTCCCTCAAAATCCAGCAGAAAACATCGTTCGAATACAAAGTTTAAAAGTCCAGCGAGTCAGATGATCTCCGTTTAAAAATGCAAGTTTTTGCTCCGACATTTCCCCGGATCATCGCGTTCTGGGGCCGGATCAAAAAGGCTCCCGGATGAGCGCTTGCCTTGCTACGAGACTACGCTCAGCTTACATTGGCTCGATTTGCTTTTATTTGCACACAAATTTGTAATTTTTTCGCTATTTGACACCCAAGATAGGTAGATAATGCAGCGCGCTAACCTTGGATAAGTTATATTAAAGTTATAATATGTCAAGACAGACAGTCGGCGCTACGAAAACGTTAAAAAAAATTTCAACCAGTACTGGCCTCTAAACCCTATCCATGTACACGCACACCGACATAATTTGTATGACGCCTCACGCACACTAACCTAAGAACGTTGGCTGGAAGCAAGAGGTTCATTCTAGATATATACTTTTTCTAAGCTGCTAACATAGTTTAACATAAGTTTGTTACTAACAAAATGAATCATGGTTAATTTAATAAATAACATTTAATATTATAGTTAAAAAAAAACCACGTCAGAGGCCGTAAGGCGGTCTGAAAAAACTCTGACACCAGGGCTCTGCCCACACGATAAGTAGTAGTAGTAGTAATATTATAGTTTAGTTTAGTCAAGGAAGGAATATGTTTATTCCCCGTTAGCAATTTCATACTAGCAGTAAAATGGTTTTGATACATTCGATACGATGCTTAAACGCAAGAAAATTCGTAGGTGGGTACGTGGGTACTAATCATGTACTAATCTATCAAGAACTATACAAAAAATAACACGTGAAAAATTTAGGTACGTAGCAAGCTATAACCAGAGCGCGCGCAAGTGCATACAATGGTCTTATTCTTTACCTACATTATTTTTATAATCAGTGGATCTAGTGCTACTCCGCTGACGCGTTTTAATTATACAATACGAGTTATATGTCCTATTCATAAATTCTGAATTGACTTGGTACTCCTCTGTAAGGTATTATTAGTTGTAATCAATCAGTTTTAACCTAGCATTTGCTTTACCTGAGACAAATTAAGTGTTTATCTCTGATTATAGTATAGTTTTATATTTTCCAGTTTTCCGATAACAAGGAACTGTTCCATTAATCTTGATCGATGTCTCTTACTTCATTCGGTTGTTTTTTTCTTCATTTATTGTGAAATTAAACTTGGAAGGAATTTTTCTAAGTGTTTCCTTCTAGAAATAGGTATCATAAGTATAAATAAAATTTTCCGTCCGGGGAGTTGACTGCATCCAACTTATTTTCAGTAAAAAATAGGTTGGAAAATAATGCTATACAGGGTGAAATTGATATCATTGGCATCCTTTTAAACTAAGAGTCTATCCATCAAACTGAACAACTTTTACTATTCCCTTCAACTATTACCCTTGATTACTTAGGTGCCTACTAATTTGCCGTTTATAGACTGATTACTTACACAGAGTGAAATCGATATCATTAGCATCCTTTTAAACTAAGAGTCTAGTCCCACCCATCAAACTATTATACTATTGGAGCAAACCGATCGGAGCAAAAAAAAAAAAATGTTGTTGCATACATTTGAATCGAGTATAGGCGTTGCAGGACGGCGTATGGAACAACAGACTTTTTTTTTTGGTCCGATCGGTTTGCTCCCATAGTAAAAGTTGTTCAGTTTGATGGGTAGACTTAGTTTGAAAGGATGCTAATGATATCAATTTCACCCTGTATATAAGTTGTTCAGTTTAATGGGTTGACTCTTAGTTTTAAAGGATGATGCTAATGATATCGATGTCACCCTGTATAAACTGAACAAATAAATCGTTTTTAATGACTCAATTTCATTAAGCAAGTAATAATTGTAAATTTTAAAGGCAAATAATACACAATCTTTAGGTACATAATATTATGTGTCCGAGGTGAGGAATATAATATACAATACCTACAACAACAACTCGAGTTCCTAGCACGTCATCATTAGTCCACTGCTGAACATTCCACAAAAGGTTCAGTAGGCTTACCGTGAGTTGACCATTAATATATCTATGGAGTTGTTTTAGTATACTACATACTGTAGTTACGACGGTCTCGTTGGTCTCGGTGCGCATTTTGTATGTCAACATCTGTTCTCGAAGTATATAATACGAAATTCAAAACCAAAATGGAAGTAAATCTGTTGTAGTTTACAGTAGGTACAAGCGCATGGTATGCTTACTGATATTTCAGCTCTGAGTTAAATTTCAGAAACGCCCTCGCTAATGTTAAATCTAGCTAGGTAGGTAAGACTCGTGATAGACACTCGATCGTATCGATTGAGCGGCGCCATTTTACGGTTTACCTACATTAATTATGTATGCGATAGTTCATTGTAATGAACTTCCCATGGCGTCGGCTTATCTACCTAAGCCACGTGAGGCTAGTAATCGAAGCCAAGAATGACCCGGTTTGTACGATATGACTAGATATCCTTATCTTACTACCTATGGCTATTTTCAAGCAAGCCAGCAACACTTCGACCCAATGGATCTTTTATGTTGACCAGACTGTATTATTGAACTTTTTTTTTCGTTGACTTTACAGACAACCCAATTTTTCCAGATCATCATAGACACTCATAGCCAACAACTTTTCAAAGTCATGCACAACATGCCTATTATTTTGATAGCTTTTTTTTCACCAAAAATGTGTTGTAATACAGTATATTCCATACCTACCTATTTGTAATACGTGATAACTTGGGTAGGTCTGTGTCCAGCAGTGGGCTTCTATCGGCTGATATAATGATGATGATAATGAATAACTTTCAATATGCCTAATATGCTGACGGTTTTTAAAAGAGGCTATCAGAAAATCAGCTGTCCACATACTTGGGTCGAGTAGGTCAGGTCAGGTAAAACTTAGTTCACTATCACTTTATTACGTCACACAACCACAGAACCACACACAACTTTTAAAAATTGTTCACATTTCTTTACATAATACGATACAGTCTATTCGTTTCTTGCTAAATTTTAAATAATGCATGAAACTTCCACAATTTCGCGTAACACGACTGAGCCGTGAAAAGGTTTGGTACGATTATGACAAGAAATGACAGTTTATAAACTTTGCATTTTATAGACTACCATACAAGCTTCATAGGAGTAATTTAATGTTTATAGGAGTGATTTGTCAGTGACTAGTATTTTAATCAAGTGAAACTCATATTTTGTTCTATAGCTTTCTCTACAGGATAAAAACTCTAGTCACGGTTCAAGGCGCATATCATCGCCATTTTGATAATTGAAATGGAACCTTACAAAGATTTATACATATTTGATGTTGCTTTAAACACTTGTTTTGACCCCTAAAAACTACAAATTACTTGAAATGAATACTTTTTATGAGGAAGCTTCATAAAAATATCGTTTTTGTTGAAATTAAATGAAAAACTGAAATTCATATGTTTTATGAAAATATTAAAAATAATTTCTTTTAGCTTAAATGTTTTACATACAGCGGGCGCTTTAGTTTTATACAATCATCTCCATATTTCCCACGATGCAATTAAATCCGCACTCTCATTCGCGCTATCTACACGAAATACCAACACGTTAATATGAAGATAATTTTAATAAAATGTAATCTCCATGTTGAAATACAGGGTGTACAATAAAATGGGACAGCTACTTAAACGGGTGCTTCAGACCATCAAACTGAACAACTTTCTCTATGGGACCAATATCGAAATCGCGAAAAAAAAATCCGCTCTCCCATACAAAACTGCAAACATAACTCGACTGAAATGTATGGGACAGTAGATTTTTTTTTCGCGATTTCGATATTGGTCCCATAGAAAAAGTTGTTCAGTTTGATGGTCTGAAGCACCTCTTTAAGTAGCTGTCCTATTTTAATTTACACCCTGTATACTTGTACCACCATAACATTAGTGTCAAACGTACGCCATTATAAAATAAAACGATTTTAAACTGTTTATTCTTGTATGATTCTTGTGATTATACATTTTTAGCTAATCGGTTATAAAATGGTCTAAAGAATGACTGTTTTACTATCTTAATATTATCATAAGGCTATCTACAACACTAAATTGTGCTCTAGAAACTGTTTAAAGGTATTCCGGTAAAGGTTACTCATTAGAGTTGGCTCTGAAACTCGTTGTCTTATGACTATCCTGGTTTCGCACTATAAACGTTGCCCATTTTTCCCGAACTGTATCTATGGAACCTCTTAGGGATATCTACATGGACGATTTGCTCTTATGGTAGACAACGACAGTAAATTCTAGTAGTTATCCTATAAACCCTCATTAGATATAGTTGTACAGCTTGGGAGGGTAAACAGTTTCATTTGCACCCATGATACTAAACAACTTTACCTAAGAAACATAGAGGAAATTCGAAAAAAATCGACTTTTCATACAAACATTCAGTCAGTTGATTGCATTTAGTTTAGTACAGAAAGTTTAAAAAAAAATTGCGCATTTCCTATAGGTTTCTTTGGGAAAGTTGTTCAGTATCATGGGTACAATCAAACCTTAAACTAATGCAACTGTTTACCCTAACACCCTGTAAATGCGAATGTGAGTTTGTTTGTTTGTTTGTTACGCTTCCACGCGTAAACTGTAATTCTACCGATCATCATGTTTTGTAGTTTACATATTTTCAAGAGTACCTATAGTAAAGGACATTTAATTCAATTTAATTTACTTTTTAATAATCTTTGATAGTTATTTAAGGACAACAATTTGAGAGAAGTCGCGGGTAAAAGCTGGTAAATTATAAACTTATAATTTATAATCTGTCTAAATTGCGCACTTAACAAAATGTTTCTTATTAACAATTTATCGTGCGTCCCCAAACAAACAGTCTTACATTCAAGACAGATAATTTATAGTTGTCGTGACCAGAATATTATTAGCTAATTTCGCAATGGTAAAGGTGCGTAAATAGTCAGTTATTTATTTAAATTACCTCGAGCATTCATTGTGATATTCATCGTGTTTACCTATTTACCTACTTTACATGACATTACATATTATTTGTGTCATGCAAATAACTACTCCTGTGTGCAATAGGTTTCTTTTCATTCATTATTGTTATTTTACTATAAGTAAATAAAGGTTTTGTACAACTGAATGAAGAATACGTAATTGTGTAACTATTGTTCATTATCTAAAATATCTTAGGTAAACATCCTCTGTAGTTAACTTATTGCGATTATAATTTGCCGGTCATATAATTATGTTTGTTATAGTTCAATAGGTCAGGTTTGTTAAGAAAACTGAAAAATACAACAATAGGTATAAACGTTGTTTATTAAAATTTGGTCTCCTAATAGTACCATACCTATACCTAATTCTCGGCATTTTTTCTATACCTATCCACAAATTAATAATAGGAATTTGAAACGATGAACGCTTTATTTTGTACCTAGGAACAGACCTTACCTACTTCTCAGGCTCAATTTATATCGAGATGGCAGCGGCTTGGCTTTAACATAACATACATATTCGTTATTTGCACAAATGTTTGCACACCAAAAACATACAGCAACAAAAACAGAATAAAATAAAAGCGGTCAAGTGCGAGTCGGGCTACTCGCGCACCGAGGGTTCCGTACCACACCACTACAGAACAAAACATTAGAAAATATACTTTTTTTGTCCTTGACCTTTAGCGCGAGACCGACACACACTTGGCCGGTTTTTAGTATTTTTTGTTATTCTGTATGAGTAAGTATACTCTATAATCACACTAAGTAACCGTTTTTACGATAGAGCGTGAGGAAAAAACGTTGATAAAAACTAGTTTCTTGTTGAGAACCCCCCTTAATTTTTAGCTTTTTGACATTTTTATTATTTGTTAACAAATCCGCCGCAATAACGCATAATCGAGCAAAATGTCAACTATCTAGCTATTACGGTTCAAAAGTTACAGCCCTAAATAGGTAGGACGGACGGACGGACGGACGGACAGACAGACAGACGGACAGACGGATGGACGGACAACGTAGGCTTAGTAATAGGGTCCCGTTTTCACTCTTTGGGTACGGAACCCTAAAAACGTATCACCTAAAAAGAGTGCTGTCTACATTCATACTTCATATTGTCCAATAAACGTCCGGTCTTTTTGATGGTACAAGGTGAGACTACGAGGTGATGCGATGTTTCGTACAATAGACATAATATACCTACTTCTATCCATAAGTTACAGGAATTAATGTCCTTCCGGTAGGAATAAATTAAGTAAAGTAAAGGTAAATCAGTCTCTGAGAAATTTGACCGTAGCAATACCGTAGCGCACTTTTTACGTGATTCGAACTGTACTATGTATCTACCTATTTTAGCAATGAAGATAAAGTTTAAATCCTGTGTAGTGTAGGTATTATTTCGAGAGATAAGCATTTTCTACTGTCCTTTAAACATCATCAGTAACTCCTAAACCGACAAGAGTTATGCATTATTACCTGGTCCATCCCCATCACAGAGATGCTCTACAGTCTACACCCTATGAACACTGAATCAGCCATGGAGCTGATGGTTACCAAAAGTACGCTTATCTCTTATAATATATCTACAAATGCTTGCCGCGCCGCTTCGCTGCCATCTCGGTCTGCCTTGAGCCTTAGTGGTAATTACGCCTAATGCCTAATTTTTAAACCTCACGACAAAACTATCCAAGTCTTTGTATAAAGTTTTTTTTAGAAACTAAACCAGGGACAGGTAACATTTATACCATCAAAAACATAACTTGTAAAAAACCCAAGTCTCGCAACTCAGTTCTTCTACCGTAAAAAGTTGTGAGATACATGTAATACCAAGTCGGTTAATTTATTCAGTCCCTACTTAAGAGTCCTTCTGTCTTAAGTTATTACGTAATTAGCTAACCAAACAACATCTTATAGTGACCATATCAATATTAAAAATCTTTTATGTTTTAAATAAATAGATTGACTTGGCAATCGCAAATATAATATGTACTCGTATAACTTGTGAGATACAATGTGTTTTCATGCGATGGCCAAGTCAATCTATTTATTTAAAACATAAAAGATTTTTAATATTGATATGGTCACTATAAGATGTTGTTTGCTTAGCTAATTACGTAATAACTTAAGACAGAAGGACTCTTAAGTAGGGACTGAATATATTAACCGACTTGGTATTACATGTATCTCACAACTTTTTACGGTAGAAGAACTGAGTTGCGAGACTTGGGTTTTTTACAAGTTATGTTTTTGATGGTATCTCATTTCTTTTTGTAGGTAGTCTTCGTCTTTTTCTTTTCCGGTACTACTTCTTGAGCTTCATCGACACTTCATCTATGATGAACAACACTACTTCTTTTAAATCTGATCTCAGAACTTGGAGCACTTCATCAAAAAGTGGCTTGTACTTTGGTATTTGCTTACCAACCAATAGTAAACCAATGAATAAGCCTTTCATGTCGTCAAACTAATATTATAGGAATCGAAATTATGAACGAAAATCGCTATAGGTAAGATTTCCAGGTGAATCTGAACAGTAAGAGCGTTTGAACTATGCTATGTTATGCTATGCTTCAGCTTGACCAGAAAGAGTAGAAATTAAATGAGGGCGCCACTGTCGCTTTACATGGCAACACTACACTACGACTTAAACTATTTTGATACTTACTGTATTTTCTCCAAAAGGTTATGCAAAACTTTGTCTATATTTAGCGATTTTTTTGTTTGACAGCAGCTAAATTTTACACCCTATAGAAATTAAAGTTTTCGGCAACAGCATGGCTAGCATGGCAGCGTGATATAGCGCTATCATACTTTCGCTCTCTATTTCCGCGCGAACGAACAAGATAAAAGGCGTGATGATATAGCCGTATCACGTGCAACATGCTACGCCTTCTGTATTCTAGTTCTAGAATAAAATAATGAAAACGCATATGAAAGTAATAAATAAACTCTATATTGTACTTTCAAATTATTCGATTCTGAACTATATTAGTACCTACCTATACGGTTGTCTTATTTTTGTAGGTCCGATATTTACATTTCTTCTTTATAAGATTTCCATTTATTGGCATGGCAATTTTTTTACCGAAACATTCCGGGCGGAAAAATTTCCAAAACAACATTAGAGAAAATAGATATCTAGCATATTATCAGTAAATCGCTTGTAAAAAACATCCAATCAGTTCTAATTTTCCCCGCAGGATATACCTCCAAACATAACAGAAAATAACACTGTAAATCGCTAGACTTGCACCACTTTTTGTTGCTTTATCCATTTGAAATAATAATAAGGACATATTCAAATATTTTATGGTAAATTTTAAATAATTCGAAATGCATAAAACTGCATTTGATGTTTTGTTGATTGACAGTTTGACGATAAAGTACTCTTTGGTTTGACGTTTTCCATAATGTTGTCATCTAGACTTTACGGTCGTACCAAGAAGCTTACAAACATAAGGTATGTAAGCTTCTTGGGTCGTACTGTACGTTATCTTAGTACAAAGTAAGTGGAAAGCAGATTTTGCATAGACAGCTTCCGCCATCTGTCGGTTACGTTTCGAAGCACTATGTGTTGAACTAGGGTTCATAGGGTAATGTGGTTGTGGCGCCCCCCGGTGCTAATAAGCGGCAACGCTATAAGAGGACGTCTTAAAATTCTAGGTGACTTACCTATCTACAACCAATAATATGTATACATATTAATTTATGGTATGGTATGAGCGCGGGGCTGTAGGTATTATAAACTTCTTGGCGCGGGGTAATTCATTTACTGCAAATGTAACTTTGTAATCTTATATATTTATATGGGATTACAAAGTTATTTATGCAGTAGTTTTTCCTTGATAGACTTAACACCATAGACGAAAATTGTTTCGCTTACGCTTAGCGATCTCCTTTTTTAACTAGAGCGAATTTGCTATATGCATCTCTTAATGAGTGAATATTGACAAGACACGTGCTTCCTTCTCCTAGTTCCTTCTAGTAACTTATCTTTCTACGTAGCGATCTCCTTTTTTAACTAGAGCGAATTTGCTATGTGCATCTCTTATTGAGTGAATGTTGACAAGACACGTGCTTCCTTTTAGTACCTTCTCTTTCTACACTTAGTATTCTAAATTTGAAGCGTCTATCTGCTAGAAGTTATACTTGTTCCTAAGCTAGAGAGTTTTGATGATCGGTCAGTGAGTGAGTGACAAAATTAAGAAACTTTGACTAGTTATAATTCTTAAACTACTGATTCAAATTAAATGAAATTTTAAATATACCGTGTTTATACAATGCCTGCTTGGTTGCTGAAAATTCAGGCTTCTAGTTTTATCCACTACGAAGTTATAGGGGGTCGAAAATGGCCTGAACTGCTTCGAGAAAAGGATGGTACGGCAGTTCCGCTTTTTTGCTCGACTTGGCGGGGGCACTGCCGTGCCCCCAGATAAGTAATTTAAAAGTTAAACGTTAAAGAAATAACGTTTAGTTGGACGTTGACATTTAACAAGTCCATAAATTCTTTATTTTGTGTGATATGTTTTATAAATTCGTCATTTTCACTGTAATTAAGACTGTAAGCACGAACAATTTCGTGTTTTCTTGTAAATTTTAAAGTCAATGTACGTATTTAGAGAATTTTTACTTTAATCATTGTTCATCGAATGTTCGAAAGTTCACACAAATGTGTCCACGCAAGTATTTAAAGATAGGTTGAACTCACTGAACCCAATGGATGAATCGAACGGTTAACCATAATGCACATTGCACACCTGGTCACGCTGGTATAGTAGGTATCCTGAAACGGCTTCTGGCTGCATGCAACATACCGACCAACGATTCGGAGCGACGACGTGTTCTGATGAGACCAGAATGACGCTTCACAAAAAAAAACATACCTACAAACATATTCTGACGCCTGTCTTCCACGCCACCTGCTACGATCCTGACGAACATCTCTAGCTTCCTCCACATTCATTTCTAATTCGCTTCTTCTTCTTATCGTGTGGGCAGAGCCCTGGTGTCAGAGTTTTTTCAGACCGCCTTACAGTCTCTGACGTGGTTTTTATGTAACGACTACTACCACCAGAGATAGTAGCCGGGACCAATGGCTTTACGTGCCATCCGAAGCACGGTATCATTGTTCTTTCAGACAATCAGGTGATTCAACCTGCAATGTCCTAACCAACTGAGCTGATTCGCTGAGCTCGGCCGTTGAAGATGTCAATATTACTATGGAGACGTGCATCTTTCTACTGCTGATTTGACATTAAAAAATCATACTCCAGGAGTGCGATTTTTGAAAGTCAAATCAGCAGTAGAAAGATGCCTATCTCCATACATTTTCAACTGCTGAGATCAACGTATGAGATTAAAAAATCGCACGCCTGGCCCTTTTTTTAAAATACTGACTGAGTTGAGTAGTCGGATAAAATGCGTGTGACGCTGATCGCCAAATTAGGTAGATCCGGCCAAAGCCAAATTAGAACTACAGTCATAATTACAGCGGACAACTTTACTGTGTTATATTTTATGTGTGATCAGACCCTTAGGTCGAAATTTAGAGGTTCTCTAGTCACATCAGAACCCACTCTGCAAGTTGAATTCCATGGTGTCGCAGTTACGGATACGTCAAGGGGGACGTAATCATCGTCATCTTCAGTCAGAGATATTCTACATACGTTAAGTATATTCAGAATATTAACATCTTCATATCTCTATTCGCTGCCAGTTACTGCTGCTTAGTACCTCTGTCTATGCGCACATTTATTTGTTTAAAAAGTATACACAAATTAAACAACTTTTTCGTGAACTAACATTGCAACCATATGATAATTTTGGGCGAGTCCGAGACGCTCTTAGCCGGTCTTTAAAAAAAGCCTTGTCACAGATAATCTGCTTTTGTTCCAATATTGCTGATAGCGCATGAAATCCGAATAGGTTACATTGTCTTTGCAAGTAGATGAAACAAGAACCCTCTGTAATTTGATCAAAACACCTAAATCATTTTCTATAATATATGCGATTCCTACAGGAACGTGACATAAGCGATCGGAACTCCGGTCAGGTTCGATTAGGGTTACCGAATTTCAAATAGCTACTACCTACTGCCTTTCTAAGTTTAGAGACGAATTATTTCATCCAATAAGTATGGTATACTGTTTTTTAAACACTTTTATATCCATATTTTTAGGGGTGAACTGAACAACTTTTGCAAACCTGAAATCACAAATAAAATTAGGTGTTCCATACTAAACTGCAATGCCTACTGGACTCAAATGTATGATGATTTACAAACCGTTTTATTTTTCAATTTCAGTTTTACTCCCATAGTAAAAGTTGTTCAGCATGTGCTGACAGCATGATCGTCTGAAACACTGAAAATGTTGATGTCATGAGTCCGTCACAAATCACAACACACGCCTCGAAATGGGAGCATGAAGATTTCCTTACTGAAAATTATTATGCACACACAATACTTTAGCAACAAAAAGGCAGTAAGAAAAACGCGAAAAAAGAGGGTAAATGTCCAAATCAGTGAAAATGTTATCAAAGTCCAAAAGTGCACTAAACGTCAACCCTGGCTCTCAGGCCGATCCCAAGAACCCTGATTAATATTGCAGACTATCGTTTCCGATGGCCGAACCAGTTAAATTGCCGGCGTTAAACTGATTATGTAACCCCGACTGACTTAATTTCCTTCCGGAGATAGCTTTTATTGGATTTTGAGTTTATATGCAGTCCTGTATTAATGACGTCTTCGTTCTAGGCTTTTGAATTTACTTGTTGAGTTTGTAGTTTCAGTTTAAGAAACTTAGAAACAGCCTGAAGAGTAAAAGGGAAAATCTGACTCAAATGATAAGTTGCTGTTCGGTTCGCGAATTCAATGTAAGTTCAAAGCTAGTGGGGTAGACTGCGGAGTCGAAAGTAAACCGCGATCTCTATGTATATTTCGCGTAACGTTTTCGCTAGCCGATGATTAGTTGGTACTTACTTCAAGTACTGTCCTTCGTTAGGTTTGCTCGGGACCAAGTTCCAATCTAGAGATTGACTTTAGTACTTGGTCGTGTGCTCGTCGAAAAGTGATAAATATAGATAAATTTTTATCTTAGGAGCGTAATTAAAATTGATCATTCGGTACATTCGGAGTAGATAACTCGTACTTTTATTAAGGAAGAAATAGGTATTAATTCCGTGATTTTAGATGGAATTGTTTATTAGAATTGAAACTTGCGGATTTTTTTGCTTCACCACTCGGGACTCGGGACTGGAGTGCTATTTTTGAATTGCATGTGTATGAACATGCACTAAAAGCACAGTTTATGTCAGTTTCGTCTACGAATTGGAATTAATTGGAAACAAAAAAATTTCATGCTACTTACCTACCTAAAAATCTATCTGTCTGTACTAGCAAGATTCAAGATAGACCACCTCACCTCACCTATAATAGAAATAAGTAGACATGGAGCGCATATGTGGCGTAGATGTTATCGACGTCAACAAATTTCGATCGAGACAGAATATGTAAACAAATTTTCAAGTCGTAAACAAACTCCCAACATGAAAATCTGTCTAGACTAGTGCATAGGTAGTGAACATTTCTCGAAATGCCATATTTCAGAGTGCATGCAAGCATGAGCATGTGTTGAGCATCCAATCCGTCATTGTACAGCCAGGCCGGACCATTGATTACGGCCATCGATTGTACGTTAGCTAATTGGAGCTTTGGCAACGGTTTTTGTACTTTGCCCCAACTAGCTGTAATTTGTCACTTTAGCTGTTCAGATTGCGAGTGTTTGGTTTAATTGTTAAGTTGAAAGTGGTTTTTTGATGGGGATACATTACGGAGAGTTTGTTCTAAGAATTTATCATGTCATCGCCAAATTGGCGATACTTTTTAGACGATAAGTACAAGCCCAGCCCATGCATGCTTTTTACACACAGTATACCTAATAAATAACGCTCATTTTGTTCACAACTAATAGGGGTGTGCGAGGGTGCTGAGCACAGAATAAGGTTATTAGAATATCTAACACATTTATCTTTTAATATTAATATTTATTCGACAGATCCATAAAATAGTGATATTAAATAAAATTACAAATAAAGTGACTTAAAACTAAACTAACCTAGAATGTGGTGCAGGTTCGGTCCTTGTTCGGTACCCAGAACGCGCTGGCCGCATTTCCTCGCTGAATGGCTATGCTGATTCTTTGAGCGAGGAAATGTCTCCTGTCAAGTCTATCAGGCGCCCATTGCGGCCAAGAAGTCTACCAGGCGGCATTAAAAAGCGCCTGCGAATTATGTCCCCAAGGCCCGTGAGTTTCACACCAAAACCCATAAACCCACGTACCGGAAAGCGCAGCGTAGCGAAGGTAGGCCCCCACAAGTTGAACCGACGACCTGGTGACGGCGAACCCGTTGGATAAGGGCTGAGCAGGACCGGTCCTTGTGGTGATCCTTTGGTCCAATGTCCAGCAGTCCAACAGCTGAGATGATGATGATGATAATTAAATTAGTATAGTTTAATGGTCTGAAGCATCCCCTAAAGTATGTAACGAATTTAAGTTTACAAGTTATAAAAGTTTTTAAAAATTATTTCGTAAAAATTTTTATTTCGCTATGAATAAGACAACATTTTTGGTAATGTTAGTTGTTTTGTTCACTCAGTTTAAAACTTTGATTAAACACCGCTGTTCCCTGTAACCGAAACCATTCCCTAATTACAGGCGTGACGGGCGTAATTTCGTATAAACCATGCCATGCAGAGATTTAATTGCTTCTAACCTCGCCGTCATTAATTATCGCTATCACAATTTTGCGACGGATTTATTTTAATAACCCTTGATTAGAACGTTTTTGGGGTACTCGTTGGTACTGTTGTGTTGCTTACAGGTTTGGCTTGGTATTATCAGTGGCGTAGATCGGGGCCGTATAATTATATGGAAAAGCTACTTCAATACGTCCCCACAGGCTAAGACTGAGTTAGCACTTCTAAACGGTAAACACGCGTAAATGCTTAGCAGTGTTGCCAATGCTACGGCAATTACCGTGTTCTACGGCTTTCAGGCCAAAAAATTACAAAATCCACGGCCTACGGCTGCAACCCTATGGCCGTAGCAGATTCTACGGCTTTTCGCAAATTCTACGGTAATTGACTAATTTATTTATGAAAAATTCACTTTTAGAGTATTAGACTGTTATAAATAAGTGTATGGTTCGACTGTGTACTGTATCCAATTCCGAATCCGAATGCAAATATTGCAACTATGTTGTCTACGGTATGTTGGCTGGGTTTTGTTCCTCTTTCTTGCTCTGTGAGCAAAAAACAGATGAGATGAAATTGTTTTCCACACAAGTAGATAAAATTTGCAAACGTTTAATTAACGTTAAAAACCTTAAAACTGCACCATTTGGCTAATATTGAAAAGTGTTTCCTTTCTTAAGCAGTGACACGGCCCACCGTTGGTCTTTTTCTATACACCACTAGTTTTTAATTACTAACGTAACTTTAAGGGTGTATTCAGACCATGAATCTAAACCACTTTCCCAAAGAAACATGGGTCGAAAAACGAGAAATTTTTTTGGACCTCCCATAGAAAATCGATCGGCCGATCCGCACTTTTGTATGGAAGGTCCAAAAAATTTTCTCATTCTTCGACCCATGTTTCTTTGGGAAAGTTGTTTAGATTCATGGTCTGAATACACCCTTAAAGTTACGTTAGTAATTAAAAACTAGTGGTGTATAAACACGGCTTTTTTACCTAATGTACACCGCCACCTAAAAATAAGCATTGGCAACACTGATGCTTAGTAAGTTAATATACGCTTTAAGAATGTTCCAGAAACCCTCATCCTATTCTTCATGCTCGAGTTCAATTGGCTTAGAATTGCTACTACTTAATTACACCACACTATTCTTAGAAAAGCTAATACTAAGGGCGTCCTGAGAGGGCTGAAATACGGGACGTTCGCCAACAGCGGACATCTGGCAACACTTCCCCTGCAGCCACAATCTTTTTGCCTCATTCTTGGTAGGAAGCGTGGCAGAAAATATAGGCAATGGGATATTCCTATCTCATTCTCACTTACTCAAGTATCCTTCAAGTATCGCACAAAGCGAAAAAAAAATCTTCATCTATGGCAAGTGCTTTCCTCTTGAACGCCAAGTGTCCAAGGTGTGCCCCAGGTTAAAAAACTCTACCTAAGAAATTCAATCGCATAACTTTAAAAGATTTCTACAAATACTAAGCGAATGATATCAATTTCATCTTTTAATACATAATACATATAAATAAATATTTCGCTCTAATTATGTTTTCAACCAATCAAGCAAAGTAACAATCTTGATTCGTCAACTCACGCGATCTAACTGGACTGTGAATCTAGATTTTAATGCACGAGTGTTAGATAAAACCAAAATTAGGAACTTTTTTAAATTCCACTTTCACCTACATCATATTCTTACGTTTAGGCATAGGGTAAGATGCTACACTTTTTGAAATCACTTCATAATATACAATGTATTTACCTCGGCTCAGTACAAAAAAGCAAAATATTTTAATAGTAAAACAGGCAGGTACCTACTTTAGTTTCTAGGTTTCCGTACCCAAAGGGTGAAAACGGGACCCTATTACTAAGCCTACGTTGTCCGTCCGTCCGTCCGTCCGTCTGTCCGTCTGTCCGTCTGTCCGTCTGTCCGTCTGTCCGTCTGTCCGTCTGTCCGTCTGTCCGTCTGTCCGTCTGTCCGTCCGTCCGTCCGTTTGTCCTACCTATTTAGGGCTGTAACTTTTAAACCTTAATAGCTAGATAGTTGAAATTTTCGCAGATTCTGCGTTATTACGGCGGATTTGTTGACATATAATAAAAATGTGAGAAAGATAAAAATTAAGGGGGGTTTTCAATAAGAAACTAGTTTTTATCAACGTTTTTTCTTCACGCTCTATAGTAAAAACGGTAATACATACAAGTGTCAAACTTAGTGTGATTATAAAGCAAACTCTACAGAATAACAACAAATACTAAAAACCGGCCAAGTGTGAGTCGGTCTCGCGCTAAAGGTCCCGAAAAAAAAAAAACTTAGTTAATAATGTTGTGGTGGTGTGGGACGGAACCCTCGGTGCGCGAGTAGCCCGACTCGCACTTGACCAGTTTTTATTTATCTACTTTAGTAACAAATTTGATATTTCCAGTTTATTAGCGATTTTTGTGGAACTCTACATTTTGGGACATCTAACCCATCTTAGTTCACACCTATAGTTACCTAATACATAAAAATTACGTTTGGGATAGATGACCCATCAAGAATCAGGATAGATAAAACGGATGGACGTGTTTCGCGCGTAGGTCAGGTGGCCACGTGGCTCCGCCATTACGGCGACTCAAGTGTGTATGTGTGTATGCACAAAAACAATCCTTCAGATCACCGAAATATCGACTTCCGAACGTATTGTTCGACATCGTTCGTATTGTTCGACATTCAAGCACATTTGCTATTACTAGATATTGGCAGAATCATAAAGACACCACAATGGAGCCACAATTTAAAAATTCGAATAATAAAAAATGAAAAAATATTTATTTTCTCTCTTCACAAAGGTACATGCAACACAATTAGGATAGAATGGTTTTTTTAAAAACCTTTGTGAGAGACTGGTGCCCGAACTAGTAGTACCCTTCTGACGGATCACCAGGCTCCCACCCCTGATCGCTAGAGTAAATATCTGTTATCTATTCTAATAATAGTATTAAAGGAACAAAAAATTAAATTATAAAAATTTCTTTAACTAAGATTAATGAACAACAGTAATTAGTTGATGTAAGTGAGTGTGTGTGTGTGTGTGTATGTGTGGGGGTGTGTGTGTGTGTGTATGTGTTTGTGATAAGTGAGTACAGGTGTGAGTGTGTTTGCATGGATATGTGTGTTTTGACAATGTTATATTATGTAATTTAATATTGTACTTTGTATATTTTGTTTTGTTTAAAATATTTATGTCGTAAAATTACTGTCCGCGTCCTCTCTTCAACAAAGAAAAACCTCCGACCTGGTGGGCGAAAGAATAAATAAATAAATAAAGTATGTCCGGAAATTAACCATGTAAAATTATTTGAAATGGAAAAAAAAAGAAAAAATTTACGTTTCAGTTTTTTTTTTGTTTAGAGAACTTTCTCAAGTAGGTTCTCTGTACCATCATAGTCAAGGCACTTTAACCAAGAGTTTAATTTAGTTTTTATCTCATGACTATTACATTTCCTAATATTGATTCCTGCATTTAATTTGTTAAATATTCTGGGTGCTAAATTATCGTAGTGCCTTCTGGCAAATTCTGTTTTTATTATGGGAATGGCGCATTTGAAAACTCTTTTTTCCTTTCAAATACAATACACCAAATACAATAGAACCTTGCTCAAATTGTCGTATTCGATGCCGACGTTATTGGTAAAACTTCTGCATCCCTTCTAAATGGGTTAAAAAATTCTACTGATCTCGTACTAACATAAAACGTGAAAATTTCCCTGACCAGGATCGTTGGTTTAAAAAGTTTCCCGTACAGAATCAGTTAGTCCACTTGGTTCGTTAATGACCCGTGGTTTTCTATACTTTTTGTTTCGCCTGCAGCGTTACGTCGCATAGTAATTTGTCAATGTCGCTCTCGCTTCGCTGATATAATGGAAATTTAGTATCAACTGCCCAGTCAGCCGGTCGTACCTTAATTACTGCCGATTGTTAATATTGTCGATATTTTGGATTCTCGATTGTGGGGTTAAATGGTTTTATCTAGTGTAAGTAGATTTACGTAGAGAATATAAAAATTCTAAAAGAATTAAATAATAATAACATTACTAAGTTTATATTTGCATGCTATCGCAGCGAGGTTCGCCCACAATAACAAGACGAGGTGCCGATAGGTATTGCAGTTTAGTATGGGACAGCAGATTTTTTTTAGTTCTGACAGGTTTGCACCCATAGTAAAAGTTGTTCAGTTTGATGGGTAGAGTATGTAGTTTAAAGGTTAATGATACTTTTCCTTACACCCTGTAATAAATCCCACTGCAGGGTACAGGCTTACCCTCAGGGTATATGGGCGTTAGTCCACCACGCGTGTCCAATGCGGACTGGTAGACTTCACAATACGCATCGGAATTTCTTCTTCAGCGTATGCAGGTTTCCTCACGATGTTTTCCTTCACTGTTTAAGAGCAGTCGGTATTACGTACATAAGTTAGAAAAACTCATTGGTACATGGCATGTCGTCCGTGCGGATTCGAACCTGGGCCTCAAGATTGAGTTTCCATGGCTCTCCGCAAAGCACCACCGACGCTCCTATGGGGATAACAAACTTTAATCCCCATAGTCGCCTCGCCTCGTGCGACACCCACACCAAAAAAAATGGTGTGGTACCTATATATTCTAAGTCGAAACCACATTTTATGTCATTATGCTTCTTTTTATCCCGAAAACAAACCAATTTTACGAAGTGGAAGCCGCAGTCAAAGGCTATTAGGTAAGTAGTTTGTAAACGACTAGTAAAGTACCTAACCCACAACAAGTTAAACCACAACACACAGCTTCACAAAGCGTTTGCTTTGTCGTTGCTAAAAAATAAGTGTTTACTAGGCTAGATTATGTTTTTATTAAGGTTCAAAACACACTAGCGACTAATCACAAAAAAAAAATGTCGGTAGGTTTTTGTTCTCGTCAACTGAACAATTGTTTGGATTGGTTGTATTCAGTGCTCGATTGATATTCCTTTAAGAGTCGCGTAGTAGGTCTGCTATTGGGTAGTCACGTCGGTCGTTGGTTGCCCCCTCCCCGGCCTAAAACGAAGTTCCAGTGATGGCTCATGATAGTGTTCTTATCGAAAAAAAAATCCTTGAACTCACATCATACGTATTTATAACCGTGCAGAACGTCAAGAAACTAGACATTGATCATTGATTGGCAAAATCATCAAAACCAAGTAGGCAGCCATTTTTTAAAAATAAAATAGAAGAGTATACTTACAAAGTGCGCGTGAAAATTATGGTAGATGGGAATTCAGTCTACAGCATGAACCTGGAACACTGAAAAAAATCATACCCAAACTTTAGTTGCTACCGCTAAACAATTGGCTATTTATAACCAAATGTTTGGTTATGTGCTACAAAACAGTTTAGTGGGTAGTCACTATAGCAACCATATAGCAACTAAAGTTTGGGTATATTCACAAAAAAAAAATCAGTTTATTTACCGGCAGGGGTGTGATGGGCAAAGGCCTCCCCTCACCTCCTCCAATCCGCCCTATTCAATACAAACCCAGGCCAATCCTTCCAGAAGATATTCCAAGTCATCTGAGTGTCTACTTCAAGTTCTACATCGATTGGAATCGTACTTGATAAAAGATACGTTGTAAACGTACATTTACAGATGAGACCACTTCTAAACCTTGTCTTAGCAAACTATTTGCAGTTTTGTTAAGAACCACAGTAGCTTATTAGCGAAATGCCTATTGAACCATACAGTCACAATATATATTTATTTTATTTATTCGAATTGGGCTTGGGCTTGGCTTCGGCTTCCACCCTATTTAGACGCTCTGAAGACGTCTCACAATCTTGTACTTTTAGTCTTGGATAAGTTATATATCAAGATAGACAGTCGACGCTACAAAAGTGTAGGAAAAAATTGCAACCAGTACTTGCCTCTAAACTCTATCCATATATACACACATGCATAATTTGTATGACGCCTCACGCACACAAACCTAAGAAAGTTGGCCCCCTTTTTTTATTCGGTAGAAGTATGAGGCTCATTCTAGACGTATACTTTTTCTTAGTCCTTAATATCAAACCACTAAGTAACCCCACTAACATTCACTCTCCATCTCCAATCGCAACCAGTCGCAAGCCTATTTCAAACCTTAAAACTACAGTAGCTTTGCAAAATTATTATGAGAAAAGTATTTAATAGTAATACCATTACCATCTGCGTCCTCTTACAAACCGTGTACAAAAGGAAGTACGTACGAAAGTACTTTTTTTTATGAAAAGTACCTAGTAGGCACTAGAGGTAGATAAGATAGGCTATTATCGTGCTCTAGTTTCTAGAAGAAACGGTTTTAGAAAATGAGATCACATTATGATAACGAACCTTATTAGTATTTAGGACTACGTTTTTAGGTTGAATTTTTAGATTAGGCGACTACTTAGAGTAGGTAGATAATAAAGGAACCGGGGACCGAACGTAAAACGATGTTGAAGATGCAAAATATTTCTTTCATCATCATCAGCCTATTATCGTCCACTGCTGAACATAGGCCTCTCCCAAGACGCGCTACAAAACTCTATCCTCGGCCTTCCTCATCCAGTCGCCCCAGCTACCTTTCGTTGGTCGTCAGTCCAGCGGGCCGCAGGGCGTCCCACACTACTTCTGCCAGTTCGTGGTCTCCACTCTAGAACTCTGACTTCCCATCAGTTGTCTTTTCTTCGAAGGCTTTTATAATTAACTTTTCCTCGTCTTCATTGCCGCTGGGTGTCAAAACTGCTTGCACTTAATATCTTAGCAGACCTGACCTTAGTCCTGTGAATTGCCCGTTAAAGTCTCCAATAATATAACCTACCCTCTTTAACGTGTGCATACGAGGCGATTGTTAGCGTAGTGGAGCTTCGATATTGGAAACACAAACAATCACCGAAGTTAAGCAACGTCAGGTCCGGTCAGGCTGTGGATGGGTGACCGTTCAAGTAGCATTTCATCCCGGCGAGCGTTTCCGTGGCACAATAACTCAATAATTTCGACAACATACACACGTTCACCTACTTCCAGTTCTCCCACCATTAGGTATACCTAATCATAAATGCTTCGTTTATAAAGCGAATCGAAAAGTTGCTAGAGCCGCAGACAAAACCTGGTAGCATATGATAACAAAACAAGTGAAGCTAATAAAAACTTGAGATTCTTCCGATATAAGCAATAAAGTCAAATTAGGGCAACCTACTTTCTAAGAAATGATGATAAATAAATAGAACTAACAATGTTATTGATGGACTCTATCACTTTGTTTTTTTGACCCAGTTCAGTGTTGCAATATATAAATAGAATAATTGAACAGCAGGCCTATTACCACTAGTTTCTGAGCTGCTAGTTTTTAACTGTAATTCACTAAATAGTTACAGTAAAAAAGAAGAACGAATCGCATCAACCCAATAAGAAATAACGGGGTAGTAAATGGAGACTGATTCCTTCAGGTGTCATCAAGATCTCTGAAGCCCTCACCGTGTGGCTGCTGGTTATAGCCACTGCATCCGACCCAAATATACGCTCACTAACGAAACTATGCATGAAATCAAAGTAGCACAGAGAGCCATGGAGCGCGATGCTAGGTATCACACCCTTCTTGACCACGTCACAAACGTCGAGATCCGACGTCGAACTAAGGTTCAGGACGTCGGGGACCGAATAGCTCGCTTAAAGTGGCGGTGGGCAGGACACGTAGCTAGGCGAAATGATGGCAGGTGGAGCAAAGACTTGACAGAGTGGTGGCCGAGATTAGGCAAAAGAGGAGTGGGTCGTCCGGCAGCCAGGTGGGTTGACGACATCTGGAAAAGTATTGGCAACCAAGACCTGGATGCGACTGGCACGGGACCACGAATGGCAAAATAAGGAGGAGGCTTATGCCCTGCAGTGGGTGGATACGGGCTGAAAATGATGATGATGATCCGATCCACATCTGATCGTATCGGTTTCCCGTTCCATCATATTCAGGAGGGTAAGGAGAGGACCAGAGAGCTTAAAATATCCTGCGTACAGTACATTACGTACTTCATTTGTTTTTATTTAATAAAGTGGTCGCTGTAGTCGAAGTCTGCCTATGAGAATTAATTTGAAAACAGGAAAAAAAATTGCAGGCCATTGTATCTCTTTCTATTTGTATCTTAGAGGCGTGCGTGAAAGTGACAGGGACTGGTAAAGCCACACTAGGGTTGTTCCAAGCGGAATATGAAATGGAAGCCTCATGAATGCGACTCGACCAGAAAAAGTTTAATTTCAATAAATTACTTATACATTTTACTGTTTTTTGAATTTCTTGCACTTGTGTTAAGCGTTCCATGACCCTATGAATTACAGGAAGGTATTCCGTTCTTTAATAATTACTGTTTCCTTGCAGCTTAAGCATTGACGTTCAATCATTAATAATAGAGTGTTTGAACATTTGACGTTTCATGATTGGATGACACGGTAGGATAGACATTGCGTGTCTCTAGTATCTATGTTGCCAAGCAGAATAATGTATACGGGTACAAATGAGTGAGATAATGTGACAATTACCTGTAATGGTATATTATTGGTTTCAGTTATTGTTTAAGCTCGTAACGGATTATCATAAATCAGCTGAGTTGAGGAATTGCAAATGTTTCGCACTTGTCAATTAGAAGAACGCAATACACACAATGTACATTATAACTTAATCACGCTGGAATACTTTTACAAATAAATTATAAATAGGGTAGAATACAAACAGACATTATTTCCAAAAATGTGTTAGCCATGTATGATGTGATGATGTTCAAGAAAAATATGTGTACATATTGATGATATATTATATCAAATAAATTCCCCGCCCCGAAAATGACCCACTGACCAGTCATTCGTCTTTTGTGTTAATTCTGCACGGTTAGCATGCCACATACGACAAAGCAACAAAACGAGAAAAACGGCATGGGCGCTCTTTTTGGCATCCGTAAAATACCAAAGATGGAAGCACATCTCGAATTTTATCATTCTCGGGGAAGGCATGCGAGCATATATAAGAGTACAAACTGTAGCCAGCGCGCGTCCACCCGAGACCACACGCATGCTCTCAGCTGATTCGGGTCACATTCACATACTAATTATAGCATCTTAAAAACATACAAAAATTATGAACGTTGAAAAAATATAAGGTATGTAGGTACAAATGCCACATAATCTGTAATTTTCTGGATATTGGAAACGATGGAAACGATGTTTGGAACGATGTGGTGTGTATGTAAGTATATGTATGTCTATTATTATGAAATGCGTTTATTTTTCGGTTTCTCCTTTATTTCTGATATTTACTATTTATTTTATATAGCACCGACCCGTTGTTCTTTGTTTAAATTTCCTCTACCCTAAGGTTGTCTGGAAGAAATAGCTTTTTAGCGATAAGACCGCCTTATTTGTACCATTATTGTTTTTTATTCCTATGATGTATCTGTGTTTGGTGTAAATAAAAGTATATTTCATTTCATTTTCATTCATTCATTTCATGTCCATTCCAGGATAGAGACAAAGAGGACGTCTGAAGACTAGGTGGGTGAACACAGTTCGCAGTGATATGAAAGAGTGCAATTTGTCCAAACACGACGGATGTCAGTAATAGGGCAAGGCGGAGAGAACAGACGCGAAGGCTGACCCTGTCACCATATGGATTAACAAGCAACCTGACTCCGTGTTCTAATGGTTAAGAGCATTGGGCTCGCGACACGGAGGTCGTGGGTTCAATTCCCGCGGGGGACTCGTGTGATATGTCACTTTTTGCATTTTTTTCCAGTTGGTTAGGACATTGCAGGTTGAATCACCTGATTGTCAGAAAATAAAAGTGATTCAATGCTTCGGATGGCACGTTAAGCCGTTGGTCCCGTATCTACTATCTATGATGGTAGTAGTCGTTACATAAAAACCACGTCAGAGGCTGTAAGGCGGTCTGAAAAACTCTGACACCAGGGCTCTGCCCACACGATAAGAAGAAGAAAAAGCCAGGAAGAGAGAGAGGAGACGCTATGTTCTAAACCAGTCCCTATACGATAGTTACTTGTAGTCGTAAAAAACAGCGATGATAGCCCATACGGAAGAAAGCTAGCGCCTCAATAATGAGTCCGCGGTTCGATTCCTGGCCTGTACCACTAAGTTCTTCGGAATTTATATATGGTTGTATCATTTACTAGCTCAGCAGTGAAGGGAAACATCGTGAGGAAACCTGCATTCCCAAGAATGAAAAGAAAATACCATAAGTTCGGAGGTATGTGTAAAATATGGGTGAGCTTGGGGCGAACACAAAGGACCAGCGCTGGTCTCAGTAATACAAAGACCCTTGCTTGCAATAGCCCAACCACAAAATAATAATCAAATACTCTGTGCTTGTAGTCCTGGTGTCGTGTTACCCAAGACGTAGAAGCTGGTAACCAAATAAAACAGTGCTAATTTGTCAGCCATATTTGGTATAAACGATATCAGTGGTTGTCTTTTAAGGGCAGACGTTTGACCTCGTGCTCGAATTCGGACTTTCCACACATCTGGTCATATAACAGCTATCAGACTTACAATATGGCTATTCATTACGTACATAATTAATTACTCTTTGTACTGTTGACCAATGTTTGTATTATCATTATCAGCCATTTTATATAATGGTGATGAAATTATCTTAAAATAATGTTGATTTTTGTAAGATGATTCAATTCAATCTATATATTCGTAGTATAAAGTAGATCATCTACATAATACAAATACCCTGAGAACGTGGAAACCAAAAGATAAATACTTAATTTGAACTGTAAATACAATTAGAATTCTCAGAGGCGGGAATAGGCCCACCAACCACCACTCATTGGCAGCAATGAAACTCCTGTAAACCATTATCAATGAAGACAATGAAGTCCAGTGCACCCAGGGAATTTAATTAAAGAAGGTTTAAGAAGAATTAGTACCTATTAGCCATTTTCCCCTTATCGCAAAAGAAAGAAAACTACAGGGTGAAATTGATATCATTAGCATCCTTTTAAACTAAGAGTCTACCCATCAAACAGATCAACTTTTACTATGGGAGCAAACCGATCGGAGCAAAAATAAAATCAGCTGTTGCATACATTTGAGTCGAGTAGGCATTGCAGTTTAGTATGGTACAGCTGATTTTATTTTTGCTCCGATTGGTTTGCTCCCATAATAAAAGTAGTTAAGTTTTATGGGTAGACTCTAAGTTTAAAAGGATGCTAATGATATCAATTTCACCCTGTATATAGGAAAATCTCGACCACGGGTAGTTGTGCAGTGCGTTCGATACGAAATAAGCCAAAGATCGTTCTTTAGTAAGTAACATAAAGAAATAAAATATAGGGTCCATCCATCTGAAGGTGAGGGTCAAGGTTCAGCACTGAATATGCTGGCTGACGGTTTTTTAAGACGATGATCAGACCATCATACTATGCGACCAACATGAAAATCGCGAACAATATCAGCTGTCCCGTACATTTTGGTGGAGTAGAATTGCAGAATTATATTATGACGAGTCAGTTTTTTTTTCGCGATTTCTACCATGATCTGATCATTCCCTTAAAAAATCGCCAGCATATTAAGACGGACCCTATAATTCTCAATATTCTCATTCTTCTTCTTCTTCTTGTAGTGCCATCTCCTATAGTAGCCTATAGGAGGTTGGCTATCATTAAGGCTATTCGTACCCTGGAGACTGCAGCCCTAAATAGTGAGGTCGAGTTCATTACATTAGGTACCGATAATTGTGTGAACAAAAGATTTTATGTTTGTCTCCTCACCTTGGCCAGAGTTTTTATTAGTTCGCTATAAAAATAAAGATACCTGGCTAAGTCACTGATTTACTGTGCAAATGACGTAATTTGTGACTTCTACTATAATGCGACTGGAAAATGTCGTTACATTTTATGGTCCATTGCTGCCATTCAGCACCGCACGCAACGGAGTCGGTGGACAGGAATTCCTGTCAAAATATGTGCGAATAGGTACTATCGGGGACTTTTCCGCCTGACCACTTATGAAAAAAATCGCATAATTTCGCCCAAATTTTTTTGTTTAGAAACTATTATTAATTGGTCTATTCATCAATAGGGCGGGGTAAGACATCGCTTTTATTTTTTAGTATGCAAGCAAAAATGAGCCTAGTGGTGGTCAGGCGGAAAAGTCCGCGTTAGTACATTCTGATTTTGATTATACTTTTCTTTCATAAAATTGTAGCTCTATCGTAGAGTGATATTTCATTTATTTATTTATTGCATTGCCACATTGTTGTACACAGTAAGAAAATCGTACATAAGATCTTAGTAATTAAAGGAGCACCCTGTAAGGGCATAACAAAGATTCACCCACCTGCAGATTCTGCTGTGAAGCAGAGGAAACGCCCATACACCTCCTCTGCGAATGCGAAGTGCTCATTCACAGCAGGAGTCGCCATCTAGGTGGATACGTAATAACTAATAACACCTACTGACATTAGGGACCTCACCACCAAAAGCAAGGTTTATGAAGTCCGTGGGGGCCTAGGAAATGACCTTTAGGTCTAGGGTACAATAGATCTATCCAGGTCGCAGTAGCTATTGGTCATTGACCAAGCCCTTACAACCAAACAATAATAAAAAGGGCATAACAATGAGTGATGATTTGTTTTGATAATCTATATACAGGGTGTCCCAAAAACCAACGTCAAGCCGAAAACGGTTGAAAGGCCAGGTGGTGACAGTTATCAGAAAAATAAAAAATAAAATCTAAGATTAGTACTTTCCATAAAAAAATTTTTTTTTTTAAATTTACACCCTGTGATGATCTTTTAAGTACTTTGACTACAAATCTTTACTTTTCAATTTTTTTTTGTGTGTGGTGTAACCCTGAATAACCCTTCTGTCATCTACAGTCTGAAATTAAAACACAACTGCCTCAGTTTTAAAGAAAATATCACTTTTTGCCCCACCATGCACTAAAAATTATTACATCGCCCAACTTTAACTAACTGTACTGAAAAAAAAATGTACTGTGCTATTTCGGCAAGTGACTTTAAAAGATGGTGTATTTAGTCAGGATTCTAAAAAGGTATAATACTAGCTAGATTATTTATTGAGTAAAAACAAATAATTTTTTTTTCAAAAGAGACCCGATTTTAAGCTAATTCTTTTTACATCGTTGAAATGGTTCTAATGCACGTAGGTCACTATCCATCTCATTCAAACTTGTACCTGGCAATTAGGGATTCAGAGAAAGCCTAACGTGCATTAGAACCATTTTAACTATTTAAAAAGAATTAGCTTAAAATCGGGTCTCTTTTGAAAAAAAAATTATGTGTTCTTAGTTAATAAATAATCTAGCTAGTATTATGCCTTTTTAGAATCCTGACTAAATACACCATCTTTTAAAGTCACTTGCCGAAATAGCAAAGTACATTTTTTTTTTCAGTACAGTTAGTTAAAGTTGGGCGATGTAATAATTTTTAGTGTATGGTGGGGCAAAAAGTGATATTTCTTTAAAACTGAGGCAGTTGTGTTTTAATTTCAGACTGTAGATGACAGAAGGGTTATTCAGGGTACACCACGGGTATTCCACACACAAAAAAAAATTGAAAAGTAAAGATTTGTAGTCATAGTACTTAAAAGATCATCACAGGGTGTAAATTTCAAAAAAAAAATTTTTTATGGAAAGTACTAATCTTAGATTTTTTTTTTTTTCTGATAACTGTCACCACCTGGCCTATCAACCGTTTTCGGCTTGACGTTGGTTTTTGGGACAACCTGTATACATCTATATCCTATATTATTATTATTATCCTACCTATAATAAAATTAGTGGGCGTTGGTAGGGCGTGGGCGTACATTGAAGATATTCAAGGATTTTTAATACACAAAAACACGATACCACATAATGGTGGAATCCCGTGGCAAGTTGAAGAGCAGGCGATTGTCCAGTAACAGACGCGCACTCTCATTGGTGTCATTCTAATTTGTATGAAAAGCCATTCTTTACAGGTCAAATGATTAACCATTATCATTTGACAAGTAAAAAATTTTGCTGCGGTTTTCAGGATTTGTGATAAGATAACTAAATAGGTACCTATAACTAAATAACTTTATGCTAAAGAAGAGCCTCGCGTTGATAGTTGTAAAGGCATATGATGAGGATTATGATAGTTGCACCAATGTTGTAGCTAGTTTCTGACAAAGCCGAGAGGGATTGTGGTCGTAAGATTATAAATGTATGTTGTTTATGCATAATAAACCAGGGCAACAAAAACAAACATGTACTTACTTTACGTTTAGGTATTACTTAGAATCTATAGAAATTAGGAATTATTGAATGGATATCGAATCCTATTCTAATTTAATGTATTTTTTGTTTCAGGTAAAATATTGATTGATGGCACAAATCGGCACAATAAAACTTCATTAATGGTAAAATAGTCTTGTGTCACTTTCCTACGATTATTTTTCTTTATTGAGACACTGGACCAAAACTCCATCTACGGTGCATTAAATTAATATACAGGGTGTTAAGGTTAACAGTTGCATTACTTTAAGGGGTGATTGTACCCATGATACTGAACAACGTTCCCTAAGAGACCTATAGCAAATTCACAAAAGTATTTTTGGACTTTTCATACTCAATACTAAGCAGCTGATCGAAAGGTCGTATGAAAAGTCGTATTTTTTCTGAATTTTCTCATGTTCTATAAATATCGTCCTCTTCTAAATTGTTATAAATGTTCTAATTTCTACTGCTTCTAGATTTAATTATGATTGTAATACCATGTGATTTTTTAATGTTGTGTTGTGTGTTGTGTTGTGTGTGTGTTGTGTTGTGTGTGTGTGTGTTGTGTACCTTTAATTGGCCTATGTATTAGGGACTAGATTTATATGGTGTTTGTAATACGAAATAATTTAAGCTGTTGGTATACCTATCAAATAAATAAATAAAATAAAATGTTCCATTGGGAAAGTTTTTTAGTTTCATGAGTACGTAATCAAATCACAATTAAAGTAATGCAACTGTCTAGTGTCTACCTAACACTGAAGTTTCTAAATATGTCTTCTCGCTACAATACCCCGGGAGGATCGTTCAAAGAGTCGATTAATCACGTTTCTTTTACTAAAGCGCTGGTAAAACATGGAGGGTATGGGCTTACAATAGGTTGTGTTAATCGATAGGATGTTCTGAACACTTGGTGTGAAGTAAAGGATGATGGGTTGCTTACTATATTATGCAGGGTGTAAGTGACAGCCTAGCAAATACTGAAACGGTGAACTCAGACAATCAAACTGAACCACTTTCACTATGGAGTTGGAACTATGGATAGTCCAGACCATCAAGGTCTGAGATCACCGTTTCAGTAATTTCTAGGCTGTTACTTACACCCTGTATAGGGTCCTTCTAAATATGCTGACACTTTTTTAAGGGGATGATCAGACCTTCAAACTGAACAACTTTCTTTATGGCACCAACATTGAAATCGCGAAAAAAAACTGCTCTTTCATACAAAACTACAAATCTACTTAAGCCAAATGTATGGGACAGCTGTTTTTTTCGCGATTGTGATGTTGGTCCCATAGACAAAGTTGTTCAGTTTGACGGTCTGATCATCTCCTTAAAAATGTGTTAGCATATTAAGAAGGACCCTGTATTTTTCTATAGCCTGTGAAAGGAGATTCAACGTCACAAAACCCATTTCCAATATACAGGGTGTAACAAAACACCCTAGTAATACTTAAGGGAGTTCTTCAGGCCATCAAACTGAAGAACTTACACTATGGAGCCAACTTCGAAATCGCGAAAAAAAATCAGTTTTCCCATACATTTTAGTCGAGTCGGTACAGCAGTTTTGTATGGGACAGCTGATTTTCTTTTCGCGATTTCGAAGTTGGCTCCATAGTGAAAGTTATTCAGTTTGATGGTCTGAAGCATCCCCTTCAGTATTACTAAGGTGTTTTGTTACACCCCGCACAAGGTGTAACAAAATACCCTAGTGATATTTAACGGGGGCGTTTAGACCATCCAACTGAACAACTTACACTACGGAGACAGACAATAAAAACTGCTGTCCCATACATTTGAGCCGAGCAGATGCTGCAGTTTTGTATGAAACAGCAGATTTTTTATTTCTTCTCGATATTGGTGTTATAGTGAACGGCGAAATGGTCTAAACCTAAACCACCTCTTAAAATATTACTTACTATAGATTGCATGCAATTTTCAGGGGTGGTTTAGACGATGAAAATGAACAACTTTGACTGTGGAAGAAACAATTATATCGAGTAAAGCTCTACAGGACCTAAATTTATCGGAACTATTTTGAACTATCCAAGAAATTTTGAATTGACTAAGTTTAGTTCCGAGGCGCCACCGCTTTATGTCTCAATCAAAATCCATTCCACACACGAAGCGGAGTTTTACATTTATTATTATTATTTCAAAAATAATTCGTCAGACAATTTAATCTAAACGGTAATGTAACACATGGGTCATATGTGTCAAAGGGTCCAGCACAATTTTAACCCAAAGTACCTGGGAATCACTCTGGACCGCTCACTGACCTTCAAGGACCACATACGGAACACCAGCCAAAAAGTAAAAACTAGAGTCAACCTTCTGAGCCGTCTCGCTGGGACGACGTGGGGAGCCCGAGCTGACGTCCTACGGACATCTGCACTGGTGCTTGTCTATTCTGCGGCAGAGTACTGCGCTCCGGTGTGGTATCGCACGGCGAATGTTAATAAGGTGGGCGTCCAACTAAACCGAGCCATGCGTACAATCACGGGCATCCTACAACCGACCCCCACACCGTGGCTCCCAGTGCTGGCGCATATAGCTCCTTTCGACGTGAGTTCTCGGTGGTACTCCGTGTGGCAATCAGAAGCGCAGGCAGGCACAGATCTGGTCTCAGATCCCACAAAGCGGCTTCCTGGTTTTGAACTGGACCGAAAATCTTGGGTTGGCCTAAACAGAATCAGAACCGGAGTCGCTCGGTGTAACTACCATCTTCACAAGTGGGGTATAAAAGACTCACCCCAGCGCGACTGCGGTGCTCCGGAACAGACTGTCGAGCACATTGTAAACGAGTGAAGGCACCCCGGCAGAAGATTCGACGGTGGAATCCGGGAGTTGAACAAACTAACCCCGAGAGCCAAACTATGGCTCAAAACCATCGATATAAATTTGTAAAACCCGCAGGAATGAAATTTGCCATACGAATAATAATAATGTAACATATTACCTTCATATTACATATTACCTATGTAAACAATAATAATGAATCCCGCAAACCAATTGCTCCGTTTGTCAGGTCTGTTGGAGCTAAAATCATGCTCATGCTATTTTAACTTATTCTTAATTTTAATAAGTGCCGGGGTTGTTGGGGTCTGAGGATGAACATGTCTAAGACCAAAATCATGTCTCAAAACACCATAGACGCTACCAGCATTAATGTTGCTAACTGTCCCATCGAGTTGGTTGACAAGTATATTTATCTCGGACATTGTTTATCTTTTGGCCCACAAGGTCAGGAAAAGGAGATCGCTCGTCGCATTCAGCTTGGGTGGGCCGCATTCGGTAAGCTAGAGGATGTTCTGAAATCAAAAATCCCACAAAGCCTTAAGACCAAGGTGTTTAACCAATGTGTTCTGCCCACTCTCACGTATGGTTCCGAAACATGGACTCTGACTAAGGACGCAGTGCGCAAAGTCAAAGTCGCACAAAGAGCAATGGAGAGAGCTATGTTAGGAATCACACTTCTGGACCGGGTTCCGAATGTCGAGATCAGACGCCGAACAAAGGTGATTGATATCGGCAAGCGGATTTCTACTCTGAAGTGGAGGTGGGCGGGACACTTGGCCAGGCGGAATGATAGCAGATGGACGAGGGCAGTGACAGAGTGGCGGCCGTGGGAGGGGGAACGTCAGTGGGCAGACCAGCGGCCAGGTGGTCGGATGACATTTGCAAAGTAGCCGGTAAAAAGTGGATGAGACTAGCGTGGGACCGTTCTGGTTGGCGTGAAAATGAAGAGGCCTATACCCAGCAGTGGGGTTTACCAGGCTGATGATTAATAAGTGCAATGAACGTTGCAATCATGATGGTACTTGTCATAAAACATTTTTGGGATGTTCAGGTAAATGCTGTTTAATAGGAACTAGCAAATCTATGCTTGATCGACCAAAGTCTTTTTAGGGTTCCGTACCCAAAGGGTGAAAACGGGACCCTATTACTAAGCCTACGTTGTCCGTCCGTCTGTCCTACCTATTTAGGGCTGTAACTTTTGAACCGTAATAGCTAGATAATTGAATTTTCTCAGATTATGCGTTATTACGGCGGATTTGTTAACAAATTAAAAAAAAAAAAAAAGTTAAAAATTAAGCGGGGTTCTCAACAAGAAACTAGTTTTTATCAACGTTTTTTCTTCACGCTCTACCGTAAAAACGGTAATACATACAAGCGTCAAACTTAGTGTGATTATAGAGTTAATTCTACAGAATAACAACAAATACTAAAAACCGGCCAAGTGTGAGTCGGTCTTGCGCTAAAGGTCCCGGACAAAAAAAATTATTTTTCTAAGTTAATGATGTTGTGTTCTTTGGTGGTGTGGTACGGAACCCTCGGTGCGCGAGTAGCCCGACTCGCACTTGACCGGTTTTATTTATTTGAAGCCACTATTTTTATGGAAAGAATAAAATCGCCGCTATGAACGAACAGGCTCTGACAAAACCTATTATTGCGTGATGTAGACTTGTATTTATCATTTCCATTTTACTCTCAAGTAAGCTCTTTGAATAAAGAAACATATTCAATTAGCCTACTATTTGACATCTATACTGAATATTCAAATTCTTTTCTCTGAGTTAGATTGAGATCTCATACCTTCTGAGGAAAGTTGGTAAACAAGTTTTCCGTTTTATATCGGTAAATATTCTGGCAACTTAAATGTGAAAAGGGGGGTTTTAGCTTAGGGTTGTCAAAATTATATTGGAAGAAAAAAATAATTTCCCGTCTAATGTCTCACTTCTGGAGTGCGATTTTTGAACATCACACGTTCAAACGAGTAGTAGAAATGACAAAATTACTATGGAGGTTATGCATCTTTCTACTACTCGTTTGAACGTGTGATGTTTACGACTGATATACATGGAATTAAACAACAAATTGATACTTTATGCATCGTTTTAAAATACGTCTTTTCACACAAAAATGGCTCACTTTGAGTTAGAATGAAAATTAGAAAAAAAAACAATACTTGTTTTCAAAAACCTACTTGCCAAGTGTTGTTTAGTTATTGATACTTAGAACTTACTTACTTATTTAAAATGGTTTTCAGATTCTCCAATGCATTTCTTACCGAATTGTCTAGTACAGCTAGTTGGCAACCTTATTTAGACCTGTCAGGTTTCAAAGGAAAACTTTGTTTTGATGAGGTTTTGCCTCCAATTGGAATTTACGTGGAATTCTCGCTTGGTTTGATTTATTTATGGCGACTTTGTGGAATTGTCGAATTATTAGTTTGTAGGTATTTGACATTAGACAATGATGGTTAAGAAAGAGGTAAGATCCATTACTCTCTACTAGTCAGTGCCGTAAATAGGCTTCTATGCGCCCGGTGCGAGCTTTTATAACTGCGCCCCCGACCGGCTATAGCAGTAATAAAGTTCTATTGTGTCTCGTTCAGTGTCCGCGAATGTGTTAATAAGGGTGCGAATTAATTGCACAACAGTATAGGTACGAAGTTGAACACACCAAGAAAGACTCAAAACAGTGGTGCAGTGGGCATCGCACGACAAGCATGGTTCAAAACTTGGTCAGGACAGGTCCTGACATCATTTCTGCGCTCCTCCAGGGTCTGCGCCCCTGTGCCTGGGCACCGCTCGCACCGCCCTATTTACGGCACTACTACTAGTTTTCTAAATAACAACAAGATGCCCTTTGAGCCAGTGTGAAGTAGTTAAAGCAGTTCAAGTATTAAGTTTTCTGATAAGGTGTTTGCTTGAGGTTGATGGTGGTCTTCCTGGGAAGGGGAACGGTTTGATCTCGTAGATTCACTCGTAGCAATGTATTTTTAGGACTAATGTACAAATTAAACGATTTTTTGGGTGATGGAAAACGTCGTTGTCATGACATCATGCTTCAACATCAGGCATGTATGTAGGTCGCCACCTGAAGGTGTATAACGGGTGTAAAAACAAAATTTTAACAATAAAATTAAAACCGCCATCAAAAAAACTAAAAATTTAAAACTAATATTGCATTTTTAATTTGTTTTATCGTTGTTCAATAAAATCGTGATATTTGTAGGTAAATAAAAGATATGGTAAAGTGGTTGGTTGGTTTGGTATGGACAACGTTTAATTTATTGCGTAAATCTCTAAAACTGTAAATGAAATAATAAATAATAAATATCTTGGACAATGTCACACAAATTATCTAGTCACATTTAAAGTACCAGAATCTAGCCTGGACTTGTATTATGATGACTAGACAACGATAATGGTTTCGAAATGGTTTCAAATACAATGATAATATAATTATAATGGAATACTAGGAGTATTCCAGCAAAGTACCTACGTCAGAAGAATATGATTAATAATAAATACGTACTAGTAGTACAGTCAAGAGCACATCACGCTTTACACGTCTTGCAGTTCGATTGTAATTTGTAACTCTTATGGCGCACTAAATAAGAACGGTACAAAGTCCAAAGTGTCAAGCTTGACGTGCTCTTGACTGTACTACGACAGAGGGCCGCGTATTGTCATGAATCGATCATGTTATGGATAAGAGTCCATAACATCAGTCTGTAATGTTCACATTACCCTAAAATCGCGGAGTTAAGTTACTAAGAACCCATTACTGCGTTGAAACAATACCTTGAGAGGGATGTTATCCATTATCCTGAGATATCACCTATCCTTCGTATCGGCTGTTGAACACGGACCTTAGTTCCTCCGTGAACTCACGCGATTCTCACTCGAAAGACACTTTTTGGGAAACTTTTCATTGATAATCTGATATTATAACTTTTCATTGGCAATGTCTGGTTTCGTCATGCAGGGAGGCTCATTCCTTGCACCCCTGATCAAATAAAATTTAGAAAATGAAAACAGTTTGTTTTTATTTGTAAATGTACCCTAAACCGACGAGCTTGTATGAAGCGAATTGTGCTTATAATAACTGTTAAAGGGCAAAATTTGTTAGGATCGTAGCAGTGGATGGACAATGTATTTGCCGACCCCGATTGAATATAGGCGTGAGCTTACATTATGCTTCTTTTTTACGATGTGTGCAAAGCTGAATGAGTTTTAAACTCGTTGAAATGTTCTTACTTTTTTACATAACTAACTAAGCTTTTGCCTGCGACATTGAACGCTTGAAATTGGTATATCGAAAAATAATTTCTAGTGCACCCCTACATCCTGCGTAGAATCTTCAGCGGTTTAGGCTGTGTGTTGTCTGTCAGTCACTAAGTGAGTCACGGAACTTTTTTATAGGTATAGAAGATAAATACATAATACCTACAGATATTTATTGGATCCGTTTACAATTGTAATATCGAGTTTAGATCGAGAACCATCAGTAGACCTTCCTAAAGCTTACACTACGAATGGAACCAATTTTTCTCCTTAATTGCGTCACTGAAGACCATTTTTAATAGGGTTGGAGTTCAGGCAATTATCGCCTTTGTAGCCAGTGATGAGAGTCGTTTATCTGTCTTCATTGGGTTATTATTTTACTTTACAATCTAATACAAGAGTTAATACTATCAAAGTGTCCTTTTATATTCAAGTGACATCAAGATATCACCAGTAAGACGTCATCGTCATTGACGTTTTCAGAAGAGGCTAAAGTACATTGTTACTATGATACGACCGCTCCATGATGATAAATTCTGACTTCAAAATGGATTTATCTGTAAATAGAATCTAGCAACTTTATATGCTATCGTAGATCGTGCGGTCGGTGCGTGGTAGACACTATAGGACGTTGGAAGTTGAGATATGCAGGACAGAACATTGAACCAAAAGATTGGAGGCCCTGAGGGACCTCGCGGGGTATAGGCTGTCCTCTAGAAAGATGGGTCAATGATATTAGGCGAACGTCATGGAGGAGGTCTATGTCCGAAGACTGAAGTGATCAAGGCTTTGACGGACGGAAACTGATACTTTTCCTTACACCCTGTATATCCGACATTTTGATAATCTCCCAGCGGAGCGTGTAATTTCTATAATCTCTATTTTGATACAGGTACATTCAGTCCGCAGTGTGCGTGCTGACGTTTGATACTTTCTTTCTTTTATTATTTACTTGATAGATAATTAATAAATTATTTATTAAATATGTTTTTTTATTAGTCTCATTGAGTAATTATGTTGATAACTAACATAGTATCAACATAATTACTCAATACTCATTTTAATACGATGCGTGTTTCTTTAGTAACTATTTAATTCATTTGAGTTAATTATTTTTAAAATACATTATAATTATACTCACGTGTTTAATTAAAATAAATTAGCAAAATGTAAAGCTTATCGTGTTTGTCAATGCAATTAGTATTTTTTTTTCATTATTTATTGGAATCGCAGATATGTGATTTGCGGCTGACATACATAAAATATACAATTAATAGTCATGTCTGCTTGTCTGGCATCGCGTGATCAATACGTGTAAATTGTATAAAGCAAAGTTTTTTGACTCGGTTCGATCGGTCACGATTTGACATTGAAATGTGTTGCCCAAAAAAAGTTGGAAGTATTGCGTGAAAATTCCTGAAGGTTGTACGCGAAGTTCGTGATTTTGTTTGATGTGTTTTATTGCAGAAAAAATGCATAATCGGAAAAACCAAGAAGAGATTTCATGTTTACATTTGTTGCGTGTTTTGTTCGTAAAAGAAACTTAAAAGCCTACTTCAAAACTACTTCTTGTAGTGTCATCTTCTATCGGAGGTTGGCTATCATTAGGGCTATTCAGACACTGGAGACTGCAGCCCTGAACAGTGAGGTTATGTCCACATCGAACCATTCACACATGGTCTTAAGCCAGGAAGTCCTTCTTTACCAGACATTCTTCTTCCCAAAATATTCCCCTGTAAAATAATCTGGAGAAGTTGGTATTTTTCACTTCTCAAAATGTGACCGAGGTACTGAAGTTTCCGAGATTTTATGGTTTTCATGATTTCTACTCTCTTGTTCATTCTCTTCAAACCTAAAAGCATTAAAACTAAAAAGTTGAATATAATTATTACAGTCAATTATCTACATTTGCATCTACAGGGTGAAATTGATATCAGTAGCACCCTTTTAAACTAAGAGTCTACCCATCATACTGAACAACTTTTACTATGGGAGCAAACCGATCGGAGCACAAAAAAAAATCAGCTGTTCAATACTAAACTGCAATGCCTACTCGACTCAAATGTATGCAACAGACGACTTCTTTTTTGCTCCGATCGGTTTGCTCCCATAGTGAAAGTTGTTCAGTTTGATGGGTAGACTCTTAGTTTAAAAGGATGCTAATGATATCAATTTCACCCTGTACAAGAACATTTTATTTGTAGCGGAGTCAGATGGTTAAAACGTCATTGGAGTCAGATCTTAAATTAACTCTTACAAAAAATCTAGATGACATGTTCATGTTAAACAAATTTATTTCTTGAGTGATGTGATGTCACTTCTTAATTTTTTAGGGTTCCGTACCCAAAGGGTGAATACAGGACCCTATTACTAAGCCTTCGTTGTCCGTCCGTCCGTCGGTTCGTCTGTCCTACCTATTTAGGGCTGTAAAATCCTGAGAAAATTTAAATTAAATAGCGGTTTAGAATTTAACAACAAATAATAAAAACCGGCCAAGTGTGAGTCGGTCTCGTGCTAAAAGTCCTGGAGAAACAAACAATTTTGTAAGTTAATAAATGTTGTGTGGTACGGAACCCTTGGTGCGCGACTCGCCCGACTCGCACTTAACCGGTTTTTTTCCGTACCAAAACGGAACACTTATGGAATCACCTCGGTGTCTGTCACAGACATTTTTCTCGGAGACCGTAATAAGATTAATAACTGGAAGCTGAAAGATATAGCAATTAATAGTCCGATGACATAAATGACGTCAATAAAGCTTAATATTTATATTGAGTGGCAAAATGAGATAAAACAACTGGTAGTAAGGAACCCTAATTGCCTATTCCCGACTCGCACTTGGCAATTTTTAGTGTTCCGTACCAAAATTGGCAAAACGGAACACTTATGGAATCAGCTCGGTGTCTGTCTGTCCGTCCGTCTGTCACAGCCATTTTTCTCAGAGACCGTAAGACATAGGAAGTTGAAACTCGGTACAGATATAGCAATTGCTGGTCCAATATTATAAATGAAGTAAAAGAAGCTAAATTTTTATGCTGGGGGGGCAATTTGGGGAGTAAGAAAGGGTAAATAAAAAAAAAAAAATTTCTACCCTATGGTGTTGGGTATCAATTAAAAGCTTATGAAAGAGTCTAAAAATATACTTTTCACATTTTTTATAAAAACTTTGTTTAACAAAATTTTCAATTAAATCCGAGAAGTTGCTGTCCCCACCTTTATATCAAAAAATATAGCCGTATGAAGATCTGAAAAAAAATCATGAATATCAGAAATAACGTGTCGATGGCGGGAAAATTATCAGGTTGGCTCTAACTTGGATAGTTTTTTTTCTATATCCAAAAAACTAACACCAGTGAGACCAGTGTAAAATGATCTTCAGTTACTATGTGACCACTTACTAAATGTCAATTTATAGTGGTTTCATCAATGACCCATGTTAAACAACTGGTAGTACGGAACACAAATTGCCCGAGTCCCGACTCGCACTTGGCCGGTTTTTTTTTAAATGGTTGTATCGTAGCTTCCTGTAGATGTTCGGGCCTTTATCTTAGTTGTAAAATAAAATAGGAACAAAAACTGTTATTGCATTGCAGGCTATTTTAATTGCGAATTATACCTTTTTAATTTTAATTAATATACCTCTCACGTATATCCTGTTGAGATCTCAAAGGATACCAGATGACATACGTGCAACGAATAACATTAATTCATAATGTTTATTTTCCTTTGAGGTAATGATGATATGTGTACATTTATTTATTATTTTTGCACTTCTTCGTTGTGATTTTCTTTGATTTCTATGTATTTATTCGAAAACTTGGTTTTTAGGGTTCCGTACCCAAAGGGTGAAAACGGGACCCTATTACTAAGCCTACGTGGTTCGTCCGTCCGTCCGTCCGTCCGTCAGTCCGTCCGTCTGTCCGTCCGTCCGTCTGAACTACCTATTTAGGGCTGTAACTTTTGAACCGTTATAGCTAGATAATTGAAATTTTCTCAGATTATGCGTCATTGCGGCGGATTTGTTAACAAATAATAAAGTAGCCCGACTCGCACTTGACAGCTTTTATTTATCAAATAGGAACGAATAGAACGCATACTAAGTACCTAATTCTCACAACATCAAAGTGTCGAAAGGGGGATCTTTGGACAAAATTCATATTCGATACCAATTTTCCTGTGGGGGTTTTTCCTGACGCGGGTAGTTGGCACTATCCATAATATTTTGCACCGAAACATGTTGGTTCATTTGTTGAAGTTTTTTGTAAATTACATAAATATGATTACAACAAAACAGTACGTATAATAAAAACACTTACGTAGAAAACAAATAAAAAAAAACAACAGGTTGCACTCCAGTAGTGCCGGCAGAAGTGAAAACTAAGTGATATTACGTCCTAAGTCACGTGACGTCACGGTCTGAAGATATATGCTTACGAATTTTCGATCAGGTCACGTGACGTCACGGTCCTGACGCGAGTTTAAAATTTTTTACCCATCCCAAAAAGTGCACAACGCCGCTAAAGAAGTTTTCACTTCAACATGTATTTAAGTCGAGTCGGTTTTGTATAAAAGAGCAGTACCTACCACGACTTTAATTATTACTTGGGTGTTTTGTGACACCCTGTATTAGCTAGATAGGTACAGTCGCCATCAGATATATCATAGCATACAAGGTGTCCAAATATTTCTGAGCAGTACTAATTTTCATTAAATTCTTTACAGTAAATGTTACCAATTATATCTAAACGTGTATTTTGTCATAAATATCGGAACAGCGAATTTTCAATAATTTCTTTACAATGTTATTTAAAATTAAAATGTAAAACAACGGAATAAGGTTTTTTCCGAAACTGTTCAGATGTTTATGACCACCCTGACTGCGTAGATATATTTGATGTTCTAGGCGTTCCTATATTTTTGATTGGTTATGACGGTATGAGTAAAGAAATTATTGAAAATTATAACTGCTTAGAAATATTTGACCACCTTGTTTGCTACGATATATCTGCTGGTGACTGTACCTATACAATAATGTGGTCATCCTGATCGCATCAAAACAATTTTATTGTCATTGATCGTTGGGGCCTTTCCACTCTCACGCAACGAACATGTTTACGCTTGAAGTACCTACATTACATTGGTGTCATTACTTATCTATTTCAATGAAATTGATATACCTACCTTCTTACGTAATGCAGAGCAATACAGGGTGTAAGTGACAGCCTAGCAAATACTGAAACGGTGAACTCAGTCCATCAAACTGAACAACTTTCACTATGGAGCCTACCTCAGGAAACGAAATAAAATTTCGTAGTTGATTTTATTTCGTCGGAGTTCACCTTTTCAGTATTTGCTAGGCTGCAGTACGTAGGAAGGTAGGTATAGCTAAAATAAATAGTTGTCAAATATACAGGGTGTAAGGAAAAGTATCATTAACCTTTAAACCACATACTCTAACCATCAAACTGAACAACTTTTACTACGGGAGCAAACCTGTCAGAACAAAAAAATAACAGCTCTTTCATACATGAGTCGTGTAGGCATTGCAGTTTAGTATGGAAACACCCTGTTAGTATGGAACGTTTCCTTACACCCTGTATTATTAGATATTTTTCTCCGTGTTGGTTATCATAAGTTTTCCCATAAAACATCAGCAATTCTTCACCCATCACTAGTGTCGACTCCTCATAAAGTTGACAAATGACATTTTATCTGGCGTGGACAGCCCTACCATTAGGGGATTATTTGACCCATCCGATAGAACATTAGCGGGTATTAGTGACGCACGAAAAGGGGCATTTACTTGACAGGGGAGATAGAACTGTAATACAATTTAGGTAAGGATGAAGTTTACTAGAATAGTACCTACCAATTGACCTGGCCTGCAAGAACATGGAAGATAAATAATAAGTAGGGTACAAATGTTTTACCGCGAAAGAAAATAGATATTACACCTATACCGAGTATTTTCTAGTAAAATTTAACCTTTGGTTGCATTACGAACAAAACTGTAATTTTACATTTCAGCGTGGTTTTCAGCAGCTAGCCCAGTCATTTTACGGACTTTTGTTAGGAGAGGTGGGAAGTAATTATTAATTTGACTTTTAGTCTGCAACCGGTACTATTTAGTGACAAAAAGACTATCTGAACACAAATTAAAAAAAATCGCTACGCAACATAGAAATCAAAATTGTGAGTCCCAGAAGGCTTTTAAATGAATAATATTAATACCATGCACTCATTTGAATAAGATTGTAGAACATAAATTATTTTTTGCAATTAAATAGGCATTGAAATTTAAAAAAATGAGGTTTTTATTAGAAAATACGAATGTATTTTTCAAAACCTTCTAAGTAGACAAAAATATTGATACCATGTTTGAAGTATGTATAATGATAATGCCTTAAATATGTGCAAAAAAAAAAATACCATCAGGTTTTTTTATAACGAGATAATACCAAAATTTTAAATTTGGAACTGTTGCTGACTAGATTTTATTTTTATTTTGGTACATTTCTAAGCTCAAATTGGCTCTTAACAACAACAACAACAACAAATATACTTTATTTTACACCAACACATAAGAGTAAAATACAGAGAAAAAAATACAAAAAGGCACAAAATAAGGCGGTCTTATCGCTAAGAAGCGATTTCTTCCAGACAACCTTAGGGTAGAGGAAACGGTGTACGAAGAAAGGTAGGCGGTGTTTTCAGATAAATGACCAGAAATATCAGTAAATAAAAAAAAACAAGAATAAACCTATTATAAATACATCTAAATGCAATACATAGATAAGTATATATAATATATATTCCTATAATATATATATATATATATATATACATAAACACATCATATATAAATACGCGTACTACTCAACTAAACACGATAGGAAAACATGAACTATTGATATAGGAAAAGATTTAAGTACCTACTTACATTCGGAGAAAAAATCGGAGAGGGTCAGTGATCAAGGAAATGCGACTTAACTTTCGACTTAAAAACATTCAAGGAAGGTGCACGTCGGATTGCCTCTGGCAACAAGTTCCAAAGCCGAACGGCATGAACGGAGAAGGAATGGGTGTAGAAGTTAGTGGAGTGGATGGGCATATGGAGGGAGAGGTTTTCAGAGGAACGCAGATGACGGCCAGTGGTGGAGGAAGAGAAAACAAAGCGTTCCTTGAGGTAATTAGGAGTAATGGGATTGAAGAGGATGGAGTAGAGAAGGTTAAGGATATGAGCTTCCCTACGACGTTTGACTGGGAGCCACTTAAGTCGAGCGCGGAATTCTGACACATGGTCGTACTTACGCAAACCAAAAATAAAACGAATGCACAGGTTTTGAAGTCGCTCGAGTTTATTAAGTAGCTCCACAGTCAGGTCAAGGTAGCAGGAGTCAGCGTAGTCTAGGATGGGTAATAGGAGGGATTGTGCAAGCGCAATTTTCGCGCTAGTGGGTAGAAAATTACGTAGTCGCTTCAAAGAACCGTAAGCAGCAAACATCTTCCTACTAACTTCAGCGACCTGAGGGGCCCAAGAGAGCGTGTTATCAAACATAATGCCCAAGTTTTTGACGGAGGTACTGTAAGGTATGCGATCTTAAATACTGTACCGTAAAAAAATACCAATTAGTAATTAGTCCCGGCTCAAACCGTAAAATGACTGGGCTAAGCTGTATTTTCTGCCTCTACTAAAACAAATTATAAGTATATTGTATACCAAATACCAAATACGCTGACCAAATAGGATGCGTACTGAAGAAGGGCCAAATAAAATGTACCCGGAACCGACGAGCTTGTATGAAGAGACTTATGGATGTTGAGGAGGCGAGAGATGTGTGTCAGAATCGTAGCATGTGGCGATCTGTTGTCTCTGCCTACCCCAGTAGTGGGACATAGGCGTGAGCATATGTATGTATGTATCTTTGTATGTATGATGTATACCAACAAAGGCATCCTTTTATAAAGCATGCTAAACCGAGCCTGTTTCTTCTATGCAGATTTTTTTACTTAGTAATAGTAGTAGTAGTAATTATGGTATTCTGTGGTAATAGGATCACTGGATTCTAGGTAGCTACTGTCATAGTTGGATACGGACGACAATTTTGAAAGTGGGCAGTAAACAGTGGAAGATAATAATTAGCGCAGAAATAGATATGCACGAATTTAGGTACAACACAAATGTGTCGATTTTGTACCAGCTGGGAGCGAGCGTGGACCGAGTATTTTTATAATTTTCCACTTAATAAGAGACAGATTATTAAAATTATTTTATCTAAATACATGAGAAAACCTTTAATTAAGTAGCTCGGTAATAAAAAAGCCTTGGAGTCGTATTAATTTCGTTCGGGAATGCGATTTTTGAAACTCATTCGCTGAGTTCAGCAGTTGAAAATGTCAATATTACTATGGAGACGTGCATCTTTCTACTGCTGATTTGACATTGAAAAATCATACTCCAGGAGTGCGATTTTTGAAAGTCAAATCAGCAGTAGAAAGATGCGTATCTCTATACATTTTCAACTGTTGAGTTCAACGTATGAGATTCAAAAATCGCACTCCTGGTACCTTAATCTCTCTCAAAGCATCCCCCTGTCATAAGTAGGTGAACCGTGAGTAATTTAATTAAAAACTTTAATATTTTTCGAAAACTTTCTTCAGGAGCTCGATGTCTTTGACCGTACAGTCTGCCGTACAGTATTCTTTCAACGTTGGAACCAGAATGTCTTTCCTTTCTCGCTAAGATAAATCAAAATGGAGAAGATGCATTTTCATACAGTATAACTCAATGAAAAATTTTGAAATAGATGTAACTTAATTTAAGTAGGAACATATAATCGCTACCTACGTCATACTTATGTATTCTGTTCTGTTATGTATTACTAAATTAATAAAATAAATACAAGCACAAAAGGTAAGGAGCTAAGGCCTAAATTGTACCGATCGATGCTAGAATTGTACCAAAAACCAATCGATCATTGTACGGATTGATAATTTGTGTAAACAGAGAATTGTACTAATCGCGAAACTGTACGGATGGTAATGCTTTCCTTTTTTTTTCGAATTGACAAATACAGCATTCTTCAGGGAGCAGCTGCTATTATTACTGCGGTGCGGGCTTTGGCGACGACACCAGTCACGACGAAGCGCCCTGGTAGGGCTGGTAGGTCAACCACCGTACCAATGAACTTATGCAACCATCCTCAGGGTGTCCAGAAAGTGTACGGACCTCGGCACTGGGGCATTATGGCTGAGACTACGCGTCGCGGGTTGCATAGTGGGGATAGATTTATTTTTTATTTATTTATAAACGACACCGTTGTTGTCGTGTGACCTGGAGAGCTATTTTTGAATGTCACACACACGTCCTAATTCATATCCAAAAGTATCATAAACAGTATGATGTTTACGCATTATCGATCATGATTTTGAAAGCATGAGATTCAATAAAGCACTGAAGGCTCCAAACGGAGGAGTATGTAATGGGAGTGTCGCTTCTTCTTCTGTTTGTGTCATCTAAGCTTTTTTTAATAGAGTCTAAAACTTTTCAGCATACTCAAGACACGAGTTTTTAAAAGAGTTGCACGTAAAAGACAGGTTATAATCAAAGATACTACCTACCTAATATGCTGGTATTAAAGTAATTGGAGTTCAAGAAATGTCATTAATTGTGGGAAACGAGGTCTGTTTTTTTGTATAAACGCCTCGTCATAAACGTATTGTTATTATGGCATACTTTATTCTGAACATTGTTAATTAACAATAAACGGTGTCAATTAAATAAAATGATTCTTAATTTGTTTAGCTGCCTTTTCAGTTTGTAAAAAAAAATTGTGAATTGTTTTTAGAACTGCTAGGTATCGCTACCGACTATGATTTTTATAAATTTATTTAAACGGTTTTTATGTTAGTATAATCTATATTTTTATATCTACCTAATAAAGATGAAATGCTGTTCGTTGGTAAAAGCATTAGAGATTAGTTTTAGACTGTTTATGGAAAATTTCATTGATAACTTCGTTTATACATGGAGCTCACCATCGCAACGATATAATATCCCCTGTAATAGTCTGAATAAGGTTTTTAGGGTAAGAAAAAAATGGCCAAAAGTGTGTTGGGAAAAAAGGGGCATTGCAACCATAGAGTAAGAAGAGATGGCATATCGGCTTGTTTCTATAGAAAATGTTGCCGCCAACAAAGGGGGTGAAAAACGGATGAGGGGAAGGGTTAACATTTAAATACGCTACTTCCCGCTATTATGACGTCAGGCCCAGTTGAGTATCTGTGCACAGTTCGATACAACATCTCTACCCCAGGGGAGCGCGTTATTTTCTCTATGATTGCAACACATGCCGGGCATAGCTTTAATTAAGAAGATCAAGTTTTTATTTTCGAGAGAACGGACTGGATGGAACATACCTTTTCACCTCACAAGCTCGAAAAGATTCTGTTTATCATTCGAAATCTGAGTGCAAAAGTGCATTTTATCCGCTAGCGTGGAAAGAGTTTTTAAAATTCGAATCTTTCTATTCAATAAAGAAAAACAGCCTAAACAAGTTTTCTTTTTCATGCTGTTTACGTGCTGGCCAATGCGATTATTCTATTATTAAAACCGGTCAAGTGCGAGTCGGGCTACTCGCTCACCGAGGGTTCCGTACCACACCACCACAGAACACAACAATATTAACATGAAAAAAAAAAATGTTTTTGTCCGGGACCTTTAGCGCGAGACCGACTCACACTTGGCCCGTTTTAAGTATTTTTTGTTATTTTGTAGAGATTGATCTATAATCACACTAAGTTTGACGCTTGTATGTATTACCGTTTTTACTATAGAGCGTGAAGAAAAAACGTTGTGAAAAACTAGTTTCTTGTTGAGAACCCCCCTTAATTTTTAACTTTTTGACATTTTTATTATTTGTTAACAAATCCGCCGTTATAACGCGAAACGCCGTAAAAAAATTTAATCTAGCTATTACGGTCAAAAGTTACAGCCCTAAATAGGTAGGAGAGACGGACGGAAGGACGAACAACGTAGGCTTATTAATAGGGTCCCGTTTTCAATCTTTGGGTACGGAATCCTAAAAATTAGGTTGCCGCAATGACATTTTCCTCGCCGTAGTGAGATGAAAAGTTGTGTTTCGCTCGGCAGCAAAGTTATTCTGCGTCTCGTACTTTTGAAATCCTCGCCACGCTCAGGATTCAGTACAAGTACTCGCGCCAAAAAGCAACTTTGCAGCCTTGCACAACAAATTACTATTTCAAGAATATTAAATTTTCACGATAGTAATTCTAGATTAGTACCTATAATTTCCCTAGACATGTTGGTAATTTATGCATTTTGTTTCTTCAGCGTCACCATTCGCTTGACGTTCCATTTTAATTTTGAATTTCACTGTTGTTATATTTAAGGCTAGGTATTAGTAGAGCAAGTCTCTCTTTCTAACAAGCAAACTTTTGCAATTAGCCATCCCGCTTCAATTGAAAGTAAGATCGCAAAAAAAGTATTTTTCATCAATATCTTTTCTCTTGGGTGTTTGGGGAAAAATCCATCGGGTAGAAGCCCTGCTATAATTATTTACCTTTCAAATGATGGTATATTCAGAAGATATGGTGTAGGTAATTCTTGTAAAACTGGTTATAAATCTGAAATTGAACTTACTTTGCTCCTCTTTTCTATCGAGAAAATTTAATAGAATCGTGTTTTCAACGGTTAGATGCCCTGCAGAAAGAACGTATCTACACTGTTATGTGAACTATATATATTAAATGTAATAATTTGGTTATCAAAAATCGGTTCGAAAACAGACAAAATAGGTATGACCCCCTCTTAAGTACTAGCTTTTGCCCGCAACTTCGTCCGCGTGGAGTTTGGAAAAAAAAACCAAGTATCCTATGTTACTTTTAATACCTCCAAGAATATGTGTACAAAGTTTCATGATGATCGGTTAAGTAGTTTTCGCGTGAAAGCCAAACAAACAAACTTACATTCACATTTATAATATTAGGGAGGATAATATTATAAATTGCTAATATTCATTGATTTCAAAATGGTTGGAGTTATTAAAACTAATGAAATGAATCATCACTGTAATTACAATAGGTGTAAAATTTGTGATTACAACAACAATGTTATTACAATATTTTAGTTTAAGGGTTCCGTAGTCCTATGCGTATGTCTGTCTATGTCTATCAAAGCGTCATAACTTTGCTATACCTACGGATATTTCAGAGAGATTCAATTTATGAAAATAATTCGTCATATTTTTTTATGGGTTATATTTTGTTATGTAGCTTTATTCCAATACTTATTGATTCTAAACCGTACCTGTTGAATAACACTAATATCATAATTACTAATTACTAAATCATTTCAATATCGAGCCGCAATATAATCAAGTGGGTAAGTAAGATGGAGGGTCCATTTCAATAATATCGAGTAATTCCCCAGATGATTCGATTGATAGTACTCATTCATCGTATAATTGCATTTCACTTAGCAGGACCGAGATTTAGCTCATAAGATGGATTTTCATTAAGAGAGATTTCACCTTTTTAATTCTACTGTAACTAGTACCTACTTATCTGTAGCAATGAAACACCCTAGTAATATTTAAAGGGGTGTTTTAGATCCTAGTACTTTTTAGACCATCAAACTGAACAACTTTCACTATGGAGACATAGAGTAAATAAAATCGGTCAAGTGGGAGTCGGGCTACTCGAGCACCGAGGCCGAGGGTTCCGTACCACACCACTACAACATATAAACGTGAAAATTTTTTTTTTTACTCCGGTACCTTTATCGCGAGACCGACTCACACTTGGCCGGTTTTTATTGTTTGTATTTCATACTGTTGAGTTTGCTCTATAATCACACAAAGTTTGACGCTTGTATGTATTACCGTTTTTACCATAGAGCGAAAAGAAAAAAACGTTGATAAAAACTAGTTTCTTGTTGAGAACCCCCCCTTAATTTTGTTAAAATCAATTTTATTTGTTAGCAAATCCGCCGTAACAACGCACATTCCGTGAAAATTTCAACTATCTAGCTCTTTCGGTTCAAAAGTTACAGCCCTAAATAGGTCGGACAGACGGACGGACGGACAACGTAGGCTTAGTAATAGGGTCCCGTTTTTACCCTTTGGGTACGGAACCCTAAAAAGTATCTGCTGTCATACAAAACTGCAGCCTCAACAGCACAAATCCCAGATAACATTTACGGTCGGCGACTTAAAAATGACGTCATTTTAAGGTACTTATACAGTCAGTCCGAATAGTCCGATGTTGGTCGTAGAAGTACGTACTAGTTGGTACTAGGAACGTCATTTTACCGTCAGCCAGTATACGTCCTGTGTTGGACGCAAGTTGGACGTTATACTGACGGACGGACGGACTTGCCTCCTTTTTTCTCAGCTCAGTCGCGCCATTTTTCTATGCGCATCGGACGTGTCGCGGAGTCCTTTTTGTTGTTGAGTTAGTGTTATTCAAAGAAATTGAACCTAAAGTGTGTTAGTAATGGACGAGGACCGCCCAGCCAAGTGCGCAGTGATCCAGTTTATTGTTTGCGGTGGCGGTGCTATTTCTATTGTGGATTCAGAGTGGCTGAAGCCACGATGGTGTGAAGTGTATTGGCCGGTCATAAAAAGGCCCAAAGCTTTTGAGCTGATCCTCAATCTCAACACGTCCCCCAGCGAAAATTTGAAACTTTATGGTGTGCAGCAAGTGTTTTACGAAACTGGTAGGTACGTATTTTATCCCTTTCCTGCATGGGTAGCATGCTACCGTGATACAGCACTATCACACATTCGCTCTTTTTCTATTTGCGCACGAACGAACGAGATAAAAGACGTGATACAGCCGTATCACGTGTAGCATGCTACCATAGTGTAAATAAAATAATAGTGATGAAGCTCAGCGGTCGTGGCGGGTCTATGCCCGCGCGGCATGCGGGGTACGGGCGTACCCTAATTCAATTCGCTGTTAAGATACGCGCGCAGGCAACGTGGGTCGGGAGGCACTCCTCCCGGCCCCCGCACGCCCCGCACGATTGGCCTGCCGCGACCGCTGAGCTTCACCACTATTAGTTCTTTACACTATGATGCTACGGCTTCTGGGGCTAGTACGCCAACCGGCGATAGCGACATTTAACACATTCATCTGCCAAATTTAGTCTTTTATCTCTTTCGTTCGCGCCCCAATAGAAAGAGCGTGATAGAGCTATATGACGCTATCGTGGGTTGGCGTACTAGCCCCGCTAGTCAGTTTTCAGTTTTGGGGAACCTGGCTTCTCGGGATGCTTGTATGAATTAACTACGACGACGCTTCTATTTAATAACGCAGAGAATTATTAAAGGGTTGGATATAGAATTGTATAGTAGGAGGGGAGGGGTGCCGGTGATTGGGGAGGGGCCGCTGACGGGTCCACTAGTTATTTATATATTGTCTAAGAAAATAATTTTGGTTTGATTTACAAGTACCTAACTAACTTATTTCTTTTTACAGGTGTCAGGTCGAGATGTTTCCAGTAAAGTGCCACGTACATTGAAGTCCTACATTTCCGACGAGCTAGTTGCAGAGTACAATTTCTATGGAATGAAAACTGCAACGAAAACCAAAATCGAAAAAGTTTTTTGCACTCTACGCCTCAGAGACTGCATTGTAGGTGAGTACATAAGTACCTACCGAAATTCTCCAATACTATCTCAATATTGTTTGCGTCAATCCCCCATTCAATATCTTTGCACTATTTGGAATTCAAATAATTAGTTTTAATGAATTATTATTAGGGTTCCGTACACATAGGTTGTCAATGGGACCCTATTATTAAGCCTATGCTGTCCATCCGTTTTTCAGTATATCACAGCGGTATAATCTCAACAACTGTAAACAACTCCACAACAGCACGGCTAGCATGCCATCCACGACAAAGCGTTTAAACGAGAAAAACGTCATGCGCGCTCTTTCTGGCATACGTAAATTAATAAGGATGGTGGCACATCTCGATTTTTATCGTTTTCTCGGAGGTGGTATGCAAGGCCTACTGAGGTAGCCTCATAACATATTCAGTTTGTTGTTGTGGCATCTAGGTATCTTGGCAAATAATAAAAAGATACGGAGCCCTGTGTTCGTGGGTGGTACTCCCACGACCATTTTTATACAATTAATAAATTGTATCTTTCTTGTTTCTTTATAGAAGGCGTTGTTAGCACAACTGCAACTGCAACGGCAGAGGGCGTCGAAGTTAGCATCAAAACCTGGCTACAGCATGCTCCAGAACATCTTTTACTAAAAGTAAAATCTTTAAATAAAATTTGACATTTCGGTGTTCATTAATTTATTTATTTACAACCCTAGTTCACTCCACCGTAGTCTAGGAACGTCATTCTACGGCTGACATTCAGAAACGAAATTTGAGTATTAGTTTCTATTTTGATATGTAAAAATCAATAAAATTTTGACATATCGAAGTAGGATCTTATACTCAAATCTTGTCTCTGAATCTCAGTCTAAGGCTGCCTATCCATTGACGCGAGCTGGCTGGCGGAGCGGTGTAGCGAGGAAAATATTAACCAATCAGGAGCTCGGCCGAATCTCGGCCGAGGTTTTATGCAATCCTGATTGGTTAGTAAAACTCCGCTTCCCCGCTCCGCCAGCCAGCTCGCGTCAATGGACAGGCAGCCTAAGGGTGCGTCCACATCTGGCGAACGCGCCGCAAATGCGCAACTCGCGAGCCGCTCGCGAGCTGCACATTCGCGGAGCGTTCGTCAGCTGTGGACGCACCCTAAGGTCCCTGGATCGGTCTTGATATGACGTCCTAAGTACGTCTAGTCTCGTACCTCGGTGACGTACATTTTAGACGTCTGTAGGACCGATAAAGGACGTACATTTGTCACAACCTAATGACGTCTTGATACGACGGCCTACGGACGTCTTAATACGACGGCCTACGTACGTCTTGATACAACGGCCTACGGACGTCTTGATCCGACGTCATTAGGTTGTGACAAATGTACGTCCTTTATCGGACCTACAGACGTCGAAAATGTACGTCACCTAGGTCGAGCAAGACTGTAAAAAGACGTCATTAGGACGGCTAAATGTTATCTGGGATGTCTACAAGATGTCTAATAGATATCTGCAAAATATCTAAGTGTCTACAAAATATCTAATAGATGTCTAGTAGATATTATGTGCTGTGTGGGGGAGTAACTATTCGAGTCTAATGATTTTTTTTGACGTTTTTTCCATAGTGAAAATTGTTCGGTTTGATCTAAGAGTTAAGAGAATAGGTAATATAGAAGAATAGGTTCTATAGTTCTACAGTTTATTATTATAGTTATAGTTTATTATTCAATTTGACGATCCTGTTATGAATGGACATTTTATGTAAAATATTTATGTAAGAATGTGACATGTGAAATAAATGAATCTAATCTAATCTAATCTACATACTATAAAGTCATAATTAATTTATCGCAATCCCCACGGGTCGTGACGTGAGCATATACAGGTGAAATTGATATCATTGGCATCCTTTTAAACTAAGAGTCTACCCATCAAACAGAACAACTTTCACTATAGGAGCAGACCAATCGGAGCAAAAAGAAATCCGCTGTTCCATACTAAACTGCAATGCGTACTCGACTCAAATGTATGCAACAGCAGATTTTTTTTTTGCTTCGATCGGATTGCTCCCGTCGTCAAAGTTGTTCAGTTTGATGGGTAGACTCTTAGTTTAAAAGGATGCTAATGATATCAATTTCACCCTGTACAAGTACTAAAATTATCTTTAGCAAAGTAAACTCAACTTTAGATTGAAATTCTCGTTTTTTCATTGAATAAAAAGATTTTTCACTTCTGAATAATTATTGAATGAATCGAATTTTATTAGTTGAAGTAAAATTTTCAAATGAATGGAAGAACTAATGATTGAACGTTGAATTGGATTGAAAACTAGGTAAGATTCACTACTTTATTTTACAGGAGAACTTTCAAAAAGGTAGGTACCTACTTCATAAACTTTTTCTTTCATATAAACTTAGACATAATTGTTGTTACGATTAATCTGATAAATATTCTCCTGCAATTAATAAGAATTTTAGAAAATATATCTGTTTATACATACAAAGACAAACTCACGACTATACTTACTTTCGGGGTGGTCAGCATCTTTACCACAACCAACTTTCTTCTCAACCTAAGTACCTACCTGTTTTTTGTACATAGTATTCATACTAATAAATTATGTAGCCAAATAAATATTTCTTTCGGGGTGATAAAAAATATTACTACCTACTCTTTTTTTAAAGCGTGACGTTGTAGTTGTAGCAATGGAAATGCTGACTTTTGGTTTCAGGAGTGCAGTTTTTGAAAGTCAGGGATCCTACTTCGTAATTCGTATTCTAAACTCTACGGAATGGCGTGTCAAGTCTTTCGTCCATAAAATTCCGCATAAGAAATATCTCTCAGTCGCCTCGTATGATACGGCCACGTCACGTGAAGAAATGATGTGGCTCATTTTAAGCAGGAGCAAAAGCGGAATTTTTAAAAGAAGAGTTAATAGGCTTTGCCTGGGTGTGCGCGCTACATCCTCGACTTCATCTACACTTTCCATCAGGTGCGCTGAAGCCAAGCGCAAACTCATTGTGAATTAAAAAAAAAGGAACAATATGGCCTCAGGCCTCTGAGAAATTCTAGGAAAACGTAAAGACATCATACACTTTTCATCTCGTGAAGGCTTAAAACCAAGCGTAAGCCCAACGTAAATTAAAAGAAACCTCGGTCTTAGCTCTCTGAGAATTGCCCAAGGAAATTGTTTAGAAAAAAACAATTTCTAGGAATGCGGCACTTGCCTTGATAAGGACCGCATTAAAAGGCGAAAAAAACCATAAGTACGCAGGCAACTTTACAATTACTTTGTAGCCATACCATTCCGAGCCTTGACTTTGTGTTATATAAAGTTGAATATTGGTTGCACGCTTGTTTATCGCAACGGGCTTTTTGCCAACTTTTACCATGGGAAACGCATATTTTCGTTGGTTTTTCGCAAACACTGCGTGTTTTGATGGCCGTTTTTTTGTGGTATAGGTAAAAGATTACTTTCGTGTTCACTTTTATCAACAGCAAAGTCCCAAAACAAGTTTAACAAGTTTAATTATTCGTATTCTATTAGATTTTAGTAATAGAATACGAATTTGGTAGGGTTATTGTTAGATTGTAGGTACTTTTATATAAATTATACCCTATTTAGCCCAAAGTTAGGTAATATACACTGAAAAAAATGCTTTGTTAAATTATAACCAAACTATAATGACTTACAAACTGTTTTGTTGCACATAATCAAACATTTGGTTATAAATAGCGAAAAGTTTTGTTATTTATAACCAAAGGTTTGTTTATTTGCTACAAAACAGTTTGGAAGTCCCTAAAGTTTAGTTATATTTAACAAAACATTTTTTTTCAATGTGTAATATACAGGGTGTTAGGCTAAGGGAAAGTTTTTCAGTATCATGGACCCATGATACTGAAAAACTTTCCCTTAGCGTACTATCACCCCTGCCACTGTTTACCCTAACACCCTGTAGGTATAGCTTCGTTCCATAGAATTATAAAAAAAAAAATTTTTATTAGTCTGTTTCATCCCACTGCTGGGCAAAGGCCTCCCCTTTAATCTTTCAACGATCTCTATCCTGGGCAAGCTCTGGCTACTTGTCGTCAAAAGGGGGTTAAGGGTTTGCCCTGTAGCCTTACCTTTTTGAGACAATATTTTTTCGAATTCCGTACTATCAGTTTAAAATAACAATGTGCCTGACCTCGCTCGCAAATGTGACGTCACTCAATCACACGAACTTCACTCGAGTCATTCAAATGATTATTTCCTTTGCATAGAGTCTACATTCCTTTGTCAACCGAGTGAAGTTATCCAACGGCCCTTCAAGGTCATGCACATTGTTATTTTAAACTGATAGTAGATTCATTTCCAATGTGCTCGATAGTCGTGTGAGGAACGAAATCTGTGAATTTTTCAGATTGATAGTCCGATCATCCTCTTAAAAAACCGTAAGCATACGCATATTAAGCATATTAAGAAGGACCCTGTATATTATACAGCCATGAGAAAATTGTTTTTCTGTAACATGAGTAAAGGCCTATAATGATGATTGCCACTTCAGCTTGCAAACTAGCGCTATTTCGGCTTCTTTAGAACCTATTATTTGTAGGTTTGGGACCTTGACAGGCTTGCACCTGTGCCACTTAGACCATCGCTGGTCCTCTGTGAACGCCGTTTTTACAGTTCGCTACTAATCCCTACTGCGGCCAGAAATCTTAGTAGGTTTTTGATGGGGATGGTTTGTATCACATCTGGTGTCAATACCTGTCTACCTAGATGAGTACTGCGTTTGTACATCAGGGGGCCACAGTCACACAGAAGGTGCAGAGGAGTTCCCGACTCCTCCTTGCTAACCTTTTGTGTTATAGTTTGTCTCACTAGGTACCCAATTTTAGGCTATATATATTACATTTTTTTTTACACTATCTTCCGTAACTGTATTTCAATTAAACTTACATTTTAATTATTTAATTATTTATTATCACTCACTTCTTTGGTTGCTGCGTCTGACTACTACTAAAAAGGTTTCATCTGAAAACCAACACCCTGCTCTCGGGCAAGGTCTATGTTGAGCTGGGACCTATTTACTGCTGTAGCATACAATAAATTGCATGTTGTTCTATTCTATGTCTCGTTGTATTCTTGTTTGTAAAATTGTTGTGAACTGTAATATTATGTGTGTGTTACTTTTGCAAATAAATTGTTTATCTATCTATCTAATTTCAGTGTGTGCATGTGCTTGTTTAATTTGCAGTGGCCTGTGAGTTAGAACCTATAGTTGAGGTTAAAAACTTGCAATTTAGTTTGCGTTTATTTGTTATGCTGTCCAATGTCGAGTGGGTATACATCAAGTCACGCTCTGTTATTGATCGTTGGGGCCAGTCGGTATTTCCTTAGGTGTGGCATATGGAAGTAATCCCTGTCAAGGTTACCGGCTGGTCTGGCAAGGGAAACAAGTCCTTAAATTGATTAATTTCCCTGTAATTTTGGTTGATATTCCTATTTACATTTTAGAGCTGTATTGTTGAATTTTCCGGTGCACAATGTTTAATTTAACGTATGAAAAGAGGTATGAAAACAATGCCACAGAATGGTATAGGTATAGACAATGCTCAAAATATAATGCTTTGTTGTTTTTTTGTGCCTGTCTATTGTATTGATAAAATACATTTCAAGGAAATAAAAGACATGTACTTATACAAATAAAAATAATTCTCAAAAAGCGGAAAAATTGTATGGACCTTCACTGAAAAAAATGTTTTGTTAATAAGAACTAGATTCTTAATTCTATTGAAATAATTGTCCAAGATATAAAAATACTGGGATGCTGAGTGCAGAAAGATAATGATAATTTCTTTGTTATTGCAAGAATAAAATAAAAAAGTACGTCGACTAAACAGTGTTCACTTAGTTAACTCGGGAAGCAAAGCAAGCCACAAAGGGAATGCTCAACTCAAACGGAACGGACAATTAATTCTTTGAGCATAACTGTCTCGGTGCAATGTCCAGGGATTGCTGTAGACCGCACTGTGCGGACAGTTTTCACAATTTAGATCATAACTCCTATAAAATAAAGACAGCTTTTCATTCAACTGTTGGATTGGGTTCTCTTCTCTCTGAACTATCACGAAAAATATGAAAATTGATTTTGCTGGAAGTGACATGCAATTTAATGTTAGATCGGGTCAATACGATCTTTCCTGTTTTTTCGTTTCATTCTATCTTCATTTTATATTCTTAATGTATCATTTTATTGAAATGAAATTGAGATAATAATTCAAAATAATAGCCGGTTGCTTATTCTTTGCACTGCAATTATGCCAAAACACCAACTAAAAGAATAGGTAGGTACAGTAAAAATAGATGTATATACCTTTTACATTTTAGCTGCTTAAACCATCTGCAACAGATGTAATGAATATGATGATGATGATGATGATGATGATACCTACCTACTACATGTTGGTACTAAAGTGGGGGGTTTAATCTTCGTTAAAAGAGAGCGTTTATTTCGGGATATCCTAATATTAAATCTCTCTGACCTGAGTCCCTTACATTTATTATACAGGGTGTTAGGATAAACAGTTGCATTACTTTAAGGGGTGATGGTACCCATGATACTGAACAACTTTCCCAAAGAAATCTAAGTATAGGAAATTCGTAAAAAAATATTGTACTTCCCATACTAAATGCAATCAGGTGATTGAAGTTTTGTATGAAAAGTCGAAAAAAAATGACAGGCTGAACATTACTTATTATTCTCACGCCTATCTCCCTGTCAAGACAGAACACAGTGTCTCTCGGTGGAACGGAAGCGTAAACTAAGCAATTTAAAACCAAATTTGAAGGTATTCGTAAATAAATTAGTTTGCAGTTTCAACTCGCGGAAGGGCTTTTAAACACAAAACGAAAAGACACTTAATACCAATGTAATTGAATCTAATTCAATTAATCAAGACAACGGAACGTTTACAAATTACGCTTTTGCCCCGAATAGCGATCATTGTTGTACATAATCAATAACACGGGGTCGTGATTGGGTCATTTTGATAAAAGGGGTGGGACATTGTCCCGTATTCTGCGTTTTGGTAATACTAGATATAACATTTTATGTGAGATATTTTGAGTTTAGGTTAAGTTAAACATGTGACGAATAGAATGACAAGGCTAATAAATGAGTCGTATATAATCCAAGGCATAATCTTTAAATTTTTAATCGAAATTTGATAAATATGGAAATAAAAATGTCCCAATTATAGAAAACTCTGTCACCAAACAATGATTTGTTGTTAAAATGTAGGTATGTGCAAACGATTGTTTTTAGGGTTCCGTACCCAAAGGGTGAAAACGGGACCCTATTACTAAGCCTACGTTGTCCGTCCGTCCGTCCGTCTGTCCGTCCGTCTGTCCTACCTATTTAGGGCTGTAACTTTTGAAACGTAATAGCTAGATAGTTGAAATTTTCTCAGATTATGCGTTATTACGGCGGATTTGTTAACAAATAATAAAAATGTCAAAAAGTTAAAAATTAAGGGGGGTTCTCAACATGAAACTAGTTTTTATCAACGTTTTTTTCTTCACGCTCTATCGTAAAAACGGTAATACATACAAGCGCCAAACTTAGTGTGATTATAGAACAAACTCTACAGAATAACAACAAATATTAAAAACCGGCTAAGTGTGAGTCGGTCTGGCGCTAAAGGTCCCGGAACAAAAAAGTTTTGTTTTCTAAGTTAATAATGTTGTGTTCTGTGGTGGTGTGGTACGGAACCCTCGGTTCGCGAGTAGCCCGACTCGCACTTAAACGGTTTTATTTATATTCTAATAATCAGTCAAGATGCAGACGCCATTCCTCATTGATTCTATAAGACTAGTATTAGTTTTGTTATTTTTGCCATGAGTGAGTGAATAAAATTAGGTAGCGCCCGTGTGTGTTGGCAACACATGCGAATTGTATTTAACAGCTTTGATTTACTTTTTCATTTATTTCTACATGCACAGTCGAACAAAAGCTGGGGGTGAAATTCGAAGGCTACCCGCGTACATAATCTGAAATGTCCCACATTGAATCCTGTCCCGAAGAAAACTCAGATTGAATTACGGGACAAAAGGTAACCTTTTATGTAAGGTTCAACGGACGCGCCGGCTATTTTATGGGTTGGTTCAGAAGTTTTTCAAGAACATTCTGGAAAATATTTTTCAGGAAATTACATGACGCTGATTAAGGAAGCGGGGTTAATGTTCCTGTGCTGGTCCTGTCATCCTGCGTCACTTAGTGTCACGTAGCGGGAAGTCTGAACAAATTTGTGATGTGATATTTTGCTATAATCCAATCCTATTTTAATGCACTACATCCTCGGTAGAATATGAATTCTAAAATGTTTCTAGCTTCAGTAGTTTCAGACTGTGTGTTGTTTCTGTCAGCCTATTTTAATGCACTACATCCTCGGTAGAATATGAATTCTAAAATGTTTCTAGCTTCAGTAGTTTCAGACTGTGCGTTGTTTCTGTCAATCAGTCAATCAGTCAGTCAATCATTCACGGAACTATTTTATACAGGGTGTTACAAAAGCAAAAATAAACATTAAAAACTTTTAAGGGGGTTATTTAGAACATCAAACTGAACAACTTTTACTGTGGGACCAACATCGAAATCGCTAAAAAAAATCAGCTGTCTCATACATTAAGCTCGAATAGATTTATAGTTTAGTATGGAACATCAGTTTTTTTTGCGATTTCGATTAGATAATGTGTGCTTTCCATGAGTGCTTTCTCTATTCCTAATCTTCTTAGAAATATCAACTTGAATATAAAAGCTTGACCTATGTTTCATATTATTTAGAATATCTCATGTAATTACTCTGTTTCACTGGGTACTAAAACAATAAAGTTAATTCCTTCACGGTGTATTAGACGTCCATCCATGGGTACATATCAAAATCCCGAAACTCATAATACCTTAATTTAAAATACCTTAGACCAAAATACCCGAATTCAAAATACCTTAAACTTAAAATACCAAAAATTCAAAATACCAAAAGCTTATAATACCGAATGTTTAAATGACCCGAACCCAAAAGACCTTATTTCAAAATACAAATGCCCAAAATAACTTATTTTAAATAGTCAAAATTTAAAACATTTCAGTGTAAGTTTTGTATCTTTACACCGTTTACGTTTAATTTCAATGTTAAGTAACCTATTTTAACGCTTTGTCAAGTTTTATAGACATATTATTCCCATAAATTTTAGTCGGGTAGGTAGGAACAGCAGTTTTGTATGGGACAGCATATTTTTTTTCGCGTTTCCTGAGGTAGGCTCCAAAGTGAAATTTGTTCAGTTTGATGGTCGGAGTTCACCGTTTCAACATATTATGCTAGGCTACAACCCGTATGTATAAATTAATGTATCTATGTATGTAGGTAGGCAGGTAGGTATGTTGTATACTTAATGAACTTAATATGCTGACGGTTTTTAGGGGATGATCAGATAATGAAATTTTTCTATGGGATGGGACCAACATTGAAATTGCGGAAAAAAACATCAGCTGTCTCATATTATTTGGGTATAGAAGAATTTCAGTTTTGTATGAACAGAACGAAGTCGGTGGCCACTTTGCTGCTCCACTCCGTGTGGTGAGCCTATGCATATGAGCGGGAGTTACGCACACAAATACGAACGGGTCAACGTATTGCATAGGGTAGATATCACCACTGTACGAATGCTCCCTCTGTACGAATCCTACCTGCTCTCCCCTACGTGTTTGAATCTTTTGTTTTTGTTTTCTTCTTGTCTTTGCTCTTGGTTTCTATTATTGTAAATGCCTATTATGTATATCTTGTAGTGCAGATTTGTATATTGTAAGTACGTAATTAAGTACATAACATATTGGTTATCCTAACTGTTAATTAAGACGTCCTAGACGAGTCGATAGTGCATAGATAAACCTAAATTGGTTTTTACTGCACTATTTTTGTCAATTCTGTAACGTTTTCTTTCATAAATAAATAAATATAATATTATATAAAAAATATACACAATAACATAAATGCAGAAAAACTGTGTTTAACAAAATTTTCAATTAAATCCGAGAAATTGCTGCCTCACCTTTATTTCAAAAAATATAGCCGTAAAAGATATGGAAAAAATAATGAATATCAGAAATAACGTGTAAATGGCGGGAAAATTATCAGGGTGTCACTAACTTGGATAGTATTTTTTCTACAGGGTGTAACAAAACACCCTAGTAATACTTAAGGTGCTGCTTCAGACCATCAAACTGAACAACTTTCACTATGGAGCCAACATCGAAATCGCGAAAAACAAAACGCTCTTCCATACAAAACTGCAGTACCGTCTCGACTCAAATGTATGGGACGGCAATTTATTCTCGACGTTGGCTCCATTGTGAAAGTTGTTCAGATGTATGGTCTGAAGCACCCCCTTAAGTAGGTATTACTAGGGTGTTTTGTTATACCCTGTATAACTAAAAAACCATCACCAGTGTAAAATGATCTTCAGTTACCATGTACTACCTGACCTACCTACCATGTAATACATGACCATATACTAACTAAGCGTCAATTTATAGTTGTTGTTATCCATAACCCATGTTAAACAACTGGTAGCACGGAATAACGGAACACTAATTTCTCGAGTCTAGACTCGTACTTGGCCGGTTTTTCATTCTTTTTAAGTCGATTAAAAAAACTTTTAACTAATAAACACACAAACAACTAAAAATTTTTCTACATAACTACTACATTTCTGATCTGTCTTCATGCCCGATTCAATAGGTGCCAAAATGAGCGAGTTATTGAGGCTGGGCATACAGACAGACAGACAGACAGACAGAACGGACGGACGAAAGTATAAGAGTTCCTTGTTTGACTATGGAACCCAAAAAATAAAAACCACACTCAAAAAATTTTTAAGTTAAAAAATAATATTGCTTGACTTAAGCCGGTCTGGTTTCGCGACAGGGCTGCATTAGTTTTTTTGGCTTGGCTTGACACCGACTTCTATAAAACAAATTAATGTTCTTATGATGGGAACGAAAAATTCATCGGCTGCAATATTATTTTTTAACTTTTAAGTTTTTTTGAACGCGGTTAAAATTTTTTGTTACCTAAAGTTAGTTTATTTCAGAATTTTCAGTGGTGAATTCATTAGTTCGACTCAGATATCAGTTAAACATGCAAAGGGTATATCGATATGAAGCGAATTTTTTAATCGCCGATGATTTGCTTTAAATTTTTGAGAAGATCTATTGTGTAGTTCCGAAGCGCTTCGTCAGATCTTCACCAAATTAAAATGGAACCATCTCGAGGGTAAATCCTTCGAAACTAAATAAGAATCATCCAAATCGGTCAAGAATTGCCGAAGTTATTACGATTTTCGAAGGTTCCCCTCGATTACTCTGGGATGCCATCATCAGATCCTGGTTTACTTATCACGGTACCACCGTTGAGATATCTCCTTTCCAACAAAAAAATAATCATCAAAATCGGTTCATAAACGAAGAAGTTATCCGCGAACACACATACAAAAAAATATATACGGTCGAATTGAGAAACTTTTTTTGAATGAAATGAATGAATTTTTTGAAGTCGGTTAAAAAGTTAACTATTCCAAAAAACAATCATACAAAAAGATCTAGTTCCTAAGAGCTCGTTTCTCTGTATCTAATATAAGTTTCGGATTGCATACTATCATAGTATGAAGTCGGTAAAAAAAATACTCTGTATACCATTCGTATTTGCTATTTTAAGTTAAGGTATTTTAAGTTAAGGTATTTTAAGTTAAGGTATTTTAAACATTTGACATAATAAGCATTTGGTATTTTAAATTTCGGGATTTCGGGGTAAGGTAAACTGGGCTAAGGTATTATGAATGTTTTGGTATTATGATTTCGGGTATTTTGGTCTAAGGTATTTTGAATTAAGGTATTATGAGTTTCGGGATTCTGATATGTACCCCCATCCATCTATCACAGTCGTCGGAGCGGTTTTTAATTAGCTTCCTTGTCTTGTCCCCTTGTCACGGGTCGCTCTATCCCTTTCTGGACAGGCTGCGTGACTAATTGTCTGTTTTAGGACTACAATCTTAGGATTGTGCCGTATTTGGGACAATGTCCCGTAAACTAAAAATTTACATGGATTTGAAATATTTCTTCAACATATAAAATCACGAGTGACTGAATCAAGTTATTTACTTACATTACATTCTTTCGCGAATGAAAGTAAACATCAGTAGCGGATCAACGGTGGCGTGGATCTGCCGGAGCGCTGTTTTTTAATTCCACACATTCCACTTCGTAATCTTCGTATAGGTAGAGGTAGTAAAATGTCAAAATAAAAAAAAAAACACAGTTAATGCCATTTTCGTACACGAATTGGAGCGTGTGAGATTAAAGAACTCCAGCCTGCGTAACATGACACAGGTGAGAGCGACACAGGTCACTTCTAAACGTCAAATTGGCGGTTATCTCCATAGTATCTCACTAAAATTTGACGTTTAGAAGTGACCTGTGTCGCTCTCACCTCCGTCATGTTACGCAGGCTGGTCGCGTTGGAGGGCAAGTCTGTGGCACAGTGTAAGAATGAGAACTACACAGTACGTGCACTCCCCACCTATTACCAGTTTCGACCTCATCCCTTCTCGGTTACCGACAATAAGCAGTGGTGCAGTCCTTTCTCACTCCTACCTCGTAACACATAAGCGTACACTATAAAAAAAAGTTTTGTTAGAAATAACAATATCTGGGTCGTGTGCTAGAAAATAGTTTGCAAGTCACTAAGGTTTGGTTATATTTAACAAAACATTTTTTCCAATGTAACTCTTGTTATCGGTGCGAGCTCGGTAGGGTATGTCAGTGGAGTACCTACTTGTTATGTATACTGAAAAAAATGTTTTGTTGAATACAACCAAACTTTAGTGTATGTGATTTTAATGCATTATACTATAGGATCCTTCTTAATATGCTGACACTTTTTTAAGGGGATGATCAGACCGTCAATCTGAACAATTTTTTCTACGGCTCAAACATTGAAAACGCAAAAAAAAAAACATCTTCCATACAAAACTGCAAACCTACTCGAGCCAAATGTATGGGACAGCAGATTTTTTTTATCGATTTTGATGTTGGTAACATGGAGAAAGTTATTCAGTTTGGTGGTCTGATCATCCTCTTAAAAAAGTGTCAGCATATTAGGAAGGACACTGTATATTCTTGTGACGAAGCTTGTCGTGGAATTGTTGACTGTACATCTTTTAGACGAGGCATGTTGCCAGTTTTAAAATTAATTATTTAGTACTGGTTTAATATTAATTTTGAAATTATGTTCAGATGATAACTTAAGTGTTATATTTATCACCTAAGTTTGGTTATTTTTAACAAAACATTTTTTTTCAGTGTAATCTGATCCAACAAATACTGCCATCTATTGATGCTATTGGCATGTAAATAGTGTTATTTCCCTACGGAACCCTTTGTTAGCTTTCGGGCGATTTATTACTATTCACTTTGCAAACAAAGGATCAAGTTTTAATTGTTTGTTCCAAAGTTAGAGCCTAGTCGGTTAGGGGTCAGTTCAAACGATACACCAAATTGTTAGCTTATTTATTTTGTGTTCTAATTATGGCTCATGTGTACATTCAGATATTGACGTAAGTACATACTTTTCTTATTAAAAATTTAAAGTAAAAAAAAAATTGTTTTTGGGTTCCGTACCCAAAGACACCCTTCGGGAACGAAACCGAGCGGAGCAAAAAAAAAATCTGCTGTTCCACACTAAACTGCAACGCCTACTCGACTCAAATGTATGCAACAGCTGTTTTTTTTTTGCTCCGTCGGTTTGCTGCCATAAAAGTTGTTCGGTTTGATGGGTAGACTCTTAGTTTAAAAGAATGCTAATGATATCAAATTCACCCTGTAGTCATGAGCAATGTATCATCATCATCATATCAGCCGATAAACGTCCACTGCTGGACCATAGATGAATTAAAGTAGGCAAGATTGCTCACGTCAAACAAAGAACAAAGCTCTCGTAAAACTTATTATTGTCGCCGGTACCTCGTAGTTCGACTTATTATATTAGATGGCGTTACTATACTAGCTGAAGTCGCGCCTATAAGTGGAATACCTAGTACCATCTATCGAAAAATTTGATGAAACTCAACTTCGATGCAGGTGTGCGTAGACCTAAGATGACATAGGAGTGTGTGTGTCTTTTAGCTTCTCGAGTTGAAAGAAAGATTACATTCGCAATTTTATAAAGTAGGTAGGTATTCGCAACCTTATGAGTACACCTTGGCTTAGTGGTTAAAGTGTCTGCTTGATAATTCTTAATACAGCAGGGGTTTGTTTTTATGAATCACCACGACTTACCATGTTTTATCTACATACAAAAATGTACTCTGCTGCTGTTTACCGTTGAGGGTACTCCTCAACGGTAAACAGCATTGGCTTGATATTTTTCTGTTCACGTTCAGTTTTGATAGCAAAACAAATATTTAATCAGGATCTGGTGCAGAAGCAAGGAATGACTCCGTACGAGGGTACTCCTCAACGGTAAACAGCATTGACTCGCAATTTTCTTGTACACGTTCAATTTTGATAGCAAAACACATATTGAACCAGGATCTGATGCTGAAGCCAGTAATGTCTCCGTACGAGGGTACTCCTCAACGTGTTACAAACTATATGTGTTTTGCTATCAAAACTGAACGCGAATAAACAAAATTCAAGCCAACGCTGTTTACCGTTGAGGAGTACCCTCGTACGAAGCCATCTCTGGCTTCGGCATCAGCTCTTGGTTAAATATGTGTTTTGCTATCAAAACTGAACGCGAACAAACAAAATTCAAGCCAACGCTGTTTACCGTTGAGGAGTACCCTCGTACGGAGACATGTCTGGCTTCAGCATCAGATCCTGGTTAAATATGTGTTTTGCTATCAAAACTTAACGCGAACAAACAAAATTCAAGCCAACGCTGTTTACCGTTGAGGAGTACCCTCGTACGAAGACATCTCTGGCTTCGGCATCAGATCCTGGTTAAATATGTATTTCGCTATCAAAACTGAACGCGAACAAACAAAATTCAAGCCAACGCTGTTTACCGTTGAGGAGTACCCTCGTACGAAGACATCTCTGGCTTCGGCATCAGATCCTGGTTAAATATGTGTTTTGCTATCAAAACTGAACGCGAACAAACAAAATTCAAGCCAACGCTGTTTACCGTTGAGGAGTACCCTCGTACGAAGACATCTCTGGCTTCAGCATGAGATCCTGGTTAAATATGTGTTTTGCTATCAAAACTTAACGCGAACAAACAAAATTCAAGCCAACGCTGTTTACCGTTGAGGAGTACCCTCGTACGAAGACATCTGTGGCTTCAGCATCAGATCCTGGTTAAATATGTGTTTTGCTATCAAAACTTAACGCGAACAAACAAAATTCAAGCCAATGCTATTTACCGTTGAGGAGTACCCTCGTACGAAGACATCTCTGGCTTCAGCATCAGATCCTGGTTAAATATGTGTTTTGCTATTAAAACTGAACGCGAACAAACAAAATTCAAGCCAATGCTATTTACCGTTGAGGATTACCCTCGTACGAAGACATCTCTGGCTTCGGCATCAGATCCTGGTTAAATATGTGTTTTGCTATTAAAACTGAACGCGAACAAACAAAATTCAAGCCAATGCTATTTACCGTTGAGGAGTACCCTCGTACGAAGACATCTCTGGCTTCGGCATCAGATCCTGGTTAAATATGTGTTTTGCTATTAAAACTGAACGCGAACAAACAAAATTCAAGCCAATGCTATTTACCGTTGAGGAGTACCCTCGTACGAAGACATCTCTGGCTTCAGCATCAGATCCTGGTTAAATATGTGTTTTGCTATTAAAACTGAACGCGAACAAACAAAATTCAAGCCAATGCTATTTACCGTTGAGGAGTACCCTCGTACGAAGACATCTCTGGCTTCGGCATCAGATCCTGGTTAAATATGTGTTTTGCTATTAAAACTGAACGCGAACAAACAAAATTCAAGCCAATGCTATTTACCGTTGAGGAGTACCCTCGTACGAAGACATCTCTGGCTTCGGCATCAGATCCTGGTTAAATATGTGTTTTGCTATTAAAACTGAACGCGAACAAACAAAATACAAGCCAATGCTATTTACCGTTGAGGAGTACCCTCGTACGGAGACATTCTTGGCTTCAGCACCAGTTCCCGATTAAATAATGTATTTTTCTTTCAAAACTGAACAAGAATAAAAAAAATTCAAGCCAACGCTGTTTACCGTTGAGGAGTACCATCGTACGGAGACATTCCTGTCTTCAGCACCAGATCCTGGTTAAATATGTTTTGCTATCAAAACTGAACGTGTAGGGAACAGGGCGGGTGGGGCGTTAGTCCACCACGCGTTAAAATATTTTATTCATTGATATTTTCTTTTTTAAATGTGTGAGTATATACGCAAGCTTAACAATTTCAAATTTAGTTTTTTTTTCAATAGCCTGGAGTATGATTTTTGAATCTCATTCGGTGAGTTCAGCAGTTGAAAATGTCAAAATTACTATGGAGATAAGTATCTTTCTACTGCTGATTTGACTTTCAAAAATCGCACTCCTGGAGTATGATTTTTTAATGTCAAATCAGCAGTAGAAAGATGCACGTCTCCATAGTAATTTTGACATTTTCAACTGCTGAACTCAGCAAATGAGATTCAAAAATCGCTCTCCTAGCAATCTTGTTTAGTATGAATTTTGAAATGTGCGCCATCTACCGGAATTCTCTATAACTGCATGCTACTCCCGCTTAGTATTATATCGTATTGTAGATCAATGAAAAAAATGTAAAAAAACCTGCTTATGAAATTGTTATTTTCAATGTGATGTTATGAAAATAATATATTTTGTTGCTCAAAATAAATAAATATGATGAACCAGAACAGTAAAATGCGATATTTCGTCGATTTCAGACAAATTTTACTTCTAGCGGACCAAGTAATGCCATCTAGTGACATTTTAAAAATTATTGTGAGTTATACAAGGAAATAGCGTTCTATTGGCTGGACATAGTCCTCCAAAATGGGGGGATTTGCCATAATCGCCACGCTTGGCAGGCGGGTTGGCGATCGCAGTTGGATTGAATGTGTGTACTCAGAGGATGTTGCTTGAGCAATATACATGCATTTTTATTTGCTGTTTCCAGAAACATAGTCTGTGTTGTTTTTCAAAAAAGTACCTATCCTAGAGTGCAATTCACTAAGCGTCACATCGCTGTCGAAAACATCGACGAGCTCACAAATGTAACATCCTTCTTGCATCCTACAGATCGTCGAAGTTTTTATATGAGTTTGACACAGTCATTATATAACCATAGCGAATACCGAATTGTCAGCTCCACAAGCAGCATCTACAATACCTATGCCAGCTTCCAGGTTGTGACGCTGTTTGCGCTTAGTGAATTTGATTGCAGGACATATTCTATCCGCGTGCAAAACAACCAAATCCTTTCAGTCGTTTATGCGATGATTGAGTCACAAACATCCAAACATCGTCACAAACTATCATATTTGTATGTAGTAACACTAGCAGTAGAACAGGATAAGTATACTAATAATAATGTTATTTGCTTTCAGGTATGTAAAATATTATAACTACGCAGTTTTCAAGAATTTCATATTAGAAACACTAAAAGGAAGATAGTTGGTAAGAAAACAACCTTTTGAATTTTTCTGATTTTGATGATAAGTACTCGAAAATTACTATAACACGGGCGAATTAACTTGGCACCTAGCTCGCACGTGGCCCGAAATTCGACACCCCTCCTGCTACCCCCCGCGGGACCCCGCCGTCGCCGTGCGAGGCCCTAGCATAGCATCTCAGTTATCGTTGCACGTGTCCCTGCGCTTTAGCATTTTCAAGTTATCCTTTCCGGGTTTTCCGAGTTTTTTATTCCGAGCCACGTGCGAGCCAGGTGCCAAGTTAATTCGCCCGTGTTGTAAATAAGTTCATAGTGACTTTCACCATTTCCTAAATGATTTGCTAGACTTTTTTCCGATCCTAAAAAAAAAACTAGATTCCATCTTGGAAACTGACACACAGATTATCTAATCTAGTCACATTTAAATCTAGCTCGGACTTTAAATCCATCAAATTAATGTTGAAAATATTTTTTTTTATATTTCATTAGTCATTACTCCACAAACTATTTTCTCTAGCCATAACTTAACTTTTTAATAAAAAACGTAATTCAATAACCGTTTCGTAAAGTAACAGTTAAATAACTACGCTACGGTTAACGGCTGGGCAAAGCCGTAATAAGTTCAGTCGTTCGATGAAAGTTAATCCCTTGGGTTACAAGGCATTGGATACTGAACGGATCTGAAGGTTGGTCCAATTCACAAGATGTAGGAGTCTTAGCATTTTTGTTGGACTATCACAGAATAGTATATCATCATCATCTCAGCCGATGGATGTCCACTGCTGGACATAGGCCTCCCCCAAGGATTGCCATAACGACCGGTCCTGCGCTGCCAGGTCGTCGGTCCACCGTGTGGGGGACCGACGCTGCGCTTTCCGGTACGCGGTCGCTACTCGAGAACTTTTAGGCCCCATCGGCCATCGATTCTGCGAGCAATGTGCCCCGCCCACTGCCACTTTAGTTTAGCAATAATTTGTACTCTGGTTCTTCTGCGGATCTCTTCATTTCTGATTCGATCTCGTAATAGTATATAGTTCTACATAACTAATATTTAATGTAATCTGGCGAGGAGATTAACGAAAACACAGAGTAGATAATGTGTTTATTTGGATCGTACGCTCTTTATCACGCTCTACTATCTCTCATTATGCTAAGAAAGAAGTAAATAGAGATAATGGTTATGAATCGGATAAGTAAGTACACTTTTTGTACATAATATGAGGTCAATCTTAACGTAGAGATATTCGTTACATTTATTATCGACCAAATAATTGAATAAAATATTCCCATGCATACTTCAGTTGGTTGACGATTTTACGGATTTTCCAGAGATGTTCATTAATCCGATCATTATAAATTCTCCTCGGACGCACTTTTCCGACTCTTCCGTAATTGTGGAATAAGTTTCTTAATTTTGTATTTAATCAGTTAGCCAGAGTTTTCACGTTAATAATGACTTTCAGTTTCAAGGCAAGATGGTGATAATTATAATTCCTTGGAGCCACAAGCCGTAAAGTGCTGAACGGATCTGAACTTATGGTACAAGTTACAAGTTATAGCTGATCAAATAAAATATAGGCTGTTTTTTTATTTTATTTATTCTGTTTTTATTTTTATTTTAATTGGAGCTTTTAACCCTGAGGTTATGTCAGCCCCATCGTGCGCTATGTAAATTGTGCACATACGAAAAGTAAACGATTAGTATACGAACCGCACATATTACCCCCAATGGATATCGCATGATGAAAATTTTGTACACGCCCGATGTCACAATTTTTGACGGTAGATGCGGGTAGCGAGCGGGGCACGAAACGATGCAATTTGATTTGCCATTTCAAGGTCGCACTACTTCGAGCTCGCTCACTCTCGTTGCTTATATCAGTGCAAAATCATAGACGTGTGGCGTGCGTCGGCGGTCTTGTATGCGGTATCTATAGGGGGTAATCTATGACGAACGGGCAGGCATAGTGACACGCTTCGACCCGTTTGACCGACGACAACATAAGAAAGTTAGTGGGGAGCGTCTTGATGAGGAAGGCCGAATGTAGAGTTTTGTGGCGCGTCTTGGGAGAGGAGAAGGTATGTTCACCTGTTGGCGATGACAGGCTGACGATGATGATGAAACGATTAGTACTCCTAGTAAAACGAATCCAAAAGAAGAGTAAGCCTAAAGGCTTCAACCAATTGGGACAAAATGATATAAACAGTACTATGTACTCGTGTAAACCCGAGGAGAGTCATACCACAACACCTTGGATACTAAGCTAAGCAAAGCTAAGCAAAGCTAAGCTAAGCTGCCATTTTACTTGTATAACAGAAGAGTTAAAGGATGTGCGATACTGGGATGAGTGAGACAGGATTAAAGCATTAAAGCATTAGCCTTCATAAAATTCCCCACCAATTTAAAACTTCGCCTTCTCTGGCAGGATCGTGACGTAACATGGCAAGTGTCCGCACTGTATTTCGTCCTAGATACTTTTCTTATAATGTGGTCATACTCAGATGAGACGGTATCTCATTAATAATTATCATTAAAATTTATTCAATCCAATATTGCCACCGAAGTTTAAAATAATTTTTTAAATAAACTTGTTTGTCAAGAGTTTCATAACAAGTAATAATCTTTCAATACTACAAATAAGGTTGGTATATCTTTCAATACTTGCACCACCACTCCAGTCTTCTTTAATTCGGGTTCATTCGTTAATTCAGCGAAAACTCGATCCTCGGTATTATTGGCGTTTTGACAAGTTGCCTTAGGGCTCCGGCGATCGAACAGAAAGCTACCATCTTGGATTTATTACGTCGTTTGCGTAGCATGATAAGGATTATAATTCAAACCTTGATTCTAAATACCTAATATCGTAAATGTGTAAATTAGATAGATGGTTCCACTTTCACGCTTCAGTTCTTAGCGATTTTAATTTCAGACAATCGATAATATGATGATCACAGAAACAAAATATTACTTAAAAAAGACTGGCCAAGTGCGTGTCGGACCACGCGCAGGATAGGGTTCCGTAGTTACCCGTCACAATATAATATGGACTTACAAGGAGGCATTTTGTTTTATATTACGGTTTAACGGCTAATAAAGTCTAAAAAATACATTTTATAAGTTGATCGACTACTACTCGTAAACTTGTAAAGACTACTTAGCGGTGATAGTTTTTCTTTTAATTTCGTTATGTTATACACTACTGCCATGATTTTTTTCACATACCCAGAAACAACCGTTTAGCTGGCAGGGGGGGGGGGGACACTTGACTCTAACAAAATTTTTCACTTCAAAGCTTAATATTTCGCCAACGGATCCCTAAATCGAAAAATGGTTTACCCACATCCATAATATTTTTAAACCACCTATCCAACGATACCCCACATCATGGGGTAGACGAGAAAAAAAAATCCATTCCCACTTCGCGTGTAGAGGTACCCTAAAAAAAATATTTTTCATGATATTATTTTAACAATTTGTCGGCTTCTTCTTATCGTGTGGGCGTGTCGGCTTATGTATACCCATGCCAAATTACAGCTTTCTAGTACGGACAGACGGACAGACGGACAGACGGACGGACATGGCGAAACTATAAGGGTTCCTTGTTGACTTCGGAACCCTAAAAATTGCCTAGTAAGCGATATAATCGGCAATTTACATAGGATTAGGAACCCATAGGTTGTAGCTCTTTTATTCGAAATTCATAATAGGTTTGTAGAAATGAATATTTCAATTTACGCAATAGTCATTCGCCTTTTATATGGCGACTGTTAGCTTCACAATCCTATTAAGCAAGTTCTTGAATGAGACTATCATATCGTATTAAATAAATAAAATAAAAATAAAAAGTACTTTATTCATCCACACATATTACGTAGCCTTTTACATAAAGAGTGTGCAGATGAAAAGGAAAGAACCTCAGCATAATTGCTGTTAATTTTGGTTTTCCCTTTTTTTTACAATCGCTGCGCTGGATAACATTTATTCTTTGTATTATATAAATTACTAACTAGGGTATTACAGTGTGCGAGCCCAAATTGCTAAATTATAGGTCAGAGTACTAATAAGATAGATATAGGTACAGAGGCTTGAAGTTAGGACTACCCAAAGATCTAATCTAAACTATTATAAAACTGTAACAGAAGTGTGTCTGTACATTGAAGATATTTACAAAAAAAAAATTACGACATGGTTTTTACCTGTCCTTGATTCCAAATCACCAATTTTTGGATTTTTTGTCTGTCTGTTTGTTTGTTTGTTTGTTTGTTTGTGGGTTTGTTTGTTCGAGCATCACGCAAAAACTACCGAACCGATTTTGATGAAACTTTTTTTGTTTGATAGCTTATGATCTGACTTAAAATCTGGTATATAATTTATGCGTACGAAGTCGCGGGTAAATGCTCGTATTATATAAAATACTAACTAGGGTATTACTTACAGTGTGCGAACCCAAATTGCTAAATTATAGGTCAGAGTACTAATAAGATAGACGAGCTTTTACCCGCGACTTCGTCCGCATAAATTATATACCAGATTTTAAGTCAGATGATAAGCTATCAAACAAAAAAGTTTCATCAAAATCGGTTCAGTAGTTTTTGCGTGATACTCGAACAAACAAACACCCAAACAAACAAACAAACAAACGAACAAACAAACAAACAGACAGACAAAAAATACAAAAATTGGTGATTTGGAATCAGGGACATCTAAAAACCATATCGTAATTTTTTTTTTTGTAAATATCTTCAATGTACAGACAAATTTCTGTTACAGTTATATAATAGTTTAGATATAGGTACAGAGGCTTGAAGTTAGGACTACCCAAAGATATAAAATACAAATTTAAGGTACTTACTGGTTATTTGGCTGGTTATCTATTGTTTTAACGCTGATTATATCAACGGCATTTCTACAAGCTCTGATTACAAAATAAACTTCGATGGTATAATTTTTATTCCCGCACAAAAATTAATATGTCATTCGCACCCCTGTCTACGGGCTAAGCCAGGAATGTTATGCCAGCAATGTCAGAGGTCGTCAACCACATCTCAATAATTTGCGGTTATAATGCGGTTTGCGGTTTGCAATATTCTCGATATTCAAATATCGAACGTTTAAGAGGATAGGCGGGCTGAAATGCAAATTTGGAGAATAGGTCACTTTTCCGACAGAATACGTATTTGTCCGATCCGCCCCACCCATACACCCCGCCGACCAGATTGCGAAAGAGATAACTGCAGCTCGGACCGATTTTATATACCAAAAATCGACGAAATCAGTATTTCGTATTCCTGTTTCCTCCTCCAAAACTAACCCGATTTTAATAATTCTTTCAAAAATAATATGAAAAAGACTTAGGCGGTCTGTATGTTCTGCTTTTTTTGTTTGTATTCGTCAAGTTTGTTTACTGGGTGTCTGAAGTGAAGGTGGGTGTGTAAAATTGATTTGGTCATTTTCGAAGATCCAGTTCTTACAGTAATTAATTAATGCAAAACAGCAAAACATTGGGACATGGCAGAGGTGACATAGATTATAAAGGTAAAAAAATGTTTGCTCTTGTGTCATTAATCATTATCCAGGGAGGAAACAGGGAAATATGTTTGTATGGAGTAAACCGTACCAGTTTATCCTCTTAATACAAAGCGTTGGACGATCGCCATGTTTTAGTGGTTGGTGTTTTATTTGGCCTTTGGGGCCTATTTACTAGGTCAGAAGGTAAGCAGATAAAGCAAAATTGGACCAGCTTTAATAGCTCGCGGAGTTATAAAGCTGTTGTTCAGAAGATTTAGTTCTAAAGTTGAGAACGATAATGTATGTCAATAGTTTATACCTTCTGGGTACTATGTAGGTATACAGGTTCCTTCTTGATATGCTGACACTTTTTTAAGGGGATGATCAGACCATCAAACTGAATAACTTTCTCTATAGGACAAACATCGAAATCGCGAAAAAAACAGCTGTCCCATACATTTGGCTTGAGTAGCCAACCGAGTCGAGTTAACCTTAGCATAAGAATTTATATTGTTTAGTTGTAGAGTTTCTGGCCGCATCTTCTCTACACTACAGCGACAACACGTTCCGACGCGGTGGTAGCTTCAAAAAAGATTTGATGTTTAATAAGTGTGCTTCAAGCTCCTATATTGAATAAATTATGTGGACGTTAACTTTGAGTAGTTTGCAGCAGCAGCAGTTTTGTATGGAACAACTGATTATTTTTTTAGCGATTTCGATGTTGGTTTAGTTTGACGGTCTGATCTTTCTCTTAAAAAATTGTCAGCATATTAAGAAGGACCCTGTAGGTATACAGGGTGTAAGGCAACCGCTCCCGAAAACGCAAAGGGGTGAAAGTAACTCGAAAAAATATCAGCTATCTCACTAACATTATATTCCGTACGCACAAAATGTATGAAGGAGCTTTTTTTTTGTGATCTCGCAGTTAGTCCCTTAGTAAAAGTTGTTTATATTGATGGGTTCGTTTACCCCTTTGAGTTTTCGGGAGCGCTTGCCTTACACCCTGTATATACCTACATAGTACAAAGAAATGTTAGTTTGTCTATAGCCCAGTTATGTTATTATATTAGTACACACCCGCCCCGGCTTCGCACGGGTGCAATGCTGATATGTAAACCATCCTCTTGAATCATTCTATCTATTAAAAAAAAAACGCATCTAAATCCGTTGCGTAATTTTAAAGATCTAAGCATACATAGGGACAGACAGACAGACAGACAGACAGCGGGAAGCGACTTTGTTTTATACTATTTAGTGATGATGGCACAATCTGACTCACACAAAAGCATAAAAAAGTTATTGGTGCATGCTGTGCAAACAGTCAGGACAGAGACATCATAGATATGGACAGATTTTTTAAAAAATGCAAATGAAATAAATTTTCTAATCAGGACATTTCACAAATAAGGGTAAGACGGATAAAACCACTGGCCACGGACTTAAGGCGGTTGCAGAGGGGTCAATTTTATACAAAACTTTGACGCACAATGGAAAAATTGTTTAGAAAATCTAGTTGTCGCGTATCAAATAATAATTACGAAGATATAAAGCTTTGAAATTTTTCATACAAAATTTTCGAAGCTTTATATCTTCGTAATTATATTATAAATTGCAAATGTTATTTAATACGCGACATTTAGATTTTCTAAAATATTTTTCCATATTTAAAATATTACTTTTATTAATTCCGTCTACGCGTATTGTGCGTCAAACTTTTGTATGGACTGAAACCACCTTAATGCGTTTTATCAGAACCACTTCCCTACACCATGAACCTTACAAAAATGTGAAATAAGGACAGCATATTAATTCCTGTTTCACGTTATTCCGAATTTTTTTACGTCTACCCTCATCACTTCATCAGGGTTAACACAAACGACAACAAAAACGGTCAGAACCGCGGTCGCAATAACAAATAAACCTGGAAGCGTTTAATTTATTTTAGCGAACAGTTTCTACCGACAGTGCTCTCTGCCATTTTCTTGTACTGTCATTAAATATTCACAAGATTTGCCTTTGTTTCTCATAAAACGTATAACGTATGATATGGTATTAATACGAGCAATAAGCATTAATTATCTCTTTGATGCTGAATGTATCCTTAGTTATGGAATTAATACAAAAAAAAACATGACGTAGGTACTAAATATCTAGTACAAAGTCTCTGCTGAATATCCCTTTCCGATTTTGTTACAGTGACTGTCTTGTTATTCGGGGTCTATCATAACGTTACTATACAACGTGTTAATGAATTAGCGCAAAACCTCATACACCCCAACTGATTTATAACAAAATAATTATATTGAAACAATAATTTAATTATTTTGATAGTTAAAATTTAAAGTTATTCGCATTTTAAGTTTTGAGGCAAAAATGATTTGTTATCATTTCAGCACTGAAAGAAAGCGCTAACGTACTGATGGATACATTTTTATAATCTTGTTTTGGTAGTAAGTAGGGTGAGTGTGCCCGTGCGGTGGGTAGACATCGGGTTCAGAAAATTTTAAATTTTGCAAACAAATTATTTAATATTTTGAAAAAAATGACCTATGTTGAAACCATGATAATTCGACTCTGCTCTCGATTCTAAACAAACTACTTTCTAGTTTTGCGTTAATTCATTAACACGTTGTATACCTACCTTAGAGGCAGTGACATGAGTTTTCAAATGAAACCGTTTTTGGAAACTTATCGGTAGGGTAATACGGGAGTGGACTGCATAATATAATATATTTTAGTTTTATCTTCATAGTAAAAAAACATTTGTAAATAACGCTATACTGACATTTTTAGTTTTTTTTTAAGCTAGAATACTATTTTTAAAAACATAATGAACTATAAAAAGTAATTAAATGTTGATGACGTCACTTGTGGGTATTTAGTACAATTTTGCCGCGCGCGTTTTGACGTTCGATTAAAAGTTGCTAATTTGACTAATTGTCCCGGACTGTCCGATCCCCTATTGTGAATCTACAGTGAAATCTCTGATAATTTAATGAAATGATGATGATATTTTTTTCTATTTAGATTTAATATTCACAGAGAGAGCTCGAATTTTTAACTTACCGATAAGTTCCCAAAAACGGTATCTCTTTCTATTATACAGTGGTGCCGCTAGCTACATCTCGCTCTCTCAGTCAGTTTCTGTATTCCTGGTATAGTAACTCAGGACTTGTTAGTATTACCACATTAGATTTATTTTGTAAATTCATCGCATCTCAAAGCAGAGTTTATGAAAAGAGGATTTAAAAGCTTTACAAAATTGTATGTGTAATTTAGATTAGAGTGCTGTTTTGTAATTGAAATGGGAATTCTACACTTAAGCTGTTGTTAACTGTTTTAAAATTTTAATTTATTAATGTGTAACTAGAAAATGTATTCATATGTAGCGCTATTTGTACAAAGATAATTCTGAGATACAGAGATATTCTGAAAACTCTGAGCATTCGAAGTACCGAACTTCTTTAAATTTTTATTGACTTTTAAACATTAGTAACTTCTAAACCGACTGGAGTTATGCAGGCAGACCTGGTCTATCCCCATCACAGAGATGCTCTACACCCTATGAACTCTGAATCAGCCTTGCTGCTGATGGTTACCAAAAGTACGTCTATCTCTCGTAATAGTGGGGGTACGGCGGCGGCGTGGGGTACGGTAAAATAGTTTAAAATATAATTGTGAGAGGTGACTAAAATATACAGTTGGACGCTCTGATACAAATCATACAATAAACTAGATTCAATGAATTCGAATTAAAGTTTACACAAACGTAATAATTATAAACATTGTGCAGTAATGTAGTGGCATTACTCTCCAATCCTTAATTCGAGGTTTTCTTCTTCAAATGAACTGACGTTTGACGTCTCATTTTTATTTCAGCGTTATTTTTTTTTATACGAATTTTTACTTATTAATTGGAGTTTTTTCACTGAAGATTGACACTTGCGTGATCTTTAAAACTAATGCTAGTGTATTATTAATTTTTTTATGCTACAATATAGTGGATAGAATATATTATTTTACAATTTAATTTAATCGAAACAGTCATAATTAATGGTCAATGACCCGATTACATTTTTGCAATTATATTATCAGGTAAATATATAGACAAATGAACAGGTACTACTGTGTATGTTCTAAGAATATTATATATTTTTTTTATTTTAATTGTAAAAGAAGCCACCTAGCTACCTTTAATAGAGTAGCATGGTGACACAGCTAGCAATGAAACGATTTTTCAAAGCATTTATAAAGAAACCGAATCCTGAAACCTTTAAATTGGGAAAATATCAACGTCCACTTCCACAAATAATAAATCTATTATAAAACTAACAGAAGTGTGTTAGTACGGGTTTTATTTTAGGTGTCCCTGACTGCAAATCAACCTTTTTTAGAATTTATGGCTGTCTTTGTGTTTGTTCGAGCATCACGCCAAAACTAATGAACCGATTTTGATGAAACTTTCGTTGTTTGATAGCTTATGGATTGATTTAAAATATGGTACATAATTTGTGCAGACGAAGTCGCTGTAAACTCTAGTGCCCTATAAAACAGTTTCTTGAATGACTGACTGCACAGCCAAAACCGCTGAAGATAGAAACATGATTCCCCAGATAAACCCATACAGGTTTTCGTGGGACGGGTTTTTGTCTTTGTTGTGTTATGTAAATTCCTTTATTCAAAAAAAAATTTGGAATAGTTATGCAGGGTGTAACAAAACACCCTAGTAATACTCAAGGGGGTGCTTCAGACCATCAAACTGAACAACATTCACTATGGAGCCAACTTCTAATTCGCGAAAAAAAACTCAGCTGTCCCATACAAAACTGCTATGCCGTCTCGACTAAAATGTATGGGACAGCTGTTTTTTTTTTCGCGATTTCGATGTTGGCTCCATAGTGAAAGTTGTTCAGATTGATGGTCTGAAGCACCCCCTGAAGTATTACTAGGGTGTTTTGTTACACCCTGTATATATTCTAAAGAGGATTTAGGGGTGCATTAAAAAAAGATTTTTCAATTAGGCTGTAGCCCGTGCCAAAGAAATAGACATACAAACATACATACATACATACATACATACATAAATACATACATACATACATACATACATACATACATACATACATACACACATATATATGGGTAAAAATCTACCTTTAAAGGGGTACAACGGGATGTTGAAGTTTTACGCAGACGAAATCGCGGGCAAAAGCTAGTAATTTTGTAAGGAAATATTTTAGAAACATGTTCATACCAAGGCCTAATGAAAACCACATTCCGGCGTAAAAAAAGAGCTAAAAAAATGACGTTTGATTATATACTACGTACACACTACGAAAAAGTTGGGTTTCCACCAAAAAAGCAGTGCAAACTGTAATTTATTATATTAAATCCGAATTAGTATTAATGGAGGAAAAACTGGGAACAATTATGACGTTTAAGCATTGTTTTAATGTTGTCGTGTTGCACGAATAGGCACCGGTCGGTGTTCATTCAACCAGTCGCAGTTTGAGTGACATAATCAATGCTTTGCTATGATTAACGATTTTAGCAGTAACAATCATATGATCATTGGTGACAGAATATTTTATCTCGGTTCATAAATTATGTTTTTATAGATAACTATTAAACACAAGTTTAAATTGTAACGGGAATTTACGCGTTTGTCAGGTTTATTCAATTAACTTTTAATATAAAACAGTATCAGGATACAACTTTACCTTATTTCGTTGGTAACTATAACTATCTACAGAGATATAAAATAGAATTAAAAAAAAAACTTAATATATCCTATATTAAGTCTTTTTTTTTAATTCTATTTTAACAAGAATTCAAAATAATAATCTATTTCTTTTAAACGACTTCAAAATAAGGAGGAGGTTCTGTGTTCGGCTGTATGATTTATATTCATTACTTAGTAATTTTTTTTTTGGTCTATACCAAAAAAAAACTTTGTGTAAGAATTTGATACTTCTCAGATTCTTTTATTAAGGCTACTCCTCCCAACTGCAAGGCTCTCTTTCTTACAAGCAAACTTTTGCAATTAGCCATCCCGCTTCAATTGCGCGGCTCCGGTCAGAATTTTCCGTTTTCTTTGAAAACCTGTATGATTTTTATGAATTTTCAAAAAATAAGAAAACCACATCATTTTATATTGTATTGTGAAGAATATTGTAAATTTTCATATTCTTCTGATGAACAATGTAAGAGTAAAACGGTTACAACAGGAAAAAAAGAGGTGACTTTGGAGTCGTTTTTCTTCAGTTTTATTAATTAAAATAGATTTCGAGAAAAACCACATCACTTCTCATATCCTGTAGATTGTTCAGTTTTGTTTTCTGCTTAAAAAGTGCCATAGTTAATGTATAAAATGGTTACAAAGTTACTCAAAACCGGGCGGACGCCCCTTAATACTACTGAAGGAGGCTTCAGCTTCGCATGTCATCTTAAGTAGCCGAAAGGTTAAATCTAGTTAACGCTAACGTAAGTTAAGTAGGTAAGTTTCTACAGAACCCTTCCAGTACTTATGCCTTCCTGGTCAGTAATAGAGATGATCCCGATGTATGATTTCGGATACGGATATATTATAATATTTAATCTCAACACAGTACACATGTTATGCTGCGGAGATTGCTGCAACTGTATTACGGTCTTCTACTTCGTGTTGTCAGAAACTGATGCCATGCCCAGCAGATGCCAATGAGACGTACAGAAGACCAAATGTTTTGATGTAGGTAAAGCATCGCGTAAGTAACATCGCGATTTCGATGTTGGTACCATAGAGAAAGTTGTTCAGTTTAACGGTCTGATCATCCCATTAAAAAAGTTTCAGCATGTTAAGAAATAGCCTGTATACGGTGACGGAGGTCATCATCGTCATAGTGACATTTCGCGTAAAAGATAATTATTGCTACAATTATTAGTGTTCCGTACCAAAATTGGCAAAACGGAACACTTATGGAATCAGCTCGGTGTCTGTCCGTCCGTCCGTCCGTCCGTCCGTCCTTCCGTCCTTCCGTCCTTCCGTCCTTCCGTCCGTCCGTCCGTCACAGGCATTTTTCTCAGAGACCGTAAGACATAGGAAGTTGAAACTCGATTCAGATAATAGCAATTGCAGGTCCAATATCATAAATGACGTAAATAAAGCAAAATTTTTATATTGGGGGCAATTTGGGTAGTAAGAAAGGATAAATAAAAAAAAAAATCTACCCTATGGTGTGGGGTATCAATTGAAAGCTTATGAAAATAAGAATCTAAAAATATAATTTTCAAATTTTGTATAAAAACTTTGTTTAACAAAATTTTCAATTAAATCCGAGAAATTGCTGTCCCCACCTCTATTTCAAAAAATATAGCCGTATAAGACCTGAAAAAAATCGTGAACATCAGAAATAACGTGCAGATGGCGGGAAAATTATCAATGTGGCTCTAACTTGGATAGTTTTTTTTCTATACCCAAAAAACGAACAGCAGTGAGACCAGTGTAAAATGATCTTCGTGTTACTATGTGATCACATACTAAGTAAGTGTCAATTTATAGTGGTTGTCATCAATGACCCATGTTAAATAACTGGTAGTACGGAACACTAATTGCCCGAGTCCCGACTCGTACTTGACCGGTTTTTTAATGGGTAGGCACTAACCACTGGAATAAATATTTCGGGCTTTATTTCGGTGACGTGTAATGTAATTAAATACACGTGTAAATAGTATTATTTTCGGATACCAGATCTTAATAGGACTTTGATACGAAGCTCGCTAACGTCCCTAGTAAGTAATCCGCCTTGTGGCCTGTCTGTGTTTATGTTGCAAGTTAATCCTCCCCGCGCTTAAGTAGAACGCTTGTAAGGCAGTTTTTGCGTTGACTTCTTACCTGGCTCTGGGCGCCTGGTACCTATGCAGGGATTTTGTTTAATTAATATCGTCCGGCTTAATTTTTCTTCTTATTTCTTTCGTTTTCTTTTATTGCTTACCGAATATGAAAATAGAAACTTAGTTTTAGATTTCACGTTGAGAGGATATTTCTGATATAGCGCTCCATACAAAAACGTAGTTACGTCCTAAAACGTAAAATGACTGGGCTAAACTTTGAAACTATATATTTTAACGAGCTTTTACCCGCGACTTCGTCCGCATAAATTATATACCAGATTTTAAGTCAGATGATAAGCTATCAAACAAAAAAAGTTTCATCAAAATCGGTTCAGTAGTTTTTGCGTGATACTCGAACAAACAAACACCCAAACAAACAAACAAACAAACAAACAAACAAACGAACAAACAAACGAACAAACAAACAAACAAACAGACAGACAAAAAATCCAAAAATTGGTGATTTAGAATCAGGGACAGGTAAAACCCATGTCTTAATTTTTTTTTTGTAAATATCTTCAATGTACAGACACACTTCTGTTACAGTTTTATAATAGTTTAGATGGTACAAAATACCGAAACAGAGATTCGATTCTAGATCATTGCTGGGCAAAGGCCTCTCCCCTGCTCTTCCACTCGTTTCTATTTTGGGCAACCTCTGGCCATTGCTTATCGAATTTGTCCAGGTCATCACGCCACCTCTTCCTGGTCGACCTGGACGCCGCCGACGTTTTTCGGGGATCCAGGGCATGATAATTTTTGCCCATCTCTCAGGATGCATCCGACAGACATGACCGGCCCACTCCCATTTACTTTAATTGGTGAATATTGAAAATAGGACGAAACTTCGCTTTAGGAGTTATATTATCTTAAATGTTGTTTTTTCGAACGCCTAAAGCAATTTCATATCAATATAAATGCCTACTCAGTGGAACAAACAAGAAAAACCCACGATATTTTTAGACTCCTTGCACTCGAGTATCTCCTACGTCTTTGAATTCAGAATGGATAATGATACCGTCTATCAACACGATGTTTTCGAAAACAAATTCGACGATGTAAACACCGATGGCCTCTTTAACTTTCGACCTTTCTTCACTAGTAAAGATTGAACCTACTCAATTATTTAAATCGGAAAAGACATTAGGTATATAATTGCTTGGCTGGTGCGCCTACTCCAATAATGTTTGAAATAGTGATGCGCTGAATTTGCCGGCTGAGATTCATAGACATTTTTGATGTTTAAGTTCGGACTACCGTATGTCAAAATCCATACATTTTCGACCCTACTAAGCTCACGCTCGAAAAACGTATTTGTATTATGGAATGCTATTTAAATTTAAAGAGATTTCGACCGTACAAAAACCCGTTGCCATAATCCCTTTTGGATAGAAACTTTGTTGCAGCACGATTAATTTTTTTTTAATCGTGCTGTGGTAGCAAGATTCTCCATTATTAATTTATTGTTCGGTGTAAGACTAACCGATCGCGTTAGAAACACGGAACCGCGTTCCAGAACTGGCATAGCGGACGTGGGGCGCAAGACAGCTCAGATGAAGTGGGACTGGGTTGGACATGTCTGTCGCATGAATTCGGAAATATGGGCCAAAATTATCACAGGCTGGGTTCCTCAGGATGGTCGCCGGTGTCGAGGTAGACCCAGAAAAAGGCTAACACACAACCTGGATGCCATCTTGGCGAGTTGGTCAGTAGTTTCACATAATAGAGACGATTGGAGAATAAAGAGCCTTTGCCCAACAGTTGGACACTGAACAGGCTACGTAAAAAAACAATATTGAAAATGAAATAAGCCAATCTCGTTCAAAAAATTTCCTTGAATTTTGCTTAACTCCGTCCTTAAATTCTGTTAATAATGTTTGGGTATCTAAACAATTCGTTCCATCTTGACTCTTGAAACTCTTCAAATAACCCGAATAATTGCCGAAAATTCGGCAGTTGACGCCGTCCCTAGTTGAATATAAGGGCTGCTCATTTATTCATAGGTGTACGAAGGGTCGCTTCACGCTTCGTATAATGCGATTTATTTGTGTAGACCTTATGCATGTTTGATGAATATAACGTCGGGGTAGAGCAGAGGCGACATTCCGACGTCGTTCGCTTTATATCTCTATGACTGGAATGGTCTGACGTTTGAGATGTTGAATTCTTTACGAAGAACCTCTTGTTATACAAGCTTCTTTTTTCTTCATGAAACTGGGTAATTCGTTATTTTAGGCCTGAAAGAAAAACAAATCTAAACAGAAATAGTTCTAACGCCGAAAAAATGCTCAACTTTTAATTAGATAAATCGATATCGATGAAATAAACTCCAAATCTATTTTTATCTGAAATTCGGATCGGTTCAATATTTTATGCATGAGACGTGCACAAATAAACACGCACACAGATAACAGTCAATTAGTCAAACAAAAAGAATCTCAAAACCGATATATTACGAAGTCTTCACCATTCATTGCACTAACCCTAGCATAGGTTTCGGTCTTTTCTGGTTGGTACAGCAACACAAATGCTAGTATTTGTGTAGCACTTACTTGTGTTTTTGAATCAGTAAAACCGTTGTAATTTCTTTGGTTCTACACAATCAATGGTTGTGCATAAATAAACAAATAATGGTTGTTTTCTTATATTTTCAGTGTACAATCACGTTGTGTACATTTTCTTTGGTGCAGACACACCAAGTTTGCTATTTAGGCAGTTTAATCTGTATCTACGTTAGTTAGTCAGTCAGTCAGTAATTCTTTTATAAGTAAACAAATACAATAGATGTAGATCAAATTAATTATTGTGTATTTTGTGTTATTATTTACTTCTATCGATAGTTAAAAAACGGCCATGTGCGAATTGGACTGGCGATGGCGCCCTCAGAGTTCCGTACAAACTTAATTATGAAGGTCGAACTTAACTTTGCAATGGAGAAAAATTTCTCTCATACATCGATCTATATCACTGTAGAAGCTTCAACTGAAAATATAAGTTTGTAACCGAAAAAATATTGATGTATAACTTCAAATTAACAATTTTTGGATTTATTTCTTTGTATTACGATAACTTGATTCTTGCCAAATTTCATGATTCTAGGTCAATGGGAATGGGAAGTACCTTATATATTTCTTATTTCGTTTGGTTTTTTCAAGTTGAGAGTATCAATATTGACATAAATGGCCGTATCTTTTGATTGCATTGTCTTCGATGCTGGCATTTTTACACCTCCAAAGGACCGTAGACCTTAGCATTTTGTTTTAATTTCTTCTTGATACCTCTACCCGACAACAAAGTGATCCTATAAGTGATCCGGTTTATCTATTTGAGGTACGGAACCCCTAAAAGTAGATAAAGGCGTCTACACACGCACTGCATCTATCGATAACCTCTACCCGAGTGTATCAGCTCTAAATGGGCTATCGTTGCAGATGTCATACATAACGTGACATTGAGATAAATGACAGTAACAGATTAACAGACCTGGTTAACTTAATGAATTGCTTTCTTTCGATCAAATTAATGAATGTAATTATTTGATGTCAACATTCTTATCTTTATCCCATTGAGTTAACACGTTCGTGGACTAAGTCACCAATCATCATCATCATCATCTCAGCCGATGGACGTCCACTGCTGGACATAGGCCTCCCCCAAGGATCGCCATAACGACCGGTCCTGCGCTGCCCTCATCCAACGTTTTCCCGCCGCCTTCACCAGGTCGTCGGTCCACTGTGTGAGGGGCCTACTCACGCTGCGCTTTCCGGTACGCCACTATTCACCAATATTGGACACTAACTATAGCAGCCTCAGTGCACGTTAGATGACGATATGTGACAGCGACTGCTATGGCAGTCGACTGGTGTAGCAGTAGCAGCTCTGTTAGTAGTAAAAAAACCGGTCAAGTGCGAGTCGGGCTACTTGCGCACCGAGGGTTCCGTACCACACCACCACTGAACACAACATTATTATCTTAGAAAAAAAAACTTTTTTGTCCGGGACCTTAAGCGCGAGACTGACTCACACTTGGCCGGTTTTTAGTATTTGTTGTTATTCTGTAGAGTTTGCTCTATAATCAGACTAAGTTTGACGCTTGTATGTATTACCGTTTTTACGATAGAGCGTGAAGAAAAAACGTTGATAAAAACTAGTTTCTTGTTGAGAACCCCCCTTAATTTTTAACTTTTTCACATTTTTATTATTTGTTAACAAATCCGCCATAATAACGCATAATCTGAGAAAATTTCAACTATCTAGCTATTACGGTTCAAAAGTTGCAGCCCTAACTAGGTAGGACGGATGGACGGACTGACAAAGTAGGCTTAGTAATAGGGTCCGTTTTCACCCTTTGGGTACGGAACCCCAAAAATGTTTCATTTGCTCAATGTTTACCAGACGACGTCACAACCGGGAATTCGGTTAACTAAAACCAGATAACGACTGTATTTGGTTGAGTTTACCACTTTGATACCGGGTTTACCCATATTATTCTAATCCCGCGGTTTTTCTACCGTCAAATTTCCAGTATTTTATGATTAATATTGAATATAAATAGGAATTTTTCTCGGTATAAATTTAGTACGCACTGACACTCGCAAGCGTTTACTTCTCGTTTAACCACCGACTGCTAAAACCAATTCCACAACGACACAAGCGTATTCGAAGCTGTTAAAATCGACTCTTTGAAAATGGAAGCAGGAGCCTCAAACGAAGACACCGGAACCAGCGTCGACTTGACAGCTTTTCTTTTTCAACCAGTGCAATTCTGTCAACAATATCCCAGCCTCTCCTTCATTCGGTTTGAATCCTTCGCTGAGGTGCTAAAGCTGTCGGATGAGTTCAAATATCGTCTGGTACTGCAAGAGCTCAATGTAGATGACCTTTGTCACGTGTCCGACATTATAAGTAATCCGCCAGCGACAAGCAAATACGATGCCATCAGAGAACGCTTGATTGCCACGTATACGCAACCTAACGTTGGAAACTTAAAAAAGCTAATGGGATTAGAGCTACGTGGTCAGCCTTCTTAACTTCTGAGGAAGATGAGACATTTGGGCAGCGGCTTGATTACCGAAGAAGGCCTTAGAATAGAGTGGCTGAAAAAAATGCCCTCACATATCCGCCCCGTGCTAACAGTGAGCACGGAGACCCTAGACTCATTGGCTATAATGGCTGATAAGATGATACTGTTTACACCTGACGCTAACATCGAAGCTTGTCAACAATACCACCGCTACTGAGTAATAATCAGTTAGCTCCCTTGGAACGCAAACTAGACAGAATGATTAGCGAAATCACTGAAGTACGCCGCAATTGTTTCCGAAGAAATCAAGGTCACCCTCGTAATTCTCACTCTCGAAGTCGCAGCCGAAGTAACAGTCGCTCTCGAAGTCGCAGCCGAAGTAACAGTCACTCTGGAAGTCGCAACCGAAGTAACAGTCGCTCTCGAAGTCGCAGTCGAAGTAATTTTAGATCACGTTTTAGGGATGCATACCGTAGAAGGCTCAGGGCGGGGTGTTATATGGGTCGTGGAATTATTCCTAATTAACTTTGCGCACGTTGCGAACGAAACTTCACGCCTGACTGAGCCAGCCGATAAGACGAATGAATTGTAACCAATGTCAAAGTTTCAAATTAATAAAAACTATTTATTACAAATAAGATACTTTTAATAATCATTCTGAACAAAATTAATAACTGCGTAATATCGTTGTTCTAACTATACATTTGAATTATTAAACGACTAAATTGGTTATCGTTGACGAGGTATGAGTAGGTATATTTTGAAGTTCCTATCCGTAGTTCCTTGGAGGAAAATAATAATATGAAACAAAATCTATCTTTTTCCGAAAAGTGGAAGTGGAAGTGGAAGTCGACCCAGTATGATGAAATTCATGAATGACAATCATCGACATGATAATTATAAATCTGATGATAATTATTTAAGATTTATTTTATTACATTCGAATGAGTTGTTCAGTTCTTCTCTTTATTAAACAAAATTAATACAACTTCGTTTAAATTGTTTTGACCTGATACGATGCGATTGGGCTGGTGTAGTCAATGAAACAACATCACGTTTCTTTCTCATTTTCTCCGTAAATCTGAGGGATTCCTTCCAGTTTTATGGCAAAGGTCTTTTCTATGCGTCAGTCCTAACTATTTTCCCTCCGATCTTTTGTTTCTGCCTTTTTTCTGCACTTCCGTTGGGAGTTGGTCCCGTTACAAGATATGGGCGAGAAGCAAAGCTGGAAGCTTAGCTTAGGAAAATAATTTTCCTCTTTCAAAGAAATTAGAACTCATAGGATGCTATAAAGCAGCACTGCTATCGCGTTTCAGCAGTAGCTCTTGAAAACGGTGTGTACATAATTGGTAGAAAGCGCATTTAGTTCAAGCACACACAGTAGTGCCATGGGCACTTGGTTCACACAAAGTAAATAAAAAAAAATCTATTTCAGACAAATGTCCATAGCGTTGTTTGTAGATACGTTAATGACTTAAAACTATGTTAGTACACATCATTACACAATTTAATTTAATTTAATTTACATAATTTAAAAATATAATTTAAGAACAATTCAATTCAATTTAAATTCAATTCAATTTATTCTCATTCAATTCAATTTAATTTAAATACCTGCGACTCTGAGACACCGGGCACACACACGTGTGCTAGTTCGTACCCAACGGAAACGGTTGATTTTTGAAGTGTAAATTTCTTTAGCGGCGTTGTGTACTTTTTGGGATGGGTAAAAAATGTTAAACTCGCGTCAGGACCGTGACGTCACGTGACCTGATCGAAAATTCGTAAGATGTAAGATTTTGGAATGGGTAAAAAATGTTACTCGCGTCAGGACCGCGACGTCACGTGACAATTCGTAAGACGTAAGATCTCTAGTTTTCACTTCTGTCAGCACTCCCGGAGTGCAACCCGTTGTTTTTTTTTTTGAGTTCTCATTGTTGGTAACGCAATGTTGTTCATATTGATTGTTTCTTCCACCCCTTTGAGTTTTCGGGAGAGTTTGCCTTACACCCGTAACCTGACATTGCTTACCCTGAAAGTCCTAGCATAGAACCGAACCGAAGGCATCATGATGGGAAGGTTTTATACCCTGCAATGGATGGTTGCAGTTTAATGGCAATGCTGATCCTAACTGTCCTGCGTAATAGCAAAGTGGCTGAATCTTATTTTCCCCTCACTTGAACCGTAACGTAAAACTTAGGGTCCGTAGATTTATGCGGGCTGTAACCCCGCAGATGTTGCTCGAAAGGGAGACGACCTGGGACGAAATGCTAAGTGTTATGGCAATTCATTTTCTCTACAGTAAGATGAGGGCTGTCGCTGTTGGGCTAAAGTTTCCTTTGGAGGAGACGGAATGGTGGTCTTTGGTGTAATGTCTGATAATATGAGCGCTTGTGAGTGAGGTTTTTTGTCGCTTGGTTTATTTGGTATACCTCTAGGTACACAAGCGACAGATTAACCTACATAGTTAAATTCTATGTTAATGGACATAGAGTTCAACTATGGGTAGGTTGATCTGTCGCCAATACACATAGGTACTGTAGTTATAGCCCCACATAAGAGAGCACATCTGATCTGACTGTCAAATTAGGCCAGCTTGACATCAACTGGTCTACCTTGCGGAAACTTTCTCCCAATTACTAACACAATTTTATGTAGGTATTTTATCTTTATGTATGTATTTAGACAATGAAACTAAACACCTCTCCCTAAGGAAAATGGGTCGAAAAATGAAAAAAAATTTACATGGAAATATGTATAATATTAGTGTGGATAAAAAGGAAAATAGCATATTTGATCCATGACATATATATTGGTTGTGCTATTTAATAAGTAGATACATTGACGTTGCATACAAAAATAGTTACTCGACCTACAGATTATAGGGCAGAAGTACCGTTTGTGGCCACTGTACCGTTTTTGGTCATTTATTGTTTAAATAAATATTAAGCGTTACAAACTCGAATTATTTCAGTATGAATCTTTGAAAATTCAATAAAGATATGGTTTTAACATTGTGATTTTTTATAAATTAATTCAAATATCCACTGGCCAAAAACTGTGCTTAGGTGGCCAAAAACGGTACTTCTGCCCTATGTGTATTTAGACCCATCATATTTATAGATTAAAACGTTCGACGGTCATATGATATTGCCAAAAGTCTTTGAACTTGACATAGCTATATTTTAATTCTTTACCGAACTTTTACCAACCGTAAAACGCTAACCCATTTACTGAAACACGTAATGTTATTTCAGTTATTTACGATTTACACAAACGTTGCCAGAAACCTATAAATAAACGGCACAACACAATACACGTAGGTATCCTTCAAAGAAACGCGCAGTCATCCAAAGTTGAGACGCGTTCATATGAAAAGAAAAAAAGAGCGTGTCGAACTCTCACATGATAGGGTTCCGTAGTCATTGTATTAGTAGTGACTGATGCGGACGCCAGCCAAACAGTAGCTTAAATTATTTATAGATAGCTTGAAACGAAACGATAGCACGATTGGATACTTATGGATTATTTTTGACTTTAAGCGCATATATCTCGAGATACAAACGTTATAACGACTTAGTTTGTAAAGGTGGTATGTTACATTTTACAAGACCTATCCAAAGACACTTCACTTGATTGAGTAGAAAAATCATTTTTTTTTTCAATCCCAATTTTCGTTGTATGGGACCGATTTCTGTTTATGGGTTACTTTTGGATAGGTGTTGTCAAGATAGATAGTCGAAGCTACGAACGCGTAGAAAAAAATTGCAACCAGTACTGGCCTCTAAACCCTATTCATTCATGTACACGAACACAAACATAATTTATATGACGCCTCACGCACACCAACCTAAGAAAGTTGGCCCTAAGTTGGTTTTATATACGGCAGAAGCATGAGGCTCATTCTAGACATTATGCTTTTTCTAAGGGGCTATATTTATTTATTTATTTATATATTTATTTGTCTTCTTGCCCAATTTCAATTCAACAAGTCTAAAAATGTGGGGAGTAATTGAGGCGGGATAACAAACAGAATTGACAAAAGTTAAAGGGTTCCTTGTTTGACTACGGAACCCTAAAAATGTTTCTTGAGCCCTTGCGCCATTCGTTGGTGATGGCAAGGGAAATGAGATCTGCTGTCAACGCTTCCTTGACGCTGCTAAATCAAGGAAAATATGTGTATAGTCTTACGTAGGAGGGGTGGGCGGTGGGGCCACGTTGTTTATAAACGGAAATTTTTGTAGGTGTTTCCATTGACATACCAAATAAATGGACGCCGGGTCTAGTACAAAATTCTCGAAAAAAGTGTCCGAGACTAATCTACACAAACCTAAGTACGTGTTGTAATATAAACCAACTAAAAACATTGAAAATGCTGTAATTCATATTGCTTGCGTAGTTTTTACCCTATCGCGACACGGCATTATATTCGGGCGCGTATTCTTTCGATCAAACAAAGACAGTCGCGTAATTGATTCTCTTTATACGTTTTGGTGTTCTTTTGGTCCGGACACTTTGGTCGTGGACCCGACGCGACGTCCAGTAGTTGGTAAGTCAATGGGTGTTCCAAAATAAGAGCACAAGCAGCATGTTGAAGTAGATTACTCTTACAATGAGACGTTTTAAAAAAATTAGTTCAATGCCACTGGATGGCCGCCGTTCTATTTTTTTAAGTCCTATCTGATCGACAATGTTCCGCGTTTTTCTCCATATTTTTCCTAATTTTTAATACGATTTTGATGGTTACTGATGGTCTTCGGCTTTTGACCGGGACTCTGGTCTGGTCTCCGCAAACGAATATTGGCAAGCGGATTAATTATAGGCAGGTAGACGCTTTATTTTTATTGCACTTTGCCACTAACTTGTTTTTATTAAGACAGCTTGTGTCCAAAAAAGAAAAAAAAACTTGTCTCCTTATACAACGTGTTAATGAATTAACGCAAAACTAGAAAGTTGTTTGTTTAGAATCGAGAGCAGAATCAAATAAATTATCATGGTTTCGACATAGGTAATTTTTTTCAAAATAATAATAATAATTTGAGACTAGTTGTCATGGCAGGCGTCCGTTAGTCTCCTCCCATAGCCCAGTATCCATCCATCCAACTTTCACCTCCATAGCCCAAGACCTTATTTTTCCATCGCGGCCATAGCGCCGTACTCCATAGTCTTTACACAAATGGCGGGGACCATCCCCGTGGGTATCATGTTGTACGCTCGGAGATGGTATCCGCCATTTGTGTATCCCTTACATTTAGATTAACTTGTCTTTTGAACGGGCCTCTACATGTTGGCTTCGGCCCCATGCACGCCTTCCAAAGGTCCGGGATTTAATTGCCCGTGATTACGGAACGTAAGACATACAATAATAATAATAACTTGTTTGGAAAATTTTAAATTTTCTGAACCCGATGTCAACCCACCGCACGGGCACACTCACCCTACTTACTAACAAAACAAGATTATAAAAAATTGTATCCATGAGTACGTTTTTTAACGCTTTCTTTCAGTGCTGAAATGAAAACAAATCATTTTTACCTCAAAACTTAAAATTCGAATAACTTAAAATTTTAACTATACAACGTGTTAATGAATTAACGCAAAACTAGAAAGTAGTTTGTTTAGAATCGAGAGCAGAGTCGAATTATCATGGTTTCAATATAGGTAATTTTTTTCAAAATATTTAATATTTTTTTGCAAAATTTTAAATTTTCTGAACCCGGAGTCAACCCGCCGCACGGGCACACTCACCCTACTTACTACCAAAACAGCATTATAAAAATGTATACATGAGTACGTTAGCGCTTTCTTTCAGTGCTGAAATGATAACAAATCATGTTTGCCTGAAAACTTAAAATGCGAATAACTTCAAATTTTAACTATCAAAATAATTAAATTATTGTTTCAATCTAATTATTTTGTTATAAATCAGTTGGGGTGTATGAGGTTTTGCGCTAATTCATTAACATGTTGTACAAATAATTTATTATTATTGTTTCAATCTAATTATTTTGTTATAAATCAGTTGGGGTGTATGAGGTTTTGCGATAATTCATTAACACGTTGTAGGTAGGTACTAGGTATATTCTGTGCCTATACAGGGTGTAAGGAAAAGTATCATTAACCTTTAAACCACATACTCTACCCATCAAAAACAACTTCTACTATGGGAGAAAAACTGTCAGAACAAAAAAAAGTCGGCTGTCTCATACATTTGAGTCGTGTAGGTATTGCAGTTTAGTATGGAACAGCTGTTATTTTTTTGCTCTGACAAGTTTGTTCCCATAGTCAAAGTTGTTCATTGTTTGTTTGATGGGTAGAGCATGTGGTTTAATGACGATGACGATATAAACAAATAGTTTGGAATACTCAACACTTCTAAAAGGTTTGTTGAAACAATACCGTTGACCTATTTTCAACTAGCTCTCGCATAATTTACACAATTAGAATTGTTAATTTCAATAGGTATAGTACCTAAACAAACTGTGTATGAGGAACTAAACAAAGGTATATTTCAAGAGCATAACGTGAATTAGCCCTACCGATCTAATAATACCAACCCAATATTTAGCTTTCGTCTCGATCTAAAACTTCGAATGACGCAAGATGTAAAAGAAATATATTATTGAAGTTTGTGCCAGTTCCTGTTAGGCGCTAATGTTCTTTCGTATTAATAAAATGACGTATGCGACAAAAAACGATAGGAAGTCAGAGTTCTAGAGTGGAGACCACAAACTGGGGTAGTGTGGGACGCCCTGCAGCCCGCTGGAGAAACCTAAATAAAACCGGTCAAGTGCGAGTCGGGCTGCTCGCGCACCGAGGGTTCCGTGCCACACCACCACAGAACACAACATTATTAACTTAGAAAAAAAAACTTTTTTGTCCGGGACCTTTAGCGCAAGACCGACTCACACTTGGCTAGTTTTTAGTATTTGTTGTTATTCTGTAGAGTTTGCTCTATAATCACACTTACTTTGACGCTTGTATGTATTACCGTTTTTACTATAGAGCGTGAAGAAAAAACGTTGATAAAAACTAGTTTCTTGTTGAGAACCCCCCTTAATTTTTAACTTTTTGACATTTTTATTATTCGTTAACAAATCCGCCGTAATAACGCATAATCTGAGAAATTTAATTTTTAACCATCTAGCTATAACGGTTCAAAAGTTACAGCCCTAAATAGGTAGGACAGACGGACGGACAGACGGTTGGACGAACGGACGGACGGACAACGTAGGCTTAGTAATAGGGTCCCGTTTTCACCCTTTGGGTACAGAACTCTAAAAACAACGGGTTACACTCCGGCAGTGCCGGCGGAAGTGAAAACTAAGAGATCTTACGTCTTACGTCACGTGACGTCACGGTCTGACTATATCTATGCTTACGAATTTTCGATCAGGTTACGTGACGTCACGGTCCTGACGCGAGTTTAACATTTTTTACCCATACCAAAAAGTGCACAACGCCAACGCCGCTAAAGAACTTTTCACTTCAAAAAATTTGCGGTGAACGACTGGATGAGGAAGGCCGAGGATAGAGTTTTGTGGTGCGTCTTAGGGAATACCTATGTTCAGCAGTGGACGATGATAGGCTGATGATGATGCGACAAAAAACACGGCGGCGTAATGTCTAATAGAAATCTTAAATGTTTGGCTGTATCCTTTAAGTTAAAAATCTAAGGTAACGTTTTCAACAGTCTTCAGAGCGTGGTTTGCTAGAAAACACAAGTCAAATATAAACAAACGTGTTTTGAAAACAAAGAAAAATAAGAAAAGTTATTCCGTGCGCCGTGTGCCCAGGCCGCGTATAAACACAAAATAGTTTACATATGAGATCGCGTAGGGGCACCAACTGCGATTGAAACGTGGGACAAAGTAGACAGGCGAAATTGAATTGAAAGAAACATACAGGGACCTTCTTAATATGCTGACAGTTTTTAAAAAGAATGACCAGACTATCAAATGTAACAACCTTCTCTATGGGATCAATTATCGAATGGTGAACCTATTAATCCTATTATATCCGAATAAGTATATTTCTAAGCCCATTTGATATAACTAAAAAGGAAAAAGAATGTTGCAAGCTCTTAATCGACTATGTTCAGAACGAAAGGATGTAGAGGAAAGAGTCAAAAAAGCCAACCTCGCTACTTGATAAAGAGAGTAGTAATAAGTTTGTAATAATTGAATTTCACCAAACTATAATGTCCACAATATGTCCAAATCGATGATAAAGAGTTTTTATAAATCTTTGCTTAACGCTGTATTATTTGTTATACAATTCACGTTGATTGAAAGAAGTTCTGTTCGCCTTGATTATATTTCTTTCATTATCTTTAGTAATCCTTTATGCCTTACTTTTTGTCTCAAACATTACAAAACTCGACACAAACATTGTAAAATCTTGAATAACATACACAGTAACAACTTTTCACCAAATCCTGCGAAGACTAGCGAGTCTTGACGTAATTGAATCCAAGAGCTAAGTTACAGCAGCGTTTGAGTCTGCAGACGTGTTTGAGTTTTTGAGCAGAACTCCTGCCTGAATGTGATATTTAATTAGGATTTCTGAGGTACGGAGGTGAGGTGGGATACAGTGGTATAGTCGTATTATATATGTTAATGGAATAGTTACAAAGTGGATGCGAATTAAAGTCTGTGCAAGGTTTGTGAGCCAACTTATTTATACAGTTCTAAGGTAGTATAATTTTTTGTTTACCGAAAATAATTTTGAACAAATTAGCCTTCAAATTGGAATACCTAGTTGGTTTATCAGTTTTCACTAGGTACATTATAATTCAAAGTTTGGTGAATGTATTGAAATCAAATAAAACCTTATAAAAAAAAGACTTTTATGAGTTTTGTTAACATCCCAACATAAACCCAGGAGTGCGATTTTTGAACACGTAATCAGCAGTAGAAAATGTCGAAATTATTATGGAGATTATGCATCTTTCTACTGCTGATTTGAACGTGTGATATTCAAAAATCGCACTCCTGGGCCGGAATTCCTTGAACCTTGCTACAAGAACCTATTAATTCTCAACCGTGCATCTTTGGCATGTCCACTACATTAATTAAGTGGAAATCTTTTGGATGTCCTCTCTTTCTGGCAGCAAATCATGGTCTCCACAAGAGGTAAGGGAAAGAGTGCTCGCCAGCCGTGATCTGATACCAACCAACCTCATGAAGGTGCTTACGTTGCATCGTGAAATGTTGCTTATAAACATTCTCATTTTTCAATATGCTTTCTATTGAATGAAATATTGATAAATATTGATGCAGACGAGGTTTGCAGACAGTAACTATCCAGGGAATGCTCTTACCCGGTAAAATTCGACTTGACAGTTTGTTATTTGTTAAACTCAGTAGATGACACCTCTCGTATGGATCAGTATAGATGAGTTACAATTACGAGTCGGTATAAAAAAAAACATAATTATTGTGTCTGGAATGTCAAGGACTAAAAAGAATGCAAGAGAGGTTAATGCGACATATAGTATTGTACGGTAGGTTAGTGGATAGGTAGCAGGTTCAAATAGGTATGTACCATATTCAAAAATATAACAAATCACACGACGCGGTTTGCATTTAGGGTTATTAACACGTTTGTGAGTTTCCCTGCGAGATCGAATCAGAAACGAAGAGATCTGCAGAAGAACCAGAGTAACTGACATAGCCCAAAGAATTGCTAAACTTAAGTGGCAGTGGGCGGGGCACATTGCTCGCAGAACCGATAGCCGGTGGGGCCGAAAAGTTCTCGAGTGGCGACCGCGTACCGGAAAGCGCAGCGTGGGTAGGCCCCTCACACGGTGGACCGACGACCTGGTGAAGGCGGCGGGAACCCGTTGGATGAGGGCAGCGCAGGACCGGTCGTTATGGCGATCCTTGGGGGAGGCCTATGTCCAGCAGTGGACGTCCATCGGCTGAGATGATGATGATGAACACGTTTGCGCACAGTAACGGCTATAGCAGTCATAGCAGTGAAAGGTATATTGTGCCTCTATCACTGTCTTGCAGTGCCATCTCCTATCGGAGGTTGGCTATCACTGCCCATGAACGTGCTAAAGTAATTGTGTGCTCAATACTTGTTTAAAACATCAGCCAGAGTTTGGGCACTGCTAGAGAGAAGTCAAAATTTTGAATTGGCATGCTATACTCACTTATTTTTTATATCTCTGACTACCCCCTCCAGAAATATATTCGTCAGCATATGCTATAACTATCTTTGCTCCAAAAATCTCTCGGAAAACGTAATCTCAAACGACCGAAATATAACAGAAGTTCGCCATGTCCACCGCTTCGACCTAAGCTTGGCAGTAATAAACAAGGTTGTAAAAGCGACACTACTTTTATGGTGCCAAAGTGACAGTTTTTATAAGGGATCAGCTTTACTGTTTCGGGCTTAGGGAATTGAAAGATAATTCCTTTCAGCTTTTGCAAATTACCAGAGGGCAAAATAGTTGTTGAAACAGACGTTGAAAGGTCAAAATAATAATCGTAATCATTTATAGAGGGTGTTAGGATAAAGAGTTGCATTATTTTAAGGGTTGCATAATTGTATCATGGATACAACTAAACTAAGAAACCTACAGGTTTGCATTTTTTTCTTAATTTCTATTCTAAGTGCAATCAGCTGATCAAACATTAAATCAAAAGCCGATTTTTTTCAGATTTCCCTTATGTTCATTTGGGAAAGTTGTTAAGTATCATGAGTACAATTATCCATCAATTAATCTATATTTATTGCTTGGTTTACAATGATGTTCGAATATTTTACAAGTTTCTGACATGAACCCTAAACCATAAACCCAGTAAAGTAATGCAACTGTCTACCCTACCAAACACCCTGTATATATACAAACATCCATGACTTGGGTACAAATATTCATATTCATTCAATCATTCAAATACATGTCTCTTTCGGGATTCGAACCCGCTACCGTAGCATCAGCAGGCAGGTTCACTACCAACTGAGCTATTCGGGCCGTAAAAAAAGTTGTTGTTGTATGTGGTGTTGTAAGGAAGGTGTTAGCAAAACAATATTTCTGATATACTCTTTTCTTACTAACACATAGGGAATATGGTCATGAGTTTCTGTATTTATTTTGTTTTATTAGTGATTCTCAAAAGAATATCTCTTTTTTTATTAATTTTCAACCTGATTCTAGTGCTATATCGTAGCACAGAGATCGTAGTAAACCACCCATCCTATTACTTGTGTAGCGCTTCGTAGCACAGAGCTACGAGGTGCGGCGTAGCAAAATTTAAATTACCTGCCTTTAGTCGCTACAGCTTGCAACAAGCAGTTCTGTGTAACCAATGCACATGAATATAATTATATCAACCAGAAGACGAGCTTTTTGCAATCCCCGTAGTCCTGAATCTTATAAACATGCTACTTATTAAACATACAACGTACAATTTATAAATATGGAAATACTGGACAGATTGCGCAAAATAAATCTCCACTGAAACGTCATTGGACAGCTTGCGAATCACAACCTTTTACACATTTGGTATTGCGCTTATCATTTGATAGCTCATGTCATGACAGCTGTTTGACAAATGCTCTGACGTTTTCAGGGCGTAAATCACATAGTAAATATGTTAAGTTAAGCGCGATTCAAAATTCGGCGTAACTGGATTGCAATGTGATTAGAACTGAAATTGAATAAGGATTGAACTTCGATGATTTAAATTAGCGCCATCCTGGAATGCAATTCTCTAAGCGTCACATCGCTGTGAAAAACTTCGATGAACTCATAAATGTCTTTCTTGCATCCTTCAGATCGTCGAAGTTTTTATGAGTTTGACACATGACATAACCCTAGTGAATACCGAAGTGACAGCTCGCCGATGTTTCAACGACGAATTTGAGGTTGTGATGATGTTTTTAGTGAATTGCATTGCTTTATCTGGATGACAATCATCGTTCTCGCGGCGTCATCGTGACGTGTAGTAACTTCTTGGAAGTTCTCGCAAGAGAGTATAGTGCCTGCTTTAAATACTAGAAATGCAATCGCCATATCTTTCCCCCCAAATAGAGGAAGGCTAGCAAATTAATTAACAAATAGTAATACAGACAACAATTTCAGATATGTGTTAGTACCCGACCCTTTCATATGGCCGCCGTAAAGACGTTTACGGAGACCCTTTATTGTACAAACTTTACGCCCTCTTTTTATTAACGCTGTTCATTCTTATTTCTTATAACTTTTATTGCAGCTATGAATAGATATATGGAATTATTTATAAATGGAATTCTATCTTTTAAGAGAGATGTTTATGTTTATTTTTCTCATGTTTTTTTCGAGACAATCTTAGATATGCATCTAGCTTTGAGATTTTATAACTTTGTGTAGCTAAGATAAGCTTTAGGTGTTCACCAAAGGCACTTTTGACAAGATTAAGCATGGGCTAGCAAGTTGAATGTATTTTCAGAGATTATCTGAGGATATAAGTCGAGAGAGAAATGTTTATGATGACAAGTTGTAAGCTTGTGGACTATAATTTGAAAGACCATAATTGTCCATTTCCCTCCAAATCAAATTACGAACATAATTTTAGTGCGATTTTTGAAAGACGCGCAAAGATTGTTTTTGGGAGCGCAGCGAAGACCAAAAAAAATGATCATGATCGAATGATGCATAATCTCTTACCATATAGTAATTTTGACATTTTCAACTGCTAAATTTGAACGTGTGACTTAAAAATAGCTCTCCTACATACGGGTTAAACAGAAAACCTCAAATTTTGAAGTCGGCTAACATCATAAATCTGTAGCACAACCTCAAAGGGTTGCATTATTTCCTCGGTCATCAATCAAGAAACACAAAAACATTTATAAGATTTTTTTGCGCCACAAAAATATCGTTTTTGCTTACGCTCTTCATATAAAAAAGGAGGCGAAATATAACGGGTTACTTAAACCTTCCCCTTATTTTGTACGGAACGACAAACCGTTGATGGATTCTGTAGCTTCGATATTGAATTACGAACCAAAGTAGGTACTTCTTAAAGATAAGAGGAATGTAATCCTGCTCGTAAATTACGATATCCTTTGAAACCTTCGTTTTTCCAGCAAGACAAACAAGGCCTGTGAGCAAGCGAAAAAGGTATAAGTTTGTTATTGTCTTTGTCTGTGCGTACTTTAGAATGAGATAGCGAAATTACTTTCTTTCTTACTCTTTTACTGCGAATATCAGAGTGAGTTTGCGAGATCGTCTTCTCGCTTTCTCGTTCTGTCATTGTATGCTAGACACGCCCTAGCTGCAGTGGATACGGCTCAAGTGGAGCAGAGAAGAGATTTCTCAGAGACGAGCGCGAGCGGGGCGCGGGGTCAAGCGGAGATGTGATTGTCAACAAGCCAGCACGTATCTCCGCTCCGCTCAACTCCGCTCCGCCCAGCTTCATTGGATACACCCTAGGCGCTAAGCATCTCCGCAGTTCTAGACTGTTCTAGAGAAGTGACTAATTGTCTGCCATTACCTATAGTCGGAACCATGGAAAAGAACATAATCGGAACAGAACAAGAACCCGCAACCAATGACCATCAAGAAGTTTCGCCGCTCTATGTTTGCCTTTATAAAGAAAGTATTAGTAGGTATAGTAGTAGTACCAAAAATATTTGAAAGTTTTTTAAGTTTATGACGTGATGATGGAACAGTACAGATAAAATTATCGGAATAAATGTTTTCCCGCTAGAAAATTTAAGTTTTAATTTTGAAAATTGTTTTTCTTGTGATTGATCGTTTTAACACTAGCAGGAGAATTTAAAAAAAAACAGTATCTGCTATAAAATGCATTATTTTAATATAGTAAACCAAAAGCAAATACAGACTCCGTTAACATTTCCATATACTTTGAATAGGAACGAACGAAAGACAAACATCGCGACGGCAAACAGAAAACTTATTCGGAAGCCATGCCGGCTTAACGCGGATCTAACTTATGCATGCACTTATGAATTTGCGCCCAAACTTATGTCATAATTCGTATATACATTTATATTATAAATTATTTTGTTATGGATGAATCAGGTTCGCATCCTCTTCTATAATGAGAACCGGTAAGGTTTGGAGCTCTCTCCCTGCGTCTGTGTTTCCAAGCAAATAAAATCAGGATATTTTTAAAAGAAGAGTTAATGGGCTTTTTATGGGTGACCGCGCTACATCCTCGACTTCATCTACACTTCCCATCAGGTGAGCTGAAGCTAGTATAGTATTATATACATAGAGGAAGGAAGTATAGAGACAGTGCGACAAACAAAATTCATGCGCTATGTGCGGCAGCCAGGGGGGAGGGGGGAGGGGGCCGTATGCAAGAAGATTGCAGAGAGAGAGAGAGAGAGAGAGAGAGAGAGAGAGAGAGAGAGAGAGAGATAAGAAGATGGTAAAAACTATACGCGCAAGAAAGACAATAAACAAAAATATACATAGCTTCGTGCATACTATTGTCTTCTCTTTTTCGCGTATTGGTTTGTCCTTATTTGCATTTGCTTAATATTATTTCGAGGGCGTGAAAAAAAAAATTGTTTATAATAATATTAAAAATTCTTTTCAATAATTAATTCATCTTGCTTACCTATGAAAAGTTATTCCTTTACATTTGCTTACATTTCTTGAATTGTTTGTGCAGTATCTCAGAACACACCACGGCATATTTTATGCAGATTAATTTTTCAATGTACTTAACTGCTGCACGTGACCGCAGGTGAGAGAGCGACTAAATGCCAGAGTACTATATCGCCGCAGTTGAATGGGATAACGTCATGAAGCGCGATGTTAACTCTATACTTCTTTCCTCTATGATTATATACTGTATCTGTGGCTGAAGCCAAGCGCAAACCCATTATGAATAATAAAAAAAAACAAATTGGTATGCATTTGAGGAAAAATCCAAAATAAACAGTAGGTCTAGGTTTGAAAATCTTAAGGTCATCTTTCTACTATCTATCACCCACGTGCATGCTTGTGCGTATAATGCTGGTGCGTTTTCCAATCATAAGCTAATAGGTTTTTTATGGTTTCAAATACACTGCTTCCTCAATAAGTCATTTTAGTAAATGCGTGACACCGGGATTATAGAAAAACGGACATGAAAACTTCCACATATTTCTTATATTTTTCCTCTAAGATTTTCCCTTGCGAACTTATTATGTTTGTAATGAGAGGTCAATGTGTTTGTGTCATAAAAACTAACTTCTCGCTTGCACACCGTGTTTTAGCTAGTACTGTCGGCCGTAATAAGTTATATACACTTTAGTACTACGACGTAGAACAAAAGTATATACAGGGTGTAACAAAACACCCTAGTAATACTTAAGGGGGTGCTTCAGACCATCAATCTGAACAACTTTCATTATGGAGCCAACGTCGAGAAAAAATAATAAAAAATTGCCGTCCCATACATTTGAGTCGAGACGGTACTGCAGTTTTGTATGAAAGAGCGGATTTTTTTTCGCGATTTCGATGTTGGCTCTATAGTGAAAGTTGTTCAGTTTGATGGTCTGAAGAACCCCTTAAGTATTACTAGGGTGTTTTTTTACACCCTGTACAACTTATTGCGGCCGACTGTACATGTCTATGAGAAAAATCACCATCTATAAATCAGACCATATAAAGTTCAGTAGCATCGGAACCACTGAACTTACGGCGCTGTGACGTAAACACGTACTACGTCCCGACCACATGGCGCACCCGCATAAAACAGGAGTAAACCATAAAATCTAGAAAATACTGATGCATCCTTCTTGTGTACGTTTGTGATGTGATTGGGCTGGTGTACTTTCCGTTATTGAGAGCATTCTGGGTAGAGAGAGAAGGCATAAAGGGAAGTATGTGTTTTGTCCTATTTACTCAATAAGAGATGTATGTTAATAGCAAATTGACTCTAGTTAAAAATGGAGATCTACCTTATCGCTGTCCTTATCGACGTAACCACATTTGTGTAATATGGCTGGGCCGCAGAGGAATGATCTCTCTATTCTAAAGCATAGAGTCTGCATCAATTTACGATTGTAGTTAGTCTCTTTTGTCTTTTGGCGTACCTTTAATAGTTGGAGACCTAGGAACTATAGATATTTTGTTATGCTACTGTCCACTTTTTTTGTGCCAGTGTGTGTGGAAAGTGACCGTAAACATTAAAGGGCAGCTGTCAGTTCGTCTCTTTTGTCCTGCTTTTGTCCATACTACTTGATACCACAATCTCTTACACAAACGTCAAAGTGGGCATTGTAATGGTGTGGCGGTATGGCTCCCTTCCTCTATGCCTTTAGGTATAATCTCTTTGGATTGGGCACATGTACCTATCCAAGAAGCTCAAATTGTATGTAAATTGTATATCTCGAACTCCATATCGATATCTAATACAAATATATTAAACTGTAGTCTTTGATCTAATACGCGCATAGATAAGCTACTATTTTACAGCATACGCGGTTAAGCTGTCGTTCTGACTTTTTGGTTTATGGGTTTGTGTCTACTATTACAGATTGTTATCTTTCTATGTATAATTATGTGATTGTTAAAGCACCTTCTCAATTTATATTTTGTTGTTACAGGTAATATAAATTGCAGATTTGATTGACTAACAATTAATGCAGTCTCGATTCGTAAGTTTTGTTATGTTTATGTGACACATGAGTAAATACCCAACAGAGAAGAAGCTTTTAACGAGAATACAAATCACGTGACGCGCTCGCCCATAGCGAACCAGTTTGTCGGACAAACAAGGGACAAACCGCTATGCCTTCTAGTAGTGTACTTATAGCAGCGAGATTGTATGAAGCACTGGTTCTGTGGGGTATTTACTCATGTGGTAGTGAGTCAAGCATTTTGGTGGTCTTGCACCACATTTAGTCATTTAATAATAAAACGTTATTAGTGACGTTCTGTCTCGCTCATTGCTCATACTGTTGGCATTGCCTTGCCGGCATCGGTATAATACCTATTTATTTATTTATGCTTTTAAATCAAATCAATGTACGTTCACTGTTTTAAAAATATGGCGCGGTGTGCAGGGCGACCTTACTATTATTAATATTATACAAGGTGTTAGGGTAAACAGTTGCATTACTTTACGGGTCGATTGTACCCATGATACTGAACAACTTTCCCGGGAAACCTATAGGAAATTCGCAAAAAAAATCGACTTTTCATACAAACGTTCGATTAGCTGATTGCATTTAGTATGGAAACTCCAATTTTCCCATAGGTTTTATAGGTTAAACAAAAAAAAAATCAACTGTCCCATACATTTTAGTCGAGTAGATACAGACAGCAGTTTTGTATGGGACAGCAGATTTTTTTTTCGCGTTTCCTGAGATAGGCTCCATAGTGAAAGTTATTCAGTTTGATGGTCTGAGTTCACCGTTTTAGTATTTGCTAGGTTTTCACTTACACCCTGTATAGTCCTAGCACATTTTGCAGATATATGCACACGAAGAGGATATCGAAGAAAGATGAAAGGCCCTTATCCGACATAGCTAAACGAAAAGATTGGGCAAACCTCGGAATGAGGGACAATAAGCTAAATTATTGCATAGACCGATTTAAAATACAGTACAGAAAATGAAGTACCTACCTAAATAATATAAGTAGTTAGGTACCAACGTACCTTAGTAATACACTATTTTTCTTCACTTCAAACGAATGCCAAAAAGGTGTAGTCAAAAAAAGTCAATTTCAAGACTCGATAGTATATGGACCGAAACTTATCTCATCCACGGGGACTATTCCATCCCAAAATTCGATTATCGGTGTCCCAAAGCAATAGTTAGGGAAACGGACCCCAAATGGGACCAACTTTGGTCCTTGGACCTCCGATGATCTTGCTTTGTTTCTCAAAGTTTTAGTTTTGAATTAACATAGTTTGTTACACGTGCCGGCTGACTGCCACTGGAACTTTGGAATATAGTCTGAGATATGAATAAAGGGGTCCGAAGACTTTTATATGGAGCGTGGCCACTGACATAAACTCTTATGTCAGTGAGCGTGGCTTACCTACCGATCGCGATTTTTCAAAATTTGCTTCCCCGGATAATTGTAACAGATATCGATAGCTAACAAAGCTCTTCAAGGATTTGCCAAAAAAACATCGATTTCTGTTCAGGGTACGCCATTTTTGAAAATAGCAGACGGAAACGTGGCCACAATCTGTTTCTTCTTATGTTATCTTATCTTACCTTGTTATGGGGGCTGGCCAGCAACACTTCGACCCAGTGGGATCTTTTGTGTTAGCCCCAATACTTTTTGCTTTCTTCACCCTTCAAATACATGGTCAATGAAGGAGGCAATACCATTGGAGGGAAGAGACCTAAGATCTCCCGGTTTTGGGTATCCATCTCCGATGAGGCACAACATGCGTTTTGCCGCCAAGACATCACAGTCACAAAGAATATGCTCCATGAATGATCTCCGCATGCTCGGCAGCAAATCTGTTTGTTAGTGTATTTTTAATTCTTTGGATTCTATGCCCTATTTCCTGCTAATATAAAAAAGTGGTGTTTCATTATAAGCCAGAAGCACACGACATATTTCTCAATTTCATATTTTTAGTTAAACAGATTTGCTGTAAACACATAAAACTCTACATCATTAAAGTGCAGTACACAGTACAGTGGTGGCCCAGAAAAGGGGTCATAAAATAGTAATTCTAACCACGTCGTCACATGGATTGATTTACGAGGGGCGTGTACAAAATCAAACAAAGGCGCCGTGGAAAGGAAATTTATTTTTTCTTTTTAAACAACAATCGCCGTCGCTCAGGTGGTTTCCTGCGGTAGACGTTTAATCTAGGAACAATACGCTTTGATGGAAAATACACAAGGTATCAAATGAAAGTACAACCTGAATAACGTTTGTAGAGTCGATGATAGATCAACATTTTGATTTGATCCCTATGAAACTAGCTGGTGGACGGAGACGGACTTTCAAATCAAGAGAGTCTGAATCCGCCTTAGACAATTTAAAAGGGACTCGCCTTGCGGTAGCATTTCCCCTCTGCCACGGTATTAGATCAATTAATCTTGCGCATTTACACCCAATTTTATACCTTATCACTAAACGAGACAGCCTATAATAGCGAAACAATAATTTTGAACTTAGAACGTTTGGGGTTCACACGAGACTACTTTTCATGATTTTTTACATTCAAAATTAGAATCTAAAGTTATGGGGAATAAAATCCAAAGTTGCGGATTTCATGCTACCTCGCCCCCCGCAAAAAGTGGCAGAAATGTTTCTTAGTAGAATGACACGCGTAACTCGTCCCTATATAAATTGTCTAAGGAATCCGCACGCATTAAATGTAATGTCATTTCATTACTAACTTTTGTAGATCATATCAACTGCGATGCGAACGATAAATGAAATAAAATCTGCTCTTGTGTGGTAATCAGGTTGTGTGAAACGATAACGGAAAATCTATCGTTTATCTTGCAAAAAAATTATAATGTTTGTTTGGTCCTATAGTCTTTCGACAAGAGCATTGTTCTTTTATTCATGCATTGATTTGACATCAACTTTCATTAAAAAAAACTAATTATATTATGAAGCCGATTTGTGTGAATAGTCTATACATATAAATTGTGTGGAATATATTAAATGAAGGTAGGTAAGGTAATTTGCTTATTATATTGTATATTGCTGTAAATAAATAAATTAACCATTTGAAAAGTTGAAAGAATAATTTTCATATTTAAAAAAAGATACAAGTATTTTCCAGTACTGTGAATAGAAATAAGAGACTCGTATCTGCACTCTGCAGCAATAAGATTTTTGCAGATCATGGATCTACGAGACGATATAAATTTCTTTCACGAGACGATGACGTATTGACGTGACGGAGCTTGACGGAGCGGTAGACAGCGGCGGTGACGGATTGACGCACCGTGCCGTGTGTGCTTCTACGTGCGGTTTCATACAGCTCCTTGCTTCACAAATGACGGACTGACGTCTGCCTCTGTCATGCGCGCATGACGGAGCGGCAGACGTTGCGTCATCGTATGTGATCCCACTAAGTGATGGACCATTTTCATACATTCATTGATATCTTTTTTGAGTCCACATGGGTGTCTTATTATACATTTATTTAATAGATTTTGAGTTCGTCGCAATCCGTTATTTACGTCTTGTCTTCAGAAAATAAGATCAACCTTTCTCAGCCTTTTAAGATATATTCTGCTAAAATATTCTCCTTCTGGCAAAAGATCAAGTAAGGTAAAGATTTTTGCCTCAGCCAATACAAATCTTAGCTATACTATAGCGCAGGGCGCAGGGCTCTGCCCACACGATAAGAAGAAGCTATACTATACACAAAATTTCAAGCTTTCGCGAAGCACTAAGTACTTAAATATATTCTCTTTAGAAAGTGGTTTCAAAATGTTATAGACCTTCACCAAGCTTCACTGTAAAATACCACTTGTGACATAAACAATTCATAGTTTTCTCATAAAACTTAAACGTAATAGATGTCTTTAATAATATTTTGTTATCTCATCTTGCAATAGTGTTGTTTGGTAGTCTGTCGACTATCGATAGTCACGTTATATCGATACTAGTGTTACTTAAAATTAAATATCGTGAGGAAACATGCATGCTTCAATTTCGACCCACTGTCCATTACAAGTGGCGACGGGCTCACTCCCCGTCACACTGGACAGAGATTCGGTACTACTAGTGATACTTAGATGTTTTGAAGATTCAGAATATCTCTGACTTCCCCCTCGGGGAATATAGTCGTGAGCATATGCTGTGTATAATTAAATATTAAAATCTATCTTACATTTTTAATAGTTGGTATCTATCTTATTGTCATTCTAAGCTCAAACTTGTACAATATTATCCAGAGCGTAGAAAAAGTATAGGTCTAGAATGAGCCTCATGCTTTTATCGTATAAAACAAAAGTGACTTTTCTTAGGTTGGTGTGCGTGAGGCGCCATACAACTTATCTTTGAGTGCGTGTATACATACTACACGGTTTATCAGTGAAGAGTTCACTGATATTTTTTCGATGCATTCGTAGCTTTGACCGTCAATCTTAACATAAATAACTTATCAAAGATCCAGAGTAATGAAAATTTAAAAATTTTGATAATATCGATATAATCGATACGCAAAGTGTTTCTTATTTTTAAGATTAACAAATATCAAAAAAGGTCGATAGTTTAAATCGATAGTGCGACAACACTAGCTCGCAATAAAGTCGAGGGAAGGCTATATGGAAGTAGGATTAAGTACGCTATTTTCTTAGACGTTTTCCTTATTGCACTCTTTGAGCCATTTTTTTTACTTGTTTATAGAATCCTTTTATTTGTTGCATGTGAAATTAAATTTGTAGTTTGTAGAGACGGTATCATTGTTGTTTTCAATTTAATTTTATGTATTGACACTCAAACAATTTAATGTATCAGAAATAACAATGTAACAATCTTATAATTTGTAACTAGCATAGATCTTATAATTTGTAACTAGCCGTGCCCACTAATTTGAACAGATTGGGCCAAAGGTTTTAACTTCGCTAGGTATGTATACAGGGTGTTACAGAAGTAAATATAAAAATTGAAAACTTTTAAGGGGTGGTTTAGACCATCAAACTGAACAAATTTCACTATGGGACCAACATCGAAACCGCGAAGAAAAAAATTTTAGTCCCATACATTTAGCTCGAGTAGATCTGTAGTTTAGTATAGAACATCACAAACGCATCGCATCTAGGCGATTATGGCAAATCTCCCCATTTTGGGTGAGGTCTATGTCCAGCAGTGGACGTTTATCGGCTGATATGATGATGATGGAACATCAGATTTTTTTTTCGCGATTTCGATATTGGTCCCATAGTGAAAGTTGTTCAGTTTGATGGTCTTAACCACCCCCTAAAATGTTAATTTGTATTTTTGTAACACCCAGACCCCTGTATATTTTTAATGGTTTCTCACCTTCCAAATGGACATACCGTCGGCGTCGTGAAGTTACTAATGTGTATGTCTCCAGAATAAAATGATCACACATTGAATTTTAAATACATATTTTGGATTTGTGTTGAAAATTCTCCCAAGTCAGTTGACGAATTATTAAATACCTACTTAATTAACGGAAACACCTCATTAATTAATTAATTAATTAATTAATTAATTAGGTGTTTCCCGCGACTTCATAAATGCATAACATTTTTATCCATGCACCTATGCACCTTCTTCAGGGCTCAAGCTATCTCTATTATACGAAATTTCATCAATATTGGTTTGGATGTAGGTACTTACCTAAGATACAACCATTCCCAGATGTTGAACCTCGCAAAAAGGGAATCTAATCAACAGTTCTCAAGCAAACGATTTCGTAAGTGATAAAACGCGGAGAGATGAAATTTTCATCACGATATAACTTGGGAAAACAGAAGTCGATATTTCCAAGTCCAATATTTGATGTTACTGATATTGGTAGTTCGGAGGATCTGCTGTTTATGAAACTGCGCTTTTATTGAGTCTGAACGTTTGCAGATTTAAGTGCTTGGCATTTTTTGTCTGTAGGTAAGAGAAACTTGAGTTTTTCGGAGTTTTATACAGACAATTTTTTTTAAAACTCCGAATCGCACAACGAGCAATGGAGAGAGCAATGCTCGGCATCACGCTGCTAAACCGTAAGCGCAATGAGTGGATTCGGCGAAATACAAAGGTCGCGGATGTGGAAGCCACTATACAGGGTGAAATTTATATCATTAGCATCCTTTTAAACTAAGAGTCTACCCATCAAACTGAACAACTTTCACTATGGGAGCAAACTGATCGGAGCAACAAAAAAATCTGCTGTTCCATACTAAACTACAATACTAACGCGACACAAATGTATGCAACAGCTGATTTATTTTTGCTCCTATTGGTTTGCTCCCATAGTAAAAGTTGTTCAGTTTGATGGGTAGATTCTTAGTTTAAAAGGATGCTAATGATATCAATTTCACCCTGTAGAACGCCGGAAATGGAGATGGGCGGGCCACGTTGCACGTATGGATACTGAGGGTTGGACCAGAAGAACACTAGAGCGAAGGCCCAGAGAAACCACGCGAGGTAGAGGCCGCCCACCAGAAAGATGGGTCAATGATATGAGGAGACACGCGGGTCCCAACTGTATGCAGAGGGCGAGGGACAGAACGTCATGGAGAAATATGAAGAAGGCCTATGTCCAAAGACGGAATGATCAAGGGCTGTGATGAATGGTTGGAAGTGAAACTAGCAATTCATCGTCAGCTCCTATCATCCCCAATTTTAGCCCACTGGCCTTGTCTAGTGGTGAAGGGCGTTAGTCCACCACGCGTGCCCTATGCGGATGGATTGACCTTCACATCGATCGGCACCAGTCATCTAGCTTTGAGAAAGTGTTTTCTATATACTTCCGCAGTCGAAAGTGACCCCTTGCCTACCTTCACATACGCATCATAATTTCTTCTTCATCGTATACAGGTGTCCTCAATTTTTCCCACCATCATTTCAGAGCCTGGAACACGATCTTAGATGATGGAGTGTCGATGTACACACGGCGACAGGTCAGGTTACCCTGTTATTTTTATTTTATTTTTTTTTTATTTTATTTATTTGGAAAATCTACAGCGTTACAGATGTGATTATGCTAACTTACAGTCTAACAGAATGGCCAATTACAGATTTTCACTTTTATACAGTCAAAAAATTCTCGGTCTAATTGGTATACGTAGTATCAGTTAACCAATCAATGCTATAGTGCTAGTAATTATACATTAGTTAAACAAAAATTATCTAACTTTTTGTGTTTGTGTGAATGTGTGTGTGTGTGTGTGTGTGAATGTGTGTAGGAGTGTTTGTGTGTGTGTATACATCTTTTTGTTGGCAATGAGGGAAACTTGGGAGGGAAGGAAAGGGACGAGTGAAAGGGAAAGGGATATGTGAAAGGGAGGATTATGGCTATTTTTCGTCCAATACAACTTTGATTTTAGATTTAAAATTTTGCTTAGAGTCCGAGAAGATATCTACATTTTCAAAAATATTGTTGTATGTTTTAGTCACGCGTCTTATAATGGAATTTTGCGCGTAAGTAGTGCGGCAAAAAGGTACATGAAACAGCTTAGTTTGCCGTGTACGGCGTCCAGGTGTTAGAAACGCAAGCTCATGAAGCAGAGCCGGACAATCGAGCCTGCCCCGTGCCACATCATACAACAGCATCATGTCCAGTAGAGTTCTGCGATCAGTGAGAGGGGACAGCCCATGGTAGTGACAACCGCTTTCATAACTGGAAAAAGATTTACGCGCTCTGAAATTGAGATAGTTTACAAATTTCTTCTGGATATACTCGACCTGGTCAATGTACGTTATGTAGTGTGGGGTCCAAATACCACTGGCATATTCGAGAGTGCAGCGAACGTAGGCACAGTAGACTGCCTTGATACACGATAGATCAGTTATTGGCTTACACACTCTGATAACGAAGCCAAGACTCTTGTACGCCCTGTCAGTTATAACGTCTATGTGTTTGTTCAACGTAAGTTTGCTGTCAAGGTGTACGCCTAGATCACGTACCACATCGGTTCTGTATCCTGTTTGGACATTGAACTATTAGAAGTTGAACGCTGCGAATCTTATGCGAAAGGGTATGTTGTTTTTATTTCGTCTCACAGCACGCTGCGCCCGCGCCGGCAGCCGCGTCTATGCAGGCTCTCTACCGCACTATTTTGTGTTGTGTACGTAGTGTAGTTATGGGTATATAGGGTGCGTAACCTGATGTGTCGCCGTGTGTACATACTTAACTCGAACCGGTGCGTGTGGACCGGCGGCGGTGGCGGGTGTAGTAAAACCTTTAAAAAAGGTTTACTATATAATAGAATGACATGAAAATAGTCTAGTAATACGGAGGTATATTTGCCCTGCAGAAATTCTACCAGCTATATAATTTTAACTTTTTAGTACGATTTGTCGTTCATTTCTTTTCTAGTTTGTCTCTAGTTTCGAAAAACCTCATTTTTAAAAGTGGTTTGTTTCATGTTTGTTTCAGAGTATATTATTTATTTTCTACGAATCCGCTAAGCTTTATTGATAATCCAACACATTCGTAAGAACTTCAATTCAATTTTCGGAAGTGAAAAATCTTGGCAACAGTTTTGATTTTCTTTTTACTCCAATAAATATTTCAATTCCTTCACTATACCGAAAAATAATGCAACAAAAAGTTACGATATTTAATATCAATGTAGGGCGTGCCAAAGAAATAGACATACAAACACACCTACTATACACCATCTTTTTTTGTATTTATTTTAACACTGACACAACGATACGTATATTATAATAGTGATAGGAAAGAAGCAGCATTTGTGTGTGTGTGTGTGTGTGTGTGTGTGTGTGTGTGTGTGTGTGTGTGTGTGTGTGTGTGTGTGTGTGTGTGTGTGTGTGTGTGTGTTTTTGTTTAACATAGATAATAGGTAATTGTCTCCTATTAGTCGAAATGAGATCCAGTGTCAATATTATGAAATAACTCAAAATAAAGAGACTGGTTAAAGGACTTATTTAAGTTTCTTCAAATATTGTTGAGTTATTTATGTCCATAAAGCTCTTTTTGAAAATTTTAACTTTGCATACCGTACTGTTTGACGTAATCATCAGACAAAATTAACGAAAGTAAAAAACATTATTTAAAATTAAAACACAATTTAGTTCGCAGACACATTTGACCATTAAAAGTAGGTATATAAAAAACTAACATAAATGACAGTCTGGACATGATGCTATCAGGCGGGGTGGGAGTGGCTTGGGGGTCATATCAAATCTCGTTCAGAAGGTCATCAGCTGTCACGACGTTCGGACGTATCGTGATTGATACACGGTCGGGAAAGTCGGGAAATTTGAGGCGCATGTCCTAGTTTTATGGTTATTGGAAAATGTTTAAGCTTGAACTAGATACTTACAGTCTTTCGTTTTAAATCAAAGACCAAGACCAACCTCCTCATAAGTCATGATCCTAACATCACTCATAAAGTCATAAGAGATTATTAATTACATATACATATACTAAAGCTTATTATCCCTAAAGGGGAGAGCAGAACCTCAGGTGTACATTTGACAATATTGGCATGGGCTAGCAAGTTGTCATAACATAAATCAAGTTATAAATATGTCCTGTATTCTACAGGGTGTTAGGGTGAACAGTTGCATTACTTTAAGGGGTGATTGTACCCATGATACTGAAAAACTTTCCCAAAAAACTATAGGAAATTCGAAAAAAAAAAATCGACTTTTCATACAAAATTCGATCAGCTGATTGCATTTAGTACGGGAAGTCCAAATTTTTTTTTACGAATTTCCAATAGGTTTATTTGGGAAAGTTGTTCAGTATCATGGGTACAATCACTCCTTATAGTAATGCAACTGTTTACTCTAACACCCTGTATACATACCGTATACAGACTGCCGCCTATAATTTAGAATACTATTGCCTATTGCCTCAGACATTGTTTTACAAATCAGGCTGCAGACATTAAATCATTGTTCAAATTACAAACAAATAAAAGGGCATTCAATTTGGTATTAGAGCATAATAACTATATAAGTATCTTTTGTTCTAAAGTGGCTAATTAACAGTTGATGAGTTTAATAATTATCAATAGAATATTATGTATAAAGATTAGCGCTAAGAGTCGGTAAAATATTTTAAGCAAAAAGTTATGAACCATCTGCAGTAAAAGCTCAAGGTGTTTAAGAAGTTGAATTAAAAGTAATAGGCAATAAAATAAACTTTTGTTTTACAAGTACTTTTACTTTCAAAAACGGCTTCAGAGAGGATCTTTACGTTTGATATTTAAAGAATCGTTCTCACTGGATTATTCGAATTTCAAAGCGAACGAATATTCGAACGGAGAATATTCTGTGAGATTCCTATATTATTCTAAGGCATTATTTCGTTTCAAAGTTTATGTTAAAGACCTGTAAACAGTCTGAATATGAATTTCGACCAAAAAAAAAAAAAAAACTGTTAGGTGCGTATTTCGACCGAGAAAAATGATATGCAGAGGTATTAATTTTGACTACTCGACATTCTTATTTTCAAACAATTGTTTTTGTATTTAAATATCTTTTGGCTATAAAACGAAAGTATTGTCTGGCGTTTTGTTACGCAAAGAGTAACAAAATACTTTCTCTCATTTTTAGAATAAATGAAATTATTTGATGGCCTGATCATCCCCTTAAATATTCTGCAATAGTTCACAAGGACTTTGTGTATTAACACCTTGATACTTAATTAACTTTGAACGTTGATGTTAAACTAAGACTTACGTATAATATAATGCAAACTAAACTCCACCAATAAGCCAATTTAGACATAACTTGAACACTTTAGTCAAGGAACTCGAACGCAAACTTGCTGCTAATTTCTGACATGATTGTTGCCAACGTTTAGAAGGTAAGTACTTAATTGCATCTTCTCATACAAACCACTTGCATAATTTGCTTCTTGTAATGTTCTACGCTAAAGTGGTAAACTTGAGAGAAGTAGGAGTAAGTGCATTTAGTTACACTTAGTTCGGCTTGAAAAAATTGAATTATGTCTGAAAAGCCTATGCCTAATATTGTCGCCTTTTTTCGTTTTTTAGCGCGGCCATCAATCAAACTTGAATATTATAGATCAGAATAAAGTTAAAAACAACACTTGTTATTATAAATATGTACATAATATTAATTTTACGTAAATTACGTAATAGTAATTTTTTCGACTTCAAGCCTTTATATCTCCGTCCGGATTGAGTTTAGGGATATACATGTTAATAAGTTTTGTTCGTTACTTTATTCTGAAATAAAATATTCAAGTTTGGTTGCTGGCCGCGCCAAAAACAACAGCGAAAAATAAGGCACCAACCTTACATACAAAACTAGCATTGTCTTTTATCTATTGCCGAAGATAGTAGTAGTTCAAATTTTACGCCCTTATAATATGGGCGAAAAATATGGTTGGAATTAAAAGCGAACCGTTCTGCGTTACTCTTTTATAACGAGAGTTTGTTGTTGTTAACAATATTTCTGACTACCTCTAAAAGGATATTTATGTATCAGCATCATTAATGATTATTTCGAACTTATGTTCGAAATACGGACTGCTGCAAATGGTAAAGAAAAATATCGTGATTCGTGAGGAAACCTGTAAAGGCTGAAGAAGAAATTCAGATGCTTATGTGAAGTGGACCAATCCAATCCGCATTGGGCACTCGTGGTGGACTGACGCCCATATACCCTCCTTGAGGTAGGGCTGTGCCTGCAGTGGGACGTAAATTAGGCTGATGTTGATGATGATCATAATTAACCTCTTTCGTCTCCGCTACCGGGGCACAGGCCTTCACTCATGGAGGTGGTAGTTTACTTCAGGCAGACACGCATCATAACTTCTTCTTCAACGTAGGTTTTCTCGTAATGTTTTCACAAAGTAGTACACATGTGTGTAAAAGATTTATCAAAACAGTCTTCTATTCATTTGTCGTCGAGTGAGGAACGGAATCTGCGGTTACCACCTCTGATCGCTCCCTTGGGTGCACTGCACAGTCGCTTTATTGTGGTTGCTTTTTAGTTCGTTCCACGTACAAAGTCCCGCATTTCAATTGACTTTTACACTTATTGCTTAGACATTAGAGCTCTGTCTGGGTAGTTCTTATGTGGTTCAGGACGAGCTAGGAAATGCACGTTGTTGCTAAATATTGTATGCTTTTGTAGGTGAAAATGTGAACATATTGTCGAGACCATAAGGTTTATTTTTAAGTATGGCAGAGTGGAAAAGTTTTTCATTGTTGATTGTAATTTGTAATTCGAAAGTAAATATAATAAATGAGTTTAGTAATTTGGAAGTACCAGTCACTTGCCCCGGCTTTGCACGGGTACACAAACCTTCCTTGTGATTCAGTACCGCAATTTTTGTTTATGTAACTATTGCGGTATATCTGATCTTATTATGGGGGCTGGCAAGCCATCAATATATACTTCGACCCAATGGGTTATTTTGTGTTGTATTTTTTTTTATAGATTTCTCATAGGAGCAATCAGGCTTTCTTTGAGTTCATCGTATTTATTGGCTTCTGGAGGATATCTAATAATATCAGAGACGTAGGTCCTCTGCTTGGAGTCGCTGCAGTACCAGATGATATTATTTTGTACTCATCCCTTACATTTTTTTTTTTTCGTTATTTGTTAGCCACCATAATAACGCATATGCTGTAAATATTTCATCTGTCTAGCTAGTACGGTTTAAAGGATTACAGCGCTTTAAAGGAAGGATAGACAGACAGACAGACAGCGTAGGCTGGGTAATAGGGAAGGGTTTATCTTTCCTGTGCTAAAATAATTCCCAATTTGTTCTAACACTTTACTTTCCATAAAATCACATAAACACGGCCTGTCTCCCAGAAGTATAAAATCATGATGGACCTCCAATCTGCAGACGTCACACGGAATACTTTAAAGCCAGAATAATTCAATGCTCTACTACGTGGTAACTCTAATGGACCACTTTGCGCCACCTGCGCCATCTCGCTGTCTCGCTCTCCCTTGCCACTGTTATCAGAAGTGGGAGCGGTGCCAGTGTCAAAAGCAGGAGGCAACCTCAGGTGACTCATTACACTTGCTGGCTTGTATAGTGCAAGCTATCTGCCTCATGTTATACTTTAGCACCGCTCGTAATTTCAGCTGACACATTGCGAAATCTTCCGACTTAGAGTAAAGTTACACTTATGCGCTTTTCTCTTCGCTAGCTACGATGCTTTCCGAGGATATATGAGATGTGCCGCATCTGCTGTTTTATGTTAGTGTTGTTGTAAACTTGGGACTAGCAAGGCTGGGTTTTTGGTTAGTGTTTTTAAGATATCAGCGTAGTTGATTGTTGCATGCAAGAGCAAGTATATTTTCTTAGATACACAGATATTTTTACTGTAATAACTTTGTCGTCTCTACCTATATAGGGTGTTACAAAATATGCTAGTAATATTGAAAGGGGTGGTTTATTTAGACCATCAAACTGAACACGAGGCTTCGAGGCTTAGCGTGATATGCTCGCTCTGCTACTGTTAGGCATTAAGAGACAAAGAGATAAGTTGCGTTTTTGCTATGTCGGGCTGCAATGCTAGCCCCACAGGTTAGGATCCATAAACAAGACATTTCACGTATTTTTCTAATTGCCCGTAATACCGACGGCTCTCAAACGGTGAAGAAAAATATGTCGGAAATTATGACGAAACCTGTACTTCATGGATACCAGATGTGTGAAATATGGAAGGCAAATGCCAAAACTATAAATGATTGTTATTTTGTGGTGAAGTTTAATTCTATGTTTGAACCCATGTAATGGTCATTCACGGAGAAGAGCATGCATGCAAGTTGACATTACCTTTTGAACTGAAATACCAAACTATAGCGAGTTCCATTTAGTGACGAAATGACGATGTGACTTGATTGAAAAACCATGTAACCTGTGATTGTTTTTTGTGTGATTGAAAAATAGTTCTCAAGGAAATCTCTTTTTACCTGATATCCATATTAAGACTAACTTACCCGTAACCCTGTATAAACCAGAATTCCTCATAGATAAGTATTATAAAAATAAATCTCTAAAAATGTAACCTCACATTTTCACTCGCTCTTCAGTCGGTTACGAAAACACTCAAGCCCCTGGTTTCAAATAGGGCGTTTCCATAGAGACGTGCTCTTCAAAATCTCCCTAATTTGTTACTGGTTTATTTCACTACGTATTCGTTAAGCCAAGTCAGAGGCCTGTGTGCGAGGATAGGTGCGGGATGCAAGGAAAGATCCTCCCCGAGTGGCGAAATACTGGGCAGTCAGCCTCGATACCACCATTACTGACTGGATTATCTTTACACTACAGCACGAGTGGTTGTCATGCGATATGCAGGGTGTAAGGAAAAGTATCATTAACTTTTAAATCACATACTCTACCCACCAAACTGAACAACTTTTACTATGGGAGCAAACCAATCGGAGCAAAAATTAAATCTGCCGTTGCATACACTTGAGTCGAGTAGGCGATGTAGTTTAGTATGGAACAGCAAATTTTTTTTGCTCCGGTCGGTTTGTTCCCATAGTAAAAGTTGTTCAGTTTGATGGGTAGAGTATGTGGTTTAAAGGTTGATGGTCCTTTTCCTTAAACCCTGTACCTATAGCTCATGCTGACACGAAATAAGAAGACCCTACAAAGACTCGCCGTCACCAATCTGTAGAGTGGATATACTTGCCCATCAGTGGTCTACGGGACAAACACTGTTGCGTTCATTTGTTAAAATTTTATGAGCTGATGAAATTGACAACGGAACCTAAAAGATGCCTAATCCATACTTATTCAGCAACAATTCAAGGTGCGCTCCGATAGTCTGAAAATATTGTCATTCAGTTTAGATTGGTCAGGCAGGACTGGAGTGTAAATTGGATAAAAACATAAAGGGAGATAATCTTCTTCGACAATAATGTAAGTAGGTATCGATTATCAATGGATGTTATTATGCTATTACCTCTTGTAGTATGGTCACCCCCGTCACCCACGATTGACCTGTCGGGACCGCCGAATTTCACAACTGTATTCTTACAAAAACATTCCATACATATACTATTCTATTCCAACATAGTTCTTTATTAGTTTCTGAAATTATGTTCGCATTACGTTAGGAGTCTAGGTTAAATTTATTTCTGGCTGATTATAATGACTGACATAATCATAGAAGCAATTCTAGTGATAAGGCTCGACATTTGCATTCGTTAGTCGTATCCGATATCACCAGCCGACGACCTGGCAAGTAACAATAGCTCCTCTTAATAAACTAAACCCAACCAAAGGGTGTTAAACACAAACCTCGTTTGACAAAGTACGAGCAAGTTTCTCAAACAATCACGTTGTAACCCTAGGGATTGTGTTTCCAACTCATTAGAAGTTGGATCCAGTTTGAGAAGGTCTGGAGCTAGTACTGATGATGAACGGGTTATTCTGTTCAATTTATATAATTGAGTATTCGATATTATTATATGTTATGGTAATTTACTAAGACGGTATAATTGTTTTTGCGCAACACCCTGCTCTGCGTAGCTCTCGATAAAAATTGTATTCCTAACTAAAAAGCTTCGAGCTTTAAATTACATCAATATTAATATAGCGGAGCTAGCATGGTGCGCGCGACAACGAGATCACGCGCCTTTTCTCTCGCTTTGTTACGTGCCAAGGCTAATTGAAAGAAATAAGGCGCGCCGACTTTGCTATTTTGATCTGCCGTGCTAGTCCCGCAGTCTATAAGAATTACTCAAGTCCTCGCTTGTTCTAAAACTCATTTTCAAGTATTCTAAATTCAGGCCCCTGTTCCGGGAACATGAAGACTAAGACCAAATTAATAAGTTTTCTTGTACAATATCTCCCATATTAAGATACCTATCGTAAACCCGTATCGCTCAAAGTTCAAAGGAGGCAAAGTTGGGATGAAGTTGTTCTGTTTGTTTAATATTATAATGGGTTTTAAAATTGAAGTTATGAGAACACAGAGCTGCTTTTAACTCAATTATAATTCTGTAGCGTTAACATATTACTACATTATTAGAGACGCTTAATTAAATACCTTAAATTATAACTATAAATTATTTTGTTAATATTTTTGCGTGCTCATTATTTCACCCTTTCTTGATAAAGGAGAGTTTTGCCCTTCTGTGGGATCCTACAAGCTATAGGTACCTTAATTTTATCCAATGCTGAAGCTAGCTACAAAAGAAGGGGCTCCAATAAAATGTGTCATATAAATGGCGCCACTGGATTGTTAGGTAGTTTAATCCATCATTATATATATACACCTCTTTCATTTCTTCTTCATCATAACCTCGTGGCTGAGAGACGTGACCATCGTGGGCTTGTGACAGCTCTCCAGGCTGCTCGATCTTGGGCCCGGTTTATGCTGGCCTCGTGTTGCCTTGATTTTCTTTGACCACGTTAGTCCATGTCGTACTCTTCCTCTCTTTCCGTGATCATGAGCTTTTACCAGCCTTCTGATCTCCTCATCGTATGCCCGAAGTATTTAAGGACTTTTTGGTGGATACAGATGGTACAGATGGTGGATAGCCTCGTCATTCGTCGAGGATGGACTCATTTGTGCGGCGTTCCGTCCAGGATAGTCGGAGCGCCTTCAGCACTACATTTTGAATTGCCGAGTGCGTGCTTCCGGATAACTATACCGGACAAGGTAATTAACGTACTGGAGGTTCAAGTACTATCAAATAATCTTATAACAGTAAGGTGACCTTTTACTTATAATTACGTACCTACGTACCTACGTTCTTAGACCATTTAAATATGGACGAGTTACGCGTATAATTCTACTAACAAACTTTTCTGTCACTTTTTGCGGGGTAAGAGGTAGCATGAAATACGCAACTTTAGATTTATATGATCCTGTTCCTTGGTAGAGGGGTCTGTCTGTCTGTCTGTGGCATCGTAGCTCCCAAACGGGTGGACCGATTACGATGCGTTTTCTTTTTAAATATGTAGCTAAGCTAATTTTTAAAAAACCCCCAACGCCAAAAACAAACGTTTAAAAAGTAAAAAAATTGTTCGGTCCCCTATTATTTTTTTCCTGACCGGTAAATTTTTTTTTCCGATTCAGTATACGGTTATCAGCTATCACAAATGATGAATTTTCATGTAGTTTTATAAGAATTATTTGTAATGTTCAGTTGGCCACGCGGACGAAGTCGCGGGCAACAGCTAGTACTTACGTAAGGCAGGTCCTTATTTGAATGGTCTAAGCGTAGTAAGCGTACCTTCAGCAAAATTTTCAATTGTATTACGATACACGGTCATCTTGTCCATTCTTTGTATTGACCGCCCCATCTCATCGATCAAACCGTAGATAACCTTATTTTGTCCTATACTTGTTTGTGATGCGGCATATTTTGTAGCAATTTATACAAAATAATAAATGTTTTACCATATAGAACTTTTGTAGACAGGAACAAATTGAGAAAAATTGCCCTTGTCAAAGAATCTCGTCAGAAAACAATAAAGGTGGGATACAAAGGGCGGTAAGGACCCATCTACGTGGTGTGTGTACCAATATAAGGGTTTAGAGGGGAGGGGAAGGCTGTAAGGGGAGGAGGTAAGGGTTAGACTGTTTTGTGTTGGTGTAGATGGAAAAACAGAATGGTAAACAAGGCTTGATTTTAAAATGGCGGTGACATATTTTGTTTTGCATGACGCGCCTTGTCTACCAAAATAAAACATAAATACAATTAAACAAATCAATGATAACAACTTTATCTTTATCAACAAGATTAACTGCCTCCGTTGTCTAATGGTTAAGAGCATTGGCTCTCGAAACGGAGGTCGTGGATTCGATTCCCACAGGGGACACCTAGTGATATGTCACTTTGTGCGTTTTTCCTCAGTTGGTTAGGACATTGCAGGCTGAACCACCTGATTGTCTGAAAAGAAAGATGATTCCGTGCTTCGGACGACACGTTAAGCCGTTGGTCCCGGCTAGGCACTATCCGTAGTAGCCGTTACATCAAAACCACGTCAGAGGCTGTAAGGCGGTCTGAAAAAACTCTGCTACCAGGGCTCTGCCCACACGATAAGAAGAAGAAGTACATTGGACACTTTTGCACTGTAAATGATTAGAACGAAAGTGCAGATCATCGTCATGGATGAACTATCTTTAGCAACTAATAACCAGTAGTTACTGCAATTCGCTGGTTATAACTTTCATAAGGAATCCCAGGGCATATTTCACAGACAATTTGCTAAACGATTTACGACTTTAACGTACTCGGTAAACGGTTGATAAAGACTGTTACAATTAAGTTAGTGAACATTTTAAACGTTGAAATCGATGCAGTGGCTTATAGCAATGAAATAACAATTGTCAATAATAGAACGAGTATTATTGGAGCCTTTAAAAGGCTTATACAGCACGTCTGCCCTATTTATGGCCTTTGGATGTTGCATTTGAATGATAATGTTATTATGGTACAAATTAAATTGTTTAAATTTTATTACGATACGAGAGGACACCACTTTTCCCGATCCTGAGGTACCTCCTGCTCTAGCTGGCTTGAAGGTCAGGTCTTCACGCAGGTCAGCCTCCAGTACGTCGTTATAGCGATACCTGTGCCTAACCACTGGACCATCGGCCAGTGGGTCCACCCAGTGGGCAACCCCGAGAAAACGACATAAATCGAGATGTGCCTCCTTCTTTTGTTACTTTACGTATGCTAAAGCGAGCGAGCATGACTGTTTTCTTGTTTGGTCGCTAAGCTTTGCCGTGTGAGGCATGCTACCCCTACAGATATACTCTCCTATCATGCTGATCCTTACCCATTCTTTCTATGACCTTCCAAAGACTTGTTTGAAAATAGCATATTGACGGATTATAAGCAGACCTTTTCCGCCGATAACCTTTTTTTATTTCGAGGACTAAAAGTGAGCAAAGCTGAGTAATATAAAGAAATCAGACCAGTTTTATACGTAGATATACAACGATATAGCAGTCAAAGTGTCTGGCTGTCTCAATTTTCACCCTCCGCGGGTCGTTTAGGGTTCCCGCTGAAAGCCTGTGATGGGTGACCTTGTCAAAGATTAATGTATGAAAAATAAAGTGCCTTAGGCACATTTAAGAGTACATTAATATAATACAAGGACATTAAAAAGCCGCTAACTTTAGCAGCGTAAGTAGGAAAAAAATTACATTGTAATTTGCATCACTAATTTTGGAAAACTAATCAAAACATCGTTCAGACAAATCTTTCGTTTTGCTTCGTAGGCACAATTCCCAACACAATGTTAGGTTTCTTTGTAACCTTGTAGTCTGCAATGATTTGTTATGGCTTCATTTCATTTACTGGGTTATAGGTTACGGGTGACATGTTATCTCTATTTTATAATCGGACATTAATTAGAAAAACATGACTATAAGATGATTACAGATAAAATAAAGGAATGCATTGAGATCATTTTTAGAATTTTCCTCTGTTCGTCTGTTTGTTTGAGCACGCATCACTTACTACTGAACCAATTTGGATGGGGTTTTCACAATATCATATGGCTTAGTTTGCATTAACTTTATTTCATCGCAATCGGTTTATTCCATCAAAAGTGAAGAGTATTGAGTCGCAGAGCCGTTACTAGTTTATAAATACAATCAAAGTACAATGATAAATAAATAAATAAATTAGTTCAGGTTTTCTGTTATCGAAGCGAGATAGCCCGTATAAAAAAATCTATCAGTCCCCATCAGTAAGGAACTTCTGGTGGAGATTTTGTTAATAATCCATATTTAAAGCTCCAGGAGACCAAAAAGCTTTTAATTTATAAACGCAAGCTTTAATTAGCATCCTATGCACAAAAGGCAACAATAAATTACACATGAATATGCAATCATGCACCTACATTAGGATAGCTAAAATTTTAATTATCCTGACTGTTGGAAAATCTCATCGTTAATGCATATTTATGAGTTTGGGGAAAAATCTCGACACACGGTCATTAGTAGGGGTATAGCTTAGAACGTGACACAAGTGATGAACTAATGGACTTAAATCTAGTTGTTACATACAGGTTATAAGTGACAGCCTAGCAAATACTGAAACGGTGAACTCTGACCATCAAACTGAACAACTTTCAATATGGAGCCTTAGGAAACGCACAAAAAATCAGCTGTACCATACAAAACTGCTGTACCTAGTTACCTACCCGACTAAAATGTATGGGACAGCAGTTTTTTTTCGCTTTTCCAGAGGTAGGCTCCATAGTGAAAGTTGTTCAGAAAAGTTTGATGGTCTGAGTTCACCGTTTCAGTATTTTCTAGGCTGTCACTTACACTCTGTATACTATAGGGTTTTTTCATAACAATACTGACGGTTTTAAGGGGATGATCAGTTGTGTTTTGGGTCGAGCGTGTTAAATCTTTAAGAAAGTTGTTAAGCGATATATTAAGAATGCCCCTTTTATTATTTGGGGGAGGGCTGTTGTAAGTCGCAGTTAAGCTGCGACCATTTATTGATCTACCAGAGCTTTGTTAAGCGAACTGTACATTTAAAGAACTTTTCTGTTCGTCAATTACATCTTGATGTTCAATCTGCAGGGCTATATCACACGAGAGTCATTACTCGTGACGACCCCTGATTTGCAGAAAAAACGAGACCGAAAGCATTATGCTCCCACAAATCCTGCCATCACCCACGTGTGTGAAGTTCTGTTGTCGAACCCCCAGACGCGTGTGCCGCTCTTTACAGCCATTAGAAAGAGTTCATCTCTTAAGACACTGCTTAAATCATCTGGAATAAATGAAAGGCTTTCGATAAAGCTGTATCCCTTTTTGCAGTATTTCCTTAGTAGTCTAGACATTGACGTAGAATACTATCGACGCCGGGTCTGGTACGAAATTCTCGAAAAAAGCGTCCGAGACTAAACTATACAAACCTAAGTATTGTGTAGTAATATAAACCAACTAAAACATTGAAAATGCTGAAATTCTTTTCCATCCCACTCCCCCACCGAGGCACAGTCGGCGGATCAAACGAAGATTGTCGCGTAATTGGTTCTCTTTTTACGTTGTGATGCTCTTTTGATTTGGACAGTTTTGAGCGCGGACCCAACGTCCAGTAGTTGGTAACTCAATGGTACTAGAGTTCAAAATAAACGGTCCTCTCCTCACTTGCACCACACCATTACTTAGGGTCCCCGAGTAATGGACGCGTGTGTTTGACGGGGCCAGGCCACGCCCGCCCCGGCTACGGCACCCTGGCAAATGTATTGGATATTGTGCTTACTTTGCGCTATCAATGTTATCCACCTAATTTGTTGTCTTTTGTTTGCTGTTTGTGCACTGCAGGGGTCCTATGCCCTGGCTGCGATGAACGTGACATTTTCTGAACCTTCTATTCTGTCATCATCATCATCAGTCTATATGCGTCCCACTGCAGGACACAGGCCTGTGTGCGCGTGCCCAATTCGGATTGGTAGATTTGACCTACGTATGCATCGGAATTTGTTCTTCAGCGTATGAATGCGGATTTCCTCACGATGTTTTCCTTCATCGTTTGAGAGCAGTCGGTATTACATGTACATGGCAAATAAATTATGTATTTGCTTATTTGTAAAAGAAAAATAACAGTTTATTGATTGATACGTGTACAGTTTATGTTGATTTACTGACTTTGTTTAGTAGAAATGATAACTTACTAATATTCTTCCCAAATTGTATGAAACTAAACAATTTTCCCTGAGGAACATGGTTCGAAAAAAGAAAAAAAAATTTTGACCTTCGATACAAATGTGCGGATCAGCCGATCGATTCTTTATGGGAGGTCCAACAAAATTACTCGTTTTTCTGCCCATGTTCCTTAGGGAAAGTTGTTTAGTTTCATTATCTGAATTCACATATAAAATGTTTCTAGTAATTAAAATATAGGAGTGTATTTTTTTTAAGTTCCTTTATATAGGGTGTTAGGGTAAACAGTTGCATTACTTTAAGGGTTGATTTTGCCCATGATACTGAACAACTTTCCTAAGAAACCTATAGAAATTTCGCAATCTTTTTTGGACTTTTCATACAAACGTTCGATTAGTTGAATGCATTTAGTATGGAAAGTCGACATTTTTTTTTTCGAATTTCCTATAGGTTTCTGTGGGAAAGTTGTTCAGTATCATGGGTATATTCAGCAATTAAAGTAGTGCAACTGTTTACCCTAAAACCCTGTATTATTTAATTAAACAAAAGAATTGTAATTGTAGGAAACGCCATCACAATATTAAATATTAAAGTTCATTCATTTTACAAACTGTTTTAATAAATTTTTTCCCTCTGTTTCAGGTAAACAATCAAAGACAAACGAGTCTGAGGGTAAAATTAATAATGAATCGATTAATTTATTTATTTCATAAGGTTTCACTTAACCGCAATATGTGATAAAGGGTGACCATTAAATTTAGGTAAGTGAGATAAAAATTTATAATTAAAAATGAGTAATTTTGTATGACGGTGATTTTTTTTCGTTTACTCTGATATTTGAGTCCCAGTTGAAGTACAAACCGGAAATTAGACTACTTATATTGTGAAGACCATGTAAAATACCCAATTACCTACCTAAGTAAATACAAATTAGGTGTAAAATTAAATGCGTTACATATCGATCGGGGTGCTTCAGATCATCAAGTTTTACTTTTACTATGGAGGCAACATCGAAATTTTGAATAAAAAATCTGCTGTTCCATAGAACATTTTTAAAGCTAGTCAACCAAAAATATGAAACAGCAGATTTTTTTAAACGCAATTTCTATGTTGGTTCCGTAGTAAAAGTTGTTCAGTTTGATGGTTTACAGCACCCCCTTAAGTATGTAACGCATGTTTACACCTGTATAAATACAAATATGACTCTTGGTACTCATAATAAATTGTATGAATGCATTGAGTACCTATTTGCAAAAAAAACACAACCTATGATGGTAATGTTTTATGGACAACATCCTAAACCATATAGGAACATAACATTAATTAGTAACTATCAGTTTATCTGGACAATATAAAACAACATTATAAATCCATTTTACGTAGGAACTTCTCTTAATATAATAAGTCAGTCTATAAGTTAGTTCATTAGTTACTGTGTCATATCTACCAAGTGCAGAGATTGTCAATAGTTCACAATTGGTGACTAAAATGATTCCGAATTCACTGACCTATTAAATGTCCTGGGTCGATATGAAAATGTGGCTATACGAATGTCACCATACAATTAATTGTCCTCAACCACATTACGTTAACACTTAAAATTGCGATATAAAACTCGTTTGGTTTTTGTTTGCTGTGAATAAATATATTTTTTTATTACTTTTGAGTGCAATTTTTATTACTACAGGGCTAATAAATGAATGTAAAACCTAAAACTGGTTTGTACTAAGAGTATTTTATAACTGAACGATATGCAGTTTTTGACAGTTACGAGTATAATACTCGTAAGTCCCACTCACAGATTACCCCCAATAGATACCGCATACAAGGCCGCCGATGCGCGCCACACATGTATGTTTTTTCACTGATATAAGCAAATGACTGATCACGCCCCTTCAGTACCGACCAAGTATTGGACCCGCGTGCACTCAATTTAAATTAAAAAATTGCCTATCTTTTTACGATTTTCTGAGCACAAACTTTCTGAAAAATGACAGTTTGTGCCATAAAGTGGTGTGGGAAAAACTCTCGGACATCCAGCTACGAGAAAGATGGCATTACTTTCCATCGGTAAGTAACATTTTCATTATTTTTTGTTTTGCGGAGTTCAAGTTATAGTGGGCGGTACAATGGTTGCTTCTAAAAAATTGCAGCTCACGTTGATGTCTTTTTGAAATGGTCCCTTTCTCTCATTAGTTAATTTTGGTAAATCTATCACTTTCGTACATTGACACGAATTTGTCACGTGCAATGCTAGTGTTGTTCGTCTCTGCATTCGGGCCGGTATCGATGTTTTTATAATATGCCATATTATTACAAAGCATTTTTAGGCGACGATTTTAAAACGGTGTTACAATGTTGGGGACATTGACACGTGCAATAATAGTGTGTTTCTTCTATGCGGTACGACCGCTATCGATAGGTTTATTATATTCTTACAATTTTTTCTCTTATTTTATTATTATCTTAATCTTATAAATTTTACTAATATTATAAATAAAAAAGTATGGATGGATGGATGTATGTTTATAACTCAATCTCGGTAAAGCAATTGAACGGATTCAGATGATACCCGGTACAGTAATATAGTATGAAATAGCACAAAGGCTACTTTTAAATTGTGGGACATTATCTGATTCTCACGGAAAAACCATTTATCGCATAGGAAAACAAGAATAGGATATTTTTATACCGGGATAAAACAGTGAGGTATATTATATTGAATACAATCTACTTGATTGAAACGTACCTAATTAAAAATTATGTCTATAAAATAAGTAATAAAATAGCAGAATCCAATTATCATGGTTTCAACATAGGTAATTTTTTTCAAAATTTTAAATAATTTTTTCGAAAAATTTTATATTTACTAAACCCGATGTCAACCCTCCCCATGGGCACACTCACCCTACTTACTACCAAAACAAGATTATTAAAATGTATCCATAAGTACGTTAGAGCTTTCATTCATTGCTGAAATGATAACAAATCATTTTTGCCTCTGATCTTAAAATGCGAATAACTTTAAATTTTAACTATCAAAATAATTAAATTATTGTTTCAATCTAATTCTTTTGTTATAAATCAGTTGGGGTGTATGAGGTTTTGCGTTGATTCATTAACACGTTGTATGTAGGTACTTACTATAATACTATAAAGAGAAAATATTAGATTTTTTGTATGTTTGTGACAAATAAACTCAAAAACTACTGGATCTATTTCAAAAATTGTTTCGCTACTGGCAAGCTGCATATGTCAGCGAGTAGGTAATATAGACTATATTTTATAATTTGAAATTCCCGAGGGAAAAGCGTTTTAGCCGCAGATGGAACCGCGAGGCGGAAGCTAGTTTGTTATTATACAACGTCTTAATAAATTAACGCAAAACTAGAAAGTAGTTTGTTTAGAATCGAGAGCAGAATCGAATTATCATAGTTTCAACATAATTATATTTTTTTTCAAAATATTAAATAATTTGTTTGTAAAATTTTAAATTTACTGAACCCAATCTCAACCCACCGCACAAGCACACTTACCCTACCACCAAAACAAGATTCTTAAAATGTATCCATTAGCACGTTATCGCTTTCATTCATTTCTGAAATGATAACAAATCATTGTTGCCTCAATACTTAATAACTTTAAATGTTAACTATCAAAATAATGAAATTATTGTTTCAATCGAATTATTTTGTTATAAATCAGCTGGGGTGTAGGTATGAGGGCTTGCGCTTATTCATTAACACGTTGTATAATACACTTCTATGATATCGGAACATCAGTGCACGTAGTGCCTTTCTGAATTAAAGTGAAATAATAATCATTTTTTCTATAATCGAATAAAAAATAAATAAAATAAAAGAAGAAAAAGTAAAAGAAGTTGAATAAGTTAATTGTTGTGTAATAACAATAATTTAATCACCTGTCTTAGGCTGAATAATCATTAATCATGACAACATTTATCGATACTTTTTATTACACTGTCGCATCACTAGTGTACACGCTCGGAGAGTGCTGGGAGTAGTGCGACCTTGAAATGGCCAATCATGTTGCATTTGTTTCGTGCCCCGCTACCCGCACCTACCGCCAAAAATGGTGACTTCGGGCGTGAACAAAATTTTCATCATGCGGTATCTATTGGGGGTAATCTGTGGTCCCACTGCAGGGCACAGGCCTACCCTCAGGGTTCCCTCGGGTACCCACCCTATGGGCGTCATGTCAGTCCACCCCGCGTGCCCAATGCGGGTAGGTACTTGGTAAACTTCACATATAAGATCCTTCTTAATTTGCGAACACTTTTTCAAGGGGATGATCAGACCGTCAAACTGAACAACTTTCTCTATGGGACCAACATCGAAATAACGAAAAAAAATCTGCTCTTCCATACAAAACTTCAAACCTACTCGAGTCAAATGTATGGAACAGCAAATTTTTGTTTCACGATTTCGATGTTGGTCCCGTAGAGAAAGTTGTTCAGTTTGATGGTCTGATCATCCCCTTAAAAAAGTGTCAGCATATTAAGAAGGAGCCTGTATACGTATTCGAATTTCTTCTTAGTGTATGTAGGTTTCCTCACGATGTTTTCCTTCACCGTTTGAGAGCAGTCGGTATTACGTACATAAGTAAGAAAACCGCATTGGTACATGGCATGTCGTCCGTGCGGATTCGAACCCGGACCCCCATAATTGAGTACCCATACCTCTCCGCAACGCACCATCGATTAATCATTTTGTATTACAACAACCCACGTCACGCTCTTATTAATTTTCCACGTAAATGAACCTTCAAAGAAATAAAAATTTCCGCACCTTCGCTTAGAAAAAAAAGTTTATAGCAAATAAAGGTACCGGCACACCATCGCTTCGTTACGGAAACCCGGGTCGTGTCGATGAGCCATTTTTATCGAGATTCCGCTTCGCCGAGCGGGATAAGCGACGTACACGTGAGATTGGAGCCACGCGTGATTTATACAGGGTGTAACGAAACACCCTGTATAGTAGTAATACATACATACTTACATACATACATATTCTCACGCCTGTCTCCCACTGGGGTAGGCAGAGACAACGGAACGCCACCTGCTACGATCCTGACATACCTCTCTAGCTTCCTCCACATTCATAAGACCTTTCATGCATGCTCGTCGGTTTCGGGTAGATCTGACCTGGCCCTTCTTAAGCACGTCGCCAATTTGGTCCGTATATGTAGGTCTAGGCCGTCCCCTTCCAACATTTCCACTTACGCTTGCCTTATAAATTGCTCTCGTCAATCTGCTCTCACCCATTCTTTCCACATGACCAAACCATCGCAACATACCTTTCTCTATTTTTGTCACTACATCCTCTTTCAGACCACAGCGTTCTCTAATAAAACTATTTTTCAATTTATCCATCACATTTACACCACACATACTTCTCAATGAGCGCATTTCCACTGCGTTAATCCTACTTTCATGCGTCTTCTGCCATACCCAAGATTCACTTCCATACATCAATGTCGTATACATCAATTTCGTATAGTAGTAATATAAAAAAAATTACATCACAGCAATTCAGGCCGAAATGTCCCTTGTACCGAAACCTGCACGAGAGAGGACCTCAATAAACAATGAACGGCTGTCAGGCTAGCTAAATATTTGGTCAATTAAATTAGATACAATTGAAACGAAAAGAAGAAGGGACAAAGACCCTAGTAATATTTCAAGGGGTAGTTTAGACCATCAAACTAAACAACTTTCAGTACGGAGACAATGTAGAAAAAAAACTGCTGCAGGCATACAAATTCCATGCAGACGAAGTAACGGGTAACAGCTAGTTTTCATAAAAGTGAACGTTAGTGTGAAAAATCGAAAAAAGAAATGCGTATTTGTGTTAGTTTTCTTAGGGAAAGTTGTTCAGTATCGAGGGTACAATCACCCCTTAGAGTAATGCAGCTGTTTACCCTAACACCCTGTATATACAGATCATTAATTGCGCAAGATCGACTAGAATTTTGATAGGTTAACTTTTTTTAGGTTACGGTCCCGTTTGGTACCCTTTGGGTATCCGTATACCCAAAGGGTGCCAAACGGGACCCGATTCATAAGCCTAGCCTACGCTGTCCGTCAGTGGTATCGTTAAAAGGCTGTATCTTTTGAACCTCAATAGGTAGCGCATTGATATTTTCACAGATATAAATGTGTTATTCATTTGGATTTTCAAGCGAATTAAAAAAAGATTAAAAATTAAGGGTGGTCCCCATACAAGAAACGTGTTTTTTATCAATGTTTTTTTGTGTTTGCTCTATCTAGAAACGTTAATACATACGAGTTTGATACTTTGTGTGATTATACAGGGTGAAATTGATATCATTAGCATCCTTTTGAACTAAGAGTCTACCCATCAAACTGAACAACTTTTACTATGGGAGCAAACCGATCGGAGCAACTAAAAATCAGCTGTACCATACTAAACTGCAATGTCTACTCGACTCAAATGTATGCAACAGCTGATTTCTTCGTCGATTGGTTTGAACTTTTACTATGGTAAAAGTTGTTCAGTTTGATGTAGTTTAAAAGGATGCCAATGATATCAATTTCACCATGTAGAGCGGTAAAGTACCTAAAACAAAACACAAAAACTGGCCAAGGTGTGACGGGTTTCCGCTAAGGACACCAGAGAAGTTTTGTCGTTGTTAATTGAGTGTTTCGTAACCTTCGTTGCGCGAGTCCGACTCGCACTTAACCTGTTTTTTTTTTCATTCGCACTTCGCAACAAATAAAAAAGTCCAACCCTATTCTCACCCCTAGGGTCAATATAAGGAACGTCCTCAAAGTAACCTCAAACTTTACGATCTCCCAAGTTAATTAGTTATATTTCTCGTAACATGGTACAGAACTAATATAGTTTATAGTTGCTTTCTGAGTATTTGCATTTAGAGCCAGGCATAAAACTTAAAATTAGTTTTCTAGCAGCCGAATGTTTATGAGCTAACGTCATTGAGCTACGTATACAGGGTGTAAGTGACAGCCTAGCAAATACTGGGCCTTCTTTACAAAAGGTTACCGCTATTTGGTTGCAGATATGATTTACAAAAAATACATTATATGATCAAATTCTTAATAAACGAACGCAAAACCTGAATACCTCTCCTTCAGAACCGTTAACTTCCAACACAAGTACATTATCCAAATAGAGTTCGCAAATAGAAATAATATTTCTTACAAATTCACCCAAATCATACTTATACAGGATGTAAGTGACAGCCTAGCAAAATGGTGAAACGGTGAACTCAGACCATCAAACTGAACAACTTTCACTATGAACCCTTACTCAGGAAACGCAAAAAAACAATCTGCTGTCCGATTCAAAACTACTGTACCTATCCGACTAAAATGTATGGGACACACGGAGTACAGAAGGAGATTTTTCTTTTGCGTTTCCTTGTTCAGTTTGATGGTCTAAGTTCACCGTTTCACTATAATTGCTAGACTGTGACTTATACCCTGTATATGATTTGGGTAAATTTGTAAGAAATATTATTTCTATTTGCGAACTCTATTTCGATAATGTACTTAAATTGGAAGTCTGTGGTTGGAATTTAACGGTTCTGAAGGAGCGGTGGTGTTGGTTTTGCGTTCGTTTATAAAGAATTTGATCATAATCAATTTAAGTTTTGCGAATCATAATAGCAACCAAATAGCGGTAAAAATGAAGACTACGTTTTGTAAAGGAGGCGTTTGGCCCCGGCGGCGGCATGGCATATCGGCAGCGGGATGGCATGATGTATATGAACCATTTTTATCGAAATTCCGCTCTGCCGGGCGGGATAAGCGCGGATCGCACGCGTTTACAATACAGGTGTTTAGGGGTGCTACAAGAGATAATTATTTTTCGTTTAAATCAGTCAACATCCTTGCAATAAAAGAAATATGGACTCCATTTTGTGCTATTTCATTCTTAACAAGTGTTTTTTTATCTACACACTGCAATATCTTGATGTCAGTGAACGTGCGTTCACTGCTTGATGTACAATTAGAAACAATAAACACCTCGAAATTGAAGCAGGTAGCTTTTTGGTGAAGGAAAACTTCATGGGGAACCTACATACCTACTTCCATTTTAAGGCGAATATTGTGCTCATTAAACGTTGCGACAGGCTTACACTTGTCATACCGGGCAGAGTAGGGGCTGATAGTGAAATGTGAAAAGTGAAAAACGTACCGGAAGGCGCAGCGTGGGTTGGTTGACCGACCACCTGGTAAAGGTGGTAGGAATGGGAACCCGTTGAATGAAGGCAGCGCAGGATTTGTGGCGAGTCTTGGGGGAGGCCTACGTCTATCAGTCGAGGACGTCTGTCGGCTGAGATGAAATGATGAGTGAAATTAGGATAATATGATTAAGCACATAATTATTTAGAATACCCTCACTATTATAGGCCTATGTCCAGCAGTGGACGTCCATCGGCTGAGATGATGATGATGACCCCTCACTATTCACGGGGAAAGTATTTATCCATTATTTCCTGAACATTTATCTTCTCTAAGCAGATGGTCCAAATCTAGTTTAATAATTATATCAAGATTATTCATAAGAAAATTAATATTTTACGACTCAGACTTAGTTTTGTAAAATGATAAATGAATGGAAAACTTTCAAGTCTGATAAGCAATTTAACTTGGCTAATGAAGTATTTCAATGAAGAATAAACTTTTATTTGTGGACAACTTTCTCATTCAGAGGTAGTTGACAGTTTTAATTAGGATTTATTTAGATTAAGTGTAATATGTTATATGTTATATGACGCTTTTTTCAGTTTCTTTTATTTTAATAGGCACAGTTACAAAAGTCAACATAAAACATAATGTTATAGAAATATTATAATATCTAGAAGAGGGCTAAAATTGCCACTCAATAACAACTGCGCTCAACATTTCACATACATACATACACACACACATAAGCTCACGCCAGCCATTGGTAGGCAGAGACAACGGACCGCCACACGCTACGACTCTGAGACTCATTGACATTCATACATCTTTTCAGCATCGACATTTCAGTTTGACAAATTAAACCTTTTTAAGATACATCTTACCCATTAAAGTTAGTCCATTAGGATTAGCCAGTAAGCTACAATTACAAATTAAGTTATATATTGCTTAGAAGGACCATTAGAGAAATTATTTAAAGAAAATGCTCTCAGCGACTATCGACTAAGCCACTTGCAATTTACAACTTTCCATAAATTTCTGCTCTATCTCAAACTTTTAATTCAGTTTTCTCGGTTCAGATTTCTTTCTTGGTTAACTTAGTCACTCAAGTTCTAAACGAAAAAGGTTGTCCCCAAATAGGATCAGTATTTTAGAACTTTTTCTAAGCAAAGTTTGGTCGATTTCAATAATAATCGAATCACCCTAAAGTACCATCATTATCAGCTATAAACATCCCACGGCAGGGCACAGGCGTACCCACAAGGAGCGTGCGTGCCCAATGCGGATTGGTAGACTTCACATATACATCAGAATTTCGTTTTCAGCGTAGGTATGCGGGTTTCCTCACCTTGTTTTCCTTCACCATTTGAGAGCAGTCGCATACGTAAATAAGTTAGAACAACTCATTGGTAAATGGCATGTTGTCCGTGCGGATTCGAACCCGGACCCCCATAATTGGGTGTCCATACCGCGCTGTGTAAGCGACAGCCTAGCAAATACTGAAACGGTGAACTCAGACCATCATACTGAACAACTTTCACTAAAGAGCCTACCTCAGCAAACGCGAAAAAAAATCAGCAGTAAAAAGTATGTAACTCATTTAAGTTTACACCCTGTATTTGTGTTTGATCTCTATGGGACCCAGCCTTCCACTGACACTCTTATGTATTCATGTATATAATTATAAACAAAACTTTCCCAAACAAACAGCAACAATCCAGAAGCAGAAACTCTGTATCCACACTATTCCACACCCAAATGACCATCAATACAACTCGCCTAAGGACGCCAAACAAAAAATTACTAAGTGCAAAATAGGCCCGCTGCCAACCCTGCCTCCCCTCGCATCCAGTTGAGATATGGCGACGTACAGGGCCGTATTTTAGGGAAATTCCACTATTACTTACCTGTTTGCCTGTCATATGGCGTGCCAGTTCGTGCCTGTATTGTTAAGGTTAAGGTACTGTCAAACCAAAGCTGATGTTTTCGCAGACGTTCCACCGTTGGAAACTCAGTTATATTTGGCTCTCATTTCGGTACATTCGAATTATTTGACGGCCCGGTAGCACAGTCGGTAGTGAACCTGCCTCCTGTGCCGAGGGTCGCGGGTTCGAATCCCGTAAGGGACAAATATTTGTATGATGAATATAAATATTTGTACCCGAGTCATGGATGTTTGTATCTATATATGTATTGTATATCGTTGTCTAGTCATCATAATACAAGTCCAGGCTAGATTCTGGTACTTTAAATATGACTAGATAATTTGTGTGACAGACAATGTCCAAGATATTTATTATTTATTTGGCGACGAGCGCGAAAAAAATATTGGAATCATTTCTTTTTTGTTGGTTTCAAAGAGGATACACTCGCCAAGTTAATCCTATTTAATTCTGGAAAAGATCTGATGAAGCCTTTTGGAGATAGACAGTGGAGTTCCACTGCCTATCTCCTCGCAGCAAATTATCAGCGTAGGCAGGTGATTCGAGTCGTATTATTATTTGATGTTTTGGCGCCTGGTCCTTTGTGAACACCCTTTTTAAATTTTCGTGTTTTACACCTCGCTCTTATATTTTATTCGGTGACCTTACGTTAAAAAATATGGTATGAACGTGATATTACATTTATTAAAACTTAATTCATAACTAGATTTGAAAATAATACAGAACTTTAATACATTCGTATCTCTACATAAATATCGTTTTAATTTCACACGGGAAATCTAACATCGAAGGTTTCATATTAATCCCTTATCAAATGAAAAACGAAACCTACCTACAAACGTAATTGAATTAATTTCTTAAGTTAAAATTAAATGTTGTAACGTGATCTTACCCCGTTCGTAATTATTTGAGTCCCCGATATTGGCAGAACCGCGATTATCGTCATTGTTGACAATGGCTCCAACAAAACAAGTAAATAATAATTATTTACTTGTTTTATTGGAGCCATGTGAATCTTGAAATTTTCTTAACAATGTACCTCTATATTAGGTTATACGTATGTAAAATTATGTATGTGGGAGTATAGAGTGAGTATTATCAAAGTCAATTGAGTTATTTTTGGTAAAACGGAATTTGAGTAATTTATGGTGATGGAAGTATTCAATTTTAGCGTCATAAAGCGTTCAAAAGCCTCTCCTTCCCTGGTAAAGGGTGTATTTTGGTTTTACTATGAAATTAAAATGAAATTGAATAAAACCCATCTAGAATACAGAACCCATTAGATAATAATCTAAAAAACCCCTCTCAAGTCCCGCCCGAGAATGAATTTTTCAATCTTTAATTTGATTCGAAATAGCACAACATGGCTGTAACATGTTTAAAAACAATAATATTTGAAATTGGAACAGGGTGTGTCATCTATACCGTATGAATTTCAGTTGTAATGCTGAACTTGCGGGTTGGCTAGTTTGTAATAACTGCCAGTAGATGTCACTCACGTCCCCTCAAGACGCAACAGATTGAAAAATTCGTTCTCTGGCTAGTGGGCTCGGTAGCGAAATTGGATAATGCACTTCCCCGGTTTGGAAGGGTGCGGGTTCAAGTCCCGCCCGAGACTGAATTTTTCAATCTTTAATTTGATTCGAAATAGCACAACATGGATGTAACATGTTTAAAATCAATAATATTTGAAATAATCTAAAATTCTAAAGAGTACCTATTGAGTAATTGATATCGATGTCCATCTTTATGAATAGACATTTAATATCTAATAGGCTTTTAGTTTAGATATCAATCTTCATTAATAATATTTCAATCTTGTAACTTTCTAGAAACAATGGACAGATAATTGAACGGTTGGAAACTTTAGTCTGGTACGATACGATAACGATCTTAGTAATTTATTATTGATAAATAAACTGTTGATGAATCTGCAAGTTTGAGTAAAGATCTTGGACAAACTTATACATGTATTCACGTTTTTTACGTCGCTGTAGTCACACGTAAGTACGTTGATCAATCGTTGATCATCAAATACATTTGTTACACAAAAGCTTATTCTGTAGGATACCTCACATCTATAATAAAATCCCTAAGGTCATACGAGACAGTGATGAACTTAATATGATAAACAGAACGAGAAAAAAATATATGAGATGTAACATAAAAGAGGGTAGTAATATTTAATAGCTTGGTTTAAACCATCAAATTGAACAACTTTCACTACCTGTAATGGAACTAACATCGAAATAAATTATAATCAATCATAGGTAGGTAGGTAACTCGTAAGTAAATAAAAATTAATTACGTTTCTTTACATCAATCAGCTGCCCCATACATTACCTACATTTAAGTCGAGAAGGTACACACGGCGACACATCAAGCTATACAAAACCAATATAAGCTGGTAGCGTGATGTTATATATTACTCGTCCCACGCGCGGCCAGCTTAATTTGGTTTTGTATAGCTTGATATGTTGTCGCCGTGTGTACCTACTCCAGTTTTGTATCAAACGGCAGGTTTAAAAAAATCCTATTTCGGCTCCATTTTCTACCTCTTTAAATAATACTAGCATGTTTTGTTATACCCTGTATGCTTACATGCTATGTTTTAATTTAATACACAAAAATATTTTTAGTGTTTTTTATTTTTTAATTTTTTGTAGTTTTTTTTTGTTTTGTTTTTTTGTTTTTTTTTTTATTTTTAGTATGTTTATATAGTCGTGAGCATATGCTTATGCTTATGCTTAAAATATTTTTAGGTATATTAACAGTATTCGAGCCCATGGTCCTCTACTTATCGCTGCTAGGTTCACTATCAGGCAATCGCATCGTCTCCAAACTTTTTCCCAGTGAGTAGCGTTATCAATATCCTTCAAACGGTACGTTGCTAGTAGAATACATTTCGTATCGTGAACTATTTACGTTCCACGTTGATATTTCGATCACGTAGGTTATCATCGAGCGGTGCCAATATTGCGGTCGCGCTGAATCTCGCAATGTCGATGTACGGGAAGGACGGGATCACATAAATAATCTACGAGAGGAGGTAATTTCGAAAGTATGTGTTACTTTACTGGTATTTTATTTCGTACTTTGTCTTTCTTAAAACCTTTAAAAAAAAGTTTCTCGAGTATGCCCCGCCCAAAAAAATGTTTACATGAGTATATTCTCAAGTTTCATAATTTTTGCGAGAAGAACGATTTTGAGTTAGATTTATGTTACTATTTTATTCATCTTCTTATCGTGTTTACTGGTGTCAGAGTTTTTTCAGACCGCCCTACGGCCACTGACGTGGTTTTTATGTAACGACTACTACTACCAGATATAGTAGCCGGGACCAACGGCTCAACGTGCCATCCGAAGCACGGAATCATTTTTCTTTTCGTACAATCAAGTGATTCAGCCTGCAATGTCCTAACCAACTGGGGAAAAACGTACAAAGTTAATAATATAAGTTAATTTTATTAATAGAACTCCCACACTATCTGAGTGTCATGGAGTCTACGAATATGGTTTTATTTGTAGTGATTTTGTGGATGCTGGGCCATCTTCCTACCATGAAAACGAAGGTCCATCCAAAACCATGACTATTTTATTTATTTATTTATACGGGGGCTTTTAACCCTGAGGTTATGTCAGCCTATAGGGACTCTACAAAACAATAAAACTAAACACTACTACTATAAATAAAAAGGTACATTTTAGCCTCTCCCGACTATAGGGGAAAATCTGGGAAATTATAGGGGCGGCTAAAATGGTGACAAAAGAGCCTAAGTCAAAAAGGTTTAGTAACTATCAATACTATCAAACAGTAAATGCCTCCTATCTAAAAGTAATTGTTGTATTTTCTGAAAACATCGAGGGGGTTAAAATTCTTTTGCTTCCGAAGATCACGCTTTCTAAGCTCAAAAAAATTACGATTATCCGTTATAAAAAAAGAAAAAGAAAGCTTTGCCATATTGAAGCCTTGCCTGGCCTCTATCTCTATAGCATTATTTATTTCTTGATTTCTAGATCTTCGTACTAACACCAGTCGCCACATAAAAACGTTACCAAAAATTTTTAGACCGTTTTACGTTATTGAAAGCTCACGCGGAGAAAAAAATGTGTTTTATTATTATTTACTAGGAAAAATTATGTAAGTAGCTGCTATGCTTAGAGTGCGTTTTGAATAGAACAATAATATATTATGCATTGAGTAAATTTTCATTTCACCTTTTAAATAATTAAACAGCTTTGTTCCACGTGAAACTAGTTGGTGCTATTTACACAAAATATGGTAATTAAGCGTCAACCACCCGAGATAAGCTCTTTATCACTATCCGACGAACACAAATGGTTAATGTAGTTTTTAATTAACTTCTCTTATATGTTTCATTATTGAAACTGGTTAATTTTATTGCAATTGTTTTCATTAAGTTTCAAATGCAGCTTTGTTTATTTTTGGCAATGACATCAAAGCCGAAGATCAGTAGATTGGATACTGCAGCACCGTTCGATCTATCAACAAACTTTTTGTTTGCAAAATTGGTCTTTTCATATAATTGTCTGGGTAGGTTTTTGGAGATAGCATAATCACTTACTGTGCTGGCTCGGGTACCCAAAGTGGGTCATAGTCGCCATTAATCTTTTTTCTGTACCATATCATACCAGTTGAGGTCAAGATTGTACCTATGAAAAGTAATTAATTGAATCAGGCGTTACTTTGCGGAAATCCATGACTAATAGGTAGATGACACGATTGTATCAAGACCTCCGCCTCTAAATACCTAGTAGACAAAGTTGTATTACGTAATAAAATACAACCTGCTTACCAAATAATTTCTACTCTACACGTGTTTCGCTCCACCAAGGAGCATCCTCAGGAGTTAGACCGACGAACGTTCGATACAGAGTTGTTACTCCGCCGAGCGTCCAGGAGCGGCGAGGTTGTATTTTATTACGTAATACAACTTTGTCTACTAGGTATTTAGAGGCGGAGGTCTTGATACAATCGTGTCATCTACCTATTTTTTCCTATGAAAAGTCATAAATTACCTAAAGTAATTGTAGGAATCCCAAATGTTCATCTGTTATAAATTCAAGATATTTTTTTAACACAAACTTTTATCTGAAATTAATCGGGATGAAACGAAATGTAGCCATGCGAATCCGAGGAGATTAAAGCCTACAGAATATGTAATTTAAACCTATTATCAATACTGATATTATTACGATACACGGATAATTGTACTCAATGTAGCGCGGTAAATCAATATCATAGTAACCACAACTATGTTTGCGCTTTGCACGCGTATTTTGAATTCCTACTAGTCAGCGTAATAACATACTTACTTCTTGTTTATGATACTGTTACGATTTATAAGCTATTGCTACACCTTTAATTGATCGCGAATATAAACCTTAATGCAATGCAAAAGGGTGGCCTTCTAGGCTCTACAGAGCACAGGCCTACCCTCAAAAGTGTATGTACATAAGCGTCAGTCCCCCACGTGTGCCTCATGCTGATTGGTAGATGTCACATAAATATGCATCAGAATTTCTTCTCAAATGTAACAAGGGTAACATACTAGTTATATAGAAAACATGAAATTATCTTTGAGTGTGTAGTACCTATCTCTCAATAGGACATAGGCCTGGCAGGACAAAAACAAAGGATTTGTCTAATGAAGGTAAAAGCCAAGTACGAATAGGTTGAGGTAAGATAGAGGTCCTCTATTCTAGACTGTTACCGAGACTACAAAATTAGCTTAATTATATTGTAATCTATCTTACTCTGTCGGAGGCCAACTAGATAACGTGCTTTCTAAAGGCAAAGCAGCTAGATTTGAGTTCTAAAATAAAGTCACGGAAATCTGTGAGTATATTTAGTAAAATAATAATGTCGTAAGTTAAAAATAACAGAAGAAAAATGTGTACCTACTAACTGACAAAGAGGCAGACAAAAATAATAACTTTACAGAATAAAATCATTTATTCAAGAGCACTTTACAATGAAGGAAATGCATGGGTACCTAAATATGCACAGCCAGAAAGCAGTGTTACTATAAACGTTGCCCTTCTCGTTAGCGACGGACGTTTCAACTTGCCGGTTTTAACTTTTTAAATGTCGTGAAAAATCCGCTTTGCGACATTGCTCAACCCCAATTAATCGAGACGTCATCACTTATTTTCCGAGTGCTCTTTACTGAGATCAATTAAATCGAAAACCATTCGGAAAATCGATATTCGATTCGAGCAAATGATCGTCATGATTTCGATTAAATTGAGTGTGTTTATCGCGTCAATCGCTTCGCTCGCTCGATATTTGAATTAACGAGTGTTCAGTGTATTCAAATTGAAGTGTTTTAACGGTTTTAACGAATCCGTTGATAATTGGGAACCTTTTCAAGGTTCTCTTTGGTTTTGTTGTCTGTATTGCATATGGGAGTTACGGTGGATCCAGGATTTCTTTTGTCCATATTTCACGACCGACCAAGGACACGTTCTTTCGCTAATCGTCAAATCGATATTTATTAACAATACATGTTTCCAAAATTATTTAATTGTGTATTTATTGCTTTAAATTACATAGGGATAGCTTGATAAAATATTTACAATAAATAATAATTTTCATTGGTAGAGTGAAAAAATGACGTCAATAAGCTATCTAAGTATATGATACTAGCGGCCCGTCCCGGCTTCGCACGGGTGGACGTCTAATCTTTTCTAGCAATAAATATAGCCTATGTTACTCAGGGTGAATGCAGCTTTCTAATGGTGAAAGAATTTTTTAAATCGGCCCAGTACTTTTTGAGCCTATTCATTACAAACATACAAACATACAAAAATAGGTACAAATCTTTCCTCTTTATAATATTAGTGTAGATTATTTTGAATAAAAATTTTGAATTTTGATTATTTTCCTAACAAGATTGAGGTCAAGAGCAAACCCATCTTTTATGAAAAAAACTAGTTTTTTTTTCATAATAAAAAAAAATCTTTTACATTATTATCTCGCCATCTTGCGAGTTGTCATTTCGAAAAGTTTTCATTTTGAGATGTTGACATTTAGAGATGTTGTTTCGTGAAGTTTGTTAGTAGGTATACGAATTTGTCATTTTGAGAAGTTGGCATTATGATAAGTAAGCGTATTGGCATATTGAGAAGTTGGTATTATGAGCAATATTGCACTGTAATTATGATTGTGTTGGTATAACAAACAAAAGTTTTATTTGAAGTCTAACATTAAAAGTTTATTAGAACCTCAGAGCAAGGAACTAATTACTTACCTATTTTTTCAACCATTTCCAGGCAATATTACTTTTTCAACATAATACGTACGTTATGTTGGTAGTAGTGTCGTAAATATCCTCTTTCTAATGAATCAACAGATGCATGCGCGTGTACCATCGCAAACCATACCGTACAGAACCAAATTAAATTGCTACAAGTTTGTAGTGGAGTTTATCTGTAAAATTTTGCGCACCGCACGTGAAGCTTTTGATTGCAGTTTGAAATATGAGATTTTGTTGTCAGTTTGTTATGAATTTCAGCGTCTACGTTAGTGGCGGGAGTTTTTCGCGTGTGTTTCAAAATCTGCAACATAAATGTGAAGTGAACATTCAATCGAATTGTGAAAAAGAAAGTTCGTTAAAATCTCGAAAGGTTTGTATGAAGAACTGTATTTTTGAAGTGAAAACTTTTTTAGCGGCGTTGTGCACTTTTTGGGATGGGTAAAAAATGTTAAACTTGCGTCAGGACCGTGACGTCACCCTGACCTGATTGAAAATTGGTTAGAAATATCCCTCTCTCTGGCCTCTCTTTCTACCGCGTGGTGAAAATGTATGCCTGTTCCTGCTGTTTCGTTTAAGCGGCATAAATTGTCATGTTTGTGTACGATAGCGCAATAAATGAATATTATATTTTACCCCATAAATGATAGTACTTTTATATGTTCAAGTTTTCTGCCGGCACTCCCGGAGTGTAACCCGTTGTTTTTTTAGGGTATATTATTAAATATAACTTAGCAAAGTACCCTGAATAAATTTTTGGGCATATACCGCTACACTCTTCGTATGCCTCACACCCACCTATTGTCGTCTAAGCTTAGCTTAGCGTAATCAATCACATAGGTGTTTCCCTGTCTCCTCCCTGGATAATAACACTAGAGCAGCTATTATTTTACCATACAATCTATGTTACATCTGCCATGTCCCTACACTGAAAAAAAAAATTGTTTACTTCAACCAACCTCATGACTCCATATGAGCCTGTCAACATCATGACTTCTCCGACTAAGAGAACTTTGTTAAACGAATTAGGCTTGTTGTTACAACTAACCATCTTTTGTTTTTAGTAAACAATCATAACGTCATTTCAATTATTTTGGTGCTAATTAAGAGTCTTAGTAGGCTCGCATTTTTTTCAGTGTATGTTTTATTTTTTCCATAAATTAATTACTATTAAGAGCTAGGAGCCTTCGAAAATGAAGAAATATTTGAAAATTTTACCGCTGTGTTCAGACATCTCCGGCAAGAAAATTCGACGAATGTAAACAATAAAAATAAATTATACAGACATAATCAAAGAATAAAAAAATCTTTCTTATATTATTCTTAAAATAATTTCTATAATCGGTTTAGTTTTGGAGGAGGAAATAGGGGAATACGAAATCGTGAATTCTTCCGGTGTCCATAAAATCAGTCCGAACTGCAGTTGTCTCTTTTGGTTGCTCAGGAACAACGCGACAGCAATAGATCTGTTAAAAACGTTTTCTTCAAACTTGCCGACCTTGAAATTGTCAAATGCTACATCCGATTTAAATACAACCAGTAAAAAATAAAAAAGAGTGAAATGTAGCCGCGTTTTTTTAATAGCTTACGAAATATTTTTTTAGCATTTACATGAAATAAGAGGCTGCCATTTGCAGAGGTTTACTCAATTCTTTTTTTCTGCCTTTTAATTATCTCAGTGTTTCGTAGTACAAGTCATGAAGTATTAGCGATGCAAATAAGAGTGCAATAAATAATTCTGTTGTGTCCTACAAAAAGGGGAGGTGTGGAGTACTCGAAACCGACGGGCATGTCATGTATGAAGAGATGTATGGATGTGCATGAGGCAAAAGAGGTATGTAAGGATCGTAGTATTATTATTTGTGGTTGGGCTATTGCAAGCAAGGGTCGTTGTAACACGGAGACCAGCGCTGGTCCTTTTGTGTTCGCCCCAAGCTCACCCATATTCACGCATACCTCCGAACTTATGGTATTTTCTTTTCATTCTCGGGAATGCAGGTTTCCTCACGATGTTTTCCGTCACCGCCGAGCTAGTAAATGATAAATACAACCGTACATAAATTCCGAAGAACTTAGCGGTACAGGCCAGGAATCGAACTCAGTATTGAGGCGCTAGCTCTCTTCCGTATGGGCTATCATCGCTCTAAGGATCGTAGTAAGTGGCGCGCCCTGGTCTCTGCCTACCCCACTGGGAAAGATAGATAGATAGATAAATAATTCTGGTTCTGAACAAAAAAATTAAGACACTTTGTTGATCTAATCTAACTAGGTACACTACATTATAATTATTATGCAAAAGTGTGTTTTCGGTTTATGTCTACCAACTGATTTCAATTGGGAGGTAGGTAGCCAGTAGAGATAACTTGACAGGGTTGCAAATAAAAGAAACAGATATTTGAAACAAGTAAGGCAGATCGTCGTTGAGGACTGTCTCAACATATCTTGGTCTAGATATTCTGCTTAGACTAGATTCTAGTCCATTCTTGTATTGTGAATCTAGTCGCTAGATTATTGTTCTTCAAATGAGACTAGATATTCTGAGTGACAATTTCTTGACTGATTTTAATCTAGAGTTTTGCAAAATCAATTAATCAAGTGAATCGACTGTTTTATTAAGAACTATTTATTTCAGCGACGTTCAAGATTATCATTTAGAATTATTGTTTCGCCAATCCAAGCTTTTTATCAGCGAACTTTCCGTTAATAGTAGAAGTTAGAAAGTTTTAAGTTTGTAACTTAAACCGTAGTGCCTATAATCGCGCCAGCAGATTATTAAAGGCTTCATTTGGATATTTGAACAGACTAATTGAATGATGTTTACAAAATGGTTAGACGTTATTATTGCCTGTGTTCTGTTTTCTTTGCTGATTTCACTTTTGGTTGTAATTATGTTTTTGTTTGTGAAAGAAAAATGTTGGTCTTTACCTACCGCATCTTCTTTGATAAGGTTATACTTAATATATATACGATAAATACATTTATATAAATTCAAGACTATAAATCCCGTTCGGGGTGGTCATTGCCTTTTTAAGCATGCAATCTAATTAATGGTTTTTGGATATATCTCAAAAAAGCTTATTCCATTCTTTTAGTATTTGTATCCGAAAAATACTCGGCATGGCTAACAGCTAATTTTGTCTATGAAATAAATAGAAACATATTTTACAAGGATAAACTTTTATATTTCTTCTGTAAACCTTTTTTTGACTTTGATTCCAAGGGTTATCGCAGTCACTTCTCTTTGATCCCTTGCTATTACCTACCGCTTTGAGAAATGTTATATTATAACATAATAATACACACAGTTTACTGTAATACTTAGGTATCAAAAGAAACCTTTAGTAGCAATCGAACATAAAATACATAAGAAGGTGAAACATCAGGATATTTTTAAAAGAAGAGTTAATAGGTTTTTTCTGGGTGAGCGCGCTACATCCTCGACTTCATCTACACTTTCCATCAGGTGAGCTGAAGCCAAGCGCAAACCCATAGGTAATGAATAAAAAAAAAAGTGTTATGTACGCAGAGTGTGAACTAAAATGCGGATTTCATGGGGTGCTTCAGACCATCAAACTCAACCACTTTCACTACGGAGTTAAACATAGAAATCGCAAAAAATCTGCTGTTCTGTATTTTGCGGTCGCTTTGGGCTTCTTTAAATTTTATTATGGATAAACTGGGTGAGGATGGCCGAGCATAAAGTTTTGTGACACGCCGAGAAGCTTATGTTCAGCAATGAACGATGATGGATCAGCAATGAAAGTGGTTCACTTTGATGATCTGAAGGGTCTATGGTTACCCCTTAAACTAAAATATGTAACGCATTTAAGTTTACATCCTGCATACAAGGTCTTTCTTAATATACTGACGGTTTCTAAAGGGGATGATCAGACCATCAAACTGAACAACTTTCGCTGTGGGATTGTGGGAATGTATGAGGCAGCTGTTTTTTTAATATCGATATCGATTTTAGCCCATAGAGAAAGTTGTTTAGTTTCATGGACTGATCATCCCCTTGAAGAACCGTCAGCATATTAAGAAGGACGCTATGTCTTATGCTATGAATTATGTAATTTATGTTTAATTTTTTGGCACACCCTTACCCACCTTAATCGACTTGATGGGTTTTAACATCGTAAGCTTTCTGCAACTATAGACAGTATTTGAGCACGACAAGTAAAACATCATCACTTATATAGACCTACTCAGAGACGATGCATGGACGTTTGTCCACCTCGCGTACCCAATGCCTTGTAGTTATTTTTTCAATTTTCGAATTTATGTTCTGTTTTGTTGTTCAATAAAGTATAATTGATTGATTTTCAAATTAAATTATTTATTATGTCTACTTTAAATAATGTATTAATTATTATGTTGGCAGTAAATTGATTTAACAATTTTCACGCAAGTAGTGGACGTTTTCATAAAATGTTAATTTGAAAGCGCTCTAGAATCAAAACAAAGCAGATGGGTGATTAAATTAATTGAACGGAATCAGCGATTTGCAGAATAATTTGGTTCAATCAGTGCGCTAGCTTGTTGTAAGTACTCGGAATAATGCTGACTTTCATTAATCGTAAATGGGTATTCACAAAATAATAAATACAGTGTTCTAGAAAGTGTGCTAATACAGTTTCATAAACTTCAAAGGTTGATTAGAGTAGTATACAACTACTGTGTGGTACTGGACAACTTTCCCCGAGGAACTTAGCAGGAAAGAAGGATGTCCACTTTTTACTTGTCAAATTGGTTAAAGGGTCGCTGCTTACTGTGGGACGCAACCTGTGTCAGTACATTCGCGGCGTCGCATTTAAACGGCACAATGCGCGTGGCCGGGTCAGCAGCCGAAGCAGCGGCAAGACTAAAACATGACAGTTCTGACTAAGACTAAGACATACCTGTTCGTGCCTGTCGCCGTTGAGACAGCGGGGCCATGGGGATCCGAAGCCAAAGTCTTCTTTAGGGACCTGAGACGTCGCCTAAGAGAAAAAGGGTGCGACCCCCGCTCTGGTTCATATCTGGTCCAAGTTTCTAGTAATTTTGTTTGGCCTAGTTATATTTTAGTTTTAGGATATTTTAGTTTTAGGATGTTTTAGTTTTAGGATATTTTAGTTTCAGGATGTTTTAGTTTTATTTTGACATTTTCTTTATAATAATTATAATAAATAAAATACTATTAACGTGTAAGGTGAAGCGGGACTATTCTGGCAGCGGGGCTATTCTGGCAGCGGGGCTATTCTGGCATTTGGCTATAACTTTTGTTCTATAAGCTTTTAGTCAGTCGCGACACCTGGTACAGGTAGAGAAAAAGCATGTTTCTTCGATAAAATATAGATGGGGCGGCTAACGCAGGAATTGTTTGATTGGGAAGCCATATTGACGGGATACCATTTTTTTCGCTTGCGTTACCAAAAACGCTCCGCAAATTTATTTATTTTTTTAGTGGTTTTTGTGTTTTATTTGAAGATTAATCAAGTGAAGTAATATGAATGAGAACTGTAGATTCTTTTCTGCTAACTTATTTTGTCCTACGCTTGTTTATTACTGTGTTATTGAGTCTGACATAATAACACCCCAAAACTATGATGGAGGGGTAATTCTGGCAGAAAACACTGACGGAATAGCCCCACTGTTTTTGTATGAAGTAGCAAAATACTAGTGATGGCCACTGTATCGGCATAAACGTCGATATTAATTTCAGTACTTTTAATCCTACCATCTCTCGCATGTACATTTTTAGGTCAAATCAAGACAAAACATGTTTTCTCTAGTTTAAAATAAATATATTGTCATACGAGTATGTATCTTGTATTATTATAGATGATGGAACATTTAAAGATAAAAAGAAAAAGCGTATTTACTCTGAAATCAAACTTTGAAATGCGGTTGAAGAAGTGAAAACCCCACCCAGAACCACAATAAATACCTAACCTTTATTAAAAAGAAGAGAGTTAATAGGAAATCAATTTTAATATGACGTTTTTTTATCATAAATTTAGGATTACTCGTACTCAAAACTTGTTTTATTAAATTAAGCACTTATACTTACTTTAATCACTCTCATCCCATTTTTAAGAAATTTTTACTAGGTTCCGCTTATCGACTTTTACGTGTCCCAGCCCTAGCATGTATGGAGAGCTGACAGAATAGTCCCACAATTTTTTTAAAGTGTTTTTACTCGAAAATGAAGCATCCTAGCTTGTCATAAAGTTCATTTTCGCATATGTCGTATCGTCAATATTGTATTGAGTTGTAGTTGTATTATTCGAGTTTCAGCGTCATAGCTCCATAGATGGCGGAGATATTGTCGACTGACGGAATTACCCGCTGCGGGGTAATTATGGCCACATGGTATTTTTAGGAGAATTTCGCTTTTTTTGCCAGTGTAAATATGCGTTTTTAAAACAAAAATTAAGGGGAAATCAAAACAGATAAAATACCCTTTAATATGCAGTAGTCAACTTTACTGTAACTTTATAACAAAGGGAAATAATGAGGTTTAAACTTTTCGCTTTGATTTTTTGTGTCAGAATAGCCCCGCCTCACCTTACCTATAATTTTATCCCTCATTATCAAATTAAAATAAATTATTACCTATGTAAATGGAATCAACCTATAGATTTTCTATATCAATATTAACTGTATACTTCAACCTTTGAGTATAAGACTTCAACTAGATAAAAAAAATACATTACATTTACAATACATATGACAGGTAAACGAATGTTGTATGGGAAGTGGTCGTTCTTCTTTCCAAAAAATTGTCTGGTGTTGTCAGCTGATCGAACGTTTAGTAAGTGGATATTTTCTTTGAGAATTTTCTTTCAAGGGAAAATTTTTCAGTATCAATGATCACCCTTTAACACTTTCACTGCTAAGTTTGAAAATTGCTCTTTTCTCCAAAGAAAATTATATGCTAGGCGTGATAGCTCCTCCAGCGTGGATGGGTTTCTCACAAGGTGGACCGACAACCTGGTGAAGGCGGCGGGAACCTGTTGGATGAGGGCAGCGCAGGACCGGTCGTTGTGGCGATCCTTGGGGAGGTCTATGCCCAGCAGTGGAAACCCATCGGCTGTGATGATCATGATGATGATCTCATTTTCAATTCAAGCTGAACAGTTCAACACAAGTTTTTGTGGTTTAGACACATAATACTACGTAGATATAATACAGCATTTGGAGTCTCTTGAAATTGGAGAAAAGCAAATTACTTACTTAGTTGCAACCTGTTTATCTCAGATGCATCAATTGACTGTGACTTGATCTGTTTACAAAAAAAAGGAAATGAAAGATTCCTAACGAGCTCTCCCACGACTTTCTGCCAACAACCTTCTAGCAAACCTATATTATTTGATCATCCCTTCAATACAGTGCAAATTAACTGACCAATACGTACGCACGTCACGCCGATCTATCGACCGGTACCCAGTAAAATATTAGCTGCCATTCATTCCACACAAGAAGACTCTTGAAAAAATTCTTACAGCCTAACACTTTAGGCTGCAAATCATTCGGCTCGCTGGACTTGGTACGTGGAACGAGCTCTACCATCGAAAAGAGTTCGTTAGTCGTATCGAATCCCACAGGAGTAGTAAGCCCTAACTGAGCAGTGGGTCCGAAACGTGATCGGCATGTAAGAATTATCGTGGCGCAGAGATGGAACACTTTGAATGAAGAATGGTTTAGTTTTAAAAAGTGATGGAAATTAGTCACATATCACGGCACTATACTTTGACAGAGTAGATTTTGATCGTGATTTTATTTTGATTCCTAGATTAGGCATAGGCAATTATTTGGTAAGCAGGTTGTATTTTATCACGTAATACAACTTTGTCTACTAGGTATTTAGAGGCGGAGGTCTTGATACAATCGTGTCATCTACCTATTATTCCTAGATTAGGTGTTAAAAATTACCCAAAATTTACATATCTGTAAGAAACTGTGAAAATTTCAAATTAAAAAAAATCATCTGTAAAAAATATTTCTTTATTACATTTAACTAAAGCCAATGCAAATGTATCATAATGGTTTCTTTGGAAAAAATATTATGTAATTCGAAAAATAAGAAAATTTTCGGATCGATCGATGACGGAAAAGTTCCTTACTTTTTTTCTATTTGTTATTTCAGTATGAAAGTATCAGAAAAACACTGTTAAAAAAATCATATTCCTCTAAACAACGTAAAGTAAGAAAAAACTAAAAAATAAGGCAAGGAATAAAGGAATAAAATTCCAATCAAGATAAAAATAGCGCAGTAGGTATCACCAATGCAGAAAGAGTCTTGCAACTATTTTATTTCAAAGCTCAAATCGTCGAGTACATTTTTTATAGAAAAAAGCTAAATGTTGCAAAGGAATAAGTGAATCGTATCTCTGGAAAGCTTCTCGTCACGTATAGCATCGGGAGAATAGCGAACATCCTTCCTCGATACTTTTTATAGAGAGCAATGTACCGACTGTGTAGTTCAATAGTGGCTTTATTTGTTTGACATGTTTTGTAGGTCTGACTTTGAAGATACTTACTGGCTTCTATGTAAAGTTAAAGAATTAAGAGTGGAGCATTCATTTAGGAAGACGTACCCTTGACCAATTTGTAGACTTCCGACGTCATTAAAAATTGTAATTAATATCAGAAGAAGAAGTAGTCGAAACCGTTGAGAATGTATGAGAGGGAGTTACGTTGCAGGTTCCGACACGAGCACTTGTCTCGCGTGGTTTCGCGCGTCGCGTTTTTGCCTGCCACAAGGCTCCGCAATCCTCAACCTCTTCTTGTTCTTGACCAAAAACAATCCCTGAGATTGGGATAGATTCTCCCATAAACTACTTACAATCGATTGGCGGAAATGCAGTGCTAACGCACAAGCAAGAGTCCAAAATTATAAATTAAAAAAAAGTTTATGATAGGGTTTTATGAATCAAGAGGAAACAAGATAAGTACATCAGGTTTTTCTTAAAGTGGAGATCCAATGGCGATTATTGATTCGAAGAAATGAGCTTTTATTTAAATGAATTACCAACCATAGTTATTCTAAAAATGATAAGTAATAAAATGATTCGTCATATTACAAATACCATTTCACCAAAAGCAATTTTCAAGCCAAAATTAAGTACAAATCTGCACAAAAGAGTTGGGTACTAAAATAGATTCACACAGACACCACGTTAGCTCATATACCTTTAGCTACATCATGGATACCCCTTCCTGCACCATACATTACACTCAGCGAAACCTGCTACTTTTATCGAGATTTCAAAATTAATTATTCAGAACACTTCTGTGACGTAGAATTAAGTACGGTGCCTCACAAAAGTGCAGCTGAATCAGACTCATACCAGCCGTCTCGCCGGCAGCGGATGCTTCCAAATGGTGCCGCGTGTACAGAATGAATACCTCCTTCCTGTACCGTACGGTACTCTCTACACCTGCTAGTTTTGAACATTTTTAATTTAATTATTTTGTACGCTTCTGATGTTGAAAGATATAGAGGAATAGGGTTGTGCAGAGTGTTGAAATATGTTGGGGAAGATAAAGTTTACTAGCGTAACCTAACGTAATTAGGCTTTAGGCGTATACATTGGTATAAGCCTAATTACGTTTTATTTTAATATTCGAGCAGCTATGCTAATACGTTTTAAATCATTGCATAATTATTTCACGTAAATTTATTAGAACTTAAATAGAACTAACAAATTGTTTACTATTTCTCTTATAATTGATCTTAGAAGTTTTATAAATGGTTTTGATATGATGAAGATGAATAAGAAAACTTAGCATATACTCACGACTATATTTCCCGAGGGGGAAATCAGAGATATTATGAAACCTCAGAAGATCCCCGTATATTCGAGTTAAGTGCTGAAATGTCATTATTTGTCTACTTGAGAGCGTATTCTATGTTCATACATACATAAGTATATAACGACTATCTTCCCGAATAACAGTCAGAAATATTCTGAATCTGGTATATTAACAATTCATTAGCAGTGCCAAACTCTACACATACCAGGAAGCTGGCATAATGACATATACCTACACATACATACATAATATCATCCCAAAAATGCGTATTTTAATTTTTAAACATCCCAACATGTTTTCAAGTCTCAAAGGGTAACAAAGAGGACAGTAGAGCGTGATCATTCAGTCAGGCACGTAGATCATGCCATTAGGACACACAAAAGCAGTAGCATTACCTTTGTTCCGAGTGCATCCCCAACGTGCGTCACTTGACAGTCCTGTAAACGATCCTGCGCTTAACAAACTTAGACCGTTTCAGTCCAGGCCGATGGCTAGATCCCCGGGGGTGGCACTAACCAGGGCTGTCTACGAATAAATAAACAAGTATTTATTCGTAGGGCTGTGTACCTACACTACGCGCTCATTTGTCTGGTACTCGACTTAGTTTTGTTTTAACAAACAATTTAAGGGGATGATCAGACCATCAAACTGAAAAACATCCTCTACGGGACCAACATCGAAAACGCAAAAAAAATGGGCTGTCCGTATGGGACAGCCGGGTGTCGAGTAGGTTTGCAGTTTTGTATGGAAGAGCTGATTTTATTTCCGCGATTTTGATGTTGGTGCCATAGAGAAAGATCAGTTTGACGGTCTGATCATCCCCTTAAAAAAGTATCAGCATATTAAGAAGAACCCTATATACTATTTATTTAAAAGAGATAATTATTTTGTTACGCACCTACTATCAGAGACCTGTTTTACAGAGGACTATTGTGTAAGATTCCGATTATATCTAATAAATGATCGATACTTTTTTTTATGACTATTCTAGGCATTTTTAGGTAATATTGTGTTTCTCCAATTATGATTATCTGTCTGAGATTGATTGACTAATAAATAGGAAAATCGCCATGAACTGTCGAAAAACACCACTTCGATTTGATACCGATCGAATCGGGTTATGCAATAAGATTCCAGGTCTAAGATTTATATGCCTATCTTCACTTGTAGATTTTTGCTCAAAATTTAACAAATGGTAGGTAGGTATTGCAACAGGCAACAGTGAATTTATAATCTGTTTTGGTTTCTGATAATTTCACTTGTCCATGCACCGTGGTTTGTTGTTTGAAGATTAGATAATAATGTATGGCGTGCCCATCATATCAGGGCAGCCCTGGTGCCAAATAATAATGTATGCGATTACGGGACATGACCTGCATTATCCCCAGTTCAAAATGCGATTGGTCTGTGCGGTACAAATCACGCGGTCGAATCGGAAGCGATCATGAGCCGAGCGAGGACGGGCTTATATGTGTTACGAACTCCAATGAAATCATGTGCTGGTTCAAACGCCTGCGTTTAGTATCAGAGCAATGTATGTTTGGGATACAATTTATGTCACTTAACATAGTGAAGTTGTAATTATTTGAGTTACTTCAGGCATAGCATAGCATAGCATTATATTCCCCAAGGGGGTGGTCAGAGATTTCTGAAGCCTCAGAACATCCATGTTTCACTAGTACCGAAACTCTATCCAGTGTGACGGGGAGTGAGCCCGTCGCCACTTGTAATGGACAGTGGGTACAATACATGTCTCGAAATTGAAGCAAGCAGGTTTCCTCACGGTGTTCCTTCAATGATGGAAGAGTCTCTCTTATTTTAGTTGTAGGCTCAGGCAGTATGGTTTGGCTTTTCATTCGTTTTTTCCACAAGGCAAAGGAACGAAGGAGGAGGAGGGCTTCTTTTGGTGTCCTAGAAAAAACTACATCCAATAAGATCTATCCAACTGGCATTAGTTTAAATTCCTTGGGAGAAAACCAAAAATGTAAAATTTTATTGATTTTAAACATGTTACAGCCATCTTGTGCTATTTCGTATCAAATTAAAGATTGACAATCTCGGTGAGACTTGAACCCGCACTCTTCCAAACCGGGGAATCGCGATATCCAATTTCGCCACCGAGCTGAAATTGTGTTCAGCGGTGGACTTTGACAAGATGATGCTGAAAAATCAATGCAAGATATTTTCTTTCAACATCATATACTTACCTCTCCCAAGAAGCGCCACAAAACTCTATCCTCGGCCTTCCTCATTCAGTCGCTCCTGGGATGCTACCTTTTTAAGGTCGAACGTCCAGCGGCACACACTACGCCTGCCAGGCTTAGATCAAAGGAACTTTTTACTTTGACCTATGCTGCCATGGGAATGCCGATGGGGAGTTCTTTGGCAGATATGACCAGCCCATTACCACTTCAGCTTGCTATTAGTTCTCTGAATATGTCACTTCATTCCGGATGTAATCTCTCAGGGAAACACCGAGCATAGCTCTCTCTATAGGTCGCTGAGCAACTTTGAATTGATGAAGTCTTTTATCATTACAAAAATAACGAACAAGTTTTTTTAAGCCTGTTTCATTCCACTGCTGAACATAGGTTTAATCTTCCAATCATCTCTATCCTGGGCAAGCTCTGGCCACTTGTCGTCAAAAGCATCCAGATCATCCCGCCACCTCTTCTTAGGGAGACCTGGATGCCGACGACCATTTTCTGGGATCCAGGGCATAATTCAACAGACACGGCCGGCCTATAAATGAACAAGATATTTTATTATTTATTTATGCGTAATGAAATAAATAAATTAAACTGAATTGGGCGATAAGAAGTAACAGCGTTAAAATGACCCTTACTCTAAGGCACTAATACTCTTTAACAGGCAAACATTTTCAGGACTATCTCGGTAACGGCTTCCTTTAGCATCACTTCCTTCATTATGACCGGGGCGCACCGTCCTTCCGACGGTATTTATCCGTAATGTTCATGATAGCTGCTGTGACATGTTTTACCGTGTTATAACACGTCCAGGCTGTGACCTGGCACTTTAGCGAGGTGCCTGAGCATGTTTTTTGTACTAAAATTAAACATTTATAAAGGGCTCCTACCGCGTTTTCTGGATTATTCCAGTTCCCGATATTACGCGGCAAGAACCCGTTAAATTGTTTAATTTCTCTTTTCTGTTTTGTCTTTGAAAGACTGGATTAAGGACTGTTATTTAAAATTTATTTAAATATTCACGCTATAATCCTTGATATGGGAGAGCAGAGCCTTAGGTGCTAACCAAAGAGTAGGTAAGGTTATGTGTGTATACAGGTTGTAAGAGACAGGTCTCCGCAAACTGAAACGGTGAATTCAGACCATCAAACTGAACAACTTTCACTATGGAGCCTACCTATAAGGAATCGCGAAAAAACTGGAATCTCACTTGAAAGGTCTACATAAATTGGTTATCCTAAACCAATTTGCATGCTATTCTTAATGATGGCTACATAGGAGTTCTCAATAATTATACCTAACATCTAACATTTACTGTACTCATGTACTCACCCTATTTATTAGCAAATAAATGATTTGTATTTGTACTTCTTATATTGAACACCAGCTAATAGCGACCCTCAACTTGTCGACTTCGTATTTAATTTAGAAGTTTATTTCTTGAAGAGTTTTCAAGAGGTTTAGTTCTATCGGTGGCTAATCGACTTTGGATTTCGTCATTGATCCTCGCTTTTAGATTTTATTCCAGTTTTTATAGTTATCTATAGAGATTGAATTCTATTGTATGTAATTTAAGTTAATCATGCCTTCGACTCGTATAAAAAATAGCCCTTAAGGATGTGAGAAAACACCTATAATCAAACATCTTCAATGTGAGGGAATTGACAAAGCAATCGACTCGACATTGCTTAGGTATAAGGAGACCCCGTTGGTAATAAATGTATCTTATTATCTGCCTCAGTCATCTAATGATAATAATGTGATACTCCAATGAACAGCTAATTTTGATTACTGGAGACTATTCCCCAAGTTTTATCCTAAAGGAATCTCGTTAAAACAATCTAGTTACACAGGAACGTCGAACCGAGGTCGTGGTGGATGTAGTGGCCTATTTCTACTTAGTTTATGTATTTATAGTTTTTTCTGGTCTTCTTTTTTAACTATACAACGTGTTAATGAATTAACGCAAAACTAGAAAGTAGTTTGTTTAGAATCGAGAGCAGAATCGAATTATCATAGTTTCAACATATAGGTAATTTTTTTTTAATATTAAATAATTTCTTTGTAAAATTCAAAATTTACTGAACCCGATGTCAACCCACCACACGGGCACACTCACCCTACTTACTACCAAAACAAGATTCTTAAAATGTATCTATGAGTACGTTAGCGCTTTCATTCATTGCTGAAATGATAACAAATCATATTTGCCTCAAAACATAAAATGCGAATAACTTTAAATTTTAAGTATCAAAATAATGAAATTATTGTTTCAATCTAATTATTTTGTTACTAATTAGTTGGGGTGTATGAGGTTTTGCGCTTATTATAGCCATAATTCGAATTTTACCGAATGTTTATTGTTTCAAAAAAGTAACTCTGTCATGATTAAATTATTTATCTTTTCCGAAAAATCCAGTGCAACCTTAACCGACGGAAATACATGAATGTATGAATATGACGCTTAATAAAGTTGGTGTGTCAGAATCGTAGCGGGCCGTAGTCGCTGCCTACGCCAATCCCAATGGGACAATAGCGTGAGCTTATAAATGTTTGTAGTGTAATATTGCCTCTAATGAAACCGTAGAATGTTAAAACAGCTTTTGATGGATGGATTCCTAGTCTAGTATTCCTTTATAGAAAAGCAGTCAGGTACGCAGGATATTTTAAAGTGCATAAGTGTACGCGCTAAACACAGATGCACTGCCTCATCATTACCCTCCTACGTCTGAAGGAAAGAGAGACCGAACAACAATTATAATACAGGGTGTAGTGCTTCAGACTATCAAACTGAACAACTTTCTTTATGGGACACATATCGAAATCGCGAAGAAAATCTACCGTCCTAATTCCCATTCATTTCAGTCGAGCTATGTTTGCAGTTTTGATATGGACAGCGGTTTTTTTTCGCGATTTCAGTGTTGGTCCCTTAGTAACGTTAGAATAATCTAAATATACAGGGTGAAATTGATATCATTGGCATCCTTTTAAACTAAGAATCTACCCATCAAACTGAACAACTTTTAGTATGGGAGCAAACAGATCGGAGCAAAAAAAAAATCTGCTGTTGCATACATTTGAGTCGAGTAGGCGTTGCAGTTTAGTATGGAACAGCTGATTTTTTTGTTGCTCCGATCGGTTTGCTCCCATAGTGAAAGTTGTTCCATTTGATGGGTAGACTCTTAAGGTGGACTTCCGATGCCAGCGGCCGATGCGACTAACGCGCGCGTCTGACGCGAGGTTATGTCATATTTGACAGAACCTCGCGTCAGACACGCGCGGCCGACGACAGACCTCACTTCCGAGGTCAGCGACTGACGCGTGCCTATTGTCAATATTGTGCAGAGTGTTATCACTTTAGGGTATTTTCCCCGAAATTTAGGGTATGTTCTTATGTTTTGGTGTTTTGTTTAAAAACACAAATAAAAAAAACAATACATATTTTAATAAATAATATTTGATTGATTGATAGATTGTTAGGTTTAGAGAAATCTATGAATGCATTTTTTTTACAGGATTTTTGATAAAATACATTTTTAAGAGTTATTATAATTAGACAGGGATGCGTTGCGTCCCCTTGGCTTTTTAACCTATATATGGATCGCTGTCTAGCTAATAATTATGTTGGCAAGAGGGATTTACCGAAAAAAGAAAAATTAGTTTCAAATGGATCGATAGATGGTGTTATCGCAACGTGGATGAGCGAACTTGCAGATAATAAAATACAAATAAAAAATAGTGAAAATTAAGCAAATTTTCGGTAAAAACATCGTAATATGTCTGGCAAACATTCTTGTTCTGCGTGACGTCAGCACATAGCCGCGCGCGGCCGCGTCCGATGCGATAGACATCGGCCGCGCGCGTCTGACGCACGCGTCAGTCGCTGGCATCGGAAGCGGCGCCATACGTTTTCATAGTAACTAGTATGGCCGCATCGGCCGTCGGCCGCGAGCCGCGCGCGTCAGACGCGTCGGCCGCTAGCATCGGAAGTCCACCTTTAGTTTAAAAGGATGCCAATGATATCAATTTCACCCTGTATAAAAGAAAGTCAGGTTTGTTCGAACACTTATAACTCGAGAACGGGTGGACCGATTTTCATGATTTTTGATTTGTTGCATTTGTCTCCGTCCCGATTAGCAGAATAACTAATAAAAACATAGGAAAATTTACGAAAAAAAAAAAATTCCGCGCGTACGATGTCGCGGGCAACAGCTAGTTAGTAATAAAACCACGTTCCAACTGATCTGAATCATCAATTAAGAAGATCCAATCTCCAAACATAAGTGAATTTAAATAAAACTATAAATAAACTAAATAGCAAATCAAGAAACAACACTGACTCGGAAGCTCGGATCGGTCACCGCATTCGATACCACAATAATAATCCTAGCAGACTAAAGCCCTTGCATCACTGATGCGGTTTACCGACCATTCGGTTCAATCGACCGGCGAGCGTCTCGGTCGCTCTTCTGTGCACTTGTGTAACCGACCGGACGGAACAAATGCGTTTACCTTTAAGGGTGTATCGGTTTTGAAACAGTAAACGATGTTGTTGTTTTATAAATTGAATATGTCCATTGGTTATTCTACTAAAATTGTGAAAGCGGTTTTTCTATTGTACAATACTCATTGTTTTCATTGAGGGTTCTCGCATGTTATAAAACATGACCGCTGTCATGATTTGAACTTATTATAACTTGAGAAGAGCTTTGAGCAATCAGTTAATTAATCTTATGTTTATGAATGCAATGGATAAAACGTCCGGAATAGTCCGGATGTGTACCTAATATTCATAGTGACAAAAAAATACACTTCTTCTTCTTCTTTCTTATCGTGTGGGAAGAGCCCTGGTGTCAGAGTTTTTTCAGACCGCCTTACGGCCTCTGACGTGGTTTTTATGTAACGACTACTACCACCAGAGATAGTAGCCGGGACCAACGGCTTAACGTGCCATCCGAAGCACAGAATCATTTTTCTTTTCAGACAATCAGGTGATTCAGCCTGCAATGTCCTAACCAACTGGGGAAAAACGCACAAAGTGACATATCACTAGGTGTCCTCCGTGGGAATCGAACCCACGACCTCCGTGTCGAGAGCCAAAGCTCTTAACCATTAGACCACGGAGGCAGTTATATATAAAATACACTCACTACTAGCATTATCTTCGAAAATTAGAAACGTTCTCACCGTGCGATACAATACGTAAATAAAGCCCACTATAATTTTAGCTCTGATATGAGATTCAGCGTCCATTATTGGTCCAATGGATTATTGAATCGATAGTACAGCATAAAAATAAAATAAATAACGCTCACAGGCACATACATTATAATGATTCCACGTTAAGCACTATAGGCTTTTTAATATGGAAACCATACAACAACGAGAAAGAGAAGAAACATAAGAAAGAGTATCTCGTACTACATATCGATAGTATCTCGTTCGGTAGGCCCAGCGCAGATAACGACATCCAAAAAAATAGTATAAAATTAATAATAATGCCACATCTAAATTCGTTCAGTGGTTTTTGCGTGATCAGCATTCAAACAGGCTTGCATTTACGATTTTATTATATGTATAGATTAGTTGTACCTCCCTTTTGGTCTATATTGTGTCGCAGATAAAATTTCTTCGCCTGCCTTGGGCTTTAATCGACCGTGTGCAATGTGCAATCGACCGGATGGAACAAATGTGTTCACCTTTAGGACTTGACACTAGCCACTCATGATTTTCATTCATTTCTATCTACTAGCTGAAAATAAAAAAGCGTCGGTGGTGCGTTTAGGAGAGGTATATGGACACTCAATCATGAGTTTCCGGGTTTGAATCCGCACGGACAACATGCCGTGTACCAATGAGTTTGACTAACTTAGGTACAAAATACCGACTGCTCTCACACGGTGAAGGAAAACATCGACCTGTATAATGCTGAAGAAAAATTCTGATTAGTAGTCCATTAATTCGTATTGAGTACGCGTCGTGGACTAACGCCTATACACCCTCCCTGAGGGTAGGCGTGTGCCCTGCAGTGGGACGCATATAGGGTCCTTCTTAATATGCTGACACTTTTTTAAGGGGATGATCAGACCGTCATCCTGACCAAATTTTTCTATGGCATTAACATCGAAATCGCGAAATAAAAATTACCTCTTCCATACAAAACTGCAAACCTACTTTAGCCAAATGTAATGGGACAGTAGATTTTTTTTTTCGCGAATTCGATGTTGGTCCCATAGAGAAAGTTATTCAGTTTGATGGTCTGATCATCCCCTTATGAAAGTGTCAGCATATTAATAAAGACCCTGTAAAGGCTGATGATGATGATCATGGTGAAGTTAGTATTATAATAATCGCTGTTGCTTTCACCTATCGAGTCAATGGCATGTTTTTTTTTTTATATCCCAGCGCAAGATTTTTCTCACATTAAGGAGCACTCCAGCAGCTTCCATGGGCTAACCAACACTCTAAATACTCTTACTCTAATTATTATACATTTTAGAAAGCAAAAGTATTTTGCACCTTGAAACTCTTCACTTTAAATGCTTTACTGTTAAAGCTGACAAATCCCTAGCGGAATCTCAAACCTAGATCTAAAGAACAAAATCTAAACATCTGGAGTATTGAACACTGCAAAATCGCAGGTGCATCGAGGTGTTTATAGTTGTACGAACGGTTAAATGGATACAAGTACATCTTACGTGATGTGAAATCAGGAAATCTTGTAGAAAGAGTTCTTGTTCAGTTTTTCCTCTTACTTACGTTCGCATTGGTAGAAAAATCTCGAGAGTTTGCTAGCTTCGCTATAATAACTTGACTTGTTACTAAGAAAATAGTTTATACCTACTATTACCTAGGTACTTTTTGTATCGTAATATATTTGTAAAAATCAGAAGTCCCATCTCCACCCGACAGGCGATATATTTTTCGCGTTTTCGATGTTGGTTCCATAGAAAAAACCGGTCAAGTACGAGCCGGAACTCGGGCAATTAGTGTTCCTTACTACCAGTTGTTTAACATGGGTCATTGATAAAACCACTATAAATTGACACTTACTTAGTATGTGGTCACATAGTAACTGAAGATCATTTTACACTGGCTTCTCTGGTGTTAGTTTTTTGGGTGTAGAAAAAAAAGTATCTAAGTTAGAGCCACCCTGATAATTTTCCCGCCATCTACACGTTATTTCTAATGTTCGTGATTTTTTTCAGATCTTCAGCAATATTTTTTGAAATAGAGGTGGGGACAGCAATTTCTCGGATTTAATTAAAAATTTTGTTAAACTAAGTTTTTAAAAAAAACTGTGTCAACTGTCTGTTTTTGTGTTTAAAAAAATGAAAAGTATATTTTTAGACTCGTATTTTCATAAGCTTTCAATTGATACCCCACACCACAGGGTAGACATTTTATTTTTGTTTACCCTTTCTTACCCCCCCCCCCCCCCCCCAAATTGCCCCCCTCCCATATAAAATTTTTTTTCTGAGAAAAATGCCAGTGACAGACGGACGGATGGACAGACACCGAGCTGATTCCATAAGTGTACCGTTTTGCCAATTTTGGTACGGAACACTAAAAATGGTTTGATTGTCTGATATTCGCTTAAAATAGTTAATACAATTTTTGAAGGACCCATGTATAGTTTTAGGACTCGATGGTCTACAAGCTAGTCTTAATTTCGAATTCGAAAAATCCTAATGGTTCTATCACATCAACAGATTTACTATTTAACAAGAATCATTTTAATATTCTTTACTTTTATATTTCAATTCAATTCAATTCAATTCAATTATACTTTATTTCACACCAAAAAGAAAAAAAACATAGTATACAGAGAGCAAACAATCAGGAAATACAAAGGCACAAAAAACAGGCGGTCTTATCGCTCAAAAGCGATTTCTTCCAGACAACCTTGGGGTAGAGGAAATAGGAAATATTTCATATTATTTAATATGAAAAAATTAACGGAGTGTTTGCTTTGTTTCAGGTAATCAATAACGTCACAACCGATACGTCGTAATGGCAGATAATTTGCAGTAACAAGAATTTATTATTAAATTTTTGGGCGCATGGCTCAAAATACATAACCTGACAATTTCATGTCGCTAAAATCCAATTATATGCGTACAATGCACTTAAATAATTAGATTTAAGCGACATTAAACCAACGACACTGTGTCCATAATCCATTAAAAGTGATGCGACCATAATCCACTACCTGACACGTAGACAGAGTTTAGATTATTCAGAATTTATAGGGACTGAATTTATATTTTTCTTTTTTAAATCCTGGAGATTTTTTAAGGGGTTGATCAGACATTCTGGACAACTTTCTCTATAGGACAAAGATCGAAATCGCGAAAGAAAATCAGCTGACCCTGGATTTCGGTGGAGTAGGTTTGTAGTTTTATATGGCACAGCTGATTTTTACGTAGAGAATGTTGTTTAGTTTAATGGTCTGATCATCACTCTTAAAAACCTTCAGTATTTTATTAAAGTCCAGAGAATATTAATATCTCCGATAAAGGGCCCTATCTATTCCCTCGGGGAATTCCCCGCATTCTCTAGAGCAATTGCTCTAGAGCATTTTTTATACCAAAGAATCGTCAGAAAAGTACCGCGGACATTTAGCTCAACAGTTAGTTTCAGTAGTTTTCCACGAAGTCCGCTTTTAGTAATTATAACCTGTACGTTGTCTGCTACTGCACTTAAAATTATAAAGTAAAATTTGGATACTTGGTATTTACTCTATGTATCTGTGAAAATTGAAAACGTTAAATTCCTCGAATGGTACTGTTAATTGAAATACACGTTCTACTTGTTCCAGGAATTCTGCAAACGAAAATTATTAATTAAATATTGTTATGGTTGTTATTGCTACCTCATAAGCTCTTTCTCACATAGGATTTAGTAGAATACTTGATATTATTCGAGTATCAGTAAGTACTTAAGTAGGTATGTTATAGTATGTGTCATTGTTTTAATGATGATGATGTCTTCCTTGCCGATACGGCTACGGCGACTGCTGCTGGTATGATGGGCTTCGCTGATGTGCCCTGATGTGACTTATATAGCCAATCTTTGCGGTGAAAGTACGTCCGCATATGGTACACTTGAGCGTGCCATTCTCGTAGTTATATTGTATAGCCGCAGGTGGTCGGGCTTTGAGTTGGTCCCGCTTGATATCGAGATCCTCTCTCCTCTTTTCTTCAAAGGAGGAAACATTTGTCTGGACGAGATGCCTCCATTCCGGGCGCTTAGCTGCGCGTTCCTCCCAGCTCTCTGGGTCTATAGCACAGTTTTTCATGTGCCTCTTCAGCACGTCCTTGTAACGAAGAAACTGGCCCCCTCTTCTGCGCTTGCCATCTCTGAGCTCCGAGTAGAGGACACGCTTCGCCAACCTTTTGTCTGACATGCGGAAGACGTGGCCGCACCAGCGTAGTTGCCGTCTCATTAGATAGGCTTCGATTCCACTAACATTGGCACGCCGCAGCACCTCTGTGTTACGAATGCGGTCCGCCCATTTTATGTGCAAAATGCTGCGAAGACATTTGAGGTGAAACCTATCTAACGTCCGAATATGCCTACGATATAAGCACCACGTCTCAGCGGAATAGAGAAGATTGGGCAGTACTACGGCCATGTACACAGCGATCTTAGTCGACCTTCGGATGTCGTGTGAACGAAACAGCCTCCACTGCAGCTTCCCAAAGGCCGCAGAAGCGGCGCCAATCCTGCTATTGATCTCGGCATCTAGGTCCCCCTTAGCCGTCAGGGTACTTCCCAGGTATCTGAACTTATCCACCTGCTTCAGAGTGTCCTCACCTAGGCGTATGTTCAGTGTAGAACCGGCTGTTTGTAGTGTATCCAAGGACATAACCTCGGTTTTTTTGACACTGATTTTTAACCCGTACCTGCAGCATGCCTTATCTAGTTGATTCATCAGCTGTTGCAGACTCTCAGGGGAATTAGCTACAAAGCAAAGATCATCCGCGTACATTATTTCTGTGATGATGCTAAGAGAGACCCTGGTATGGGCCTTGAGTCTAGTCAGGTTAAACAACTTTCCGTCAGTCCGAAAGCGTATATGGATGCCTTCCAGTGTGTGCTGTAAAGTTTCCCGAACCACCACAGCGAAGTACAGGGCGAACAGAGTAGGTGCCAAAACACATCCTTGTTTTACTCCACAGGTTACGGAGAAGAACTTTGTCTGCTCGCCATTTGCTGTCACACAGCAAGTCATATCATCGTGGAGAAGTCGGATTAGCCTTATAAACTTTTCTGGACACCCACACTTTTCCAGAACCAGCCACAGGGCCTCGCGAGGAACACAGTCGAATGCCTTCTCTAGATCCACGAAGCAGAGGTGGAGCGGTTGGTCTTGCTCTTTACTCTTCTCCTGCAGTTGCCGCAGACTGAAGATCGCCTCACAGGTTCCTCTCTCAGGTCTGAAGCCAAATTGGCTCTCCGGTAAAAGTGTTTCGGAGATGGGTGTGAGTCTGTTCAAAAGAACCTTGGCGAAGATTTTTCCAGGGATGCAAAGCAGCGATATGCCCCGGTAGGAGTTACAGTCGGAACGGTCTCCTTTGTTTTTATACAAGGAGCAGATGCGAGAGACTTTAAAGTCATTTAGAGGTCATTACTGCAATTATCCAACAACCAAACAACAAGGCAGTCGGTGTTGACGATATTTCGGGAGAACTATTGAAGCATGGAGGAGAGAAGCTGCATTACATCCTATGGAAATTGTTTTTGCGAATGTGGAACGAGGAACGTGTACCGGATTGTTTTAATAGTAGATTGCTAACCAAGGGATGAAAGTGATCCATTTCACACGAGATGTTTGGCGCCCCGAACCAAAGGTGAGGGGCGCCCATAGTTCGAGTGTGAAATGGGTACTTTCACCCGAGTTAAACACTCTGCTTTTCATCACGATTACGAGGAAATTAACCAAAAACCAGATGAATTCATTTTAGGCTGCGTTTCAAAACGTTTGAAAATCACTCGGGTACCAATACGAAGTAGAAAAAAAACATAGAAAGATAGTGGATGCTAGAGTGAGACAAATATACTTCCCTAGTGATTTTTACACGTTTTGAAACGGATCCGAAAAATTAATTAGCAACATGTGCTTTCCCTCCCTTTTTTTCTTTTTCGCGCAAGGCTGCGTTCCGAACCTACGCCCCAGGTGCACCCCGAGTGCAACTTTTCACACTAACGCCGTTCAGGAGTGCGATTTTTGAACATCATACGAGCGACTCGGCAGTATAAAATGTCATAATTACTATGGAGATTATGCATCTTTTTACTGCCGATTCGTTCGTATGATGTTCAAAAATCGCACTTCAGAGCCTCTGTGAAAAACGTTCTACCATAGAGCAAGTTGAAAAAATAACCGCACCCAAAGTTCGTGAACGCAGCCCATCTTAATGACTTTTTTTTAAACTTTTTTTTTAAATTAGGTACTTTTTCTTCACGCAGAAAACAAAATGCGTATAATTTATACAAAAGTATTGAAATGTTACTAATTATTGTTATTATTATTAAATTCCAATATTTTTGTTCGTAATAATTATTAAAGTTAAGAATTTTAATATAATGTTATCGAAGTGTGGCTGTATAGGTTTCTGCCTTTGCTCAGTATAGAGTGGTATAGACGTAGATTTTTTTTTAAATTACTTTTCCGCCCTAGGGAAGAAATGTATCACTTTCAACCCGCTTCTTAGATAAACAATGAACTACTTTCAGAGTATGAGTGATGAAAAATTTATAAATTTTAAGACAGGGTGTTAGTGTAAACAGTTCCATGATTGTACCCATGCTAATTAACGACTTTCCCTAAGAAAGGAAATGAGCAACAAAAATTATTGACTTTTCATACCAAATGCAAATAGGCTGATCGAACGTTTAGTATGAAAAGTTTAATTTATATTTTGCGAGTCTCCCTTATATTCCTTTGAGAAAGTTGATTAGTATCATGGGTATAATCACCCATTAAAGTAACGCAACTGTCTGCATTAACACTCGAATATTGGAATAAACACTTAAAACACAGAAAAAATATCTAGTCGTATATTCTGTCTATGTCGAGCCGCCTCAACGTCGATTCTATTACAGACTTTTAAATCGACTGTAGTTAAACCTACCAGAATTAGATTTATAATTATTACTAATGTTCTAGTAAACTCAAAAATTTTCTAGTAAGTTCTACAATTTTCTAGTAAACTCTGCTAATACCACCTAATACATAAATATTTGCCACGATGTTTTTCTCCTGTAGGTATAATTATCAAAGCGACTAAAGCTCCTGCCTGTGTAAAAGGTCTCAAAACTATTTCAATTCAGAGTCGTGCTCGTACCCGTGCTCCCGAGTAGGTAGTGTGTGGAATCTGACTCGACCCCGATTGTGTATGTGCTTTGTTAGTACGAGGACTACGAGTGTCACGTGCGCCCTATACGCTCATGTTCTGGAGTTTAGAGGCATGCTAAATTGCTATTTATTGTTTAGGAGAGAAGGATATTTGTTTGCTGAATTTCCTAAGCACTCTTTTAAATTTTATTTGTCCTACAAAATAAAATTTTAAAGAGTTTTGATAATTATCACTACTACTTTCAGGCTATTACGGTTCAAAAGATATAGCCCTAAATAGGTAGGATAGGTAGGACAGATAGACGGACGGACAGCGTTGAGTCCAGTTTTTACCCTTTGGGTACGGAACCCTAAAAATATGCTGTTTTGTTCACACAACTTAAAAACAGCATGTGATCATACCATGCAAATTGTGATAATAATCCATTTAAAAATAAGGCCAATAACAATTTATGATAAACTCGCCGATAAACTGCTGTACAGTCTGGTGTGGTAATTTTTAAGACACACACATTTACCCTTTGAAGTGAATAAAAAAATTTATAAAAAATAAATTTTATTTTATTCATAAAATGTGGATGCATAGTTATTGCGTTTAAACATTTTGAAATCTTCAGTTAATTTTATTTCCAAGTGATTTCCAACTAATCAATCAAACACTCTTCCAAGGAGATTGTATACTTCATTTGTTGTCAGTACCGGCCGAATTAAAAAAAAATATTTATGGCCAGATGAAGAAAAAGCTTTTGTTTTTTTTTTCTAAATGGCCGACACGATTTTTTCGTAATAAAAAGTGGCCAGTAATTTTATAATCAAAACGATATAAGAACTTTTTGTATAAACGTCTAATATTTATTTATTCAAAGAAATAACATGATTTTTAATTTTAAGTGAAATCGCAGCCCTGAACTAAATTATGTGTAGGTATAGTCAGACTATTACGAGAGATAAGTGTACTTTTTGCAACCATAAGCAGCAAGGCTGATTCAGTGTTTATAGGGTGTAGAGCACCTCTGTGATGGGGTTGACGTCGGTCTGCCTGCATATCGTCAGTCGGTTTAGGAGATACAGCCGTTCAAAGGTGAGTTATGGGTGCAAAAAATGGCCGATCAGCAGCAAGGCTGATCGTATGATACTATTGTAATATGCACTGAGGCTATGTGAACAGTACAAAAACTGACGTGGTTCATCAGTCGGTTTAGGAGATACAGCCGTTCAAAGGTCAGTTATGTGTGCAAAAAACGGCCGATCAGCAGCAAGGCTGATCACAGGATACTATTGTAATATGCACTGTAGCTAAGTGAACAGTGCAAAAACTGACATGATCCGTCAGTCGGTTTGGTAGGTACAGCCGTTCAAAGTTTCAAAAATTAATGGTAATAAAAAAAAAATGATTTCCCGAAAGGATGATCATAGGATATTATTTTAATATGCACTGTAGTTATGTGAACAGTAAAAAAACTGACATGATCCGTCACTCGGTTTAGTAGGTACAGCCGTTCAAAGTTGCAAAAATTAATGGTTAAAAAAAATAATGATCTCCCGAAAGGATGATTATAGGATATTATTATAATATGCACTGTAGTTATGTGAACAGTACAAAAACTGACATGATCTGTCAGTCGGTTTAGTAGGTACAGCCGTTCAAAGTTGCAAAAATTAATTTTTACAATAAAAAATAATGATCTCCCGAAAGGATGATCATAGGATATTATTGTAATATGCACTGTAGTTACTATACGCAGTAGCTATGTTAACACTATTTAAACTGACATGATAATGTCGGTCAGTTTAACAGTTATTACCCCTAGTTAAAAAGAAACTTGCTGCTAAAAATTATTAGAAGTAGTTTAGTGGTTATGAGTTTCGTTAGGTACTAGTATTGAAAAGTGAATGTTCAGAGTTTATCTCTTTGATATCTTCCTGATTTGTATCTCTGACTATCCCCTCGGGGAATATAGTCAAAAGCACTATGCTATGTTGTGCTTGTAATGAACATGACTCGTCAATCAGATTACAAACAGTCGTTCAAAGCTCATGGTTGCAAAAGAATAACGATCTCCAATAAAAGCCTGATTATGTGGTGTAGCTATGTAAGTACTGTTAAACTGACATGCTAATTATGTCAGTCCGTCAGTAGTTATCAAGGAACATACTACTCGTAGTCAAAGAATAATTATATACATATACTAACGTAACCGTAGTCTTAATCACTGCTAGCAGAGAGAGGTGAGTTACGATTACGTTGAAAAAATCAAGGGGCACAACACAACCGAGGACTGTGCCGAAGGAAATTTTTGAGTGAAAACTTAGTCTATCCTTTTTGGTAGTTAGATATGATCCGAGCATACCTCGTAGGTAGTCAACAGTAGGTAGAATAACTTGCACAACATGAACAACTCGGTCGACTTGGACAACTCTGACAACTCGGTCAAATGATTTGACTTGTTCAAGTTGTTCATGTTGTCCAATTAAGTACTTTCGACAACAAAACATCTCGGACAACATGAAAAACTTGGTCAACTTGGACAACTCTGACAACATTGTATAAGTTGACCAAATCGTCAGAGCTGTTTATGTTGCCCGAGTTTTTCATGTTGGTCGAGTTGTTAATGTTGTTCGAGTTGTTCATTTGAACACCTCGACCACGACCAAGTTCTAATAGCGATTGTAGTGTATAGCAATAAAGAGTAGTTAATGCGGAAATCGCCGGTAGCGCCATCTATCGGCTGGTGCGGTCTGTGGTCAATATCTATCGTTCATTCGCTCGGTATTCGTGCACCGACCGCCGTGCTGTGCGGACGTGCGCTAGTCACATTACTAGTGAAGACTATATCTGTGTTTCATTATATACATCAACCTCAACCAACCCTTAGTAGAAATGTGTATTCTACATTGGCGACGACGGGATTCGAAATTCACGTGAGTAAAGTGTTTATCAGTTTGTTGAGGGTTGAAAATTAACTGAAAATTAAGTGCCAACGAAATAAAATCCACCAGTTAAGGACACCCAGTTAAGGAAGCTAAGCGAGTTATTTAAACACAATCGAAGACGGTTTCTACTGGCGTTGCTTTGTTTGTTGCCTAAAAAGTTACACAGTGTTAAAATATATTTCAAAAGAAAAGTAAAAATAGTTTTGTCTCGATTTTAAATCGTTTATTTGGAATTATCTTAATTATCTGGTTTCTGCTAGCATTGCTTTGTTTTTGCCTTTGCCTAGTGATAAAAATATATTTCAAAAGAAAAGAAAAAATAGTTTTTTGTCCCGATTTTAAATCGTTTATTTGGAATTATCTACATACTGTATTTCTTTTCCCACATGTCGACCATCGAATGCTGGAGGAAAGATGGGAGACCAGACAGGAGGAAGGTGTGGGACAACACGGGACGGCGCGGCGCCTAGGATGAACAAATGTACGCTAGCGCCAGCTGTGGACATCAATCTTTAAGGTCACGTAATCATTCCTTATTACTTTAAACGATTGAAAGAATTTATTCAAGTCGCTCCAGGCTCACTGCCCGTCACACGTGACTGGACGGAGTTCCGGTGCTGGTGGGGCAAGGGTGTTCTGGGGTTTCTGAGTCTCTGACTGCTCCTCGGGGAGTGTACTCGTGAGCATATACTAATGCATGCTTGTAGTCCGTCATTATGCCCTAATGGGTATCCAAAATACGCGCATTAACCTCTCGTATGCCGGAAAAGCCAGACACAATAGAAATAAATGGTTTTCATCATGCTGATGCGCGTTCCTGCATACCAAAGGTTAAGAATAGTGTCTTGATTCGAGACAAACAGGATTAGGTAACCAAGATATGCCAAGTGAGTTTATTCCAATAGTTTTTTATACTTATATTGACACATTGTCATTTTTAAGTAATTGTCTTACTTCGTAGTTGTGATGGTCTCTAATAAAAGTTACTTATTACCATTATGCGTACCGAACATTCTACGTATAGAACATTCGGCGTAACCGATGTTCGGCGTAACGAACATTCGACGCCACGAACATTCGGCAAACGAACTTTCGGCGTAACAAACATTCGGTGTAACGAACATTCGGCGTAACGAACATTCGGCGTCACGAACATTTGACGTAACGAACGTTCTGAGTAACGTACATTCGACTTAACGAACATTCGGCGTAACGAACATTTGGCGTAACGAACATTCTGATGTCACAAAAATTTAAGTTTTAATCCAAAGTTTTACGTTTTGAACGTTTTACTTATTGGACATTCTCAGTGTAGGTATGCGAGAACAATAACAACAACACAACAACACAACAAACAACAACAACACGACAACACAACCGGAGCTTATTTGGTGGTACTAGTTCATGAAAATATTTCAATTCAAACATCAATAGTACCAACATAATTTCCGATCATCATCATCATCCGATTTGTTACCGGAACTTGTTTGACGTATTCTATACTTTATAGAATTTCAATTCAGTAACCTTACGTTGATCTTATCTTTGCAACATTGTTGTTAATGTCATAATTATGGATATAATTACTCCAGGTGAAACTAATTAGTTTCTTTGGCTATTTGAGCAAGGAATTTTATATTTTAAGGATCAATGTAAATTCAGACAATTATTTACAAAAAGTATTAGAAAATGATTAGGTGATTTCTTATTAAATTTAGTATTTCTGGAAATACCTACTCACATTTTAACAAGAAACATTTCATCTCAGTTGAGAGAAGATTAATAACTGTATCATATTCAAGCATCATAACATTCATGACCAAACCGATAATACTGGTTAACAATTTTGTTCGCAGATTGTATGTTCCTAGATGTCACAGAAAAACCAGCCTTCAACAGGACGACTGCTAAGGCGCCGATTGAACCATACCTCCTTGCTTTAGTGCTTAATAAAGAGAAAATGTCTCCAATTAATAGCTAAGAGGTTTGAAATGGTCAGGGTGATTACTCTCATATTGTCAGCTTGTAGCTGGTTAATGGTTAGTGCTTTACCATGTACAACTGGTTTATAATGTTTATAATTTTGTTTAATAATTTTATTGTTTATTTTAATTTGGAAATCTAATTCATGTAAATTGAATGTGTATACGTCTGCAAAGACAAGGTTCGGAGTGATCTTTAAATTGCAACCTGCCATCTCATGTACTTGAATTCTATGCACAATAAAGAATTTTATTATTATCAACAAACAGTTACAAACAGTACAGTTGGTCATTCAATTGACATTGGCAGCTTTTAGCTGGTCATTCAATTGACATTAGAAACTTGTAGCAGGTCATTCAATTGACATTAGCATCTTTCAGCTGGTCATTCAATTGACATAGGCAGCTTTTAGCTGATCATTCAATTGACATTAGAAACTTTTAGCTGGTAATTCCATTGACATTAGCATCTTTCAGCTGGTCATTTAATTGACATTAGCAACTTGTAGCTGGTTATTCAGTCATTCAATTGACATAGGCCGCTTTTAGCTGGTTATTCAATTGACATTAGAAACTTGTAGCTGGTCATTCAATTGACATTAGCATCTTTCAGCTGGTCATTTAATTGACATTAGCATCTTTCAGCTGGTCATTTAATTGACATTAGCAACTTGTAGCTGGTCATTCAATTGACATTAGCAACTATCAGCTGTTCATTTAATTGACATTAGCAACTTGTAGCTGGTCATTCAATTGACATTTGCAACTTGCAGCTGGTCATTCAATTGAAAAAAAAACTGTTATTTCATTATCAGCACCTTGTAGTTGGTCATTCAAATGACAAGTCAAATAAATTATTATAAGCAGCTCGTAGTTGGTCATTCAGATGACAAGTCAAATAAGTAATTATTAGCAGTTTGTAGTTGGTCATTCCATTGACATTAATATAAGGAATTAATGACTTATTGCTCTTTCTTCTTTGCATAGATAAAATCTGTATCTTACCTAATCACTGCAGGCACTGCACTGTTAATTTATTCATTTGTATGTGTTAAAGTATACTACACTGTACTTGAACCAAATCGGTTAGTTATAAATTCATAATATTTTAAATAAAGAATATAATTTCAGTGCAAGCAAGTCAAAAAACAAAATGATTTGCAGTTCTGTAATAATATTACGCCACGCAATTAAGTTGAAACAACAGTTGCACTTAATTCATGTACATTGTAATTAAAAATAGCATTATTTTTTTTAAAGCCTACCAAATGATATAACTGTATGTTTCGTAAAAGGAAAACATTATTAGTGTTTAAATAATAAGTAAGTAACTAATGTTTCAGATACATACCTAAGTATACCTTACATTAGACAATATTTTCATGAGTTTCATGACGTTACATGTAACTAACAACTAATTGCTAAATTGGTTATAGTTTATTTTATTGTTATTGTTATAGAAATGTATGTATGTATAAGGGAAATTAATTATAATAACTTATTCACTGTTGAACGGCAGGAAATATTATGCCAATTTATAAAATTTATTTGGAATACTGCTTTAGTGACTGAATACTTATGTATAGCAGACAAAATAACTCATAGGGTAGACCACCATCAGACCCTTTGCTAAAACAATATTCGTGAGTACCAAGATAGCGGAATCAAATCTCAAGTTTCTAGTCTAGCATACTGTTGTAGTAGGCTAGACTTCTTTTTATTTTTGGTTTATGGACGGAATGACTTACCAAATGGTGAGAGAATGACAAGCTTTTCAACCACAAAAATTTATTCCAATATTAGGAACAATCGAAGCATAGCATACCTAATGGGGTAGAACTTTTTACAGACAAAAGGGGAAATAGATGAATAAGACAGGGCATTGGCTGAAATTGTGCTCGTGACATAGAGCCCTAAATGAGAGCGACAGTAATGTGTGGACTCTGATTTTTTACTTGCCCGTAACATTAAATTGTGACTGCGTATTAAATTGCGAATCTTTTGAGTAATTGCAACACCGTCAAAGATCAGCATTAAAGTGGGTCAAAGAACATTTAATTAAATTATTACGATTATTATTTTATTTAGGTATCAGCATTTTGTCTGTATAGGTTGAGTAAAATAGTATCTATTTATTAAACGGGTCCATTAAATTGAAACTGCTGATTTCTCAAAACTAGTCTAGTCGACTAACTAAAGGTAACTACTGTACATAGCTAGTAACGAAAGCGACCTAGTGTACCTTACTTAATATTGTTGTCAGTCAGCGTTATATCAGCATTCATGAAACTGTAAAATTATATGGGTGACATGCAACTATGAAGTTGTTAGCGAAAGCTAAAATATCATGCAACAATAAAATGATATGGGTTACAGAGCCATGCAATTATCAACTTGTTAGCAAAAGCTAAAGGGTCATGCAAATAAAATAGCTGTGAGTGCTTAATTGCAATGGCTGGCACCCGCCAGAATATTTTGAGTGCATAAGTGTATGTGCTTATCACAGATTCACTCTTTAGTCCTTACCTCCTTAATTTGATAAAACGGAAATGGATACGATCTTGAAGCAGTGACTTTGACTAGTAGTTAGCCAAAATAAATAAATAAGAGATAATAAAGGTCTATGGAACGTTATTTTTGTAGGTTTACTTACACCTATCAATAGAAAAATATTTTTACAGGGAAGGGATAGTATAGAACAGAAGTAACAATAACTGAAATGTGTTAATATAATGAGATTGTAATTTCCATAAACATTGTTTATCGTTGAATTTGGTGTTTGACAATTTCAGATCAATATTTGATAAATATCTATTTTCTGTAAACAAATTAGTCTCAATAACTTATTCGTAATTTGTTTAATGTAATAGCATTGATTACAGTCAACACTGTATTGTAAATAAGATTTAAGAGATTAGATAAACTGTGGAGTTTCTTGCGCTGCTTCTTCTCCACGGGCTATACCTTCCGAAGCGGTGGTAGATTCGAGTAAACGTAAAAAATAAATTAAAACAAGAAAGGGATGTAGTGTATAGCAATAAAGAGTAGTTAATGCGGAAAGCGCCGGTAGCGCCATCTATCGGCTGGTGCGGTCTGTGGTCAATATCTATCGTTCATTCGCTCGGTATTCGTGCACCGACCGCCGTGCTGTGCGGACGTGCGCTAGTCACATTACTAGTGAAGACTATATCTGTGTTTCATTATATACATCAACCTCAACCAACCCTTAGTAGAAATGTGTATTCTACAGCGATATTTCAGCCATCCCGGGTCTTGAAACGATCCTGGGATTGTTAATAATTAATAACAATACCGTCTTATAACCAGCCTTAATGGCGGTAAAAATTTTTTGCAGCCATGACCTTTGAACGGGTGTACCTACTAAACCGACTGACGAATCATGTCAGTTTTTATACTGTTCACATAGCTAGAGTGCATACTACAATAATATAATATATAATATTAATATAATATGATTATTCACATATCTGACGTCAGATTCGTGTTAAAAGATCACAGAAACCCCCAGACATCGATTTTGGAAGCAATCGATCGAGAAACAAAAAGTTAAAGATGGCGGCCACTTTTCTCAAATCTGACATTGGATTCATGTTCGGTGTCCACACGGACCCTCAGGTTTTGGAAGCAATCGGTTGATTGAGAAACAAAAAAGTTCAAGATGCATTAGATATCATTGGTTGGGATTAGGGTTGCCAACCCTACTATATAATATAGTATCCTACTATATTAGGGGCCCTACTACTATAATTCTGAGAAAAATATATATTAGGCAAAACTACTATATTTTGATGAGCAAATAATTTATAGAGAATTTAAATTTATTGGTACTTAGGTCCAATAAAAATGACCAATTACTTAACATTATTTTAACAATTTTCTTTCTCTTCAACACAATTTGTTCCATAAACAATTTTCTACTAAATATACTACTGAAAAGTGATAACAAGTTTTCCTAAAGTCAAATTTATCTTTTTTTTTTTGAAATTATATTATTTCTGTATCGAATCCAGCGACTTCTGCGTTTACAGGATGCATTATTTTCTATAACGAATATTAAGTAGAGAAATGATTGTTCCTTAAAAATAAAAACCAATAAATTAAAAATTCAAACCAAAAAGTAGCAAACAAAATCTTTTTGAAAAAATTTAAATTAACGAATTCGAAAAATACTATATTTTTTCTTATTTTTCCCCGATCTACTATATTTTTTCGGGCACTAAGGCTCGAAATACTATATTTGGTCCAAAAAAAGTTGGCAACCCTAGTTGGGATGTTCGGAGTCCACGCGTACCTTCATTATATCGAATTTAGGAGCAAACGATTTAGTAACTAAAGAGTTAAAGAAAGCAACCATGTGATTCAGACTAGACATGAGCGCCGATTATAACTCAGTCGGCGGCGGCGCGCCGACTTTTAGGGGTCGGCGGCGGCGGCGTCGGCGGCGTGGTCTTGAAAAATCTACCTTATTTAAAGAAAAATTAAAAACCATGGTTTTTAGTATCTTATGTTATCCAGGATAGTAAAAACAAACTGTACATGAAGGGAAAATACTTTAAATAATGGTAGGTAGCGAGTTTTTTGTAAGAATAAAATCATTTATATTTTTAGATGGTGAAATCGAACATTTCGAACATATTAATTCTATAGAACTTTAATATGAAGGTCGAGTAGGACCTTAATCATTCCACACGCCAGTTTTTACTTCATTATCAGCCTGACTTCATCCTGTCGCTGCGCGTCGTTGTCGGCCAAGTGGTAAAGGGACGTTCCAGTTCTTAGAGGATTCAGTGGTCTACATACTTAGACAATTTAATAGTAAGGACTGGCCTTGCGGTAGCATTTCCACTCTGCCACGGTATTAGATCAATTAATCTTGCGCATTTACACTCAATTTTATACCTTATCACTAAACGAGACAGCCTATAATAGCGAAACAATAATTTTGAACTTAGAACGTTTGGGGTTCACTCGAGACTACTTTTCATGATTTTTAACATTTAAAATTAGAATCTAAAGTTATAGGGAATAAAATCCAAAGTTGCGGATTTCATGTTACCTCGCCCCCCCGCAAAAAGTGGCAGAAAATTTTGATAGGAGAATGACACGCGTTACGCCTCCATACTATTAAATTGTCTAAGTCTACATACTACTCTAACTACTTCGATACCTAATTGACCAGCTCATAGCTTACTAATTTTAAGAGCTATTTCAACTTCCTACTTTAAAATATCTTTTCCGTTGGCAGATACGAAAAGCTGATTGAGTTTACATGCTCTTGCAAACTCCGTGTGCGAGGTGAGGAGTTGTGCCTTTAGTAAACAGATTAGTTTTTCGATATATTTTACACTATTTCACTCTTTTGCAGTCAATTTGGCCTAGCCTGCTAATCTAGTGGGTAATTGAACAGTCGGTCGTAGTAGGAGCATCATACAGTCATACCTATCTCAGTATGTCAATGCATCAGACAATCGGGCATCGCTGCCAGGATTCCATAGCACAGTCATCACAATGGAGATGAATAATATTTTATCATAGTAAACAAAGGCTAGATTTATCGGCCTCTGTGCAGTATTTTACCATACATTAGCCATGAATTAACAAATATCCGTGCGCGTTTCGCTCGCTCCAGGTTTTTCATGTCATCATTATCTCAGCCGATAGAATACTGCTGGACAAAGGTCGCCTCCAAGGATCGCCACATCCAACGGGTTCCTGCCGCCTCCACCAGGTCGTCGTTCCACCTTGGGGGCCTACCCACGCTGCGCTTCCCGGTACGCGAACGCCACTCGAGAACTCTTCGGCCCTACCGGTCACCTGTTCTGCTAGCAATATTTCCCGCCTATTGCCCATATAGTTTAGCAATTCTTTGGGCTATGTCAGCTACTCTGGTACTTCTGCGGATGTCTTCAATTCTGGTCCAATCTCGCAGGGAGACTCCGAGCATAGCCCTCTTCATTGCCCATTGCCCATTGGGTGACTTCCAGCCTTTTTATGAGGCCTTGAGTGAGCGGCCACGTCTCTGTTCCTCACTGGCAATACACACTGGTCACTGGTGACTTTTCAGACCAACTAGTTCGCTGCTAAGATCATCGAGCATTCTACTGAGCTTCTCCAAGGTCTCCGACATGCTGACTATTTCATCGGAAAACCGAAGGTGACTGATATACTCGCCGTTTATGTTGATGCCTAGCCCTTTCCAGTCCAGAACCTTGAAACCATCTTCACCTCATCATCTTCGGTGAATAGTTTCGGAGATATAACGTCTCCTTGCCTCACACCTCGCTGGGTAGGATAGGTTTTGAGTTCTGCCATATTCGCGTTTTTTTTAAAGTATTTCAGCATCTCTATGTACCGTTAGTCTACTTGGCATCGCTGAAGAGACTTGACTGAAGAGACGAAACGGGCTGTCTGCAGTACAGACAGCCCGTTTCGATCGAATCAAAGGATTTTTATCTACGTTCTATAAAATGTCAAGTTCACGTTTTGTTTAGGATTTTGTATTGCACACTGAATTCTATAGGTCCCTGGCTCAGATAGGAGAGTTCTGATTTTTTTTTAACACGCACTAGTTTATTATTTTATTAGCATTGCATGACAAGCAGAATGCAGATAAATTGTAAGCGAGCAAAGTCTATTTTTATTATCTTTCTGTTAGGGTCATCAATATCTGCCAAACGCTCAAAGTAGGTTCGATAAAAACAAAGTATGTTTATAGTAATAAAATAATAATTTAGCCTGAAACATTGCTATTTATTTCTCTAAGTTGTTTCTCAATAACGGCTATGTCTGAATAATTGCGAATACGACTTCCGAGAACTGACGTTTTTGGGGAAATTAACTCGCTAAGCTCAAGATCAGCGCGCCGACCGTGCTTGTCGGTGGCGGCGGCGCGGAGAAAATCGCGGCGGCGGCGGCGCGGACATGTGCGTTCGTTCATGAGTGTATGCGGGAGGGAAGGAGAGGGGGGGGGTGTATGTGGAGGTGTGTTTTCAGCCCAGGTTTTCGGTGGATTCTTGGATTAATTTAGAATGACATGGTAAACTTTTAAATCGTTACTTAAATTAACGAATACACACACCCACACTGCTACCTACATACATACCTACCTACATTATATACCTACATACCTACCTACATATGTTCCTGCATACATACTTACATACCTACCTACATAACAAACATACTTACAAACCTAGCTACCTGCATACATACCTACAAACCTACCTACCCCTCCCCCTTTATAATTTGCCCTTTTCACAAATCCGGGCGGGTCTACCTTTTTTCTGAATGCCGAACTCGCCCTGTGTTGAAGGCGACATGTCCCCTTCCTATTTCTAAAGAGTGGCAATTTTTTACTGGCGAGTTGTCACCGAACTCGAAAATGTATACCTGTTTCTGCTGTTTCGTTTAAGCCGCAAAAATTGTCATGTTTGTGTTCGGTAGCGCAAATAAAAGAATATTTTATTTTACCTCATAAATACTTTCATTCTTTTTATAATTAAAGCAATTTGCGCGAAATTATTCCCTAACCTTTGCAAAATATCAAAAATGCACAACGTTAGTGTTAAATTTTTCACTTCTACCGGCACTCCCGGAGTGCAACCCGTTGTTTTTTTTTTCATTTTAGCGTTTATAACCGGTGAATTGTTAGACAATGATGTCAGTTTTAATAGTGTCTACATATCTACTGCGTATAGTGCGTATATGACAATACTTTCATATGATCAGGCTTTCCGGTAGTCATAAAATCTTTATAAACATTAATTTGTTCAACTTTGAACGGCTGTACAGTCAGCAGCAATAAGTTATTATACACTTTAGTACTACGGCGTAGAACAAAAGTGTATGCAACTTATTGCTGCTGACTGTACCTACTAAACCAAGTGACGAATTATCTCAGTTTTTATCGTGTTCACATAACTACAGTGCATATTACAATAATATCCTATAATCATCCTTTCGGGAGATCATTATTTTTTTGTAACCATTAATTTTTGCAACTTTGAACTGCTGTACCTACTAAACCGAGTGACGGATCATGTCAGTTTTTTTAGTGTTCACATAACTACAGTGCATATTACAATAATATCTTACAATCATCCTTTCGGAACATCATTATTTTTTTGTAACCATTAATTTTTGCAACTTTGAACGGCTGTACCTACTAAACCGAGTGACGGATCATGTCAGTTTTTTTACTGTTCACATAACTACAGTGCATATTAAAATAATATCCTATGATCATCCTTTCGGGAGATGATTATTTTTTTTATTACCATTAATTTTTGAAACTTTGAACGGCTGTACCTACCAAACCGACTGACGGATCATGTCAGTTTTTGTACTGTTCACTTAGCTACAGTGCATATTACAATAGTATCCTGTGATCAGCCTTGCTGCTGATCGGCCGTTTTTTGCACACATAACTGACCTTTGAACGGCTGTATCTCCTAAACCGACTGATGAACCACGTCAGTTTTTGTACTGTTCACATAGCCTCAGTGCATATTACAATAGTATCATACGATCAGCCTTGCTGCTGATCGGCCATTTTTTGCACCCATAACTCACCTTTGAACGGCTGTATCTCCTAAACCGACTGACGATATGTAGGCAGACCGACGTCAACCCCATCACAGAGATGCTCTACACCCTATAAACACTGAATCAGCCTTGCTGCTTATCGTTGCAAAAAGTACACTTATCTCTTATACTAGACGTGGCGTGGCGTTGGACTAAGGAACGCACGTGCCAGGTTTATTAGATTGCAGCTCTATACGTGTCTATTCACTTCACTGGAACCCTTGGAATCTCATTTTGGTTGGGTTTTCTATGATTTTAATTCAGTTTTTAGTGTTCCGTACCAAAATTGGAAAAACGGAACACTTATGGAATCAGCTCGATGTCTGTCCGTCCGTCTGTCACAGGCATTATTCTCAGGGGCCGTAAGACATAGGGAGTTGAAACTCGGTACATATATAGCAATTGGTGGTCCAATATAAAAAATGAAGTAAAAAAAGCTAAATTTTTATATTGGAGAGAAAGAAAGGAAAAAAAAAAAATTCTACCCTATGGTGTGGAGTACCAATTGAAAGCTTATGAAAATACGAGTCTAAAAATACACTTTTCAAATTTTTTATAAAAACTTTGTTTAACAAAATTTTCTATTAAATCCGAGAAATTGCTGTCCCCACCTCTATTTTCAAAAAATATAGCTGTATAAGATCTGAAAAAAATCACGGACATCAGAAATAACGTGTAGATGGCGGGAAAATTATCAGGATGGCTCTAACTTGGACAGTTTTTTTTCTATACCCAAAAAACTAACACCAGAACGACCAGTGTAAAATGATCTTCAGTTACTATGTGACCACATACTAAGTAAGTGTCAATTTATAGTGGTTGTCATCAACGACCCATGTTAAACAACTGGTAGTACGGAACACTAATTGCCCGAGTCCCGACTCGTACTTGGTCGGTTTTTTATTTTCGTAAAGGAAACAAGAACAGTGTCATAAATGGGTTTTTATATTCTGTAGAAATCCACTTCTACAGAATATGGTTATTAGTTTGCATGTTTTGCCCCACAAGAGGGCACATCTGACTGACATGATCAAAACAAAAATAAATAAAATATTTTTAGGACATTTTTTTTAATTTTTATTTTTATTTTCTTTTATTGACGACAATTTTTTATCGTGTTTTCGTTGTTGACTCCATTCAATCTAATTGTACAGATTGACGTAAGCAGGGAAAGGATACTTTGGGAATATAGTTATGAAGATAATTAGTGACCACTATTTTTTTTATTACTAGAACAATTTTAATTGTGTATTCCGATTATGAAACTAAAAACCTTTCCCTATAACACCTTCCATACAAAAGTCTAGCGATCGATTTTTTATGGGAGGTCCATTTGTTTCTCGTTTTTTCGTTCCTTAGAGGAAGTTATTTAGTTTCATTATAATTATGATACACCTTCAACGTTTTTCTAGTAATTATTAAATAGGGATCAAGGGATGTACAAAATGACATAAGTAGGAAGTCTTATGAACGTTAGATGGCAAAAAACGGAGTGACCTCCTGTTCAAAATGTTTCTATTTTGAAGACCTTCGTCCTTGATATAAAAAAATATCGTGGAAAGGTAAAATTATTCATTCAGAAAATCCAAACTTAAATTGATTCGAACATCAAAGCTGTTAGAGAGATGAGAGCGGCGCGATAAAATAAAAAAAGTAATTTTGTTTTTAAGCAATTTTTACTTTCCGTTTTTTTTTCTGATTTAGGTACCTTCTTATGGTTGCAATTAATGATTTGTATTCTATCATTATATCGGTGTGAGGGTAAACAGTTGCATTACTTTAAGGGGTGATTGTACCCAGGATACTGAACAACTTTCACTCGACACTGATAGAAAATTCGCAAAAAAAATATCGACTTTTCATACAAAAGTTCGATCAGCTGATTGCATTTAGTATAATAAGCTGTCCAAAATTTTATTTACTAATTTCGAATGTTTGTTCAGTATCATGGGTACAATCACCTCTGAAAGTAACTGTTTACCCTAACACCCTGTATTGTATTTACATACCTACATAAACACACGACCATAATCTCTCTAGGGATGGTCAGAAACATTGCTATAACTTCCAACTACACTAGCCATAGACATAAACTCTAGTGATAGACAAGCACGTTCAAACAAACAAGTTGTTCCAAAACTCTTTGGGAACATTAGTGCCATCTAGTTTACATAAAACAGAAACTATTATAATTTGGTCAAAGAGCATCACCGGCCAAGACAGATGCGACAGTTCATATTTATGTTAGGTATTATACCTACTATCTGGGCATCCTCGACTACTTACGTGCAGACCACTGAAATACGTACCTGTAGAATTAGATACTTACTCATAACTTTTGATTGTGTGAACTGTGAACAGATACTACGAAACAAACATCAGTTCATCATCATCAGTTAAAAAAGATACACAAATTAAATATTACTACGCGAATGAAAAGAAAAATAGTAAGGAGACCACGGAGATGTAAATCTCGTTGCTAACCGCCACCCGGCACAGTGGATCCGTTCTGAAAAAGACGGACTTAGGACCTGAAGTCGGAATTTCGTGCTGATTTTTTTTTTAAAGAAGAGATAATAACTATCCTAGTAACTTTTATTCTTTCAGTAAAATCTATGGGATGCATGGTTTATGAGAAAAAAACTTATACATTTTTTTTGTATGGAGTAGAACACCTTTTATTTTATTTCTTGACTTGGTTCAATTTGGGACGGGATTGGCTTACGTTTTATGAAAGACCAAATAATACTGGACCCAAAAAATATATAACTAGTGCAGTCACTTGCAGCGTAGCGAGAAATTAAGTGTCAAAAATTTCATTTTTTTTCGCATATTTTGCAAAGAGTGCACGTTTTTGCCAAACTTTTTGTATATTTTCGTCTAAGATTTTCGTGTACCTGCTGCTAAATTAATAATTTTAATGTCATTTTTAGGCAGAAATAATCAAGATGATAGGTACTTTTTTTTTTACTTTGCCGATTTCATTTTTGTAATTAAAGGAAAGGGACTACTATCGGTCAAGGAGTAATAGATTAAGATGGGTGAACAATCCTGCCATCGCAAATTGAAACACATAGTCCGGTGACAGGATAAGAATGACTTTAAATTATTCATTGTGCTGTTAATATACCCAAATTAGGTATTCATTCTTATCCTGTCACTTGACTGTGAAAGGAAGAACTATGTGTTTCAATTTGCGATGGCAGGATTGGTCACGCATCTTAATCTATTTCTCCTTGACCGATAGTAGTCCCTTTCCTTTAATTACAAAAATGAAATCGGCAAAGTAAAAAAAAAAGTACCTATCATCTTGATTATTTCTGCCTAAAAATGACATTAAAATTATTAATTTAGCAGCAGGTACACGAAAATCTTAGACGAAAATATACAAAAAGTTTGGCAAAAACGTGCACTCTTTGCAAAATATGCGAAAAAAAATGAAATTTTTGACACTTAATTTCTCGCTACGCTGCAAGTGACTGCACTAGTTATATATTTTTTGGGTCCAGTATTATTTGGTCTTTCATAAAACGTAAGCCAATCCCGTCCCAAATTCAACCAAGTCAAGAAATAAAATAAAAGGTGTTCTTCTCCATACAAAAAAATTAAAAAAAAAAATTTCTCATAAACCATACATCCCATAGATTTTACTGAAAGAATTAAAGTTACTAGGATAGTTATAATCTCTTCTTTAAAAAAAAATCATCACGAAATTCCGACTTCAGGTCCTAAGTCCGTCTTTTTTCAGAACGGATCCACTGTGCCGGGTGGCGGTTAACAACGAGATTTACATCTCCGTGGTCCCCTTACTATTTTTCTTTTCATTCGCATAGTATTATTTAATTTGTGTATCTTTTTTAACTGATTATCTTAATGTTTGTTTCGTAGTAATCTGTTCACAGTTCACACAATCAAAAGTTCCACAAAGGATCCACTGTGCCTGGTCGCGATCAATGAGAATTTAAAACGCTAAGTCGCGATGATGACTTTAGGTGTCAATAAATCTTTTTCATCTCGAGGTAAAAGGTAAATCAAATAATTGTTTTCGCATTAATTTTTTTCCCATGAACAAGTACAAAAATATAATCTCAAATATGAACGATCTTAGCGTCATTTTCAATTTCAATCCTCGTCTGGCACCCGCCTTAAGTTCATTATATTGTGCATGTATTGTGCCTATTTTGTGCCCTCTGATTTAAGTCTCTTGATTCATCTATGATCATTAATACCCGTCTCTTTTCCTTAAATGTCGCTTTTTGGGTGCCGAAACGAGACAAAAAGTAATGGACTTACCCAATCTTGAGGAAATTAATAGACTTACCTATTTTCTAACATTTAAATTAATAATTACATATCCTTATAATTTTACATAGTTACCTTATATTCGAATAAAAGTATCCCGTAAAACAACTTTCAGGCGGTTTTTATAGTGATAACTAATTTAAATACATCAATATAAAATTAAAATGATTATTGAAAAAAATGACAGATTGGTATTCAGATTGGTTTGTCATTCCCATTAGCATAGAGTAAACTAACATCAATGCGGTTTGTACACCGCATTGCAGAGTAACATGCAGTTCCTACTGAACACCGTATCTAGTACTGGTACAGTACATTGATATCGTTGACACTAGCCTACAAAACTAAGAATCACACTTTTAAAATTGCAATAACTTTAAAAAAAAATAAAAAAAAAGTGTAGTACTTAGTTTTGCAGGCCAGAGTATTTTGGATTTCACTACATACTTAAAATCAAATAAATAAAATTAAAATTTATCTTTTTTTCCAAAACTGTTCAGTGTCTGGCAGAAGAGAACATTGTGAAAAGAATCCGATATAGGTACCTACCTTCATAAATAGCAGAGAAAATCATTAACCTCTTTATCAACTCCACCGTAGTCGGGTAAAAAATAATAAATCTATTTTCTTTCTCCTTTCAAAGCTACCTAAAGTTTTCAAGGAATGCCTGAACGCATCCGTTCTTCACAAAGACTTGATTTTTTTCTCTTTCATAGTTTCAACAAACTTGTCCTAGCTTTTATTCGAGCTAAACTCGTACCTATTGTAAAGAATGAAGACCTGAGTTGATGGCAAATCGTATTTTGTAGAATTTCCATTTCAACGAAGCTTCTTTGGTTCCTCGAAAGAGATATATGGCTTTGAGAAAGCGCAAATTGACACAATATTGTCCTTTGAGAGCGTAGCGAGCGCCGAAAATATACCATATTTAAAATTTAAAGAAAATTCTAAACTTGAATAATAAATGGGGGCTTTGCTTGCGAAAATTGTGCGACCCCGAAGCTTAAATTTTATGGGGGTGTTCCTATAGAGTGGCGAAGCTTTACGATCGTTTTAGTAACAGCTATAGTTTATTTGACGATATATCTTTAGACTAACTATACTTTAACATCTTCCTCTCAGGTCATAATTCTGGGTAAGTACCTACCTATAGCCTACCTGCAATAGAATGGGTCGTATCGCAGATACCTGAATAGATAGGAATAGATTTTTACAAAATGTTAAGGTTTTTTTGAAGTGAAAGCTTCTTTAGCGGCGTTGTGCACTTTTTGAAATGGGTAAAAAATGTTAAACTCGCGTCAGGACCGTGACATCACGTAACCTGATCAAAAATTCGTAAGACGTCAATTCGTAAGACGTAAGATCTCTTAGTCTTCACTTCTGCCGGCACTCCCGGAGTGCAACCCGTTGTTTTTATTTTTATCGTAAATTGTTGATTTAATATCCGACATATTATATTGAACGTCACAGAAGCTGTTCTAAGAATAAGTGAGAGAAAGTGTTTCAAATCTCTGTTTCTGTAAAATAGTCTTAAAATTTCGATGTTATTTTGAATGGACTACACAACACAGTATAAATACCTACTTCTTAATACTGTACTAACATATTTGCATACTACATAAATTAATGTGTAAACAATCTAGATAGATAGACAAAATTTTTTTTCTGTTTTTATAGACAACCAATATAAATAAAACCGGTCAAATGGGAGTCGGGCTACTCACGCACCGAGGGTTCCGAACCACACCACCACATAACACAACATATTAACTTAGAAAAAAAAAACCGGGACCTTTAGCGCAAGACCGACTCACACTTGGCCGGTTTTTAGTATTTGTTGTTATTCTGTAGAGTTTGTTCTATAATTACACTAAGTTTGACGCTTGTATGTATTACCGTTTTTACGATAGAGCGTGAAGAAAAAACGTTGATAAAAACTAGTTTCTTGTTGAGAACCCACCTTAATTTTTAACTTTTTGACATTTTTATTATTTGTTAACAAATCCGCCGTAATAACGCACAATCTGAGAAAATTTGAACCATCTAGCTATTACGGTTCAAAAGTTACAGCCCTAAATAGGTAGGACAGACGGACGGACGGACGGACAACGTAGGCTTAGTAATAGGGCCCCGTTTTCACCCTTTGGGTACGGAACCCTAAAAAGTAAACTGAATGATTTTATTTTTAAAAGCGGTGAATATGTTAATATAATAAAAATTTATCTTTGTTCTATCTTGTATAAATAAATCTGTCAAATCTCAACATACTTAAATGTTATAAAATCATTGCTGTGGAAGATGGAATTATAACCAAGACAATACGTATTCCTGACTGTTCCATTTTCATGACGATTTATTTCTGATATTTTTAGATTTTATCCAAAAAAGTTTTCATTGCGCTTTGGTTGAATACCTACTGGCCGTTTTTACATTAAAAAATCTTTATGATAGCCTTTAGGGAAGAAAAAATCAGAAATGATTCTTAAATTTGTAAATGGCTACGAGGATCTTTTTTCACGAAAATTAAGCCAGTTTATTTTTAATTACCTAATGGAGCATGCAATCTCTTTGATTACCAGTTATAAAGAGTAATAATTTTCGTTAATAGAACTTATGATCGCGGCGCTCGCAGTAGACGAATCTTTCAAAATAATAATTAAGTAAGTACGGTAGGTACCACTACACACACACACACACACCACGGTACACTACCATACCATATTTACCAACGAAAATGCTAGTAGACAGAACGTCATGACAGCGTAACCGGCGTGTGAGATAGCAATATAAATTGGAGATATACAATTTATAGCCAGATATATGTATAAAAAACCTGGTTTGGGGGCGTTGCAATCGACTATAACCTTTAATGTCTGTCTTCTAATAGTCCGAGATCCGACCGTAAAATTATGCACCTATTTCATAGGCGAATGAAATTTGATTCTGGTGTATGTTTACAAAGAGGTTAATTCAACGCCGCCAAGTTGCCTAGAAAAATCTTGCCACAAGTACCTTTTCCATTATAATTTTTGGTATAACTTTTTCCACGTGTCTGTTAGGGAAGCGAATGAGGTGCCATCGGAAGGAGACTGAACTAAAGTATTGGAAAAACTAGGGTTGCCACCTCTCAGTCTACCGTAACTATGGGGTCGCCAGGTTAAAAAATGACTTCTTTGAACCTGGCAACCCTATAGTTGCGGCAAATTGAGAGGTGGCAACCCTAGTTTTTTCAGTACTTTAGATCAGTCTCCTTCCGATGGCTCATTCGCTTCCCTAACAGACACGTGGAAAAAGTTATACCAAAAATGATAATGGAAAAGGTACTTGCGACAAGATTTTTCTAGGCGACTTGGCGGCGTTGAATTAACCCCTGTGTTAACATACACCAGAATCACATTTCATTCGCCTATGAAATAGGTGCATAATTTTACGGTCGGATCTCGGTCTATAAGTACAAATATTAGTTCCAATGTTTTTTCACAATATGGCGTGGTTTTTTATTTTTCTTAGAAGATGGGCACATTGTCATGTGCCCAGCCATAGTACCTACATAAATATAGATAGGTATAAGGACAGCAATGAGGTAGTGATCTCCTTTTTTGGTATGCATCTCTTATTGAGTGAATAGGTACTGACATCTATGAATTCTCCCTCTACGTGCGTCGCATATTTGCTAGCCCTAGGCACAGAATAGGTAATAGTATATTTACATACCATATAAAAGTACCTACCAGCTGATTTTAATGTTATTATTTGGAGTGGCGTGACAATAGGTCACTGCTGTTATCGCCTCAACATTGTCATTCCTGCCACTGAATAAGTTTTTAAATTGCACAAACGTAACTTGTTCCACAGAATGTCAATGTAAAGGAGGGGTTTGCCGAACACGCAAATAAATCACTGACCAGCATTTAATGGACCCCTGTCAGACGGAATTAATGTTAGGTACCTACCTACCAAACCTAGAGTCAAGATCGTGTGACGGCTTTCTAAAGTTTGTAGATTGTTATTCCAATAAACGAATTAAGATTAAGATACAATTTAAACTGCTTCAGTAGACTGCGACAGATACAAGATGCATCCCACTCGCACGTGCGCGGCTCTGTATGTGCTTCTTGCTCGGCTCCCCTAAAGTTACCCTCTAAATACGTGGATGAGGTGAGGGGCAGGGAGTGGTCATTCTGCATGTAGAAGGTATATTTTAGGCGGTGCTTCATACAATCATATTGAACCTTATTGAACCCATCAATGTTTTCATCATCAATCCCTGGTAGTGAGCTATCCCATCTTATATACCAACCCATTTTACTGTCAACGGGAGCAAACATTTTCGCGCCCTTGTAGGTTTAGACAGGAATAAAAGTGACAACCCTATGATTTTAGGATTCAGGGCCTGTTTCACCACTTCTAAGTAAGTTCTTGTTAGCTTATCCGACAGATAGTTTGACATATTTTGTATGAAAGATATGTCAAAATATCTGTCGGATAAGCTAACAAGAACTTACTTAGAAGTTGTGAAACAGGCCCTTAAACTATGACCTTTCCACTGGTATAATTGTATCATTGCATAAACCTGGGTAGACAACTTGTAAGTCTTGTAACGCGGCATCTTCCTGGAATATTGTCCCTACTCCAACCGTACAGATTATCTACATCTATCTACACTAATATTGTAAAGAGGAAAGATTTGTACCTATTTTTGTATGTTTGTATGTTTGTAATGAATAGGCTCAAAAAGTACTGGGCCGATTTAAAAAATTCTTTCACCATTAGAAAGCTGCATTCACCCTGAGTAACATAGGCTATATTTATTGCTAGAAAAGATTAGACGTCCACCCGTGCGAAGCCGGGACGGGCCGCTAGTCAGAAATAAAAGGAAACACTCCAACACCTCTTCTATTTTACTCTCCTGTTTACTTGTTACCGTTTTACTGTTATTGTTTCACATTTGGTGGCTCACTCCCGTTTATGATGGTACTTCGGAAACATCACGATACTCGAGACACAGTTATGAGTATTTCTCGTCGATTTTAGTTCGAGTGTTAGAAAAAAAGCGGCGGAAAATTTTACCTGTAGAATTTCTCGGCTCGAATTCTTTACGCTCCTTGGTACTTTGGGACTTTAAATAAAATTCTTAGGATTTTCAAGCGAAGGATAAAATGTTATACCAGGGTGTTAGGGTAAACAGTTGCATTACTTTAAGGGGTGATTGTACCCATGATACTGAACAACTTTCCCAAAGAAACAATAGGAAATTCGCAAAAAAAAAAAATCGACTTTTCATACAAAACTTCGATCATCTGATTGGCACGTTAAGCCGTTGGGCCCGGCTACTATCCCTGGTGGTAGTAGTCGTCACATAAAAACCACGTCAGAGGCCGTAAGGCGGTCTGAAAAAACTCTGACACCAGGGCTCTGCCCAAGCTCTGCCCACACGATAAGAAGATCTGATTGCATTTAGTATGGGAGGTCCGACATTTTTTTTACGAATTTCCTATAGGTTTCTTAGGGAAAGTTGTTCAGTATCATGGGTACAATCACCCCTTAAAGTAATACAACTGTTTACCCTAACACCTTGTATAATGTAGTACCGATTTTTTTTTTAGATAATGTTGGCAAAAGCAAATCTGTAGTAGGATGGATACAGTCGACCAATTTAGAATGTAGGCCATCTTAGAACATAGTCACAATCTCTAATATTGTACGATCCGAGCTATTAGTATCGATAATATTATCAAGGCCTATCGATAGTGTGGCTGTTTTAGCCCTTCACACCCGAGAAAAATAGTCTTTGACATATCAATGCGAAACATTGTATGAGCTTTTCTTGTCTTACTAATAAGCCCGAAAAAATATTTAAAAAATTCCTGAAATTGCAGTTTTTCGGAAAACTGCCCTCAAGATCGTGAGATTTAGGAACAACTTGCAAGTCGCACGATCGTGAGTGAGCGAGTTTTTCAGGACATAAATAGATTAATACATGAATATTTTTGGAACTCATTTATTTTTTCATCTTTGGAGTATGTAAATTTTAGGAAGACTATTTAGAATCAAGATCAGGGATCAGGTCTGTATTCAGTTGTAGTATTGTCATGATCAGAGCTATCGATAGATATCGATAGTGTGACTGTTTTAGATGAAAACTAGAGATTGTAAAACTATCGGTAGTTCGATATACTACAAGTATTAACGTCACTCAGCATTTGTAAACATAATACAGTTTGATGGGACAAGGTTTAAAATCAAATGCAAAGTGAAAAGCAGCCAAAACGTCGAGAATGTATGACAAAGATTATAATTTAGAGGACGTAAAATACGTATGTAATGAACACCCAAAGTTGTGCTCCATAGTCTCTGTCTATCATTTTGGAATAAGACGTTTATGTAATTAATTACGTAAATCAAAAAAATATATATTTTCCTAAAATTAATCAATTACAAGAGTAAAACATACAAACTATAAGTAATAAGATAAATCTTAAACATAGAACTTAAAACTATAGTTGCCGTCGCATCAGTTGCTACATTTTCAGGCTCATATTCCGTTTCTGTTTCATTTTTCCTGAAAAACAAGAGACAAAGCTTAAGATGATGCGGTTTGTAATCCAACCGACTGATATAATACCAATTTTGGTAAGCCACCTATTAGTCTTGATACCGGCTTACAAACTATTTGCATTAATTTCAGTAATCAGAAACTAAGCCCAGATGTAATTAGAAATAATTTGCGGAAACAAGAGTCTATATAGGTATGTGTATACAGGTCTACTATAATTCGCAAACACGTGAACCTGTGTGTTCTAACTTCAGCCTTGCCATCGCATCGTTTATGAGGAGGAAAGATTAAGGTTAAACGCAAGTTAAACGCAAGTCCATGATAATTTTAATAAAATCGGTTCGCATTTCAGCACCGACGCTAAGCCGATAGGTACCACAGTATAAGAAAGAGTCCGATGTCGACCCAAGGTAGGTCATCAGTTCATCACTCATCAGGGTACGTGCACGTACGTACACACTAAAGGTCTCATAGGTGGTGAACTATGAAGTTGCACGAAGTACGCGTGATCGATTTCATTATCAGCCCGTATCTACCCACTGCCGGGCATAAGCCTCCTCCCCATTTTCCTATCCAGTGATTTGGGCTCTATCTCATTTAATGATAAGTCAAACGATGCAACTGACTGTAGTTCGAGCACTGACTTTTTTAGAAATTTATTATCTTACCGAAAGCGTCAAAACCGTTAACAGTGTGTATGATCAAAGTATACTTTGGTGTTATCAAGAATATTTTTAGTAGTTACGAAAAAAGGTAGCTCGTGCTTTCGTGTTAAAGACATAAACAAAAACTTACGGGAAACTCGCTTCCACAATTGACTGAATTATAAAATCAGTCACCAATTCTCTTGCGTCGTTTGCAGTAACAAATTCTACATGTCCAAAACTGTCCCTAGCGACTCTCCTGGTTACTGTATTTGGCATAACTTTTGCCATATCTAGAACATCTCTTTCGTCCAGTAACGTATCACTGACTGTATAATGCATAGTTACATCAGCTGTTATCAAACTTAAGTTGTAGACTGGGGGCTCGTTACTTCCATATATTTTCAGATTCCCTTCTGCTCCGTAATTCCATCTTCGGAATTGTTTGTCCTGTATATTTTGTCCATAGTGTGCTATTTGCTTAAGTGCTGCTCCTCCCGTTTGTAGATTGATATCGTCTAATCCTGCCTGAAAGAAATTTAGTTCTTGTTTAGGCAAGTCAGAAATTAGTCATTCGCAAAACAAAATTACTTCAGTCATGTCAAACGAGAAAGAATGAAGGGAATCTCTCCATAAAACTATACTCTTGATTAATGTGAGTGGAGTACCGAGGTTTGTACCGAGGTAGAATGCATTGTCTTGCTTTTAGTCAATATAAAAAAGCAAATTGTATACACTATATAGTGAATAATTATGATGATAAAATATAGTGACTGTATTTCATTTCGCTCTTGTCTTGAAGAGTCTAATATAATTTTACTATTTAACATTTTAGAAATGTATCTTTTCATTAAAAACTTTTAGGTATTTATTTATTCGACAAATAATTATTGGGTTTTCGTGTATACAAATTCAAAAAATTAGGTAAGTATATCAAGAAGACACAAAATCTAAATTTTAGCGACTACTTTGTAATTAATTGAATTTGATTTATGTTTAGTGCCTTTAGTGCACACAATATTATGTCAATGAGTTCAATGACATAAAGTTCATTATTAAATGTCACACTTTTGTACTGCACTGTTTATTTAATCATCATAAAAACGGATTAATTTTTGTTGACTGATAATAATTCTATTATACAATATTTATAATCCGCTACAGCAGTATTAATAATTAATCTCAATATCTTAATGTTTAATCCCTCATCGTAAATATAAAATTTTTATTATGTTTACGTCTAAATATTTTTGCGCAAATCATTTTATCATGTTTAGGACCCTTTAAATGATATGTTATCATTATTGTTCTACCACAATACGCCCCCCAAGGGTGGGCCCCACAAGGTGGACCGACAACCTGGTGAAGACGCCGGGAACCCGTTGGATGAGGGCAGCGCAGAACTGGTCGTTGTGGCAATCCTTGGGGGAGGCCTATGTCCAGCAATGGACGTCCATCGGCTGAGATGATGATGACGAATATTGTTCTTCTTCCATCACTATCTACATATTTATATGCCTTCTTTGTACCACGTAACCTACAACCCATGTCGGCAGAGACCACGGATCGCCACACGCTACGACTCTGACACACTTCTCTAGCCTCATTGACATTCATACATCTTTTCATGCACTTCCGTCGATTGAGGGTGCTACGCACCTGTCCTTTTCGGAAAAGATCATTGATTTGATCGTGGTATGTTTTCCTCGGACGGCCTCTCCTAACACTTCCGCTCACCTTTGCTTGATAAATTTCATTCGTAAGTATTCTTTCATTCATTCTCTCTACTATTTCTGTTTGTACTTACTATTATATCAGGAATGCCTAGCAGTCCGCACAAATCTTTTAGTTTTTCGTCACCAGTGCAATGATCTATCTCTATCATATCTTGGTTAAGTGTGTCGAATCCAGTAGTTGCATTAATTATATTTCCTGATCGGCCAGTCACTGATCGTGGTGGGAACATTTCCACTACACCTAATGATAATGCTAAATTCTGAAAAAGAATAGTAACGTTATTGGATTTTAGATCAAAGACTCAGAGCATAAGATTCCGAATGTAGTAGATAACATAAAAAGTAGCTTGTACAATTTCACTTACGTAAATTGTATTGGTGAATAAAGCCAATGGTCTTAGAAGTACATGCGGAAAATAGTTTTGATATCCCACACCGGCCAGCAAATGAACTGACGCGAACTTCTCATTGTACTCCGGTCTCGTCGATGCCAGAACAAGAAATACAGTTCCACCTTGAGAATGACCAATATAATGAAGCTGTTTTCTTCCAGTGAATTCTAAAATATAATCCACCATTCCAGCAATATCGTGCATGCCGATCTGTTCCCAGGTAAAGTCGAAGAACTGGTGTCTGTCATTTTGAGAGTCGGGGTCTAACGTGACGTGTAGGCGAGAGTTTCTGGTGCCACGAGCGTTGCCCATCCAGACGTCGAAACCTGCGTCTGCTAGGTTATAAGCTGTAACAGTAAAAAAACACAAATAAACAAACTTATATGGCTCAGAGGTTTTTTTCTTTTTTGATTAGTCGACTAATAAGCAAAGGTCCGAAGGTCCTGTGTAAAAATCCCAGGTGACATGGATGTAGTGCCGAATTAACCATAGAGGCAAAGTAGGCAGCTGCTTATGGGCCCAGCAACGCCGCGGGGCCCCACAGCCCGAGAGAAAAATAAGTAAAATCTCGAAGATTTAGGCCCACCCCCAAAATTAAAAGGAATTATTTAAAAGTCTGTGACAGTCAATAAAAAAGGTATTAAAAATGTACTTATTGCAAAATTTTGAGCTCGCTTCGCTCGCTCATTTTTTTTGTTATATTTGCCGCTTTAAAACTGAGCTCTCGCTGGAACCAAGTTATTATATCTTGTTTAATATAAAGCTCTTTCTGCTCGCTCATGTTTTTGTCTCATACACAAATCAGCTCTATTTTGCCATGAGGTGCCATTGAGCTATATAATCAATATAATATAATTATAAGGTCTAACAAAATTAGCTGAAACTATTTTAAGGAGATGATCAGACCATCAAACTGAACAACTTTCTCTATGGGACCAATATCGAAATCGCGAAAGAAAATCTGCTTGTCGTTACAAAAGCGCAGAAATTTAATTGCGACCACCTAGCCTGTATCTAGCCCTTGGGGCCACAGTGAAAAATGTATCCCAAGGGGGCCCCGAGGCTGGCATTGCCTAGGGGCCTCCATATGGCTTAATCCGGCTCTGCATGGATGTCATAACTATGTTGCCATAATACGGAGTTTACCAGTACCTCTCACGACTAGACACGTCACTCGATCCTATGAAATGCTCACAGAATACAACTAAACAGTTGGTAGAGTTGTAGCGATGTGTCTGCCCACGGTCAGTGGTCAGGCGTGATTACGGTCGTGAGATTATGTATGTATGTTGGAACTTTAGTTTGGGATCAGTACAATTGGAGTTTGTATTTGTGAGATGAGATCAAAATTATGATCCAAGATTAAGAGTTTTTATGGAGATCATACCAATACTATACTCCGGTCCAAGAGCTATGTAAGCATTAGAAGCTCCTAGGAGACCATGCATCAGGAACACGACGGGTCTATCCTTAGGTCCCGAATGCGCATTCCTCGCAAACGGTATCCTGTGCATCTCCAATATGTAGTCATCAACTGTCACCACGTGGTGGCGTTCTGAGTGATAGCCTGCTGCCATGATGATTTCTGGCTGTAAATAATTGTTGATAGTTCTAATAAATTAAACGTCGGTTGGGAGGCTTTCTTTTATAGGTAATTATGAACATGTCACATTTTTTGTTATTTTTTTACTTTTATTAGGCTTACGTAATTATTCATAATTAACATGACAATAGTTGTCTGTAGAATCCGAAACAAATTATCTCATTTTCTCTTATCTCATTATTTTCTCTCTCTTATTATCTTAGTTTCTTAAGTTTGCCTTCCCAATTATCATAAGCACGCCCGCCGCCGCCTCCGCTGGCTTGGCCAACACAGAAAAATGGGTGAGGATCGGCATGTCAGGAAAGTTTATTTAGATTGACCTATTAGCCAATGTCCAGTGGGTCGCCCCAGGTATTGCTGTTGCTAGAACGACGCGGTGGAGGCTGACCAACGTAAGCGTCAAGCTAGCTTCCCACTTTGGGTCGCTGAGCCGGCGGTGTTATTAGGTAGTTACTAATGAAGGTGTCTTCGTACAATCGACTGGGCATTCAATAGGTACATTTCTTTACCATGGACGTATTCCACGATCTTCTTCCCTTTTTGATAATAACTAGAATCCGTATTGATGGTATCTGTTCATACCGTTTGCTGTAAAAACGACAGGTCCAAGGTTTGACGTAAAAGCTTTCGTTGGGAAACTGTGTTGCTGATTAACAGATAAAGGTTGCTATATTCGATATGGATCTAATCTGGTCATGGGCAACGGGGAAATGCGGCCAACATAATAAACATGGCAACAGCGTAATTATACAATATACAGGCCCCTAAAAGGTGGACCAACGACCTGGGAAAGGTATCAGGCACCCGTTGGATGAGGGCAGCGCAGGACTGGTCGGTGTGGAGATCCGTAGGGGAGGCTTATGTCCAGCAGTGGACTTTTAGAGGCTAAGATTATGATGATAAACCTTCGGTCTGGATATGGCTAGATATGACTTTTTACGATAAGTTTTGGATAAAATAATATAAAAATTTCTTGCACTTACAGTAAGATTAATGGTTCTAACCATAGACATTATTATTCTACTACCGTGAGTAGACCTAGTAAGTGTGTGAATGAGATTCCGATCATAATGAAAAAAGCTACGTGTGCGAAAGAGATTATAATATAATTGCCGTAAAACCATTTTGAAACAAATCGGAGTCTTTTGGAGCCCTGTCAAAAAATTATTTCTCGTTATTTTAGTGATTTAATTTAAATTCATTTTGTGTTTCATAAGAGAAATATAAAAAATCATAATGGTGTCGTGTTCCGTGTTGGAATGTAGTGTAACTTACACCAACAACCCAAATAAAGAAACGTTTCACAGGTAAATACGATCAGTACAATACCACTTTCATGAGGCTTGTTTTCACATATGTTTTTATTAAAATGATTTAGTAATACATTCATTAAATGCAGTAAACATCCTATTTTCAAAATAATGTGTAATTTTAAATAATTATGTGTAAGATAAAAAATTATTGTGTACGTGAAAAAGGAACCGTTTCGCATAGATATTGCACAAAATCTATCGATATGTCGATATTTTTGAAATATGTTTTTCTGTACTACCACCTAGCTCCCTCCGTTCATGTCTCGTCAGATTCTGGTATTGTTTTTAAACGTAGGTATTGAAAGGCTGATTTATAGCCCAGTCATTTTACGGTTGGAGCCGGGACTAATTGATAATTGAATTTTTTTTTTGCTATAATATTGAAGAGCTAATTTGAGCTTGGAAATGTACCAAAATTAAAAAAATATCACGACAGCAACAGTTCCAATTTTAAAATTTAGATATTACGAGCTTTAACCCGTGACTTCGTCCGCATAAATTATATACCAGATTTTGAGACTCGAGAGTTTCGTTTTTCAATGTGTGTACGGTTATTGATTTTAAGTCAGATGATAAGCTATCAAACAAATAAAGTTTCATCAAAATCGGTTCAGTAGTTTAGCGAGATAAAATACATACCAGTTTTTTAGGTCTAATTATTAGATTTTAAACTCACTCAAGTCCAATTTTTTTTCTTCAAAATAATGTATTTTTGTTCAAAATAATATCAAATAGCTTTCTGAAGTCATGTTTTTGACTCTACCACCGCGTCGGGAGTGTTTCGCTGTAGAGAAGATGCGGCCTGAAACTGAACAACACATTGGTTTCACACAATAAGTTTCATCATAATCGGATGTAACATCCCCGTCATATTGATTTTGTTCGTATAAAATGTATCCTCTATGTCACCCAGACCATAAATAATAACGAATCGATTGCCACCTCATTCATCAACATCGGCTCAGTAGTTTAGGTGCTACGGCGGAACATATACGTAAATGCATGGAATCAAAATCAGCATAATTTATCATACTTAATCATGAGAACCGTGGTTCTTTTCTCTTTGAAACGCTGCTAGTTTCAATTATGTATCGCAAAATTCTTCGAAATTATATTGCACCTGTACATTCTGTGAAAAAACAGGATAGGTTTTTAAGTCCTGGCTACTACAGCAGGTTTTTATTATTTTCATAAATTCGATTCCATATCAAAAATAAAGAAATCTTTGATTCAGGGACCCCTAAACACTATAGTCATATGCTTTTATTACAAAATATTTTCAATGCTCAGACACACATTTCAGTTTTATAATAAGTAGTGTATGTAGACAAATTATAACCCAGCAGATTAAAACCTTATAGAAGTCGGTGTGATTATGATATCAATAATGCGGATACGTCAATGTCACATCACAAAAACTCACACACATACCAATTTCGCACATACTGACATTTCGGTTTCGGTGATGCGATAATGAGGAGTCACTTGAGCCTCTAGCCGCACATTCGAACTTCGCAATTCCGGGAACATTTTCATTACAAATTCAACTCTATTACAATGAAGCGCGGACCGAAACAGTGGCGATATAGCGAACATCGAAAGTGCGGGTACAGGGCTTGGTCTACTCGGTAGTATCTTTTAAATCGAAAAAACGGCACACGCACGTGATGCGCGCACTTTTCGTGGGGCTGGGCAATTGCGTTTTTCATAGAAAATATTCGTCGACCTATGACCTAAGTAACAGTTTTAAAGCAGTGTAGGTAGATGGATTGTAAGCCTAGCCGATTTAGACTTCGTAATATTAAAATATAATAGTAGTAGTGACTACTATAAATTAGTGATGTAACATTGACATATTCGCTATTATCGGTATCAAAATCACATCGACTACTAAGTAGTCGATAATCTGATATCGATGATTTTGATATCGATAATCGCGAATACGTCAATGTCACATCACTAGAACTCACACACGTATCAATTTCGCACATATTGACATTTCGGTTTCGGTGATGCGATATTGAGGAGTTCCTCAGTCTACTCGGAAGTATAATATGTTTATGGTTCTAACTGCAACATTATTAGGTGCTGCCACTGCGCACGCAATCACAACTAAAATGAATATCGTTCTCACAATCATTGCCGTGGCCATTTAATTAAAGACTAGGTAGGACGTTTTCATTATGGTTGTATTTATAATAAACCTTATCTTAATTATCTAATGTTTTATGGCACCCACAGGACAGAAAATCTTTGGCGAGATTATTGGATTTCGATTATGTTTCGGAGTTCTGTATCTCTATCTCGAGGAGGTTGTTAGCGACTGTAAAAACGTTTCGTTCAATTTGAGGACAATCGCTTCTTTTGTGAACAAAATAACCACATGAAATTATCTCATTCCATATTTTACATATCTATAGAAAGTTCGTGCTGTTATTGTGCTGTTTTTAAGGTTTTAAGAAGTTATCGATTAAAAATTGTAATGAAAAAATTTACTGACGTCAATATTTCATTTGTAGATTCATACAGGTTTTTGTTTTTTTCGTTCTTCTTTTGATACGTAAAAACTATACGGAACCCTATTATTATATTTTCAGCTTTTTGTTGTTTTAATTTCCTACGATTAAAAACTAAAATATGTAGATTTATAGTTGTTTAAAGTTTAACCGATTAATGAAGTTCTAATCAATATGTTTATCTAAATAAACAATGTTGTATTAATCCAGTGTTGATCGATTTATTGTTACCTATCTATTCAGTTAGAAAGCTCCTCTAAGATTAGGAGTAAGTAGATTAAATAATTAAAACATCCGTAGAATGCGTATGTTTATTGCAAATAATTAAAACATCCGTAGAATGCGTATGTTTATTGCAAATAATTAAAACATCCGTAGAATGCGTATGTTTATTGTAAATAATTAAAACATCCGTAGAATGCGTATGTTTATTGCAAATAATTAAAACATCCGTAGAATGCGTATGTTTATGTTGCATATAATTAAAACATCAGTACACTGAAAAAAAAATTTGTTTACTTCAACCAACATCATGAATCCATATGAGCCTGTCAACATCATGACTTCTCCGACTAAGAGAATTTTGTTAAACGAATTTGGCTTGCTTTTACAACTAACCATCTTTTGTTTTTAGTAAACAATAATAACGTAATTTCAATTATTTTGGTGCTAATTAAGTACTTAGTTGGCTCGCATTTTTTTCAGTGTAGAATGCGTATGTTTGTGTTGCATTGTACCCTTTCTGCTGTTCAATTTTGGTATAGTATAGGTACACACGGCGACACAGCAAGCAACGCAAAACCAAAATAAGCTGGCCGCGCGTAGTAGAGTAATATATAACGTCGCGTGGCCAGCTTATGTTTGTTTTGCGTAGCTTGATGTGTCGCTCCCTAGCGGCGATGGCTAGATTGTACTTTTGAATGACTAGATTTATATCTTTTCTTCATTAGACTTACTGCTCATTAGACGTTTCGCACTGTTGGACGTTTTGCTGCTTAGATCTTCTAATCGTGAGGAATCGAATATGCGAAAAAAAAAATCTGCTGTCCCATACTTGATTTTTTTTTTCGCGATTTCGATGTTGGTGCCATAGAGAAAGTTGTTCAGTTTGACGGTCTGATCATCCCCTTAAAAAAAGTGTCATAATATTAAGAAGGACCCTATAATTATATCTTTCTATCTAGAATATTTGATCGAAATATTTAGAAAGAGTCAAAATTGAAGTAAAAATTTCTTTTTACATAATTTAGATTGGTACTTACTGAAGTTTTTGATCCAATAGAACTTTTGGAATAATTTGGTCTACTTTCCCGAGGAGAGTAATGAGTATTTTTTTTTGTGATTTTCCTTTAAATTCTTACAATAGACATTTCACAACTGTGTAACGAAACCGAATAAAGATGAAAGAATTTCATACACGTCTCAAAAAGTCAAAGAATTCAAGTGAAAAGGAATACAGAAGTTACAAAACGCTAGATTTTCCAACAGAGTATGGCGGCTCCATTTTCAGATGAAGTGCTAACAGCACAATGGTTCAGTAGTAACTCAGATAGTCACGCCCCAGTCAACTACCGCTAGACACGACCTGATTTCACAAACCAATCGCATTTTCAATTTAGAGCTAGAAAAGGGTTCTATCGGCATTTTAAGGATCCCCAGTTTCTGATAAAGAGATCTCGCTAATGGATTTCTTTTGTCTTTGAAATTGGTAAAATGAATTTTGTTTTTAGTTCTTTTTTGATGTTGATTAGTTTTTGATTTGAGATGACTGTGTGCAGACTAAAGGCAGCTTCAATTTTATTTGTTTGAGTCTGTGTTATGAAAGATGTCGTTGCGAACATATTCTGTGATCAAACGTATTATACAACGTGTTAATAAATTAGCGCAAAACGTCATTACACCCCAACTGATTTATAAGAAAATAATTAGATTGAAACAATAATTTCATTATTTTGATAGTTAAAATTTAAACTTATTCGCATTTTAAGTTCAGTAATGAACGAAAGCGCTAGTGCCCGTGGGGTGGGTTGACATCGCGTTTAGTAAATTTTAAGTTTTACGAAAAAAATATTTAAAATTTTGAAAAAAATTACATACATACATACATACATAAGCTCACGCCATTGTCCCAAGGGGGTAGGCAGAGACCACAGATCGCCACACGCTACGACTCTGACACACTTCTCTAGCCTCATTGACATTCATACATCTTTTCATGCACTTCCGTCGATTGAGGGTGCTACGCACTTGTCCTTTTCGGAAAAGATCATTGATTTGATCGTGGTATGTTTTCCTCGGACGGCCTCTCCCAACACTTCCACTCACCTGTGCTCGATAAATTTCATTCGTAAGTCTTCTTTCATTCATTCTCTCTACGTGACCAAACCATCTAAGCATACCCCTCTCAATCCTTGTTACTATATCATCCTTCAACTTACACCAATCCCTTATCACACTGTTCTTGATTCGATCAACCAAAGTAATACCACACATACTTCGTAAAATTACCTAGTTAAAACCATGATAATTCGATTCTGCTCTCGATTCTAAACAAACTACTTTCTAGTTTTGCGTTAATTCATTAACACGTTGTATAAGATATAAAATTAAATGCATAACATATCGAACAACTTCAGTCTATCAAACAGAACAACTTTCACTAGGAGGCAATCGACCAAAATTTCGCGATTTCAAATTGAAAATTGTTCAGTTTGATGGTCTGAAGCACCATTTTAACCCATTTTACGTCCTGTATCATTGGTTAAATGTTAAATCTCAACACAAATCACACTCTTTGTTTAACCCCATCATATGCCAATTCAGTTCTTCGTGCTTTGAGGAAACTTTCTGGTTTATGCAGTTGTTTTCGGTAGAGGAAGAAAAGTTTTAAGAGCTTTACACTTTAGAACCTACAGTTTCAAGCTGTTTTGAGTTACTAACATTATTTGAGTACTATACTGCTTTCTAACCGAATGCGAAATGCGCTATTTCCTTTATTTTTATAGACATTTTTGGGTGTATTTCTGTAGAGGGAAAATCAGCCAACGATTAGGTACCAATTTACATGTCTTTTCATCCGAAAACCCTCTAAATTGATTCTATAAATGTTAATTTTGCATAAAAATTACATTCAAATTATTATAGCTTAAAAACCGGTCAAGTGCGAGTCGGGCTACTCGCGCACCGAGGGTTCCGTACCACACCACCACAGAACACAACATTATTAACATAGAAAAAAAACTTTTTTTGTCTGGGACCTTTAGCGCGAGACCGACTCACACTTGGCCGGTTTTTAGTATTTGTTGTTATTTTGTAGAGTCACGCTTTATAATATTTGCTTTATAATCACACTAAGTTTGACGCTTGTATGTATTATCGTTTTTACGATAGAGCGGGAAGAAAAAACGTTGATAAAAACCAGTTTCTTGTTGAGAAACCTCTTAATTTTTAATTTTTTAATTTTTTTATTATTTGTTAACAAATCCGCTGTAATACCGCAAAATCTGAGAAAATTTCATCTATCTAGCTATTACGGTTCAAAAGTTACAGCCCTAAATAGGTAGGACAGACGGACGGACAACGTAGGCTTAGTAATATGGTCCCGTTTTCACCCTTTGGGTACGGAACCCTAAAAATGTTATTCTAATATTATAATTACAAATTAAACGAACTAACGACTAAGCAATAAAAAAGACTAGGTACACTACATAATACAAAAGACACATAAAAAGAAAATTATGCAGTCCAAAAAACTTTAAACATTGTAATAATGAAAGAAATATTAGGTTATATTAATTTGTGATTTAGAGTCGTTATCAAGCCGGCACGATACGCGAAATTTTATTTGGACTTGGCTTGTCACAGACTCCAACAATCTACCAATATTAAAACGTAAAAAACATAACCCTGCTTCTGTCGCAGTCGGGTAAAAATACTTAAAATAAACCAATACCCTAACAAGTTATAAACTCGTTTGCATAGTAAGCATTCTCCAGATAGTATTAAGTTAGGTTACGTTACGATCCATCACGAGGTCCCTAGCATGCATGAAATGCATTACTGTCAGACTGACGGCACATTTATTACGGTCTGGTCTGATGCCGCAGTGTGCTAGTTCATCAATTTTGTTGAGTACGCGTGGTTAGATGAGATAGACAGATAGTTTGGTTGCGGAATTAAAATAGAATTGTTATTTTGCTACGAATAAGAATGTATAGAAATTAGAAATGTAAATCAAGCTGGAAAAATGGCACCAAAAAAAGTACACAGTGTTCTAAATTTTTTCTTTAAAAACTCTACCTTGCCGCCAAAACTCATACAACTTGTAATTTTTCAAGAGGTGCCAACAATTATGTTAGTTTTATTTAGAGTTATCCTTTTATAGTTATTCTTATTCGTAGTTATTTTGTCGTAAGGACAGTGTTTTTACGAAAACTTTGCCACCTAACCTGGCACGAAATTTATTGTACACCAATTTTTTTAAATTACTAGAAAACATTTCACATCAAAATCAAAATAATTTTATTTCAGACACAGTCCAGAGATTGTTAGTATATACTTAAAAACTACGTTATTGTTAGTACAGTATAATACAACAATAGTCCTACATATACATAGCCTATTTTCTGATAGAGGGGGCAGCGGAGAGGTGTAGTTCTGTCCAGTGCCTCCAGAAGGGACAGTGTGGCCGGTTTGAAATGGTGTTCAGGAGACTGTTGGCGCTACTTTGGACGCGACGCATCAGGGAGGTGTTTAAGAGGCTCCCCATAGGTAAACGCTAGGCTCGGGCCATATTTTACTGGTTTTTAGAAGCTATCTTCTCGTTATTTGAAAGACATAGAATTAATTGAAAAGTGTAGCAATATTCTTCAACATCTCGGCTTTATTTGCTATAGATCATATTTCTTATTTTTCTATAAAATACCATATGAAACCTGTGTTCAAAGGAAAGCCAAAATATTGGAAAAAATCTGTATTTTGTGCATCTACTTTTTAAGTTGAAGTCACATTTTCTTGAGACACACACTTTTGTGTAGACAATATTAAGATCTAAAATTGCTATTTAGCAAAATTTTTTTAAGACCAATATTTAATGAGTTAATTAGATAATTGTTAAATTTAGGCCGAATTCTTATGATTTTAGAATGTGATTTCCTTGGATTAGAAGGCTCCATTGTGACATAATGAAGGACAAGTTAGTCAAAAATAGGTATACCTACTAAAATGACGTAGTTTAGTAGAGGTGAGGTGGCTCTGAAAGAGTCAAGGTCGTTTGGTCAGGGAAACCCCTTAAAGGGATTTAAAGGTGTATTCAGAAAGTGAAATAAAACAACGGTCCCCAAGGAACATGGGTCAAAAAAAGAAATAGGATGATCTATTCTTCCCCAGGACAGTATTCAATGAGTAACAAAACCGAAATGCAAAGAAAGCCCCAAAATAAATGTATTTCAACTGTAACTATACTGTTTTTAGTGTTTTGTCAGTATATTGGCGCGCCTTTGAAAAGACCCCTTCGGTCGCGTACGAAACCAGAAGTTCGTAACCTGTTACGATAGAAGAAAAATTCATCTTTATACTATACTAGTTAGGAGGGAAAGCGTTTTTTTTTCATTACATGATACTGGTTTCGACATGGGAAACTTATAATGAATTACGAGAAGGTACTTTATATTCTTCATACGTAGACCTATATTCAGCAGTGGATGATAATAGATTAGATACCGTAACGACGACAGTGGGACAATGAGTATTTGAAAATCCTAATGGACCCACTAGTACTAGTGGAACTAAGCAGTGGGGCCAACAGTCTAAAATAAAAATGTAGTACGCTACATTACACGCTACGAATTAAAACACCAATTTAAAACATTATCTAAAATGTCCAAAGATTGTAGAAGAAAGATACAATTTTAACGTGATCCCGAGACCCCATAAGGACTATCAAAAGTGCCAAGAGCTTATCTTTCTTCTTTTATTACGCAATAAACATGCCTTTATGAGTAAAGAGAGAGTAAAATGCCGCAGTATCGATGCTGATGACTTTATGCAGGTCGCTTTTAAATCTGGTTGTATAGCTCTTATTGGAAATTTAAAAGCATTAGCCTGTATCAGATTGTATTTTTCCGTACTTAGGAAAAAAACAATAAGCTGATGGTACTGTATCGGATTGCATTTTTCCGTAAAAAATTTCATTATGGTTTTTATGCAAGTTTTTCTCGATTTAAGAATTGAATTGACAATATTCTTTGCTTCAAATAAAACCAGTAGCGTAGCGAGGGGGGGGGCAGGGGTGGCAAACGCCCCGTGCGGCACTTTACTAGGGGCGGCAAATTCGCGAAAAATACAGGGTGTACAATAAAATGGGACAGCTACTCAGAGGGGTGCTTCAGACCATCAAACTGAACAACTTTCTCTATGGGACCAATAGTTTACTCAGTGATCGCCAATATGGCTTCCGCCGGGGGCGATCGACTGGGGATCTTCTTGTGTATGTGACGCACTGCTGGGGCGAGGCCATCGAGAAGCACGGTGAAGCACTGGCTGTATCACTTGACATCTCGAAGGCCTTTGACAGGGTATGGCACGCTAGTTTGCTGAGCAAGCTTCCCGCTTATGGCATCCCCGCTGATCTTTGCAGCTGGATATCTGATTTCTTGAGAGAACGGTCGATTAGAGTTGTCATTGACAGCTGCTCTTCTGACCTTATGGCAATTGATGCTGGAGTTCCTCAAGGGTCTGTTCTCTCCGCGACACTTTTCCTGCTGCACATCAATGACCTCCTTGTGTCAGGTATTGTTGGGTATGCAGATGACAGTACTGTCATGGAGAGATATGTATCTGGCGCAGGGGCCAGCGGGGATAAAATACGCTCGCAGAGGGAGGCCATGGTTGAGCGGACAAACTTGACTTTAAGTGTTGTCTCCCAGTGGGGTGACAATAATTTAGTCAACTTCAACGCCACCAAAACACAGGCTTGTCTGTTCACCGCAAAAAGGAGTCCGTTTAATCTGACTCCTACTTTCCGGGGTACATCTGTCCCTGTTTCCGACAGTCTTGGGCTTCTGGGTATAAGCTTGACCACAAAACTCAACTTCGGCGCTGACATCGAGTCTAAGGCTCAAACTGCGGCCAAAAAGCTGGGCATCTTGAACAAGGTGAAGCGGTACTTCACTCCTGGACAGCTCTTAGTATTGTATAAAGCTCAGGTCCGATCATGTATGGAGTACTGCTGCCACCTGTGGGATGGTTCAGCCAAGTATCAACTTGCCGCACTCGACTCGGTTGAACGCAGAGCCAGGAGGCTCATTGGCGATAGTAAGCTGGTGGAGGCCAAGCTTCATAGCCTAGCCCACCGCCGCAGAGTGGCCTGCTTGTCGGTCTTCTACAGATTGTACTTCGGTGAGTGTGCCCTAGAGCTGCATGAGCTCATCCCACCTTCCCCTTTCTACTATCGGACTTCCAGACGCACCGCGGGATATCACCCCTTCTTGGTTGACATCCCACATATCCGCACCAAGCGCCTTTCTGAATCTTTTATAATGCGCACAGCCAAGGAGTGGAATGCCTTACCTGCGTCAGTATTTCCGAGTACTTACAACCCGGATTCCTTTAAAGTACGAGTGAATAGGCATCTTCTGGGTAAGCTCGCTACATCTACGACCCCATCTTCGTCCTGAGGACTGGATTGAGGTCAAGAGCAAACCCATAGTTAATAAAAAAAAAAAAAAAAAAAAAACCAATATCGAAATCGCGAAAAAAAAATCCGCTCTCCCATACAAAACTGCAAACACAATTCGACTGAAATGTATGGGACAGCAGATTTTTTTTTCGCGATTTCGATATTGGTCCCATAGAGAAAGTTGTTCAGTTTGATGGTCTGAAGCACCCCTTTAAGTAGCTGTCCCATTTTATTGTACACCCTGTATAGATTGATTGAGCTCTGTCATATTCATAAGTTTATGTTTCAATTACTATGCCTATACATAATCCTAAAGAGTTCTGACCACAGCTGCTAAGACGTAGTGTTAATAATTACGTGTAAAAACGTTTACTTAGGCTACTTTGTACATGTTTTGTACGTAAAAAGCTCGGGCTCTAACCGATTCGTATTGAGGAGAAAAGTCGAGTTTCTTTTTTTGCATGGATAAACCAAAAGATATCTGACCACAACCCGAGTTGATATGCAAAAAAATTTCGAGCTCGCTTCGCTTGCTCCATTATGGTGTAGGTAAGATAAGGGGGCGGCAAAATCAGTCTGTGCCCCGGGCGGCAGAAACCCATGCTACGCCACTGAATAAAACGAAAGATTTATGCAATTGGTGGTTCATAGATCATCATCAGGCTAAATACGTTCCACTGCACGGCACAGGCCTACCCTCAGGGAGGGTGTATGCGCGCTAGTCCACCACGCGTGCCCAATGCGGGTTCGTAGACTTCAAATCGCATCAGTGGCGTGTTGCTGAGAGGTATGGAAAATCAATCTTGAATCTTGATGTTCCGGTTCGAAATTTCGAATTCGCACGGACGACATGCCATGTACCAATGAGTTTTTCTTACTTAATAATATGTACGTAATACAGACTGCTCTCAAACCGTGAAGGAAAACATCGTGAGGAAACCTGCATGCGCTGAAGAAGAAATTCCGATGCGTATTTAAAATCTACCAACTCGGGTCCATGGATACGAACCAGCAATTTTCTATACGGTTGCTAAAAAGATACAAGACAAATTACACCTACAAAAATATACCCCCAAAAACCATGTACTTCTTCTTATCGTGTGGGCAGCAAGTTCTGGCATCAGAGTTTTTCAGAACGCCTCTAACTTGGTTTTTAAGTAACGACTTCTACCACCAGAGACAGTAGCCGGGACCAACGGCTTAACGGGCCCTCCGAAGCTCTGAATCATCCTTCTTTTCAGACAATTAGGTGATTCAACCTGCAATGTCCTAACCGACTGGGGAAAAACGCACAAAGTGACATATCACTAGGTGTCCCCGTGGGAATCGAACCCACGACCTCCGCGTCAAGAGCCCAAATGCTCTTATCCATTAGTGTACTAAATCGTCGAGTCATCCCAACAAAGTATCGTCGGTGAAGCACAATATTTTATCCAATCTGTAGTGTTGATGTTAAGGAACGTATATCGACATCCTGTCAGCTTGAACGTTTAACAAATGACGATGCTACATCTACTCAAGTTGTTCTAAAAATGTCTCCAGCAATGAGGAGACCATTACTCACTCTGTGACAATTTTTACTTCAAGAGTTTTAAAGAAAGCTTGTTTGCGAACTATTACGGTCTTTACAAACACATTAATTTGAAACTTTGGTGAGAAGTTGTAATAAGAAACGTCTGTGAGGTTTTAGAAGGCAAGTGTGAGTGTAACGGTCGATAGGTTACAAAATAGATATCTGCGGACATAGCATGAAGCGATCAGGAGTGCGATTTTTGAATCTCATTCGCTGATCAATTGAAAATGTCAAAATTACTGTGGAGATATGCATCTTTCTACTGCTGATTTGACTTCTTTCGGACTTTCTTTCTTCTTTCTTTCTATCCGCAGTGTGAAAACAAGTAGTGGTTTTGTTACGAGTGTGCGTACGCGCATCGTACCCATAGTATTTCATTCATCGATCCCCGTACGGGTTTCACAAAGTGGTAAGTGTTATGCATTATAAGTAAAAGACATTATTTTAATTTTTAGAGTAATTTCGTTTTAGAAAATAATTTTAAATCTGTAAATTCCGTGTGATATTTTTAATGAAATGTGATCCTTATCACCTATACAGGGTGTACAATAAAATGGGACAGCTACTCAAAGGGGTGCTTCAGACCATCAAACTGAACAACTTTCTCTATGGGACCAATATCGAAATCGCAAAAAAAAAATCCGCTCTCCCATACAAAACTGCAAACATAACTCGACTGAAATGTATGGGACGGCAGATTTGTTTTTCGCGATTTCGATATTGGTCCCATAGAGAAAGTTGTTCAGTTTGATGGTCTGAAGCACCCCTTTAAGTAGCTGTCCCATTTTATTGTACACCCTGTAGAGTTGTTGTGTAAAAAAGTGTCAGCATATTAAGAAGGACCCTGTATAGCATGTACGTTAGCATTTCATTTCTTTGATACGAGTACAATTCGGTGGGCGTATTGTAAGCCTGAAGGCATTCAGAATTTTCCTTTCTCTTATTTGCCTTGTAGATTTCATTACTATCTACATATTCTCTGTTTCATGTTTTATAAATTACTGAGTTTGCAGAAATCTCAATTCCTTTAGTTATTACAATTATGAATAGTATCCAGGTTAGGTTGAATCCGAAAGGCAGCATTATGAACTGTCCCAAGATATGCCCAAGTTAGAAAAAATTCCATATAAGAATAGACTAATAGACTTACTTACTAAAAATTAATGAAAATGCAACGAAAGAGTTTATATTGGGCTATATTTAGTATTATTTTACTTCCTTAATAACTCCTTATGTCAACCATGTCACAAAATGTCAATCCATGTCAAACATCCATGATCCAAGCTGAAAAAACGTATTTACTCCAATTTCAGGTCCGTGACTCCAAAATAACACTCCAAGGGAAACAATTACACAGAAAATCTACTAACTACTCCACAAATGACTATCGTAATAGAGTCCTCAGAAGAAATATCATGTGTCCACTGCATCAGGCTCCGTCGAACCTTCGTCTTCGTTGCTGTAACTGCTGTTATGCCCATGATAATCTTCACAGCCCTACTTCTACTGGTGGTCGCGGGCACTATAGACACCAACCTGGATAACATTACCAGTTCAGTTGTAGAGTTTGTATTTACTTTACTATACGTACAATTATTTGTTGCTGTTTCTATACTTATCTTCAGTTTTGTGAAACGTCGTCATCCGATTATAAAGTATCATATTTGGTATCTTTACTTCCATATTATGGTTATGGGCATGTTTCTATGTGCTTCTCTAGTATTAACAATGGCGAATCATGCCAATGTGTTGACTGGATGTGTTTTAATGTGTGGTGTTGTGTATTTTTATGGATTATATTATTTTTTGAAGAAAGATTCTTGTTGGTTAGGTTTAAGGTCTTATTAGTTTTATTAAATGTTTTTAATAATTTTAATAGATTTTTTTATTTCAGAAGAGTGGTTTTAGAAGTCTTATACACACATTGTTTCAAAGTGATGCTTCATCATCTTCATCATCAACATCAGCCTATATACGTCCCACTGCAGGGTACAGTAAAACGTAGTGATTATATTCTCTTTGGGGCACAGGCCTACCTCTTGGAGGGTAAATAGGCATTAGTCAATCACGTGTGCCCAATGGACGGATTGGTGGACTACGCATCAGAATTTCTTCTTCAGCGTATGCAGGTTTCCTCACGATATTTTCCTTCACTGTTTGAGAGCAGTTTTAGTATAAGTTCCGTACTCAAGTTATAAAAACGCATTGGTACATGGCATGTCAAGTTACATAGCAAGTTTTTTTTATTTAAGAGTTCTTCCATCCCATGGTTGTCTGGAAGAAATCGCTTTTAGTGATAAGACCGCCATTTGTACCCTTACGTTTTTTTATTTTGTTTTTGTTGCTGTATGTTTTTGGTATGCAAATAAATAATATTTATGTTATGTTATGTCATGTCGTCGTCCGTATGAGGGTACATACCATAGAGAAAATAACGCGCTCCCCTGGGGAAGAGATGTTGTATCGAACTGTGCACAGATACTCAACTGGGCCTGACGTCATAATAGCGGGAAGTAGCGTATTTAAATGTAAACCCTTCCCCTCACCCCCTTTTCACCCCCTTTGTTGGCGACAACATTTTCTATAGAAACAAGCCGATATGCCATCTCTTCTTACTCTATGGTACATACCTACTACCCGTAACGCGCTACCGATTCTCTCTCTCTCTTACTCACAATTATCTAAACTATTATAAAACTGTAGCAGAAGTGTATCTGTACATTGAAGATATTTAAAAAAAAATTACGATGTGGTTTTTATTTTACCTGTCCCTGATTCCAAATCACCAATTTTAAGATTTTTTGTCTGTCTGTTTGTTTGTTTGTTTATTTGTTTGTTTGGGTGTTTGTTTGTTCGAGTATCACGCAAAAACTACTGAACCGATTTTGATGAAACTTTTTTTGTTCGATAGCTTATCATCTGACTTAAAATCTAGTATATAATTTATGCGGACGAAGTCGCGGGTAAAAGCACGTTTTAATATAATCTTGTTAGAAAGTTATTTTCATCAGGTATTTAGTAATTTCATAGTCTATTGTTTTGTTTAACTTACGAAAATGATTCTTCAACTTTACAATAAAATTCTATGACTAAATTCGGAGTTCCTTTCGAAACAATAGCGCAGATAACAATAGCAAAGTCTTAATGATCGTACTAAATGAAAATTAATTACCATACTAATATTGGTAATTAAAATTTTCCTCTAAAGCGGCTCATCACTTCTTTAATAAAGTTAATTTGGTCGTTTGTGAAGCGTTCCAATTTCGGAAACACCTCGCTTCGTAATCAGATTTACTTGTAGCCCGTAACGTGAACTTTTTGAATTTGCATATACTTGATAACTATCTACATGAAAAGGTCTTCATACAAAGTTAGCTTTTCTACTTATTTCTGGATTTTACGTAATTCCTTATCGTTTTAAATGAGTGCATAACTGTTTTACGAAAACCCGTTCGTCGAAATCACGGTTCACAACTGGCCCTGTACCGGGACTTTTGATGTTCGACATATCGCCACTGTTTCGGTCCGCACTTCATTGTAATAGAGTTGACATTGTAACAAAAACGTTCACGCAATTGCAAAGTTCGAATGTGCGGGTAGAGGCCCTGCTTTGTTCGTTTTTCGAACTGTTAATCGAAAGCACGCCACGGTTCGCCGAATTATGAAAACCTACATACTTCGACGAACCGTGCTTTCGTTGAACAGTTCTTTCGTCGAACGAAACAGTTGTGAACCGTGATTTCGACGAGCGGGTTTTCGTAAAAAAATTTAAGCACTCGTTTTAAATAGGTTAATTTTTTGGTTCTAAGAAGAAAATTTTCGTTTTCTTATAAAAGTTGTCTCGCTGTTACATCTATAAGTCAATGAAGTGTGAAAACGACGATGTGATTTTTTAAAGTTTAATTTCATTTTTTATAAAATCAAGATTTCATTTCGGGGTCGTCATTAGAAGCTATACTACAACTACATTTCAATGGCGTGGCAAAGGGCGTACACACGGCGACACATCAAGCTATACAAAACCAAAGGTCTTTTACGAATTTAAGTAGAATTTGAATTAGGTCTTGGTCTTAGACAATTTAATAGTATGGACGCGTAACGCGTGTCATTCTCCTATCAAAATTTTCAGCCATTTTTTGCAGGGGCGAGGTAACATGAAATTCGCAACTTTGAATTTTATTCCCTATAACTTTAGATTCTAATTTTGAATGTTAAAAATCATGAAAAGTAGTCTCGTGTGAACCCCAAACGTTCTAAGTTAAAAATTATTGTTTCGCAATTATAGGCTGTCTCGTTTAGTGGTAGTATAAAATTGAGTGTAAATGCACAGGATCAATTAGTCTCATACCGTGGCAGAGAAGAAATGCTACTGCAAGGTCAGTCTAAGGTCTTGTCTTTAGTTTAAATTGTCTAAGGTCTTGGTAGATTTTGGTAGATTTCAGCAGTAATATTAGTAGATTATCTGAAAAAATTTCTGGTCACGCTGTGATTTTTCATTTTAATAGTCTTGGAAAACGTCTCATTGTACCTTCTTTATCAACCTTTTTAAAATACTCCTCAAAACGCTGCTGTAAAATGACTTCTTTACAAAGTGCGTTTACTCGGCAAAAATATTGGGGTAACTTTTTAACCCTTCCTCATCAAATTACGCGGACAAGAACATTATTCTTCGCGGCGCAGAATTGAGTTTACTTTTGGGTTTAGCTTGAATTTCTTATCTCCAGTTTTCGTGGCTGGAATGTTAGATGTATTCGAATAAATAATAGAATTCGTTAAACGATTCAGAAATATGTTGTTTCTAGAATGTTTTTCAGCTCATAATTTTAGTATTTGAATACAATATTTTGTATCGTGAAATGTAAATAATGTTTGAAATTGAGTAATATTTTAATAGGATCGACATGTTTAGACGGGTTATTGCTCTTCTTTACAAGTTTTTATTTAACTTGCCTTGTTAGTTAGTTACTAAGTAGGTATTTGTTAGTTAGCTTGGTACAAATCCATGTTTTATAAATAGGTGAAACTCTCGACCGTTTTTTTCCAGTGCACCACTGAAAATATGTTTTGTTAAAAACCAAACTTTTGTGACCTTCAAACTGATAACCAAGCGTTTGTGTACAGGGTGTAACAAAACACCCCTGTAATACTTAAGGGGGTGCTTCAGATCACCAAACTGAACAACTTTCTCTAAAGAGCCAACTTCGAAATCACAAAAAAATAGCCGTTGCGTTGCAAGTCTGTCAATGGGCGGTCGCGTATCGGGTACCTAATCCCTGGCTTGCAACGAGGCTCCTCCATTGTATATTAGCTGAAATGTGTTGTACTGTTTATGTTCTTGAGATTACGATAGGTACTCCCAAAACTCACTCAAATGTCGAAACTGACAAAATGCAGCAAAGAACAAAACGTAATTTAATTCAGCTACGAATCTACGAATAATAATAATAATAACGAGTACTTACCTGTAGCTTTAAAATGTTCTATTGCTTCGGAACCGGTCAAAACAACTCCGATTTTCATGATTTTTTTTAAAACGTCTGTAATCTATATATCAAACTGAATAACGTTCGAAACCGATCGGAGCTAAAAATTGCTGTTGCATACATAGGTGTCGCGTAGGCATTGCAGTTTAGTATGAAAAGCTGATTTTTTTGTTGCTCCGATTGGTTTGCTCCCATAGTGAAAGTTGTTCAGTTTGATGGGTAGACTCTTAGTTTAAAAGGACGCTAATGATATAAATTTCACCCTGTACAGTTTTTTTACAGAAAACACCCTAGTAATACTTAAGGAGGTGCTTCAGACCATCAATCTGAACAACTTTCACTATGGAGCCAACGTTGAGAAAAAATAAAAAAAATGTACCGTCCAATACGAGTGGAGACGGTACCGCAGTTTTGTATGAAAGAGCTGATTTTTTTTCGCTATTTCGATGTTGGCTCCATAGTGAAAGTTGTTCTGTTTGATGGTCTGAAGCACCCCCTTAAGTATTACTAGGGTGTTTTGTTACACTCTGTATATACAATACATATAGGGTCCTTCTTAATATGCTGACACTTTTTTTAGGGGATGATCAGACCATCAAACTGAACAACTTTCTCTATGGCACCAACATCGAAATCGCAAAAAAAATATCAGCTGTCCCATACAAAACTGCAAACCTACTCGAGCCAAATGTATGGGACAGCTGATTTTTTTTTCGCGATTTCGATGTTGGTCCCATATTGAAAGTTGTTCAGTTTGATGGTCTTATCATCCCCTTAAAAAAGTGTCAGCATATTAAGAAGGACCCTGTATACTAAGCTTATAAATATACCTACACCTTATTAAATTTTTCATATAATATATATAACATAGTACCTAATACATCACTGTAAATGCTTTCTCTGACATGTCGCGTCACTTTTCAGAGTTCAGACCATCCATCAGAATTTCTCCTAATGGCAAGTACAGTTGAGTACATTACTTTCATATACTTGTACCAATAACATGAAAATCTTCTCCATTGCAAGAGAGCTTGTATTTCTTTTATTGCACACGTTTTATCCGTTTTGCAGTGAAAAAAATTTATCGGAAACATGGGACAACGGTTACTAATCCCCATAAAGGCATATCAAAGTGAATACTTATTTTTTAAATCTTAAAATAATTCATCATTTTTTTTAGGGACCTGTTCAACTTATAACCAACATACCTAACATATTTTTATCAAAACTATTGTTAATTTTTTTTTTGTTTTTTGCACAAAATAATAACATTCGAGATAACATTCAAGAAGAACACATTTATTACTGAAAGCTTTTATAGGCTCGACTGTACATAATATGAGGTACCTATAGGAGTACGTTACTCAGTATCGTGTTAACATAATCATTATCGCAAGGTGTGGCATATATGGATCTACTCTGGATCTACTCTACTAATCCAGTGTTTTTCAAACTTATTTGAACTGTGACTCCTTCAAGATAAAAACGGACTCGACTCACCGACGCAGCTTAGCCTTAAGATGGTATCAAGCTTGTAGCTGCTCACAATCGTATTTATTTTTGATTTTTAAACAATTAACAACATTTTTACACATCGTAATAATTGTTGGTTTTGAGTTTATCTAATTATTTTTATGCTTGTAGTTATTATTACGATAATAACTAGAAACATTAAAAAAATAAAGCAGTAATGATCCCACAAATTGCGCTTATTTGTAATTAAAAGCGGTGACTAAAATAATGTGATGTCCTTTTTTAATGTGTTATAATTGTTAAGAAATGCTCAGATTATTTTGGTACTACTTACTGGTTTACCTAAGTACTAAGATACAAGCACGCACGACCCCCCTGGGGTCATGGACTATAGTTTGAAAAACACCTTTCCATTTTATGCATGTACCTAAATTATCTAATACACCTTGTACACCTATATGGCTTATATTTTAAAGGCAATGGAATGAAAGATGGTGTAAATGATGTTGTTATGATTATGTAAACTTGAAGTACCTAGTGTAGCATTCTCTGTTACAAGGCCAATAAAATTCTGATTTCTGATTTCTGTGATGTTTATCAGAGACATTCTGAAAACGGCGTATTCATAGTCCGAATATAGTAAAAAAATAAATACAAATTGGAATAAATAAAAATGGCAGACTAATCTTTATTCTCGCTTTTGTCGTCAAAATAAAAGCCATTGTGAACTAAAAATCAACGATGATTAATATTCATGTACCAAAGCCCGATATGGACTGTTTCGAACGATGTATAATTGCATTAACGAGCTGTAGTAACCTTGTTAAAGCGGCCGAGCCTGCCCGCGATAATTCAGCTAGGCTTTTGTACGCACGTGCAATTTTATGTCGAACGGAATCAAAAATTAAACTGAAAATATTAAAGGTAGATCGTTTGTGCATGCGCCGGAAGGGACGGTTTTTGTTGAATTGTATTTCAATCTACTGTTCTATATTTCGATTCGCGACGCGGACGATTCGACATGTTTCATAGCGACTGTATAGGCCCGCTTTTATGACAACTGCGGCAATTTCGGCCAAATGCTGCGGTCATCGAGAAAAATTGGTGGATTTTAATATACCATTTTATCGGGTCAATAACTACTATCTTGGAATTACACTCTTGATGTAGAAAGCGAAACTTAGTAGGTACTGATGCTTTGGCGAAGTACAAACGTTTTATGTAGTATCAAATCTACACAAAATTCGTAACAGTCTTCCTGTGCGGCCCTCAACCAACGGGTTCGCGCCGCATTCACCAATTTGTCGCGCACCTTGTGTGGGCACGTGGGTCGTTGTAGCAATCCTTGGGGGAGGCTTTTGTCCAGCAGAAGACGTCTTTCTACTATAATGATGAGATAAACAGTCTTCCACTGTTGGAAAGAACGATATATCCAAGATCAAAACTAGATTGTTGTCGTTTTCTCAATTTTCAGTACTCCTTGTTCCAATATACAACTGTCGTGCACTCCAATCGTATACGCACGTCCATTCGTTTCGATACCAATTATCTATCCATCCAGCAGCAATTCGGGAATGTCGGTAACCTCTCGAGCACCACTGGGACCCCACATCGAATGGCACTAGATTGCTGGAAACTCAATTCGTTTGGCGTTCACCATACGTCGATCCACGTATTCCCACTAATCAAACGGTTTTGAAACTTGTGGGATAGGTATAAGAGCTCCGTTAGGGGCATTTGTATTTGGTATTTCTAATGCCTATGCAATTTGGAGTTCTGTTTTGTGGTTGGGGCAACGGCAGCAATTAATTGCGGTAGGATTTAGGTAATAGGGCGTCGTAGTTTTGTTCGGGCACGCGACCGCGTAGTTTACCTTTTGCGTCTTGATTGATATAATTACGTATTTGTCCTAATTAAGAAATTTGGTAGGTTACTTTATGTATTTTTATCATATTTTTATACTTCTAATGCTACTTTTATACATGTTCTGCGTATCGTATCGTAGTTCTATATATTTTCAGGAAGCTATTACTTTCATCGATAAGAACGAGGACCTTCTTAAGTACCAAATTAACACAAAAAAGCCCAAAGAACTTAATTTGGTCTCAGTGTTATGTATAATCTTTCCGAAATAAAGACTCAAAAATCAACTCACCTAATATTATTGATTTTAGAGAACTAGTCTTCAAGTTTAGGTATATAGATATGTATAATATAATATCCCTGTCTATATCCAGTATAGACGTGCTAGTTAAAGAGTTAGGCATTCTCCACACGTTCCAGAAATGACTTCTCAAATCATAGCTCTGTAACAAGCAGCGTCGGGACCCTGCACCAATTAACTTCAAGCTAGGACGTGTGGAGACTCCCTTATGAGCATTGTATTCAATGTTGGTAAACTTTAATGGTACGTAATGACGTCACTGTGGTGTAAGGGTGATGGTACTTCTTTTGGGGATTGTGTGCTTCTTGCTGAAGTACAAGGATTATTTTTTTTTTATTGTAAGGTGGAAGAATTCTAGGGGAAGTGAAGGCAAATTTATGTTCAGATAAAATTTTATTCCAGTCAACAAATAAATTGAAATCTGATACTAAATTTTTTACTGGCAATTATCTACCTCACATTTTCTATGGCTATATCTACAGCTGACGTCTTGAAGTTTTTCCATTAAATTGATAAAAAAAAATTATAATAATTTTCGATTCAATGAACAGTCGCTCAATCGTAAAAGGATCGAAGTTCATACTGAAGGACTGTTATGTTAATGTTCTTTGCAAAAATATGGTACGTACATAAAGTTTTTGTCAAAATACAATTAAATACATTCATGAGAATAAAATTAAAAGACATCCTATTTTCTGAACATAAACAAACGAGTATTGCTAAAACAGATACACTCAGAAAAATCACATCCATCGATTACATACAACTTCCTGTATAAGTGATTGGAGGGAAATCAATTTTCCTGTAACGCCAAGACTGGGGAGTCCCCCCGCCACGCCATGCCACACCAATTTAACTTCGATTAAGCTGTAGGACATGGGTAAAGAAAAAAGTTTCCGTTTCCCAGTAAGGGCTTTTTGAATCGAGTTTTGCTTTTGGTTTAGGGTTTAGGTCCATAGATCAAAGAAATGTAGGATCAGATCCTATAGGAATTACCGAATTACTTTAAGATGATTGCTGTTTATTAGGTTTTTACTGTAGGTTGGGGCCTAATATGATTATCATCAGCTTAACACAGGATGTAACAAGACATCCTATTAATATTAAAATCATTGATCTCTTATAAGGTCAATATGGGTCAAAAACCACGTCAGAGACCGTAAGGCGGTCTGAAAAACTCTGACACTTGGGGCTCTGCCCACACGATAAGAAGAAGAATGGGTTAAATATATTTATTTTTTATTTATTTAACGCTTTATTGTACACAAAAAAATTACAGAAAAAATACAATTAAAGTAGACATATACAATATATAATATATAGGTACTATACGGGGCCAACATCGAAAAAACAAACCAGCTGCGCCATACATTTGAATCGAATAGTTACCTACTAGTACCTACTGCAGTTTTTTAAGAAACGGCTGAAGCATTATGATATCTTCAATTTCCTCATACCCGTCCATAGATTGGTCAATAATTATCTAATGTGGTAGGACATTGATTTGTAAAAGAAACAATTCTTTCTGGGATTCATATTAAATATAGGTTTTCTATAATATAGCTATTCCATTTTCTATATTTCTATAATCCTAAATTTGTTGTAAGACACGGCCAAAAGTAAAAGTTCCAGTTGTTGGGTAATGGCTCCTTTGAATCGAGTTTATTAGGACTTTAAAACGTTTTGGTTTATGTCCAATGGTTTGAGTTTGTTGTTTAGAAGAATTAGGGCACAAGGCTTCAGAATTTACTTTTTCAATGTTGTTGGTTTATTATGTTTTATCTCCATCTTACTCTTGAGAAAAAAAAAATAAGAACGAGGGCCGTGGCAGATTTTAAAAAGTGCTTTAAACTCACCCGCTAGGTATTTATACCAATAGCTCTATCTCAGACATTCTGAAAGAGTTTCAGGCATTTCAAAAGTACCTTTACCTTACCTAACTCGTAAAATTAAGATGTGTCATACTCGTGCTGTCTTAAGATCCTTCCAAGATTTCCACCTCTCAGAAAACAGTAAAAAGATAGTAATCTTTATTGCTTTCCAATCGTATTGCTGAATGTTGAACGTAGGGTTGTCGGTGACTCGATATTTTGGACTTAAGGGGATATTACCTTTGGCGCGTTCCACACAAACGAAATTTGATTATATTTTGGATATATTAATCATTTCAATTTTTTAGACACGATCTAGAAACATAATCTGTGCTGTACATTTGTCAGATTTTCGTTAAAATATAATTCGTTTCAAAGTTATCGTGGCTCAACGTTTTTCATTTAATCTTAAACTAATTTCTAGAATTGAAACTAGGATACATAATTTAAACGGAAATCTGACAAATGTAAAGCACAGATATTGGGTTCGAGATCGTGTCTAAACATTTCATTAACTTTAATCATTTCACAATCACAAATTTTTAAATTTTGTACGAATACACGTGCTTTTCGTATTTTACCAAAATGATTTTAAATAATAATATTCATCATCATCATCATCATCATATCAGCCGATAGATGTCCACTACTGGACATAAGCCTCTCCCAAAATGGGGTTTGATTAAATGTGTGTACTCAGAGGATGCTGCTGCCCATCCTCCGGTAATCCCTTAGTCGCCTTTTACGACACCCACCGGAGGAAATGGGATGGTGCTATTCTTAGCCGACAGTCGACACCAAACGGCAAATAATATTATATTATTACGAGGGCTGCTATTTATGTATCCGGAATAGCAAGGTGAAACCACCATAATTAGCATTAATTATAGTTTTATTGCTTTTAAAACTATTCGCCAAGATCATCGATGCACTTTTGCATACGTTGGAACCAATTTTTGTAGCACTTTTTCCAGTCGGAAAGAGGTATCTCCAAAATGTGCATTTTGAATCAACGCATAAACAGCCTCTTCACAGCTCGAAAAATGTTTTTTAGTTTCAGGATCATAATGTATATGTATATCCAAGATTTATCACCTGTGTAGATATTATAGAAAGCTTTTGACGCACCCTGATTGTACTTTTGTAACATTTTTTTACAACAATCGACACGAGCCCGTTTTTGGTCAATTCTCAAGAATACAACGAAAAAAAAATTTTTACAGCTAAACCAGTGATACACAGTCGTTTTCTATGGTGCTTCGTCCCCAAAAGTCAAAGTGAGTTGATCGATGCACTGTTTTTGAGTTAGCCCTCGCCGAAAATCGTAATAAATCATAGCACGAAAATTTTCACCAGTTAAATCCATGGTGATAAAGACACGCAATTTTGAAAATGACACCACAAAGGATAAACAAATGACAGCTACTTGAAACAAATTGTATTCTTCAGCCAAAGAGTTGCATTTTTAAATGTTTTAATTACTTTTTTAAATATAGTTCTCTAACTGGCCAATTCCGGATACATAAATAGCAGCCTCTCGTATTATAAAACTATATTTGGTTAAGGCGTGTCCCCCACTGAACGACCTTGACCCTTTCAGAACAGCCTCACCTCTACTAAACTACCGAATTTTAGTACATGAATATCATATAAAATCACTTCGTTATGTTAGTAATTAAAAACTAGTGGTGTATTTCGTTGTCTAGAAATCATTTTACAAGACCGGGCTAGATTCTGGTACTTACTTTCAATAAATAAATAAATAACGCTCACAGGCACATACATTGTAATGATCCCAAGGTAAGCCTTAGGCTTTTTGTTATAGGAATCATACAAGAACGGCACAAACATATAACATCCATGACCGAACCGGGATTCGAACCCGGGACCCTGGTTTGGCAGTCCGGCGTGGCAACCATTACACCAACCGGGTCGTCTAAGACTAGATAATCTGTGAATAGGTCAAATTTTTCAGATGAAAGTGCCAACCCTAGCTGTTCTACGAATCCCGTACATATCTCTTTAAACCTACGGAGATTAGATAAGTACTTAAATGAAATCGGGTAAATGGTGTTATAACTTTTGCTGGCGTTGAAATGTTATTTTAAAGTGAGAGGTGTGGGTCCGAACCGGGCTGGTAGGATTATAGATACTATGTTTAATGTTGTCATATTGTTGAGAGCGTTGTAGCATAGTATAAGAACAAGTATCTATTAATACATAGTTGTAGTGACACCACATGATTTGTGCTCAGAACCAAGTACGTCGTTTTCATTATCATTACCCAATTAGGTAGCACTATTTATTTTAATGTTTATTTTTTTTTTCGCAATATCCTTCTAGATATGACGGACTTCCTATGCATCTATGCAGGGTGTAAGTGACAGTCTAGCAAATACTGAAACGGTGAACTCAGACCATCAAACTGAACAACTTTCACTATGGAGCCTACCTCAGGAAACGCAAAAAGAAATCAGCTGTACCATACAAAACTGCTGTACCTACCTGATTAAAATGTATGCGTTTCATGAGGTAGGCTCCATAATGAAAATTGTTCAGTTTTATAGTCTGAGATCACCGATTCAGTATTTGCTAGGCTGTCACTTACACCCTGTATAAGTTCCACAGCTTTATCATTTTTGTGTGTTTACTACACACATTTTTAGTTTATGTTAAGTAAGGTGGAATGATTTATCATTTGTGTCATGCCTGTGATGTTAGCTGGCTAATCATCACCCATAACCCGACTACCCGGTTGGTGTAATGGTTACCACGCCGGACTGCCAAACCAGGGTCCTGGGTTCGAATCCCGGTTCGGTCATGGATGTTTATATGTTTGTGCCGTTGTTGTATGGTTTCCATAATAAACAGCCTATAAATAGTGCTTTCTTGGGATCATTACAATGTATGTGCCTGTGAGCGTTATTTATTTATTTATTTATTATTTTTTATAACAAACTCTGGAAAAGAAATAAATCTTATAGCACTAACATAGCAACTGATTTCCGTTCCAAAAAGGAGAAATATCTGAATTCGAAATAAATACGAATCACCAATGAAGATGGCAGCGAATGTTGGGTATGGCAGAAGAGGAATGAATCCAGAATAAATGCTGTCGAAATGCGTTCTTTATGCAGTATGTGTGGTGTGACTCTAAATGACAGAATACGAAACAGTGTAATAAGAGAAAGATGTGGATTGAAAGAGGATATAGTAACAAGGATTGAAAAGGGAATGCTGAGATGGTTTGGTCATGTGGAAAGAATGAGTGATAGCAGAATGACGAATGAAATATATAAAGCAAGTGTGAATGGGACAGTCGAAAGGGGTCGCCCTAGACGTTCGTATGCGGACCAAATTGGTAGCGTACTTAAGAAGGGTCATATCAAAAAATGTACCCGAAACCGACGAGCGTGTATGAAACGACTTATGAGTGTGGAAGAGACGAAAGAGGTGTGTCAGGATCGTAGCCGATGGCGATCTATTGTCTCTGCCTACCCCAATGGGACACAGGCGTGAGTATATGTATGTATGTATGTACCAATGAAGACAACAATAATAATGTTATAACGTTTTGTTCAACGTTTATTCTATTTTCGTTTCTTTATCAAATCAAACATTATACTATACATAGACATACCTACTTAAATACAACAAGCAATATTTTTCCTTTCCCAATGAAATGCCCATGTATCTAGAATCATACTATACGTATTTATTTATGTACGTTTACGAGTAAGGTGCCTGAGGGAAGAGAAATTGAATGATTTCCCACGTGTCCCGGTTCGACAGTGGGCAGAACATGGAAATTCGTAAATAAATGAGTTGGTGGGTTTTTTGAATCATGTTATGGTTAGTTTACTACGTCCGATGTAAATTTTAATCATCGGATTTAACGAAAAATTCTTGTAGATATTGAAGTAAAGTTAAAGTTATGAGATCTCGCGTGGAACCAAGTCTTATGTAAGTTTAAATCTTTGTCAAAGAAATCTTTAAGGCTTGGTCATTTTAAACTACGGCTAATAGGCATAATGATACCACAGTATAAGAAAGAATAGGTATTCTTACTACAACCAATACGATCAGAGCAGAGGTCACATGCAGGTACTATACAGGGTGAAATTGATATCACAGGCATCCTTTTAAACTAAGAGTCTACCCATCAAACTGAAAAACTTTTACTATGGGAGCAAACAGATTTGATCAACTAAAAAATCAGCTGTCCCATACTAAACTGCAACGCCTACTCGACTCAAATGTATGCAACAGCTGATTTTTTTTTGCTCCGATCGGTTTGCTCCCATAGTAAAAGTTGTTCAGTTTGACGAGTAGACTCTTAGTTTAAAAGGATGCCAATGATATCAATTTCACCCTGTGTAACCGGCAGCGACACGGTTTTTGGGATTCGTAGATACGCCTAAAAAAATTAGATGCCTCTTACGACACTCGACTGGGGGCGGCAAACGTAAAATAATTATGTATTTTGTTTACCACATTGTTATCTCTTCTATTTACTAATACAATGTTATTGTTTCTTAACAAAACCAGTAACGGATGAGGTTAATGTTCAAAGTTAACTACAGTTAATTCGTACGTCTCAATTCAAAGACGAAGACTTCGTAATCTCCGTATTTTCCTTCTTATCTCGTAGCAGTAAGAGTGCGGTCAAGGGACTTCGTAAAATGAACAATTATTATACAGGGTGTAAGTGACAGCCTAGCAAATACTGAAACGGTGAACTCAGACCATCAAACTGAACAAGTTTCACTATATGGAGCCTACCTCAGGAAATGCGAAAAAAAATCAGCTGTCCCATACATTTTTAGTCGGGTAGGTACAGCAGTTTTTTATGGGACAGCTGATTTTTTTCGCGTTTCCTGAGGTAGGATCCATAGTGAAACTTGTTCAGTTTGATGATCTGAGTTCACCGTTACAGTATTTGCTAGTGTGACAACACTCTGTATTGTATAGTAGGTAGGTAAAATATAGGCATGCTTATAAGTTAGTAACAGAACTTAATGTTCTGTAGGCATTGAATTTAATGGGCTAAAGTCGTCGGTTAGTTTGAATTATGTCATTGGGTAAACAAATTTAGGGTAGATTAATGGGGTAAAGTTTTTTGGTATTGTGGGAAGTTTGTAGAAAGGGTAAAGCTGGGTTAGTCAAAACTAATGCTTGTTTCGGATTAGTAATTATTTACAAGAGCTGAGTGAGCTAGAGGGTCGGTGGCGCAATGCGGAGAGGTACGGACATTCAATCATGAGGGACCAAGTTCGAATCCGCACGGATGTCATGCCATGTACTCTTTACGTGTACATGGTGTAACAAAACACCCTAGTAATACTTAAGGAGGTGCTGCAGACCATCAAACTGAACAACTTACGCTAGCCTACATCGAGAAAAAAAAAATCAGCTGTCCCATACATTTGAGTCGAGCCTTTATTGCAGTTTTGTATGAAACAGCTGATTTTTATTTCGAGATTTCGACTTTTATCTTTAACGCTCACAGGCACATACATTGTAATGATCCCAAGTAAGCATTAGGCTTTTTGTTATGGGAACCACACAATAACGGCACAAACATATAACATCCATGACCGAACCGGGATTCGAACCCAGGACCCTGGTTTGGCAGTTCGGCGCGTGGCAACCATTAGTTAGAGGGAGGTTACACGGTCAGTATTTCATCAGTCTGGTCCATTATTCTGAATGACGCCAGAATGACTCCAGAATGATGCCAGAATGATGAGTGGGTTACACGATCAGTTCCCATCAGTATTTCATCATTCACAATGGAATGACGGAATTAATTTTCATCAGTCTGGATGTTTTAGGTTTACCATCATTCCGTCAGTCCATCATTCTCCCGTCATTCAGACCAGACTGATGGACCAGAATGACGAAATACGTGTAACCTCCCTCTTACACCAACGGGGTCGTCAAAGTCAGCTCCATAGTGAAAGTTGTTCAGTTTGATGGTCTGAGGCACCTCGTTAAATATTACTAGGGTGTTTTGTTACACCCTGTATACATGTAAAGAGTTTTCCTGACTTATGTTCGTAATAGCGACTGCTCTCAAACTAATTTGAATCCTTTAAAATTATTCCAGACATATTGTTTGCATATTTGTAGCACAGTAATGTCGAATCTCTACGTAAAATACACATTCAATTCTACATTTCGAAAACAAATCGTCTACCTACCATTCAATTATGTCATCGTAAATCTTTGTTCCGATTGCATGGGACAGTCACCGGGTAGAGTCACGATGCACGAGTGTAAAAACTATGAACTTTATTTTAACAGGCATAGGGTTTAAAGTTTAAAAGGGGATTTGGATGAATGTTACTGTAATGGATCCTGCCGCTCGATTACGTCAATTTGATGGTCGAATTTGGGTCTTTTGAACTTTCATTTATATGTCAAGAACTATACAGGGTGAAGCATAAAGGAACACATTCCTAAAACTACTGTTTTGGGTTTAAACGCCTTGAAGACTCACTCTGTCGTCTGGTAGAGAGAATCTTCAGGGCGTTTGAATGAATATCTTATTTACAAGAAAAGGCATATAATTTTAATATTATAGGAGCTTTATAATAGTGCTTTGAAATGTTATGCCTATATATTCTCAGTAACTTCTTCTTGTTCTTTTTCTTGAGACTTCTTGGAACTAAGTAAATATAATTTTAAGCATTTCAAGATATTGCCATATCGGATTGATTTATTGATATAGTCGTGAGCATATGCTTATGCAAGATATTGCCAATAGTTCATCAAAGAAAAGCATATTTAATCTTAATTCTTACCAAAGTTTGACGGTAGGTACTTAACAAAGCTACTTATCAAATTCTTTTGTTCACGTATCCTTTGATTTAAATGAATACAGGGTCCTTCTTAATATGCTGAAAGTTTTTTAAGATGATGACCAGACCATTAAACTGAACAACTTTATCTATGGGACCAACATCTAAAGCGCGAAAAAATCTGCTGTCCCACACATTTGGCTCGTCTAGGTTTGCAGTTTTGTATGGGATAGCTGATTTTTTTTCGCGATTTTGATGTTGGTGCCATAGAGAAAGTTGTTCGGTTTAATGGTCTGGTCATCCCCTTAAAAAACTGTCAGTATATTAAGAAGGACCCTGTATACGTGTTATCTATAATGCTGATTAGGTAGAAACGGATTTCAGGTTTCATATACGAGAAGGTACCTACATTCATTTCATATTCTATGTAGGTAAGGTTTTACAAAGAGAGACAGTGACAGCTGAGAGAGCGAGATGTACCTAGCGGCATGCCTGTATAATAGAAAGAGATACGTGACGCGAGGCAATAGAACCGTTTTTGGGGATTTGGAGTCCTGGTAAAAATTCGGTTTCTGTGAATAATCGTGAACCTAAAGTGAAATCGTAGATAATTTTGTGAAATATACTAACACTGTTTCATTAAATTATTCACCATTTCACGTTAGATTGAGAATTATACACAGAAATCGAATTTTTACCCTGCCGAGGACTCCAAAAAACGTCCAAAAAGTCCAAAAACGGTTTCATTTGACAACTCATGTCACTTACTTTATTCCGTAAGGTATAATATCTTTATGGGTTTTACGTAATGTGAGCGTTCATTTTGTGCCCCTGAATTAAGTGCACATTTTGGTTTATATTCTATTCTGTAGAGCGAGCACTTTATGCCTAAATTACAATGGGCACTTTGATGGCTAAATTGCAATGGCAGCAATACACAACTTAACATAGAACACTTCGTAAACATGAACTGAACAATTGATTCGACTCTAATGCCATTTACATTTACTGATTGGTGGAATTCGATTAAAATACTACATCTAACTATACAAATGTACATTGGCACCGATTCGGACTGTGCCACGACTTAACTTAACTAAATTTATTCCTGTCACACTCTAAAATAAGATTAAGAAAAGAGACAGAAAACCAACACCTGACTTTAGTGCTGCAAAGTGACGTTACACGCCCAAAAACGCCACATTATCAACATTATGATGGCATCTTATTTTAGAAAGTGACAGGTATAAATTTAGTTAAGTTAAGTCGTGGCACAGTCCGAATCGGTACCATTGTCGTATGTTTTATGATAAAATATATTTACACGATGATTATGATAACGATAATTATTTGTGAAGCTCAGGAGTGCGATTTTTGAAATTCATTCTATTCGTTGAACTCAGCAGTTGAAAATGTCAATATTACTATGGAGATAGGTAATGCATCTTTCTACTGCTGATTTGTCTTTTAAAAATCGCACTCCAAGAGTAGGATTTTTGAAAGTCAAATCATCAGCGGTAGAAAGATGCGTATCTCCATACATTTTCAACTGCTGAGTTCAACGTATGAGATTCAAAAATCGCACTCCAGATTATATTTTGTAGTTTGAAAATTGAAGGCTTAATTTACCCGACACGACCATTTGAACTATTTAGTCTCTTTAAACCTTCCTACTGCAATTGACAACGAGATTTTCAAGCCGGAAGACTTATAATAAAGTTGTTAACAACTTTATGGGAAGCACGCAACTTTGACGTGAAACTGGTATAGTGCGAAAAGTTGAGAAGTCCATCGAATGGTATCGTATGTGATCTTGACGTTTTTATAGCATAAGTTGTTGAGAAGTGTTGTTGTTTTATGAACACTTAATTATTGTTGTTTTTGTTCATACGTCAGGATATAAACCATTAGGTTTATAGTAAGCGTTACTTGATTTTTTAACTAGTTTTAGTCGGTAAATAAAATTCATGATGATTATTTTTAAAGCAGATCTTGGATTTCGTACCAACCACTATTAACACAAATTCACAATTCGGATCATCATCATCAGCCTATCATCGTCCACTGCTGAACATAGGCCTCTCCCAAGGTGCGCCACAAAACTCTGTCCTCGGCCTTCCTCATCCAGTCGCTCCCCGCTACCTTTTTTTAAGTCGTCTGTCCAGCGGGCAGCAGGGCGTCCCACATGACACTACGCCTGCCTACCAGGTCGCGGTCTTCACTCTGTCAGTTCTTCGGCAGATATGACATGAATTTTCTGAGCTATGTCAACCAATTCGAATCATTCTGTTAAAAAAAGGTAGTGGGTTATTCTGTTAAAAAAACGCTTGAAAGGTGTGTACTAAGTACGTACCTACATCAATTATCGATCGATGCTATTTAGCAGCACCAAGCGATAGCCATTTGGATATAAGTACGCCGATATCCAAGTAGCCTTAATAAAAGTGCATCGTATAAACGGCACACTTTACCTTAAGGTGTAAGAGCATTTAGGTATACATACGTATATAATTAACATGAGTGTTTGAATATACGTCGATGCAACCATAACTGGCCGTATCCGACTTCAGCATTCAAAGCATATCATAGCGAGCATTGGCATATCATATCATTAGCATATCGTAGCAATATTTTCAAATGATTTCGAAAATATACAGGGTGGAACAAAACACCGTAGTAATACTTAAGGGGGTTCTTCAGACCATCAAACTGAACAACTTTCTCAATGGGACCAATATCGAAATCGCGAAAAAAATTCTGCTGTCCCATACATTTCAGTCGAGTTATGTTTGCTGTTTTGTATGGGACAGCTGATTTATTTTTCGCGATTCCGATGTTGGCTCCAAAGTGAAAGTTGTTCTGTTTGATGGTCTGAAGCACCACCTTAAGTATTACCAGGGTGTTTTGTTACACCCTGTATATTATATCGAATTGTTGAAAGGACCTGCTGGCTGATGTTCATTAGCCATCTCATTATTTTTTGACCACTATAATACCAATACAGTTCAAAATCCCTAAACTGTACAGTTAAGATGTCAGATTACCCAGTCTATTCTTCTTCTTATCGTGTGGGCAGAGCCAGGGTGTCAGAGTTTTTTCAGACCGCCTTACGCCTTACTCTGACGTGGTTTTTATGTAACGACTACTACCACCAGAGATAGTAGCCGGGACCAACGGCTTAACGTGCCATCCGAAGCATGGAATCATTTTCCTTTTCAGACAATCAGGTGATTCAGCCTGCAATGTCCTAACCAGCTGGGGAAAAACGCACAAAGTGACATATCACTAGGTGTCCCCCGTGGGAATCGAACCCACGACCTCCGTGTCGAGAGCCCAATGCTCTTAACCATTAGGCCACGGAGGCAGTTACCCAGTCTATTGTGAAGACTGTACATGAAACCCAATTTGGAGCACACGTCTAGCCCCTAATTGCTTCTCCATCGACGAAGGTCTCAGCTTAATAACAATACTACATGTCCTGAATGGTTAATGAGTCTAGATTAGTTTTGAGTAAGGACCAAGTTGATACTACTAATTTTTCTGGTTTCCTGGTTAGGTTATTAAATAAAGAAGTGGAAAACCTGCGAAAAGTTGCGAAGGTTAGCCCAATATATAAGTCTGGTAAAAAAACAGATCCAGGGAACTATCGCCCGATCTCTGTGCTTCCCGTATTTTCAAAAATATTTGAAAAGATCATTTACAATCGTCTTTACACATATCTTACATCTATCAACTTTCTTTTCAATAAGCAATATGGTTTTCGCCCCCAATCGAACACTCTGTCCGCTACTAACGATCTTGTTACAAACCTTAAAAACAACATCGATGACAAAAAAATCGCGCTGGGGATCTTTATTGACCTAAAAAAAGCATTTGACACTATTAGTCACGAACTGCTTTTGCAGAAGTTGCTACAGATTGGCATCAAGGGAACCGCACTTAATATATTTCAATCCTACCTGGCCGATAGATATCAAGTTGTCAAAATTGGAGATATTCAGAGTACACCAAGTTTGATAGTCTGTGGTGTCCCCCAAGGATCTATCCTTGGACCCTTGCTTTTCTTGATTTATATAAATAATATTAGTGAGATAGGTTTAAAAGGGGACATATCACTTTACGCAGATGACACAAGCTTATTCTATTTCGGTGATAACATTGGTACTATATTCAAGCATGCCCAAGAAGACATTAACTCTCTGCATACCTGGTTTCAGTATAACCTGCTAACGATCAACGTAGCAAAAACAAATTACATAATTTTTTGTGCAAAAAATAAACAAATTAAACCGTACGAACCCTTAACAATCAACAATGAGCCACTGACAAAAGTAGATTTAGAAAAGTACCTTGGACTCATTCTTGACAGTCGTTTAACGTGGACACCACACTTAGAAAAGCTACGTTCAAAGTTGTCATCCCTATTGGGCTCTCTTCGTGGTATCGTTCGCTGTTTTCCACTTTCTGTTCGCCATTTAATATATAATTCCATGGTCAAACCTCATTTAGACTACTTAATTGAAATCTGGGGCTCTGCAGCAAAAACAAATATCAAACCAGTACAAATAACACAAAATAAAATTATCAAGATGCTATTTCACTATGATTATCTCACACCAACTGCCAAAATTTACAAAGAAAAAAAGCTGATGACAGTATCACAATCTTATAAATATAACACTTGCATACTTATAAGAAAAATTCTAAACAAACAGATACACACACAAACATCATTTACCAAGAAGAAACAAATTCAAAAACGTTTAACAAGACAAGCAAATCATCTTTGTTTGCGAGCACCGCGCACAAATTACGGAAAAAAAAACATTTTGTTTGAGGGAGCACAGCTTTATAACAATTTGCCTAAAGACATAAAAGAGATACAATCTTTCCCATTATACAAAAAAGTGTTGAAGAGTCACATCTTGAGGGATCTCTCAGAGTTTAAGATGGGATAAGATAATATCAGTGTTCTTTGGTCTAGAGACTGACGTTTGCGATATTGTTATAATTCATGACGGTTCAGTGACAGTTTCGGGGAGGCTAGCTTTTGAATTCTTTCAAATTGAAAGGTACCTACAATTTCTATTTGATGATATCGATAGAGAACAATTTCTATTGATAGTGTCAATAGAATTAGTAATAAATTGCTATTGATATGACACGTAATACATTCCTTTCGTCAAGTTGACTTGCTCATCTCTTATTTTTGTCTACCCTCAAATATTTTATGATTCGCTGCATATTGTTGTTGTTGTAATCTCTTGTATTATGCCTGTATATGCTTTGGGCACCTTTGAGTGTTTGTATTATATGTATTGGAGCTTTGCTTTGAGAAATTGCTTATACCCTTACTTTACCTAAGTTCTAAACCTGTACGTGTATGTATACCTAACCTAAAATATCGTTCTGTTATCTGTACGTTCAAAAATTTTGTTTAATTTTATTTTACCTTGTATTTCTCAATATTTTAAGTGAATTGTATTCTTTCTTTTTGAGAAATAAATATCTTAAACCATAAACCATAAACCTATGTTTCTAGAATGGCGAAAAACTGTCAAGTTATGTCTGTCAGTTTAGGAGATACAGCCAGTCAAAGTTCTTACCTTTGAACGGCTGTATCTCTTAAACCGACTGATGAACCATGCCAGTTTTTGTACTTTTCACATAGCTACAGTGCATACTACAACAATAACATACGATCAGCCTTGCAGCTGATCGTAAATTTTTTACAGTCCTTTAATCATCAGTAACTCCTAAACCGACTGGAGTTATGCAGGCAGACCTGGTCCATCCCCATCACAGAGAAGCTCTACACCCAATAAACACTGAATCAGCCTTGCTGCTGATGGTTGCTTAAAGTACGCTTATCGCTCGAAATATCAGGGTGTGCCAGACGAAATCAAGTTTCGTCGGAGGCTTTTTCCATGTTTTCTACTATCATATTGTAACAGGTATCTTTCAAGTACCTCATAAAACCGAACGCCATTGTACTCATCCAAAACATGCCTAATTAAGAAAAAATTCTTTCGTAATTTACACTTTTCCTTCTCACAAGGACTTCGTTCGTTATTCGATACTGTTATGAACGCCACAATGGCTCGTTATATTCCTTTTTTTTCTGGAAAAACGTCGAAACAGCAATATTTCACAACAATACGACCATCAAAAGACTTTGAGAGTCGTTAACCGCAAAATATCGACATCAGCTTCTTGTCACGTACCTACTTTCTTTGTGAAAGAAAACATATATCGGTAACTACAGGACTGTGGCTTTGTCCTTAATAGTACCCAATGAAAGGTATCCACTGAACATAATAGCAAGAAGTAAAATATTGTCATAGAATACAACGTGGTAATGAATTAACGCAAAACTAGAAAGTAGTTTGTTTAGAATCGAGAGCAGAATCGAATTATCATGATTTCATGATAGGTAATTTTTTTCAAAATATGAAATAATTTGTTTGTAAAATTAAAAATTCGATGTTAACCCACCGCACGGACACACTCACCCTAATTACTACCAAAACAAGATAATAAAAATGTATCCAGTACGTTAGCGCTTTTATTCATTGCTGAAATGATAACAAATCATTTTTGCCTCAAAACTTAATGCGAATAACTTTAAATTTTAACTATCAAAATAATGAAATAATTGTTTCATTCTAATTATTTTGTTATAAATCAGTTGGGGTGTATGAGGTTTTGCGCTAATTTATTAACACGTATAATAAGTATATTGTAACTATTTGTGTTATCAATATTTCAATAGCAAGTTGACACATCTTATTTGCCTCCGCCAATTTACTGGGCCCATGTGGCGTAGTGGAGCTCCCTCTCACCCTTATTAGTGAGAGGAGGCTTTTTCAATCAATTCAATTCAATTATACTTTATTGCACACCAAAACAGAATAAGAATTAAGAATTTTTCCTTATTATTTTTTCATTATGTATTATTATAACATAGTAACACCCCGCAAAACCAATTGCTCGGTTTGTCTGTGGGAGCTACAATCACGCTCAAGCTATTTTAACTTTTTATTTTGTCTATAACTATAAGTACAGCGACCGTTAAAATACAATAATTGTTTGCCAAGGAATCCTACAGGCTAAAACGTTTATTTACTTTTTATTATATTTAAATAAGTAGTTCGGTTGAACAGTCAACCAGAATCCAGGGCGTATCAATTTTTGCCCACCTCTCCTGGTGCATTCGACAGACATGGCCGGCCCATTCCCACTTTAGTTTAGCTGTTTTCTTCCCGACGTCGGCGATTTGTGTTTTGGAGCGCAGTGTAGTGTTCCTGTGACACGATCTGTTCTTTTAACACCTAATATACTGCGCTCCATCGCTCTCTGATAAACCTTGAGTTTGGACTTTTGAGACTATATATATCTGTTACAAAATATATATCTCGTAAACTAATGTTATTATTACTTTCACGACTGGGATTTTAAAATCTCTTTACTTCATCTTTTACTTTTGTTTGTAAACTCAGTGACATCAGAAGTAAACCGGACTACTGAGCTTTATTAAAATCGTTTATTCGATAGAAGTCTAACAGTTTTTTCTTTGTTTTCAGGTAACTACGTTGTCTGCAAGGGCTGCTTCTTTCTACGCTGGAATATACCGTTACAGAGAACCTAAGAAAAGAAATGTTTGCAGAAGAGCTGTATTTGAACTACTTAAGATTCCTTTTAGCTACGATTAGTTGAGAACAATTGAACAATTCTTTAGAGGAAAGTGTTTTAGGGATCAAAGGGTCAGATTGCTTAGCGATAAAAGGTCAAGGGATAAAAGATCCTAAAACTTTTAAACAAAAGTGTAATTTTGAATCATAGAGTTTATATAGGGTCCTTCTTAATATGGTGCCACTTTTTTAAGGGCATGATCAGACCATCAATCTGAACAACTTACTCTATGGGACCAATCTCGAAATCGCGATAAAAAAATCAACTATCCCATACATTTGGCTCAAGCAGATTAGCAGTTTTGTAAGGAACAGCTGTTTTTTTCGTAATTTCGATGATGGTGCTAAAGAGAAAGTTGTTCAGTTTGATGGTCTAATCATCCCCTTAAAAAAGTGACATACACCAATGATTTTTTCTTACATACATACATATTCTCACGCCTGTCTCCCACTGGGGTAGGCAGAGACAACGTTTTTTCTTATTTATAATTATAAGTAACGAGCTTTTACCCGCGACTTCGTCCACATAAATTATATACCAGATTTTAAGTCAGATGATAAGCTATCAAACAAAAAAGTTTCAACAAAATCGGTTCAGTAGTTTTTGTGTGATACTCGAACAAACAAACACCCAAACAAACAAACAAAGGAACAAACAAACAAACAAACAAACAAACAGACAGACAAAAAATCCAAAAATTTGTGATTTGGAATCAGGGACATCTAAAAACCATATCGTAATTTTTTTTTTGTAAATATCTTCAATGTACAGACAAAATTATGTTACAGTTTTATAATAGTTTAGATACCGACGCTCTTGAAAGGTGATGGAAACTGGATGGAATACATCACCTGCATGCGCTGAAGAAGAAATTCTGATGCGTATGTGAAGTCTACCAATCCGCATTGGGCACGCGTGATGGACTGATGCCCATGCAGTCTGACATTAGGCATGTGCCCTGCAGTGGGACCATGGTACAATAATATACTGCGCCTGGTATTCTCTTCCGACCACGTGACTGACACAAGCCTACGTCATCATACCCTTTTACCATGTTTAGCGGCCATTTTTTTGTGACGTAGGCTTGTGTCAATCAGGGAATAGAAGACCTTGTTTTTTTAGACTATGAGTGGGACGTATATGACGGCTGATGATGATGATACCTTCCATTTGATGATTCCTTTTCCTTTGCTCTTCAGTGAGATTCTTTATGCTATAACTTACTTTACTTACCATTAAAATGTGCGATAATACCTATGATAATACTCACTTTTATCCTACCTTTACCTGAAAAATAATCTTTTACAACCTGGACTACGGATGCTTAAAAGGAATTACAAAGATACCGAGGCGTCTTACCGCGATCTCTGTTCGAAGCAATTTCTAGAAGGGGAACCTTATCAGCTTTCTATCGTACTTCTGATTAAAGGCAACGTTGCTTCCTGACTGGATAAGATTTCATGTAATTTGACTAGAGTTCTTGGTCATGTTTTACTTGTATTCTTTTAAAATGTTTTATAGAGCGATTCCTCTAAGGACTATAATTTTTTTTGAGATTGAGCACTAAACGTGATTTCGAGATTCGGTGGTTTAGATAAAAAAACCGGTCAAATGCGAGTCGGGCTACTCGCGCACCGAGGGTTCCGTACCACACCACCACAGAACACAACATTATTAACTTAGGAAAAAAAACTTTTTTTGTCCGGGACCTTTAGCGCAAGACCGACTCACACTTGGCAGGTTTTTAGTATTTGTTGTTATTCTGTAGAGTTTGTTCTATAATCATACTAAGTTTGATGCTTGTATGTATTACCGTTTTTACGATAGAGCGTGAAGAAAAAACGTTGATAAAAACTAGTTTCTTGTTGAGAACCCCCCTTAATTTTTATCTTTTTGACATTTTTATTATTTGTTAACAAATCCGCCGTAATAACGCATAATCTGAGAAAATTTAAACTATCTAGCAATTATGGTTCAAAAGTTACAGCCCTAAATAGGTAGGACAGACGGACGGACGGACGGACGGACAGACAGACAGACAGACAGACAGACAGACAGACAGACAGACAGACAGACAGACAGACGGACGGACGGACGGACGGACGGACGGACGGACGGACGGACGGACGGACGGACGGACGGACGGACGGACGGACGGACGGACGGACGGACGGACGGACAGACAGACAGACAGACAGACAGACAGATGGACAGACGGACGGACGGACGGACGGACGGACAACGTAGGCTTAGTAATAGGGTCCCGTTTTCACCCTTTAGTTACGGAACCCTAAAATTGGTAGCATTCGATACGATAAGTTCTGTACCTTTGGTGAAAAGAGAGCTAAGTCAGAAAATCGTATTTCGAGAAAAAAGGACTTGTTTCTTTTTTAACTTCAGACCCTCATAACTTTTTTGTTATTTATTATATTTTTAACCGAGTTAATGCTACTGGTTAATAATTTTAGTAGCAAAACTGTGGTGTATCAATAATAGCGATAAAATAAATAAATTATGATCAATAAACAAAAACAGCAAATTATATCATTTGCCACTTTAGAGTGAGGATGTGTAAAGTGATTTATTAACAATCATATCATTTTACATAACCACCAGTGGCCTGGACAGCCATTGGTGAACAATGGTATAACTATAACTTTAAATGAATGTAAATTGTTGTCTATTGTAAATAAAATAATCTTGTGAAATAAAACTTTCATATTTTATGAATACCTTCTCTCTGAATTAGTTAAAATAAACAAAAGGGCAAAAATAAGACAAATGTATTAAAATACACCTCAACCATGTTCTCTTTTTTTTTGTGTATAATGATATTTTTTAATTTGTATTATTACAGATTTTTGTTTATGTTTGTGTCAAATGGTGTAACTCTCTATGGTAGTTTGTGGTAGTTCAACTCTGAAAGATAGGGCAGTAAATTTCGATGATCAAAAATAGTTAATGAACGCAATAAAATGGAAGGTTATTTAGCAAATAATAAATCAAGTAAAATCAGTACTTACTATTTATTAAAAATCTCAAATTAAATAGCAGTTTCACTGCTGAAAAAGTAAATCAAAATGCTTATGCTACTCGACTAACTAAGGCACTGTCTTTAAGTTACATTTTAGGAATGTCTCAGGAGATCTTTTATTTAATACCACATGAAGTTTTATATTTCACCCACAAATGTTGGTTCTTTTTAAAGAGATTAATTTACAGTTGGATTAGGTTTATCATTTTTGAATAATCCCATCAAATCAAATAGAAATATTAATTATTTTTATTTAGCTCAAAATCAAAATTCAAAACACAAGTGAGTTTCTATGCGATATAACGACATCAGTGGATTCTTTACAAATAAGTAATAAACTATAATGTTTTCTTAAAAAGTCATAATGATTCACAGAATGCAATCAATTATGGCACGTTTTATCTTACGAATGTAAATAAATCTTGAAATTTCAAGATAATAGTGAGGTAACAAAGTAATTCAGTAGGTACGTCTTAATAGTTAAAATTTTTAGTAAATGTAAATATTCCTAATCATGACAGCCTTCAAAAGTTTACCTAGCTAAATATATTAAAAAACACAAAGCTTTCTATGATATTATATCACTTATACCTAGTAGACGAATCAACGGTCAAACTAAAAAAAGAATTGTAATTCAAAGTTATCTATCAGTTGAGTATATCCTATTTTAAATTATAAAGCTTGCGTGATGCTTTTGTCTCAACGCCACCAAAATTCACCAAATACAATAACGTAAAAAAACTTTTTTATAAAACATAATTACTTATAGTAATAACAAATAAAAATCTTCTAAAATATCTTTCATCAAATCAGTCGCCCGTCGGCCTATTGCCGTTCTCAAAACCACTCATGATAAGATCAATTTTGACTTAAGAACGAAATCCATTGCGCGATCTGGCACTAACTAGAAAAGTAACCTGCCAAAATCAAGCAATGGAAGTCTTTAATTTATGATATTATCAATGGTTTTTAGCAGAGTTTCGGTACTACTTAGTGAAACGTGGATGTTCTGAGGTTTCAGAATATCTCTGACTATCCCCTCGGGAATATAGTCGTGAGCATATGCATGCATCAATGGTTTTAAGAAACTTAATAGTCCCCCAGGATCTAAATTGGTGGATTAATAAATCAATTAAACGCTCAATCAAACAAACATAGTAATATAAAGTAACCAAAAAGCCTCGATACTTCAAAACGCCAGCAAATACAATAAAGTAAACCAAACATTTTTTTAACGAAAACGTAGGTAGTGTAGTAGTAGGTAAGGTTACTAGTACGTACGTAGTAGGTAGTACGCACGGCGACAGATCAACCTACCCATAGTTCGACCTTATGTCCATGAACATAGAGTTCAACTATGGGTAGGTTGATCTGTCGCCGTGTGTTGTGTACATAGTAATTAAAAAAGTCTTCTAAAAATGATCAGTATAAAAATCAGCCTCCTGATTCAAATTAGGATCTACATTAGGAGATTTATCAGCAGTCGAGGGCAAATTCAGATAAAACTCATGGACGCTCGGGTCAATATACTCCAGAAGAGAGATGAGATCTGCTTTTTTTTCTGCTGCTATAGGCACTTGTTCATTGTAACACTTGTTAACATTTTCTGTCAGAATGCGTCTACCTTTTCTTCTTTTCGCGTATGACATCGAAATATAATCGTCATCCGCGTAGTTCTCTTGATATCCAAAAATGTAGGAAATTGATCCTTGGTATATTTCAATATTTGCACGTTTGACCATACAAATTTTTGGCCACTGAAGCTTGCTTTTTTTACTTGCAGTTGTTTTTTAGAAAAATCAGCAAAATAATAGAAGTCCTCATAAGTCATTTCTAAGACAGAAATTCCCCCCTAATACAGAAAGCCCCCTACAAATACAAAATACAAATACAAATATCTTTATTAACAAAATAGAACCCCCGCGAACATGCATCCATCTCGTTCTACCTTGTCTAACGCTCACTTTTTAGAGAAGGATAGAGACTTGTATCACTTTACGCTACAAATTTTAATTAAACCGGATAAAAAACTGGTAATTTTCTTGATATAACTGAATTGTATCATTATACACAAATCCATTGTATGGAGCAGGGTTTCGTGAAAAATAATACATTTCTATATATATTATTATACACAGAAAATTTTTGATTTATATCTACGTTTTTAATGATTATTATAGAATTGTATCATCATACACATACGAGTTAATGAGAAATGGTGTTGTGAATGCTAATATTATTTTAGTTGTATTATTAGTAACAATTATAATACGAATATAATTTCATTGTGTTAAATAATTTTATTTGAGTTATATTCCCTTACACTTACTGTTTAAATAAGATTTGCTAAATTTTATCAGTGTTTATCAAATTGTATCACATTACACGAGATTTTAAACTCCATTTGATGAAAATAATCAACTTATAACATTATACACGAAAAATATCTCCGAATCTAGAAGAGCTACAGCTACGTAGATAGGACAGAAAGATAGATCATTTGACACACATGAAGAATGTCTTAAAAACTTAATTTTGATACAACTCGACTTAGCGCGTTTTTCACCAAGGGTACAGAGTTAACCATTGCTTGGACTACACGACACAAGTATATCTCTTAAAGCGTTAACGTCGCCAGCAATGCGAGTTTGTGCTAATGGCACTTAACGACAACTTGTGCTCGGCACTCGAGCGCACTTTGCACTAAAATATAAATTCGCTTAATGACTCTTTCCAGCTCTGTATAAGAATCATTTTCATATTTTCTTTGTTTTGTTTGACGTTTTTACTTAAACTGAAACTATTCTTCAATAATATTGCTAAGAAGTTCGACGCAAAAAACGGTCGCAATCTCTCCTAGATTGCGAAAAGATTTTATTTACAAGCTTCTTCGTAAACGTTTTTAATATACGTTTATACAGGGTCCTTCTTAATATGCTGACAGTTTTTTAAGGGGATAATCAGACCATCAAACTGTACAACTTTCTCGATGGGACCATCATCGAAATGGTGAAAAAAAAAATCAGCTGTCCCATACATTTTTCTCGGGTAGGTTTGTAGTTATATATGGAACAGCTGTTTTTTTTTCGCGATTTCGATGTTGGTGTCATGGAGAAAGTGGTTCCGTTTGGCGGTCTGATCAGCCTCTTAAAAAAGTGTCAGTATATTAAGAAGGACCCTATATAAACTAAACTGTGTTGGTCTGACTGTTAAGTCTTCAATTCAAAAAAATTACTGAGAAAGCCTTCTTCCATGCAGAAGCGTTTTTGTCCCCCTGCCCTGCCCCAGGGTCTTCCTTGAGCAGTTTCCTTCCCTGGTAGTGCCTGGTCTTCTTCTTATCGTGTGGGCAGAGCCCTGGTGTCAGAGTTTAGTACGGTGCCTGGTTATGTCATGGGACGAAACTTTGTCCCTATATGGCACAACTAGTAGTGCTAAAGGGACCAACTGTAAGTCCCCATGACACTACTGTTGTATCATTGGGACGAGATTTGTCCCCTGGGCTCAACCAGTTAGTGCTAAAGGGAAGTTCCCCGTGACACTACTGGTACAGTATACAATACGGAAATAATTAAAGTCACGGCGCTTTCAGCGTTACCGGCTATGTGACATAAAACGTCACGAGGGTGGGGTTTTGAGTGATTTCATACATGTAGTATGGATAAGAGCCCGGCCAAATCACCATGTTCGTTGCGGCCTCTATCACTTTGACGCGGCGCCGCACCGCACCATTTCACGGTCCACGTGGAAATTCACGGCGTAGCGACGTCGCCGTGATACGGTGAAATTTACCCTCAACTAATGCCCTTCACCCTCGATGGAGTGATGAAATTAGTCCGAAAATCAATTAAACAGAACACGATTGTACCGGATTTTTGACTACACAGCCGCACCGTGAATTTCGTCGTTCATCGTCGAGGTATCTCGCGCCGTCGTAGCTCTGCGTTGGAATAGGCTCATATAGGCTGTCTAAACTTTTATTCCGAGGACTGCATCTGAAGCTCTCTGCTCGGCACAAACCATCCCTGTTCCGGGCAAGCTCTGACCACTTAAACTAAAATAAATGCTAAACAGAAAAGCAGCCAATGCGATAAGTATCATAAAAGCTCTCAAAGGTCCCTTAGCTATTGAACAGATAACGCCAGTAGTGTTAGGAATTGGTTCAGCAAAGCATAAGGTTGATTTTACTTTGATCTTTGATGCTCTATGCACTCCAAGGTAATTGTAATTCCGCTTTGTTGCTGACGCCGGCTTTGTATGTATCCTTTACGTTATTATTGTGTGATATTGGGGTCCAATAATTGGACAAACGTTTGGCCCAGTATTAAGGAGAAGCTGGAATAATACTCCATCACGTGTCGACGGTGCATATTGGATATTGCATAGATTTCTGGGGTATGAAAGCTTTTGATCGATTTGCTTTGTTTGTGACAGTATACGTATACAGGGTGTTAGTGTAGACTGTTGTATTACTTTAAAGGGTGATTGCGCTTATGATACTAAATAACATTTCCCAAGGAAACTAAGGGAAATTCTCCAAAAAAATTAAATTCATACAAACGTTCGGTCAGCTGATAATAGAGCCTAAATGCGACTTTAAACATCATCAGCTCACTGTATCCGAGGTGGAAAATCAAAAACTGCGCGAACAAAGCCGATTTAACTTCGCCAGTCCATTCCGAAAAGCAGAAACAACTTTTAATTAAATAGAAAGCGAAAACAAACGATCCTTTCTGTGGGAAACACATCTTTCTGTTGATAATTTGATTTTCCCCGCGGTCAGTGGCCAGTCCATTCTATTCGGACCCTTATCCAATGTTTACGAAAACATGGCGAATAACAATTTGAATAGGCGGCCGAGTTATTCGGGTGTCGTTTTTAATCGATTTTTTTATGTGTGAAATTTTGATACGGGTTGTACGAATGTAGCTTTGAGTTTACTGGCGTAAGGTCATTGTATCTATTTTACAATGGGTTTGTAACGTTTGTAAGCGGATCAAAATATGTATTTGCACTAACATTACAGTTAATAGTTTTGATGTACCTACTTTGATAAAATATTGGTTACGCTAGAAAGAAAATTTATTGGAATGTGTAGTATAAGTTGTGCTTCGGTATTGGAACGAATCACCGAACAACGTCAGTTCCGGCCAGTTTTTGGATGGGTGACCAGTTTAGTGGTATTTCATCTCGAGCGTCTCCGAGATTCGGAAGGCACATTAAGCAGTTGGCCCCGGATAGTTGCGTCATATGGCGGTGTAACTATTCGTTAAACCAGGTCAGAGGCGGCTTAAAAATTCTCTGACAGCAAGTTGACCACTAACTTGCCTCCACCAAACCGCACTGGGCCCGCTTAGTGAAGTATGGCCCTCTCACCATTATTCGTGAGAGGCCTTTGCCCTCTAGTAGTGGGCTCTTATAAATTAAATTTAACGAGATAAACATTACTGACTTTATAAGTTTTATTACCATACCATCATATTCAGGATATGCATATTTCACTAGCAGTACCCAGACTTTGATTAATTTCAGTGCGGTTTCCAAGACAGATTAGAATCATCCCTTGCACGCTCTCTGACTGGACTTCATTGTCTAGGAGTGGTCACGGTTGTTGATCTTGGTTTACAGGAGTTATACAGGGTGTTAGGGTAAACAGTTGCACTACTTCAAGGGGTGATTGTACCCATGATACTGAACAACTTTCCCAAAGAAACATATAAGAAATTCGCAACAAAAAAATCTACTTTTCATACAAAAGGTCGATCAGTTGATTGCATTTAGTATTGGAAGTCCAACTTTTACGAATTTCCTATAGGTTTCTTAGGGAAAGTTGTTCAGTATCATGGGTACAATCACCTCTTAAAGTAATGCAAGTTTACCCTAACACCATGTAAAGTGGTGGAAATGTCTGGTAGACGTCATGCCCGTTTAAAAACAAAATAAAAAACTGTCCAGTGTATCAAGTACATATTTGTTTCTTTAAAAAAAACTGTTTTGTGTTTTATTTGAAATCCAAAGAGAAGCAAAAAAGCTGTTGAAAACATATCCAAAATAACTGGATGCCTCCCACACTGTTCCGGACACGTAAATCTACGTGTAGTCAGGTACAGTCGATTTGACATCAAACGGTTTGCGAGTCACTGGATTCCCTTTGTTTCTATGTTGGACTCATATATATTAGAAATACTCGGTGTGAAAGTTACTGGATGTTTATTTTACTGGCAATGTGTGCAGGTGCAATAACAAAGTGTATAAAACATACAATAGTGAGGAATCTGCTGAGGTAACAGTTCGCTTTACCTAATCCATACTATCCATCTACACTTCTTCTATCGAGTCGATGGCAAGTTATTTTTAACCGACTTCAAAAAATGTAGGAGGTTTCTCAATTCGACCGTATATATTTTTTTCACAAGCTCCATTCGTGTGCAAATTTGCGGGCAGGAAGGGCAAGATATGAGGTGGGCCATAGTCTGAGGGGCAACACTACATTCACACCTTAGGTCTGATCCATCGATAAAACCCCATTTGGACAGGTTCTCCTTACTCCGGCTGACTTGAGTTCGGAGCCTATTTAAAGACCTCCAAATCGGCCTGGGTAGTTCATATCCTGGGAAGGCTTTCCGAAGGGGGGATTCATCCACACTGATATGGATGGATCAATGCCAACAACACAACTCTCTGTTTGTCTGTTACGTCTTCAGGCTAACCAGTTGAACCGATCTTGATTAAATTTGGTACATACAGGGTGAAATTGATATCATTAGCATCCTTTTAAACAAAGAATCTACCCATAAAACTGAACAACTTTTACTATGGGAGCAAACCGATCGGAGCAAAAAAATAATCAGCTGTTCCATACTAAACTGCAATGCCTACTCGACTCAAATGTATGCAACAGTTGTTTTTGCTCCTATCGGTTTGCTCCCATAGTAATAGTTGTTCAGTTTGATGGGTAAACTCTTAGTTTAAAAGGATGCTAATGATATCAATTTCACCCTGTAGATGGCGTGAACCCTGAGGAAGGACATAGCTACGAATAAGAGGACATATTATGCATCAACTGCTACGATCACGAGATAACGCGTGTAGATTATAAAGACCATAATTCATAAGAAGGTACTTAGACTACTGGCTATAAAGGTACTACTAACTAATTACTGATGTATTGTAGGTGAAGTGTAAACTGAGCAACTGACAACTTCAAATAACTATTACAACTTTTATAGGCAAGTGTGTTGCTGGAATTCTGTTACCATAGGTACCATTTTCCCTGCATTGCTTAGACTTCATATTTTTACATTCTGTCAAAGCAATCACAGTTGTGGTAAGGGTAAGTGTCACCGCAGGCTGTCAGATAAACTTTACCCATATACCACTCATATGACAAAAGTTTATCTTCGTTGGAAACCAAACGAACAAATATGAAGATAACAGTTTGTCACATCAATTTGCTTGTTTTTTATTTGGGTATAACTTTGAAGATGGCCGTGTGATTTTCGGCTTGAAATAGTCCACTTCATATAACACCGAGGATGACGTCACAAAGTGTATTTTTTGGTAAAAGGCTACCTACCCACCTATCGCAACATTTTTGATTCGACTTGAGAATAATCACGTGCTATTAAAGATATTTTATTAATCATATGGGATGGTCGCGTTGTATATCTTATATTGGTTCGACGTGTGTTGGTTGCCTCTCCCCGGCCTAAAACGAATCTCCAGTTGTATATAATATATAGCTAAAGATTGACTTTTTAAAAAACTTATCCCCATCATCATCATCTCAGCCGATGGACGTCCACTGCTGGACATAGGCCTCCCCCTAGGATCGCCATAACGACCGGTACTGCGCTGCCCTCATCTAATGGGTTCCCGCCGCCTTCACCAGGTCGTCGGTCCACCGTGTGCCTACCCACGCTGCGCTTTCCGGTACGCGGTCGCCACTCGAGAACTTTTCAACCCCATCGGCCCTCGGTTCTGCGAGCAATGTGCCTCGCCCACTGCCACTTTAGTCAAGCAATTCTTTGGGCTATGTCAGCTACTCTAAAAAACTTATACAATACAATATTTACAAACTTCAAGCAATTTTGCTTTAAACTAGTTATTGGCAAAATCATCACTAAGATGAACCATTATTTTACAATGAACTCACAAAGATTGATATTCAAACAAAATTCTGTACTGTACCCTGTAACCATGAATATGCTAATGGTAAAATCATACTTCATCTACAACTCAGTTGATTTTCCTCAAGGACTTTACACTTTCTTAAACCGACTTAATCAAGTAAACATTGTATTGCTTTAAACCGAAGCATTGCTCAAACAACACTAGCCCTAAATTCAATCTGTATAAGAGCTCCAACAAATCAGTGTAAGTGAAGAACACTCTCCATGTTTGTTGACAACGTTTAATGAAACGCAAATGCACATGTTCCTAGTTAATTACTTGCGTTAAAACTCATTGCTAACTTGTGTTTGGATAAAGTTGTGTAAACAGATCCTCATCCTTATCATTCCTTATTCTATTCGCATTAACTTTTTCATTATTTACTCTTTGAATTTTACTCTAATGTTTAGTTTAACTAGTATTTAACTTATTAGTTTCATCATCAGCCTATATAGGTTGTTAGTGACAGCCTAGCAAATACAGAAACGGTGAACTCAGACCATTAAACTAAACAACTTTCATTATGGAGCCTACCTCAGGAAACGCAAAAAAAAATCAGCTGTCCCATACAAAACTACTGTACCTACCCGACAAAAAATGTATGGGACAGCTGATTTTTTTTCGCGTTTCCTGAGGTATTCTCCATAGTGAAAGTTGTTCAGTTTGATGGTCTGAGTTCACTGTTTCAGTATTTGCTAGGCCGTCACTTACACCCTGTATATGTCCCACTGTATGGCAAAAGCCTACCCTCAGGCAGGATGTATGGGCATAGGCAAGTCCACCACGAGTGCCCAATGTGGATTGGTGGACTTAGCATACACATCGGAATTTCTTCTTCAGTGTATGTAGGTTTCCTCACGGTGTTTTCTTCACCGTTTGAGAGCAGTCGGTATTAAGTTTAAATAAGTTAGAAAAACATACATTGGTACATGGCATGTCGTCTGTGCAGATTCGAATCCGAATCTCAAGATTAAAGTTTTCATACTCTCCGCAATATAAATGATTAATTTAATGAATACCAATAATGTCGTCAATGGTGTCCGGCTTCCAATAGCACCAACCCAGAAGGGGATCGTTAAGTGACAACTAATTCCATCAGGTACCTATCTTTAACATCTCTGACAATTTCCCAGTACAACCTACACATCTTTTAGAACAATCAAGCGTATCTAAAATGTTCACAACGTGGAAAAAATAAGAAGATAAAGCATTCTTATGTCTTTTGAAGTCGGCTTTGGCTTAGCGCAAAAATTGCAAAGGAAAGTACGAAAATCTGTTTCAAAGAAAATCAAATTCACAAATGAAAGGACAATGTTGAACGGGCTATTATTAACGGGGAACAACCAAAGGATACATTGGGATGAAAATAATATTTTATATCAAACGGCTTTTGAAATAATTGTTCGATATTCCATTACTAGGGTAAAAAGAATCGTATGTATCCATTCGGAGTTTTGTTTTAAATAAAATAGATTGTATCTCGACTATGGCGTAGCAAAAACGTATCAAATTCGATAAACAATTGACTGTTTTATTGAAATAGTTTAGTTCTGTTGTGGTCATTTCGCACTAGACTCATCAGTGGTTACCCAGTTTGGCGCTTTATCGCGCCCAGACGCGTGCTATCATAGAATGCACCGTGCTATCTATCGCGATCGAGGAATCACTGAAAGAAATATTTATTTGACGCAGAATAAGGTTTGCTCTAATCTTATAAGCATTTGTACAAATATATCACTCGATCATTCGGGTTCGAATTCGCAAGGACGACATTTAAGAGTTTTTCTATCTTATGTACGGAATAGCGACTGCTCCCAAACGGTGAAGCTAGAAGCTATAATATGCTAGAAGTAGTCCTGCGCCCGCGGCATGGTGCCTATATTTTTACCGCGCCTGCTATCTCGTTCGTTCGCGCGCAAGGAAAGGTAGCTAGGGTGCGATAGCGCTTTATCGCGCCGCCATGTCGCGGGTGCTGATGCGTATGTAGTCTACCAATCCATTTGGAACGCTTGGTGCGCTAACGCCTATACCTCCTCACAGGGTACGCCTGTAGCACAGTATAAGATAGAGTATCTATTGCTAGATACAGTACGGACACTCCCTTCCTCCCACCAACTTTTTACCTCATCCCCTCTATCGCCCTCTGGTTACCGCGCACTGGTTACTCGTTAAGTCGTTACCTACGAAGAAGACTTAAGGTTCAATTTCTTTGGTTTCGCTTGTGCTGACGTCATCTTGTCAATTACAAATATTTGTATGCAGTGTCCGGGCTGTGCCAAGGGTACGCCTGTACCCTGCAGTGGGACGTATACAACGTGTTAATGAATTAACGCAAAACTAGAAAGTAGTTTGTTTAGAATCGAGAGGAGAATAGAATTATCATGGTTTCAACATGGGCAATTTTTTTCAAAATATTAAATAATTTATTTGTAAAATTTAAAATTTCCTGAACCCGATGTTAACCCATCACACGGGCACACTCACCCTACTTACTACCAAAACAAGATTATTAAAATGTATCCATGAGTACGTTAGCGCTTTCATTCATTGCTGAAATGATAACAAATCATTTTTGCCTCAAAACTTAAAATGCGAATATCTTTAAATTTTAACTATCAAAATAATGAAATTATTGTTTCAATCTAATTATTTTGTTATAAATCAGTTGGGGTGTATGAGGTTTTGCGCTAATTTATTAACACGTTGTATAGACTGATGATGATGAAGATGACTAACTTGAAGCAAGGTTTCTGACGTAAAGGGGTACGTGGGATTATATTCCACAGCACAGCTACATTTTTTCAAAACCTGGTGAGGATGTAATATTGATAATGTCAGTGTAAATGTAGGCGCTATTGTGTACTTTGGAGATTGAAATGAAAAGCAGACGGTCCGCCACTCGTACGCTCGAACAATCCAATTTAGCTTTTGCTTTGTGAATGTAAATTACAATCACGATCTCCATCCTACATGTGGTGTGGTGTGGTGAGGGTAGCGCTCGTTGATTAACTTATATTATGTTTTGTTGGGTATTTCAGAGATCTAACTGAACGAGTTTTATTTTATCGTAGGGAATACGACGATTTTATATTGTACTAGCTTTTGCCCGCGACTTCGTCCACGTGAAATTTGGAAAACCCCAAGTATCCTATGTTACTTTTAATACCTCCAAGAATATGTGTACAAAGTTTCATGATGATCAGTTAAGTATGTAGTTTTTGCGTGAAAGCCTAACAAACAAACTTACATTTAGGGATTTTAGGGAATGCGATGACTTTAGGGTATGTGATATTAAGATAGCGTTTCGGTAAAATTTTTATGTTTGAAACTATATCTTATATCAAAATACAACAAGAAATTTGTAATGCTCAATAGTGTATTCAATCTATTCAATAGATGATTTTAGTGATACCGCCGCCGCCTTTTGTACACTGCAACAATGGTATCAGTCTATTAGTTTAGTATTTAAAGTCCTGACACTTTTTTAAAGGATGATCAGACCATAAAACTGAACAACTTTCTCTATGGGACTAACATCGAAATCGCGCAAAAAAAATCAGCTGTCCCATACAAAACTGCAGTACCTATTCCTGTGCCTATTCGACTCAAATGTATGGGACAGCTGATTTTTTTTTGCGATTTCGAAGTTGGCTCCATAGTGAAAGTTGTTTAGTTTGATGAGTAGAATACATGCTCAAGTTATCCGCAGTGATATAATACACACAAATGTTTTTTGTAGTTTTATATCTTTACACATGCAGCACAATTAAAAAAAACCGGTCAAGTGCGAGTCAGGCTACTCGCGCACCGAGGGTTCCGTACCACACCACCACAGAACACAACATTATTAACTTAGAAAAAAAACTTTTTTTGTCCCGGACCTTTAGCGCAAGACCGACTCACACTTGGCCCGTTTTTAGTATTTGTTGTTATTCTGTAGAGTTTGCTCTATAATAATACTAAGTTTGACGCTTGTATGTATTACCGTTTTTACTATAGAGCGTAAAGAAAAAACGTTGATAAAAACTAGTTTCTTGTTGAAAACCCCCCTTAATTTTTAACTTTCTGCCATTTTTATTATTTGTTGACAAATCCGCCGCAATAATGCATAATCTGAGAAAATTTTAACTATTTAGCTATTACGGTTCAAAAGTTACAGCCCTAAATAGGTAGGACAGACGGACGGACGGACGGACGGACAACGTAGGCTTAGTAATATGGTCCCGTTTTCACCCTTTGGGTACGAAACCCTAAAAACTAGATCTATTATCTTCGCTATTATATAATTATCTCAGGGTAAAACATCAAAAAACCTTGTAATAATTAATGTCCGCCAAAACGCATGAGTTACTAAATATAACAGATTGGTTACGTTAAAAAGTTTAGTTTCACCGTTGTTTCACCTCAGTACACTAAATAAGCAGTAGCGACATTATATATATACTAGGTAATTTTTTAAATACTTCCCAAATTTTCAGGGGTGGTTCAGACCATTAAACTGAACAACTTTTACTACGAGATCAAAACTGAAATCGCAAAGAAGGCGAAATGATTAGCACCATACATCATCATCATCATCTTATTAAAGAAGCGTGAAAAGAATGTGTATAAAGTTGTGATTCGCTAGCGGTTCAGTGGACATTTATGCGATTGGCCGCCTGCTAGTTAAAACGTAGATGTTCTAAATATGGTATATCAGTTTAGTTTATCTTTGATTTGATTACCTTCTCTTATGCGGAACTATCTCAATCATGTGAGTTTTGTGTCGTTCATTTATCAGTCTACATATTTCCTACTGCAGGGCACAGGCCTCTACCCTAAAGGAGTATACAGTATACACATACGCATCCGAATTTCTTCTTGAGCGTATGCCGGTTTCCTCACGATGTTTTCTTTCACCGTTTGAGAGCAGTCGGCATTACGGACGTATGTTAGAAAAAACTCATTGGTACGATTGGTACATGTCATGTCGTCCGTACGGATTCGAACTGCTTATAAATCAGTATCTCTACAGGGTGTTAGGGTAAACAGTTGCATTACTTTAAGGGCCTATGTCGAAAAATAATTTAAGCGAAACAGGCGTGGGATAGCTTATATTACGGCCTGATGCGAGAGAAAGAGATGGGTCGGCGCGCGCGCCTGAATCGAATCGAGCGCCAAATCAAACTTTATTTAATTGTGATTGTACTATTTATATAAGTTCAATTCTGCTCTAATCAAAATTTAGAAAATATTAATCTCTTTTTTTAAATCAAGTCTTGTGTTTCTTTCTATTATTCACCGTTTAGCAGTTCCATGCGTTTATAGATAAAAATGGAGGCTACTTTGGCTTGTTTTTCTATCGAGAAAATTTGTCTTAATCGTGTTTTGGCTCTAATCAAAACATCAATTATATGTTAAATTTACACATATCCGAAAATCATACTCCTACTGTTAGTGCTTCATGATATATGAAACTTTGAAGAATCCAATTTTTTTCACATAGCCCCTTAAGGGTTGATTGTACCTATGATACTGATAGCGACCCGGTTGGTGTAATGGTTGCCCCACCGGACTGCCAAATTAGGGTCCTGGGTTCGAATCCCGGTTCGGTCGTGGATGTTATTATGTTTGTGCCGTTGTTGTATGATTCCCATAACAAAAAGCCCTAAGGCTTACTTGGGATCACTACAATGTATGTGTCTGTGAGCGTTATACAGGGTGAAATTGATATCATTGGCATCCTTTTAAACTAAGAGGCTACCCATCAAACTGAACAACGTTTACTATGGCAGCAAACCGATCGGTGCAACTAAAAAATCTGCTGTCCCATACTAAACTGCAATGCCTACTCGACTCAAATGTATGCAACAGCTGATTTTTTTTTAGCTCCGATCGCTTTGCTCCCATAGTAAAAGTTGTTCAGCTTGATGGATAGACTCTTAGTTTAAAAGGATGCCAATGATATCAATTTCACCCTGTATATTTATTTATTTATTACTGTACAACGTTCCCTAAGAAATCTATAAAAAATTCTCAACGCGTTACCGGGACGCTCTCGTGTCGTTACTGCTTGAATTTTTAGCGATTTTTATCGTTTCGTCGTTTCTATTTGACGACGTCAACTTTTTAATTTCGTTCCAAGCCCGTGCGGGAGAGTGAAAAGTCGAAAATGCCGAAAGTTTCAGCAATATGCGGCTTACAAACGTTATGGGTTTTCAGACAGTTCCCCAGTAAAAGTTTGTTTGTATGGAACGTGTATGGTTTGATATGACAGCTTGTTTTCACATTTTATTGTCGTTCCAACATTTTTATAACTTCAGCCTTTAGAAATTACAGTAGATGTTAACAAATACAAACTATAGAAATGACCGTGTGGTGTCGGTTAAGAATAGCACCACTCCATTTCCTCCCGTGGGTGTCGTAAAAGGCGACTAAGGGATCTACCGGAGTATGGGTAGCAGTATCCTCTGAGTACACACATTGAATCCAACTGCGATCGCCAACCCGCCTGCCAAGCGTGGCGATTATGGCAAATCCCCCCATTTTGGGTGAGGCCTATTTCCAGCTGCTGGAAGGCTAATGATGAAGATGATGACTAAAGAAATGATGAAGACGCAATTTCAGTGGCGTAAGATATTGTACCTATTAAAAAATTGTACCCGTACTTAAAAATGTGGCGATCCTTGGGGTAGGCCTATGTCCAGCAGTTGACATCCATCGATGATGATGATGATGTTGATGACTTAGAAATGTCTTACTTTTAGAAATGAGATTTCTGTGTAAATTATAATCGTGTTCCTTTAATATTCTAACATCAGTCGATTTAAAATAGGTATACCAAAGAATACACCAGACAGAAAAAAGAGTAGTTTTTTTCGCGGAAAAATAGCAATATCATCAAACTGCGAGTTACATTTTGATGCCTGCGTATAACAGGCTGTCCGAAAACTACGTCTGCATATTTCAAAAACTTTTTATTCGCTTGTCACTGTAAAATTCAGGGCAATATTTGACGAAGTCAACATTCGCCGTGATTGGTTGATGCACAGCCGTCTTTCAGATGCAATTGCAATGGACTGGTGGTCGATCTGATTGCATTTTTGTATTGATGCCGTAGTACACGGTAGACCAGTGAAGCATAAACAATTTGATTACAGAAGGGTTATCCTATAACCTTATAATACACTCCATACAAATTAAGTTTGATTATATTTTAGATATCAACCAATTAAAATAAATAAAAAATATTAAACCCGATCTAGTAGAAACTAATCTCTATATCTCTCGTTTTTCAGATTTTCGTTACCATTTCCCATTATACAGGGTGAAATTGATATCATCGGCATCCTTTTAAACTAAGAGTCTACCCATCAAACTGAACAACTTTTACTATGGAAGCAAACCAATCGGAGCAACTAAAAAATCTGCTGTCCCATACTAAACTGCAATGCGCACTCGACTCAAATGTATGCAACCGCAGATTTTTTTTTATGGTTCGATCGGTTTGCTCCAATAGTAAAAGTTGTTCAGTTTGATGGGTAGACTCTTAGTTTAAAAGGATGCCAATGATATCAATTTCACCCTGTATACCAAATTTTCTATTCATATTTCATATCATATGCTCCACCCAATTCAAACTCGATTGTATCAAAAACAAACGCTTTTATTACTCATAACTAGATAGAAATCAATACTTTAAGAAAAATAAACCAATTAAAAAGTAAAAACTATGTGGTAAAATACAATATTCATTTATTGCGCTATCGTACACAAACATGACAATTTATGCCGCTTAAACGAAACAACAGGAATAGGCATACATTTTCGCCGCGCGGTAGAAAGAGAGGGGGATATGTCTGACCAATTTTCGATCAGGTCACGTGATGTCACGGTCCTGACGCGAGTTTAAAATTTTTTACCCATACCAAAACGCCGCTAAAGAAGTTTTCACTACAAAATTCCAGTCACAAAATTTTATAAGGCTAAAACGGTGTTCCTAAGAAATTTCATTTCGATAACTCGTCATGTCATAAGCGCCATAACTGGCGAATTCCCCATTTGGCGGAGTCGACGAAGTTGCTGAATTCCTTTCGAGTAGGTCTCGATCGCAAATGGGCTAAGTTGCTGTAATTAACGTTAAGTCAGGTTAAGCGAGTTTGGCTATTTACCGCTTCATTCTTTGATTGTTATGTTTATTAGAAGCTACTTCTGCTGAGTGTTTTACTCTTGTTTCTTTTGGAAGAATGTTGATAGCACACTGATGAGGTATGTGGAATATACAGGGTGTAACACCCTAGTAATACTTAAGGGGGGGGGGGGGGGGGGGGGTCGGGGGTCCTTCATTGGCTCCATACTGAAAGTTGTTCAGATTGATGGTCTGAAGCACCCCCTTAAGTATTACTAGGGTGTTGTGTTACACCCTGTATTATTCAAGCCTTTAAAAAAAATACTATTATTATATCAGTTATTATTCAGTATGTTTTTAATACGTCTTATATGCATGTTAAGGTTTTATCTTTCAAAATTTCGTCACTTTTGACTCCAAAGTATCCAACCAGCATTTTCAGTATGTACAGATTTTTCATGGAACTGAGAATTAACATGGATACCGTATAACTTTCAATAAGTTTGCTTTTTCTTTCTAATAATGAAGCTCATCCGATATTCGTTAACAGTATCCTGAAATATGGAACAATACAAAAGAAACAAAACAATTCCCTACCCTACCCAACCTATTCAACGCGATTCCTCTGCAAAAGCTATCTTTAAAAATCTATCGCTAAAAATACAACTTGTCGACTTGAGTTACTTCATCTCCCTCTGCCTACGAACTCCCTTTCTTACACATTGCGTTTAATAGAGAAAGAATGATGCTAGGTATAATGTGAACCAGTAGGGTGTGAGGTATGCGAGGTGTATCATATCCTTATAAGGCCAAAACAGAAATTGCACAAGGAGAGATTACAGCCCACTCCACTGCACATTATTAATTATGATGTGCATTTTGAAATAACGTTGAAGTTAAATACTGCTTAAATACTTGTATTGTAATGTACAATCTAATGCAATTTTGCTGAATTCGGTACGCCCATTTCTTCTGGAGATCTTCTGATCTTACTTTTTCTATTTAGAGGTCACATATCGAAATTTTAAAAAAAATATATACTGAAAACTCGATACCTAAATAAAAAAAAACTGTTTTGTTTTTTTTAACCGACTTAAAAAAAATGAGGTTTTCAGTTTGACCTGTTTGTATGTTTGTCCGCGATTATCTCGCGTTTGAATGAACCGATTTTGATACGGTTTTTCTCATTTCGTTCCATAGAATTTTGTCTACTAGGTAATACTAGGTAAATCTTTAAAAAATTAAAAGTAAATGATAAAAAAAATTACGTTCCGAATTACGTTTGAAGGTCAATTGCTAAATATTTATCTGTATACCATTCGTGTTTATCTTTAAATTTATGTTATAAGCTTGGGCCTTAATAGCTACACATGTAATGTACATAGTAATGTACATTGGGCCTTATAAGGCTTAGGTTTCCTGTCAGAGTCGTCACGCAATTGGTGTAGAACGTTCGGCGCCATAAGTTTTCCCATTAAAACTTATCGGGCACGTGCAAATTATTTGATTTGGAGTCCCGTCACGCACCCCCGCTTCCCTTACCCGTGCCCCCATTCAGTACTTGTGTGAACAGTTCAAATAAACCTTTCGTTTACACAGTGTGTTATGAATTATGCTTACTTGGTAAAGCGAATTGTTTTTTTTTTCTATTTATTTTATAAAGAATAATTACATATTTGTTTTCCTACTTAAGGCTGCAACCGAGCCTATATTGTGCTATACGCATTTCTCAACAATTAAACAATATTTCCAAAAAACAAGAGAGTGAGAAAAAAAACGTTGATAAAAACTAGTTTCTTGTATAAGAACCCACTTTAACTTAAAATTTTTTGTCATTTTTATTATTTGTTAATCAATCCGCTGTAATAACGCATATTCTGTGAAAATTTCAACTATAAAGCTATTACGGTTCAAAAGTTACAGCCGTAAATAGGTTGGACGGACGGACGGACAACGTAGGGTTAGTAATATGGTCCCGTTTTCACCCTTTGGGTATGGAATCCTTAACACATTATCTTGCTTTTAACCATACACCAATGTCAGCCCCTTTCTTATACTGTGGCACAGGTTTCCTCTCACAAATAAGCTTAGCGGACCATAAATAAGCAAGAATAAGGTCCCATTCACATACTGATCAAATTATAATAATGTATCTTCAAGCTAAATGTTAGTGACATATTTGGCATCATGGCGACAGAGCCCATGCCCACTCCACGCCACGGTTATGCCGAAACAGCAATATTATAAATAAGTTGGCAACATTAGCTTCCGCTCCATATATGACGACCTGCCTGACCTTTACAATTGGCTGTATTCCATGAATTTTCGTGTTCACATGTACCGGGGAATACCAGAATATTGTAACTTTATCAAATCGTTTGGTTAGGTTGGTTATTTTTGGGTTGGATTGGTTGGGGTTACGTTAACGTAATGTGTAGCGGTTTAAAACGTTTTCTGGTTTAAAAAAAGCCTATTATAGCTCAGAGTAATTCTAGCATAGCATAGCATATGCTCACGACTATATTCCCCGAGGGGGTAGTCAGAGATATTCTGAAACCTTAGAACATCCACGTTTCACTAGTAGTACCGATACTCCGATACCAGTGTGACAGGTAGTGAGCCCGTCGCCACTTTTAATGGACAGTAGGTACAATACATGCCTCGAAATTTAAGCATGCAGGTTTCCTCACGATGTTTTCCTTCACCGAAAAGCCAATGGTGTTACAAATCGTACATAATTTCCGAAAAACTCATTGGTACGGGTCGACCTTGGACGGGGATCGAACCATCGCCTCCTGCACGGTAGGCAAGGTTACTCGCCACTGGACCACCACGGCTTGTAATTCTAAATATATCATATTCCGAATATTTAAGTTCCTCTAGGTAACGTTAAACCGAGGGGGTGTGGACGCTCTATCATGAGGGTCTGGGTTCGAATCTGCATGAAAGACATGCCATAAATACCAATGAGTTATTTTAACTTATGTGCCGGCTCTCAAACGGTGAAGGAAAACATCTTGAGGAAAACTAAACTATATGGTGACGGTTCTTCAAGGGGATGATCAGACTATCAAACTAAACAAGTTTCTCTATGGGATAAGCGTCGAAATTGCGAACAAAAAATCAGCTGTCCCATATACAAAACTGCAATTCTACTTGACCAGTAATGTATGGGACAAGTGATATTTTTTGCTATTTTGATGTTGGTCCCATAGAGAATTGTTGCTAAAGAAGATTGGCAGATTCGGACCCAGGCATTTTCTAGGAAAACTAAAAGCCATTCAGGACGGTGGTCTTAATTATTATAAACAGAAAAAATTAAAGCATTTTTAAAAAAAACTTCCACATCTCCAGAAGTCCGGATTCAAAAGCAGAAATTACTAGAAAATAGACAAATCGTCCTAAAAGCAGTAGCAAAACGCAACCACGACAACTATTTCCATCTAATATTATCACTGAGGTATTGTTTGGTCGTTATGGAACGTATTTGGCTTGGTTAAACTGATAGTGTGTGTGATTTCGTATTCTTCTATTATCATAATGTGGTACGGTTATCATGAATTTCCATTAAAATAAACACAATAAATACGTAGAAGATTGAGTGGACTATCTAATAAGAAAGATTATGAGTTTCACACACTTGATACAAAAGGTATCATAAGGAGAAATACCTTTCCCCCAACTTCTACAGATTAAAACCAATTTACATTTATGTTAGATTTGTTTCACTCTACACGTATTACTAAGTTTCATTCATGTATGGGACCTCTATGTCTGGGTCTCAAATTATATGGCCTTCTGCCAAATTTCTTTAGTGGTCTAACTAAACCCTTAAAAACCTCAGCAAAGTTATATCAACTTGAAATTACGATTCTTCTAGCGCAAACGAGTTAAAAGGAAAGCAATCGATTTCATGAAACTATAATTTGTCTTTAACAAGAGCAGCTAACAAGCAAACTTTCTCATTTGTACGTGCACTAAAAGTAGTGTCTCTTTAAAACATAACTTATTAAATTAAACACTGGCCAAGTTTGCTGGGGCTCTTATCTTCTGTCTGAGAGGCCATTAAAACTTGGAGACGGAAAACCCCTTAACTGTGACCACAACACTAATTGGTTTTAGCAACCACTCTGCGATAAAGTACATTTTAAATTAGGAAAGCGTTTTCGTTCAATGACATGACAGTTTTGTTGGTAAAGTGTTGTTTTGTTGATTTGTGAATTAGATACCTACACCACAGTAATCTATTACTAGATACAGTACGGACACTCCCTTCCTCCAACCAACTTTTAACCTCACCCCCTCTATCGCCCTCTGGTTACCTAGCACTGGTTACTCGTTACCTTCTTTGATTTTGCATGTGCTGACGTCATCTTGTCAATTTCAAATTTTTGTATGCAGTGTCCGGGCTGTGCCTACACTAAGGATCAGAATAAAACGATTACTACAGAATCACTGAAATAGACAAAGGAGACGGAAACAAACCGGTCAAGTGCGAGTCGGGCTACTAGCGCACCGAGGGTTCCGTACCACACGACCACACAACACATTAACTTTCACAAAAACATTTTTTTTTCTCCGGGTCCTTTATCACAAGACCGACTCTCACTTGACCGGTTTTTATTATTTGTTATTATACTGTAGAGTTTGCTCTATAATCACACAAAGTTTTACGCTTGTATGTATTACCGTTTTTATGAAAGAGCGAGAAGAAAAAACGTTGATAAAAACCAGTTTTTAGAAGGAGCTATTACGGTTCAAAAGTTACAGCCATAGGACGGATGGGGGGACGGACGGACGGATGGACGTAGGCTTAGTATTAGTGTCCCGTTTTTACTCTTTGGGTACGGAACCCTAAAAAAACACTGCACTTTAAAATATCCTGCGTACCTACCTGACTGCTTTTCTATAAAGATTAAAAGTCTGCGTTGTTAAAATCGACCAGAAATCCATCATCAGACGGGATTCACCTTTAATCTTCCTTTAACCTCTCGTATGCCGGGAACCAGACACAATAGAAATCAGTTGTTTTCGTCGCGCGGATCCGCGTCCCGGCGCATACAAAAGGTTAATAGTGAAATACGACAGATATTTTCTACGTCTACAAAGTGCTACGAGATGCCTACGGTGCTACGAGTTTGCTACGAACTTAACATTAGGCAGTACCAAATCCGTCTCATATTGGCTTTCAGATTCTTGCTCTTGGCGATGCGATGTCATGTCAAGTTTGGGAACTTGTTCTCACAAGTTGGGGGCGAATCGTGTGAAATTGAACACGTGAAACGAACTTTGTTTTACTTTGTACTTTCATTATAAGTCAAAGTGTACTTATCTAAGTACTTGATTGTATAAGACCCGTTATCCGACAAAGCGTTGAGTGAATAAGAGAGATGTGTAGATAAATATTTAATTATTTCTATTCGTAGTTTTTGACGGCCAGTAGTGCGATTTTTGAAACTCATTCGTTGAACTCAGCAGTAGAAAATATCAAAATTACTATGGAGATATGCATCTTTCTACTGCTGAATTGACTTTCAAAAATCGCACGAGTAGAGTATGATTTTTGAAAGTCAAATCAGCAGTAGAAAGATAGGTGTCTCCATACATTTTCACCTGCTGAGTTCGAAATTCAACGTATGAGATTCAAAAATCGCTCTCCAGGGCCCTGTTTAATAAACGCGACAATGACAATTTGACAATGACAATTCAGAGTACATTGCTGGTTACTATTAACGCTAAACTTGCAGTGCTTCATGTGTCCTAGCATTCTCAGCAATGTACTCTGAATTGTCATTGTCAAATTGTCATTGTCGCCCTGATAGCTTAGTCGGTAGACAACCTGCCTGCTGTGCCGAGAGTCGCGGATTCGAATACCGTACGGGACAAATATTTGTATGAAGATATGAATATTTAATAGTAACCGAGTTAATGGATATTTGTATCTATTTATGTATTCTATATCGTTGTCTAGTCATCATAATACAAGTCCAGCCTAGATTCTTGTACTTTAAATGTGACTAGATATTTATTTATTAGATTTAGTGATCAGGGATGACTTATTTTGGGGTGATAATTATTTTGGGTATTTGACTAAATACAATTTATTTTATATATTTTTATCTTCTCAGTAAAAAAAAGGTTAGAAAATAACGCTAAACTCCAATTTTCGTTGAGTTTTTAGCTTGAATACTATTTTTAATACCAAGATAAAATTTAAAAAGTAATGATATGTTGATGACGTCACAACTCGTTATTTAGTACAAATCTTCATACAAAGCGCACGTTTTGACGTCCGGTAAAGAGTAGCTGATTTAACTAGTTGTCAAGTAGCCAATTATCCTACAAAAATGACAGTAATAGTCTATTGCGAGGCCGTCTATTATACAAGGTGTAAAGTTAAATCTGTTACAATACAGGTGCTTTCAGTTCAGACTATCAAACTAAACAACCTTCACTATGGGACCAGCCGCAAAGTAACGAAATAAAATAGATGTATACCAGTGTATTGTAAAGGATATCTAATTTTTCAGTGCTTGCTTCTAAAAATGTTGAACAAACTTTTATCCCGAATTGAAATTGGTTATCTTTATTTTCTACCTGTCACGAGGCTCAGCGCGTCACCGGGTGACAGATGTCAGTTTCACAAACAATTTACTGAGTTTACAACTAGCGAACGTAGAAAAGAGAAACAAAGGAAATCGAGTAAATTATATTTTATTCATACATACTTTCATAATCAATAAAAACCGGCTAAGTGCAAGTCGTACTTGCGCCCCTAGGGTTCCTTACCACCATATTTTTTTCTGCGGCATCCTTAGCGCAAGCCAAACATACTTGGCCTGTTTTTATTATTTGTTGTTTTACATTAGAGTATCTACGCTCTAATGATATATTATAGTCTATAATCACACAAAATTTGACTCGTATGTATCGCCGTTTTTACGATAGAGCAATAAGAAAAAAGCCTTGAAAAAGTCACCTTTCTTGTACTGGGACTAGGACACATTATACCTAGTACACAACCACGCCATGTTATAGGACAGTATATAGGTACACGGGTATATACAGTGTTTAAAAAGCATGGACCAACGTTGAAATCGCGAAAAAAATTCAGCATCTTTTTTTTTCGCGATTTCGATGTTGGCTCCATAAGTCCATACCTATAGTATAAAATGTTCAGTTTCATTGTCTGAAGCACCCCGTAGAGTAGGTATAAAACGATTTTATGTTTACAACGTGTATAAAGATAGAAATCAACAAACATTTCTTTATTTTTCCCACAACTTCGTACTCTTAACATATTCAAGAAAATCTCTAGAAGTCAAGCTGAACTCTTAGTACTAATTCAGTTCAGACATTGGTAAACAAGCCAAACCACAGGTTAAATTGTATGTCGAACGAATTTCTGCCTTACTGCACTGTGATAAGAGTAAGAGTTGGACGATTCGAAGGAACATGCTAGTGCTTCCTGCAGATAAATATCACCGTTGGACCACTAAATAAGCGAATAAAAAGTTAAATTTGTTGCTTTTTGTAAACTGGGTCACACTTTTTTTTATCGCAAACATAACATTTTTAAATATCAGGCACGTTTTAATATTTTGATATATCCACGAGCGTGATGGGCACTTTTCAACCGGGTTCGACCCGAGGCGGGCTCTTTGACTGACCACAATAATTACTTAGATAAGGCTCAGCTTTCAAAGTACCGCTTAGTATTGTAAATTGAGTTTATATTAGGTTAGGTTTTGATATATTTAATAGTTATATGTATATACCATTCTTATGTTAATATTACTGTAAACCTGAGTCTTCAAAAATTTTGATATATTATATTTTTTTGTATCTTTTACTTCTTTTGATGAGAATTGAGAAATGTTCAATGGATCTTGACAATTTTACACTATGTAATGCAATATTGTATTTTAATTGTACTTTGTACATTTTATTTTGTTTAAAAGATGTGTGTTGTAGATTTTCTGGCCGCATCTTCTCTCAACGGAACAACTTCCGACGCGGTGGTAGAGTCAAAAAATTACGTCAAAAAGCTATCTATATGATATTATTTTGAATAAAAAAAATTGAATTTGAATTTGATCTGAATTGACGTAAAGACAAATAATCTAGCGTTCTCACCCTAGTAAGGAAATGACGTTCAATATACCTATTTGTGACTTTATTGCAATACGGTTTATATGTCATTATCATACTACTCCATGGTACATGTACATGGTATATACCTACACCCAGCATTATACATACCTTTACAGGGTGTTCGAGTAGACAGTTGCATTACTTTAATAGTTGATTGTATATCCATGATATGATACTGAACAACTTTTCTTTTCAACTCTTCATACAAACGTTCGATCAGCTGATTCAAATATCTTGGACATTTAAAGTGCCAGAATCTAGCCTGGACTATAGACAACGATATAGTATAAATATATAGATACACCACAGAACATTATTAAGAGGGATTAGAAATGCAAAGTATACTGTGAGACGACTGTCTTCCCACCTGCTACAACTAGTTACGCTCTTACGCTCGCATCATGCGGCGCGCCTTACGATTTTATGCAAATCATAGCATAACGTGTGGCACGCGTTCCACGCCTTCCATAACTCGGGTACAAAGACAGAAATCGCGTCCTCTTCCCGCTCAGCTTGTCGCTGCCCGCTAATCGCTCATCGCTAATCTAAGAGCTGTACACTTGTGCGGTAAGTGACGACGACAGCAACAAACCTGCTGCGAAGATTTAAGGTCTTGCTGACTGCAAATGAATTCGTGAAGTAGCACAATGTTGTTGTTAACATTTCGGACTGCGTTACGGTCTTGCAGTTTCAGTAGAATGTCGGTCGGCAAGTTCAGTTAACTCTGATCTTTATATTCTGAGTTAATATTGAATCGCATAGAGTGGAGATCCGTAGTTGCCTACACCTCCTTGGGCGGCGTAACTCGCCTTTGCGAGTGTTATACCTACTAGAAGATTTTGTGATCAGATCACTTTCAGAATTAATTATTATTATTTATTATTTTCTGGTTAAGACCATCAACAACAACTTTTACTAGTAGAGAAAAACTGAAAATGAAAAATAAAATTTGTTTATTTAAACTGCAATTCCCACATGACTCAAATGTATGTTTTTTTTTTCACGATATCGGGTTTGCTCCAATACTAAAAACGTTGTTCAAATTCATGGTCTGAACCCTAGGGGAGCGTGTTATTTCTCTATGGTCTGAACCACGCCTGAAAATTTGAAAAGTGTTATACAATCGCACCTAGTTTATAATTATAATGTACCTAATGATGTTATCGCAGTTGAATTTTGAAATACGCAACGATCGTATTTTTCGAAATAATATTCGCACCAAATTAATATATCGTGTACCTATTTATTTTGCAGCTAATTTTATAAATAAATTATTATGCTTGACACATTTAACTATTCTGCTATTATAGTTTAAAATAATACTAGTATAATTGAATATGAAATTCAAATCATACTGAGAGAGTTATAACATTATGGATGATCGAATAAATAGCAAAAATTTACATAATTACTGTATTCTACATAATTTAGATAAAATTGTTTGTTGTAATGTAAAACATCTCAAAAGAACTTAATCCCAGTAAGCTTTGTACCGCCATGTTAAAACGCTATTCTGAATATTAATAAAATTAAACAAACATACATTTTTGATAAAATGTATCCTCTCTCTCTTAGCTACGAAAATGTTTTACTATTTCATAAGACTAATAACTATTCTTTATTATTTTGTTACAGGTATGTTTACTAAGAGGGCTGATTAAAATTGAAGCTTAAATAAAGTAAGGTATTATAATTCTTTACTACTTTTTTAAAATTAATTATCAATGGACTTTTGCTTGTGCGTTAGCACCAGGGAGCGCGTAATTTCTCTATGGTTAGCACTGCATTTCCGCCAGTGTCAAGAAGTTTGTGGGAGTATCTATCCCAATCTCAGGGATTATTCTTGATCAAGAACAAGAAGAGATTGTGGATTGCTGAGCCTCGTGGCACGGCAGGCAACACGACGCGCGAACACCACGCTTGACAAGTGCTCGTGTCAGAACCTGTAACGTGACTCTTCTTTACTACTAAGTAATTTGCTGCGGGCTTCATCCGAACTTTAATGTCTGGTCAAACCAACTCACGATACTGAACAAATTTACCAATATGAGTTCTGTCCAGTACAGGCCGTTTCGTTCCAGTTTAAAATATAACACCCTTTTTCTTTTCGTGGGTACTGTAAAGGGGCTAATGGATAAGGTTTCTTACTAAGTGTTTTAGTAAACAAAAGATTACATACAATACATACCTATTTCAATCAATCAAATCAGACCACATCAACCCACTGCTGGGCATAGGCCTCCCTTTTATTGCGCCATTCTTCACGGTCCTGTGCTTCTACTTATCGTGTGGGCAGAGCCCTGGTGTCAGAGTTTTTTCAGACCGCCTTTCGGCCTCTGACGTGGTTTTTATGTAACGACTACTACCACCAGAGATAGTAGCCGGGACCAACGGCTTAACGTGTCATCCGAAGCACGGAATCACTTTTCTTTTCAGACAATCAGGTGATTCAGCCTGCAATGTCCTAACCAACTGGGGAAAAACGCACAAAGTGACATATAACTAGGTGTCCCCCGTGGGAATCGAACCCACGACCTCCGTATCGAGAGCCAATGCTCTTAACCATTAGACCACGGAGGCAGTCCTGTGCTAATCTGATCCAATGCGAACCCGTCACTCTCACAATGTCATCAGACCAACGTGCTGGTGGTCCCCCTACTGACCTCCATCCCTCTCTTGGCTACCACTCTGATATTGACTTGGTCCACCGGCCGTCTTCCTGTCTTGCCGAGAGTCCTGCCCATCTCCACTTCAACTTTGTGATCCCCTTACCCACGTCTTCGACCTTGGTTCGTCGAATTTCGACATTAGGTACTCGGTCCATACCTATTTACCTGAAATGAATTAAATATCTTACAGACGAATTAGAGGTCGCTTATCTGCTAACGTTGGTGTAAAAATTAAATATTCTCTTGAATCATTTTATCTTTAGAATAGACTTGTAAAGATCAGCAATGAGCGCTTAAGGCCTCTCTCATTATCATATTCGATCTAGCAAGATTGCAACTTAAATTCAAGTTGATATTAAGCTTTGAATGTGTAAGGACCCTTGAAGTTCATGCAGACTCATGTAGGTAGTTGAACTTTTCTGATAACATCAATTTTGTGATGATGTGCTCATATTACTTGACTACTTGATTATAAAACCATCAGTCAGGTATAATCGACACAAGTAGTTACCTACATAAGTGTGCGCACTAAATTCCCTTTCTTACCCTCCTGAATCGAATGCAACGTGTCACAATCATCATTATCCTCTTCTCAGTCGATAGCTGTCCACTGCTGTAGGTCTAGTATGATTTCTCTACACGCGCGCGACGCGCCTTCGCTGCATACAAAATAACCTGCTCCCGCGCTTTTCGTAGAGCGAAAGCCGCGCTTGCCGCGACTTGTAGTATGGAAAAAAGCCGAGTCGCGCGCAAGTAGAGAAATCATGCTAGAGGGTCTGGATATAGGCGTCCCCCAAGCATCGGGACAACGAACGGTCCTGCGCTGCCCTCATCCAACGGGTTCCCGCCTCCTTCACCAGTCGTCGGTCCACCTTGTGTCGGCCTACGTACGCTGCTTTGTGGTACTCGGTCGCCACTCGAGAACACTTCGGCCCCATCGGCCATCAGTTCTGAGAAATGTACGCGACTTACTGACTGTCACACAGACTATGCTCTGTCACACCAGTGTGACAGGCAGGAATTTTTTTCTTGACTGTCATACCGTTGGAGGGACGCGCGGACGGTGTAACAGTAAAGAAATTTTGTTCCTAACCATCACCTAGTGTAACGGAGAGGAAGTCGCATTCTTAACCATCACACCACAGACTGTACCCCGCCTTTTGCCACTTGAGTGCTTTAAGTGACTTGCAATTCTTTGGGTTATGTTCGTCTGCAAATATCTTTATTTCTGATTCGATTTCGTAGTGAACAAGTCACCATACGAGAGGTTAAACTACGAACAAACTATAAAGAACATAGTGGCAAAAATATTGTAAAACTTTTTGAAAATTCCCTTTGTAATCTAATCCGCAAAAAGGTCCACCGAACCGCGAACAAATTGTGAAAAACCGCTTACATAAATACCGCCATTTTGTTTTCGCAAAACGGATGACGTCATGAATATGCAATGAACGTAACACTGCACTCGGACAAAGATCGGGTAGCGTAGCCGGCTCGTGAACGCCTTTCGCTTATCTCGATACGAGGCTCTGGAGGTGAGATAAAAAAAAATTAAATGCCTTTTGAATTTATACCAATGGAGCGGAGGTTGGTAATTTTTACCCTATTGATAATTTTGACCGACTTCATTTGCGTGTAATTGGTTTTTGTTTACAGGACAGAAATATTTCCTTCCTCAGGTATGGTTTTCATGGATCCGTGCAAAAACAAATTACAATTTTACTGTGTCAGGACTATTAATAAAATTAAGCTATACAAAGCATTAAAGACTTAAGGACTCTACCAAATTGCAATGCGTTGCAGTGACTTGGATAGGATTAGTTACCAATTATTAAATTTGTATTATCCATTCCATTTCCCATTTACATATTTGATTGTCGATCGCCTCCTACACGACACATCTCTTTCATCTTCAATGTTCTTTGTATCTTCTTCTTTGTGTTCTCTGTTCTTGTTCTCATTCGGTATAATTCGACAAGAAAATTACGAAAGAAAATGTCCCACGATATAAATTCGAGAAAAATTCGAAATTTGCATCCCTCCGTTGAGCTTCTCAGAAGTTGAAACAACAACATGACATGATCAACCGTATTTTTTTTCATTCGATCCAACATACGAATCATGTTCAGACATACGTAAATAAGTTATACGGAACACATGTTTGCGTAAAAGCTAAATCCTTTCCTCAATCGCCTGAAGGGGATTAATTAAAATGAATATTTTCGCGATACGATCCCAGAACGGTTACGGAACGTACGTTTCGTGCTATTTAATTGAAAATTTAATAAAAGTCTGTAAAGCCTGCCACACACTAAGGGCCACGCTAAGCTTGCGTGTCGCGTGTTTTATATTCAACAACAGATGCTGTGATAAACTTTACAATTCGGGATGATTTTTTTTACCGTGTCGTTTGCAGTGGTGGTGCAGACCATCAAACTGAACAACTTTTACTTTTTATCTCAAATGTATGAGACTAAATTTTGAAATTTGCAAACATTTTACGATACATTATGCATCTCTAATTGCTTCAGCACATAAATTTTTCCGTATTGTCACAGATTCCATATTTTTCCTCGTATTCTTGTATATTTATATTTTTAATAAAGTACTAGAAAAATGTTAACAGTGTATTTAGATAATCAAACTAAATAACTTTCCCTGACTCTATTAGAACATGGACCGAAAAACAAGAAATTTTTTGGGCATAGAAAATCAGTCGACTGATCCGGACTTTTGTATGGAAAGGTCTAAAAATTTTTCTCGTCTTTCGACCCATCTATCCTTAGGGAAAGTTGTTTGTTGTTTCATTATCTGAATGCACCCTTATTGTGGTGTGTACGTGAACACAAAACCGTTAACGTGCCATGTCATATTGTACTTTAACCTTTGTAATCGAATTGACTCGAATAAAATTCTATTTCCTGTTTGCGTTTGACACCATATCTACCTGCGTTGTAATAACAGCACATTTTTATATCACACAAGTCACTTTTCTCTTTCATTTCAAACGCGATTGAGTTTTGTTGCCCGTGGGTTGGATTGACATGGTTATTATTTTTTGTGTTTAGGATGATGAACAATACGTTTTTACTCTCTTAAACCTAAACGTATATAATAATATCATCTATGTTGTAGCTTTTTGATTTTGATTTTTATTTAATATTAAGTTACAATGTCGATTTTATTTTTATTTCTACATTTCCATTCACGCATAGTGATGACGAAGTAACTTGTTTTCCAAAAATTAAGTGACTTTGAATCCACACCTATAGGTAAACTTGCAGTGAATCAAGTGAGACTAAAACCAAAACCGCTACTTGTTAAGGTTGAATCATTAATACTTTTTAGGCTGGATTCGACCAAACTTTCATTTATAGAAGAGTAACTATACAAAAACAATTTAACAACCCTGAAATAACTTCATTCTTCCTAAACCCATACTAAAAGAACGAATGAATAATCCACCCAAAGAAAGAGGTCGTTGTATCCGTACTTATTGCAATGTAAAGCTATACAGTTTTAATTTGCTAGATTTCTTTTTTATCAATTTTTTTTAATTATGTGACATTGACATTTCATCAGTTTCGGTGTAAGCTTAGGGTTGGTAAAATGCAAAATCAGTTTAAGAATAACATTTACTCGTGTTTATGATCGAATCGGCCCTTACTCAACTATCTACCATGAAACCTTTCATGTGGGTAAGAGTATGTAGAAAGAATCAAAAACTACAAACCTTTTTATTTACCCAAGTAGTAAAAAATGATTTAAATGCGATAAGATTTAGGAGTCTTAAAGAGGGTGTGTTTTTGCTTTTTTATAAAGATTGCTTGCTAAACAGTCCTCTTCACTGTCCGTCTATTCGTAGCTGTCCGTCGTTAAAAAGTTTGGAAAGCACTGTGTTACCAAAGAGATTATACCTAAAGGCATAGAGAGAGCCATACCAATGCAAGGCTGTCCACTTTTTTTGACGTTTGTGTTTGAGTGTGTGATGTCAAGTAGTATGGACAAAAGATGACCAAGTGATATTTACCCTTATGTTTACGGTCACTTTTCACACACACTAGCACAAAAAAAAGTGGACAGCCGCATAAACAAATATCTATAGTTCCGTCTCCTTCTACTATTAAAGGTACGTCATAAGATAAAAGAGACTAACTACAATCGTAAATTGATGCGGCCTCTATGCTTTATAATAAAGAGATCCTTCCTCTGAGTGTGTTACATAATAACGGTACATATTGTCACCTATAACATATTATTTACCACCATAACCTATTACCAACATGCCACAGCTAGATGTCGCTAATCGACCATAATTAATAGTCGCTGTTAATCCCGGATTATTACTATTGTGCTACAAATGACATGACGTATAGATATTGCAATGATGTATTGATTTAGATTACCTTACAGTGTTAATGATTACAATGGCCAGATGTAGGCTAATTACTAAAAGCTTTGATCTGAAATTAGGCGAACAACAATTTGAAGAGTATAGTATAGAGATCGGATATTCGGATGCATATTTACCTTTACTTTATTTTTAGCTATAAAATTACGGAAAATTATATTCTTGAAATTATTATTTTTAAATAATTATCCGGATGCCATGAAAATGCGGGATTGCGTAACTAATCGGATGCATAGTATGGAAGCAACTTTTTAAAATTATTTAATTTAAAATAGAAAAAACACATTATTTTTTTGGTAAAATAAATGCCGGTATGCCAAGAAGTCCTAATACATAAGAACTCGGATGCATAGTATGAAAGCGACTTCTTAAAATTTCAAAATTATACAAAAAACATTATTTTTCTTTACAAAAGTGCACTCCATAATAGTCAACCCCTCAACTTTAGGTAAATATGCATCCGATTATCCGATCTCTAGTAATAATGAAGAAAGAATGGTTATAGAAAGGCAAAATATTTAAAACAATAGATAACCCGACAGGGAAAATGGTCGGACACCTTGATAAGACACGACTTCTTTCAAACTATATTGGATGAAAAATGGAGAGTAAGAGAGGCAGAGGAAAACCTAGACAGAGGTAGCTTCCTAGCACATGTATAAATAAAATCGGTAAAGTCCGAGTCGGGCTACTCGCGCACCGAGGGTTCCGTCCGTACCACACCACATATTAATGTACAAACATTTTTTTTCCTCCGGGACCTAAAGGTCAGACCAAGGACCGGGACCGGGACCTGAAGGTCATGCTAAAGCATAAGACCGAATCACACTTGGCCGGTTTTTATTATTTGCTGTTATACTGTGTAGAGCTTGCTCTACAACGTGTTAATGGATTAGCGCAAAACCTCATACACCCCAACTGATTTATAACAAAATAATTAGATTGAAACAATAATTTAATTATTTTGATAGTTAAAATTTAAAGTTATTCGCATTTTAAGTTTTGAGGTAAAAATGATTTGTTATCATTTCAGCACTGAAAGAAAGCGCTAACGTACTCATGGATACATTTTTATAATCTTGTTTTGGTAGTAAGTAGGGTGAGTGTGCCCGTGCGGTGGGTTGACATCGGGTTCAGAAAATTTGAAATTTTGCTAAAAAATTATTTAATATTTTGAGAAAAATTACCTATGTTGAAACCATGATAATTCGATTCTGCTCTCGATTCTAAACAAACTACTTTCTACTTTTGCGTTAATTCATTAACACGTTGTATAATCACACCAAGTTTGACGCTTGTATGTATTACCGTTTAAGCCATAGAGCGAGAAGAAAAAACGTTGATAAAAACTAGTTCCTTGTGTGAGGATTGAGGACCCTTAATTTTTAACTTTTTGAAATTATTATTATTTTTTAACAAATTCGCTGTAATAACGCACATTTTGTAAAAATTTCAACTACCTAGCTCTTACGGTTCAAAAGTTACAGCCATAAATAGGTAGGACAGACGGACGGACGGACAACGTAGGATTAGTAATAGGGTCCCGTTTTCACCCTTTGGGTACGGAACCCTAAAAAAGGTTCATGTCGTGTAGTATCGGGAACTCAAGGAACTGGCGGAAAAGATACTGGCCTAGCAAATACTCCACCGACAAGAGCGTAGCTCTTAAATAAGTTGATGATAATTTTATTCGAGATGATGTGGATACTGAGCAAAGCCCAGTAGCCAGGTACATGTATAAAGGAATATACCGAAACTCTTTATTCTGTACCTATATAGTGTGAAAAGTGTTCGCCCGTCTTTTATGTAACGGACCTGGCAGGTCCAACACACTCATCAAACAGTAGCGAGAATCCATACTTTTCAATCAAGTATATGCACGCCGCACGCGTACGCCTGAGATACACGGCATCTCATAGATAGATAAATTTGTCTCAAGATATCACGTCAACATTGCTATTTAATTAACATTTCAGCACGCTGATTAGCTGATGTTAATGTCACTGGACTCATCAAGCCAATGAGATTGATTAATTGGGACCATTTAATTCCTAAAGTCAGATCAGAGGCCTTTTAAGGCAACTCAATAACTCTCTCCTGTTGAGCCCTAACCTAAGATTAAGGACATAGGCATAGATTCCGCATCAATTTACTTATGCTTGTGTAGTTATTCTCTTCTGTCTTATGATTATGACGTACCTTTAATAGTAAAAGGAGATGGAACTATAGTTAATTATAGATTGACATCCATATATAATAAAATCCCAGAAAGCCTAAAAACCGAAAGTAAAGACAATATTTTTCAACAAAAGCTAACGTCCGTACTAGTTGAAAAGTGTTATTATACAGTTAAGGAATTTTTTGACGACAAGAAATTTTGACATCATTTAAACTAATATTATATTATTTTAATTTAATCTTATATCAAATTGACATTATTTTTATTTTTTAAATATTATCATGGTTTGAATGTATTGAACCTGACTGTTTTGCGAACATTTCTATGTTAGTACCTAATTTAACCATACTTTAAGATGACATTGTACTATTACCTATTATTCATTATCTTACCAATGCTATTATTTTTTCCTACTATATTATTTCAATTTGACGTAGATTATTAATCAATTATTATTGTTGCCTTTTATTCTATTTTATTCTATTGTATTCTCAAATTAATTAAATTCAATTACATCTATTTTAACAATTATAATGGACAATTGCTGTGCCCTAACAGGGTCCCTGAGATGTACTATACCTATCTTTAAGACCTGTAAATTTTACCTCAAGGATGCAATAAAGATTACAATTACAATTACAATTATGCGGCTGTCTACTTTTTTGACGTATTTTGACGTGCTAGTGTGTGTTTTTTCTTAGACAAACCAGACCAACTATGACCACTTTACACAACTTAATACACACTAGCACGTCAAAATAAGTCAAAAAAGACATCCTTACAAATAGGTGGGCTCCCTCTATGCCTTTAGGTATAATCTCTTTAGCCCTAACCAATCTACTCTGAGTTCGCGGAAAGGAGTTGTCTGACCCACTTCATCATACGCGCATTTTTGAGAGGAAGTCTGTCTACATGATGCATTCTTTAAGATTTTACACTGAAAGGTTGCGGAAAATTAGTTTTCTACATATTAGTTTTCCTCTCACTCAACGGTTTGCTGGAAGAAAACTCTTTTAGAGTTAAGCTCGCCTTTGTAAATCACGACTTATTGTAATTTTTTTTTCATAACTATGTTTTTGTGTACAATAAAAAATCTATGTTTTTGTGTACAATAAAGAATCTATGAAAATTTTAAAACCTGCAGCCTATAATCTCGATTACTTAGGCTTGGTGTAGGTACTGCTTGATACTAGGACAGTGTGTAAACAGCCTGCGCCTGTCTTGTAGCGGACTAGCAGCCGACTTCCTGCAGCGGTCGCGATTCCGCTTTAAAATCCGTCAGTTTTCCTACCGTTGCGTTGATTTTCTTATTCTGTCCGTGTCTTTCCGTTGTTGGGAAGCTTGAAGCTTGCAACACGTCTTTTAGTTTAACTGGGTTTAAAAGTTAAAAGTTTATTCTTAAGTTTGGAAAGAATCGCGACGACGTGTGTATCCGATATTGCTATTGATACATTGGGTATTAGGTAAGCTATGAAGCGAGGAGCGAATGGATGAGGAACATCGAGGATAGAGTTTTGTGGAGCGCCTTGAGAAAAGTACTTCAGTTGGGCGATGGCAGACTGATGATGAGATGGTGATTTAAATATTAAAACGTTCGTGGGCAGTGAAAATCTCAAAACGACAGTAAACATTTCCAACCTAATTCACACAACTGTCAATCCCGTATTGTCCTTATCATAATTGAACAGTTTAATTTTGCGTATTCTTTCAGACTCTTCAACATTCGTAGATTTATTTCCATTTTTATTTACAACCATTTTCAGCGTTATGTAGATGAACGGTGAATTAGATAGAAACTAAAAATTATCTTGCGACACTTCGTCTACCCAAAATAACAACATCAAATACAATACTTTATTTTTTACCAAAACAATATCCATGAGTTTTTGGCACGTATTTTCCGATCTATGATCAAGAATGACTGAAACTTTAAATTGCCCTAAACCTTACCTAGACTCAGATGCCAATTCAAAACCCTCTCCAGGACTAAGTACTAAATGCTTTAATCTAAGCAAAGCGCTCTTGTAATTCAACTACTGTCATGCTGTGAACGTTCACATTATAAGTATCCTAGTTGGAACAAGCAGATTTAATTAATCCCATCCTTTGTCTCGGTAGATTGCAGCGAAACTTGTACGGTATTATGTTAAATATCAAACGGGTATTGTGTTTCAGAATTCAATTTGGTCCGCGAATGGTATCGTCATAAAGTTTTGTTTTAGTTTCGGACGTATTATTTTAATTTCGTACTTTGATACGAGTTAGGGCTTTGACATTGTTCTCCAGTATTAGTAATCTTCGTTGAATGAATAAAGATGCTGTCTCATCCCTTTGCAACTCTAGATGATTTATAAAATCTGAATTATGTAGGGTGTAAGTGACAGCCTATCAAATACCGAAACTGTGAACTCAGACCATCAAACTGAACAACTTTCAGTATCTACCTCAGGAAACGCGAAAAAAAAATCTGCTGTATGGGACATTTGAGTCGAGTAGGGTACAGCAGTTTTGTATGGGATAGCTGATGGTCTGAGTTCACCGTTTCAGTATTTGCTAGGCTATAACACCCTGTAGAATGGAAAGAAAACCAGAGAAGTGTTCATCGTACCACGTATAATGTAAGGTTCTGTAGTCAGCTTAATACATCCTCATCATCATTCGTCTACACAAGTCCCACTGCAGGGCTCAGGGAGCGTGTATGTGTTTGGAAGTCAGTCCAATGCGCGTGCCCAATGCGGATTGGTAGACTTCACACACTCATCAGTATTTCTTCTTCAGCATCACATGCATGAGTGTCGCTTCTTTTCGCGTAGTGTATATTTTCTTTGGCATTGTGCAGGTTTCTTCATGATGTTTTCCATCACCGTTGAGAGCAGTCAGTATTACGTACGTTTAATTCAATTGTATTGTGCTGGTCACGTAGGTATGTTTATTTTATCCGGTATAAATTATTCCCATCGATCAAATTATATAGAGTCTACGATCAAATTAAAAGTCTAGTTTTTGTCTGTCGATGTAAGGACCCACCAACCCACCAATGACTGAAAAATAAACGTCCTCTATATAATATTGACTTCGATTAATGACATATTTTTATTCGATTAGCAAACCTGTCCAAACAAGACGTTGGATGTTCTGTACGTACTAGATTATGTTCTAGATACCCTATTTGTATCTTGTAGGTATGTATAATCATTTAGGTGTCAGAAACTGATGTTTCTTTATTTGTTTAATAAAACTTGTTCAAACAAAAAGCCAAGTACTATCGTCCACCATTTCCAAAGAGCCAACAACTATCAGGTAGAAGGCTTTATTCCAGTTCAATTAATCGAGCCGGCAAATGAAGTTGGCTGGCTCCTTCAGAGGTATTTTTAATTAAAGCAAGCCCCGATGCGAGGAGCGTGTTAATAAGTGAGCGAAGCGATTAGCGGATCATCGGTACGTAATACTATATCAGTAGACTGTATTAGAATTTTTTTTGCTATTGTAGACTTTGGTATTGCAGTGATATAGTGCTATATAAGTGGAACTATTGGCTATGTGCAGGACACTAGCGCCACACTAGCGCGGCGTACTGACAGAACTTTTTCGGGCAGCCGTGAATTATTTACACTGTTATAGTACTGTAAAAGTCTGTGTTTGTTCGAGGATTCTGCCAAAACTACTGGACCGAATTTGATAAAACTTTTTATATTTAAAAGCTTATTATTAGTCTTAAAAGCTAGATTATATTTTATTCCGGTACGATGACGGGAGCGGATGCGGACGAAGCCACGGACAAAAACTAATTTGTATCGGAATTCCCATACAAACTTTTATCTCAGTTTTAACACCTTTGGGGGGTTAATATGCGACAAGCCTTTTTAAGTGAGCATCTAGATGCCAACATCCAAGCCAAATTTTAAGTTTGTAGTATTGACGTTAGTGTGCTGATTTTCATAGATTCAAGCAAATCTGACACAGCTTCGCCGTCAGTAGTACAAATTTCTGCCACTGCGTGCGCTGCGATCGACTTGACAGTTTCCAACACCCACTTCGCACATAGCCAATAAGAGGTAGACATAATAAAAGAGTGATTGTGAAAATGTGTTTGGTCTGCTACTGTAATACCAAATTCTGTGGTTGTTATACGTAGATTTTAGTTAGAGAACAGCATCAGATTTAAAACTACTCCTATTTTCTAGTAAAGTCTGCTAAAATAAATAGTTGTCATATAACTATTACTATATATTTTTAACCGACTTCAAAACAAAAAGGAGGAGGTTCTCAATTCGACCTTCGATTTCTGTTTGGTAGATCATACTTCAGAGGTGGTCCCACATAAATTTTCTTCTATAAAAATGCTGTTTGGAAAAGTTACTTTTATCCTATTTTACTGAAATAACAGTAGGTAATTGTTTAATCTAATCACCATTATCATCAGCTTTAATACGTAAAATTGTCTTGCCCTCACAAAGCGTGAGAGGAAAAAAATTATCTAGAATTAGATAATCATACGATAGTTAAAGGTTTAAGTCACACGATGACAGGTTATCAAGGGTTAGCGTTGCAAAATTTACCTTTAATCAAGCAAAAAACATAGGTATATCCCGTTGTGAAAAATAATGTTATGGTATAATTGGCGTGGTGAAATCAATTCTAAAATTGTAGCGTCCATCTTTGTTCATAATTTTGCCAATGTTATAAATATTTGGTGACTTCAAGGATTGTTTTTTTGGAAAACAAATTCACAACTTGAGCCCCCACACAATAAATTGGAACTTCGTTAGTTTTTGGTAAGCCGGGGTGGGGCAACCTTTAACGCGACTGCGAAGATTGGCATCAGAGTCTTTAGTGTTGTATGGCAGAAAACTTTCTGCAAAAAAATACTTATAGTATAATTTAATATTAATATCAAATCCTTAATGTCCAGTTTAATATACATATTGGTACCGATTCGGACTGTGCCACGACTTAACTAAATTTATTCCTGTCACTTTCTAAAATAAGATTAAGAAAAGAGACAGAAAACCAACAGCTGACTTTAGTGCTGTCAAAGTGACGTTACACGCCCAAAATAAGATGCCATCATAATGTACGCCATCTTATTTAAGGCGATTTTGGGCGTGTAACGTCACTTTGACAGCACTAAAGTCAGCTGTTGGTTTTCTGGCTCTTTTCTTAATCTTATTTTAGAAAGTGACAGGAATAAATTTAGTTAAGTTAAGTCGTGGCACAGTCCGAATCATTCGGGGCCATTGTGTACCTATGCAATGAATGCTGACCTTTTTACATCATCAAATCAAAAGACGCAGTTTGGCTTCAAACTAGCAACATCGCCAATAACAAGCAATTTAAATCAAAAATTCATTTCATCTCGTCATTCGACTGAGGGAATAAAAACCGGAACATTCCGGCTAGATCCGGCTTCCTAACGAACTCAGTCCGGACTCCGGAAGTACGGAACTTCATAGACTATTCAAAAAGTTTCCGATTCGAATGTAAAACGAATCACCTGAGTTGCAAATATGTTTGCTTCTACAGTTTTCAGTTTTCGGTCTCTGATGTCAATAAGGAATTTTTAATGGATTACTGGAATTTTACAATTGTGTTTGCATTTAAAATTTTGATGGAATATAGGTATTTTTTGAACTTATAATCAGAAAATAGAATATCGTGTCGTCGTTAATTTTTATACAGGGTGTAACAAAACACCCTAGTAATACTTAAGGAGGTGCTTCAGACCATCAAACTGAACAACTTTCACTATAAATCAGCTGAGTCATACAAAACTGCAATACCGGCTTGACTCAAATATTTGTATGGGACAGCAGATTTTTTTTACTTTTACTCGATGTTGGCTCCATAGTGAAAGTTGTTCAGTTTGATGGTCTGAAGCACCTCCTTAAGTATTACTAGGGTGTTTTGTTACACCCTGTATAATTCGTGAAGAACATTTTCATTATTATTTTATCAGTCATAATCATAATAATTTTATTGTGAATCATAGGTAAAATTCACAGATATACAGTCATCGCTGTCCCATTGTTGGGCAAAGGCCTCCCCCCGTCTCTTCATGCGTCCCGGTTTTGCGCTTCAATAGACCAGCTATTACGTCCCGTTACCTTCTTCTATTTTTCGATTTCGTTTTTTTGGGACCAGTAGGTATATAACTAAAAAAAAATATAGGTATACATTGTCAGCGGATTTGATAGGAAATCATGTTTGGAAAAATAAAATAAAATTGGTGAATATTTAATTAATTATATTTAATTCAGTTGTTTACAGAGGCACTCGACCTTTTGTTTCAAATACTGTTCATACATTGTTTCTGGCAAAATTCTCATAAAATTAAGCTCCATATCCTATAAAATTATTTTTGTTGAAACAATAGACCTTAATAAGGAGCGGGTTTCGGAAGTTACCTGTTCGCGGAATACAAATTTGAATATACCCTTCTTCATCATAATCACAAATAAGGATCTCTTTCACACGTAAAATTAAAACTAAATCTAAAAATATTGTAGTGTACATGACATTACATAATAAAATGAAATTGTATGATGGATATATGTTACAAGGTTTCAGAATATCTCTGACTACTCCCTCGGGTATAGTCGTGATGCTATGATGATAAAATAGTATTAAAGTTTGGAAAAATATCAAAAAGAAATGTTTCCGCCCGGGATCGAACCGGGGGCCTTCTGCGTGTTAGGCAGATGTGATAACCGCTACACCACGGAAACGATGGAATCTAATTGCCAAAAGTCAGTCTTGTTGATTGGATCTGAGGTAATAAATATAATAACAAACAAATATTATCAATAGTTTTTATCGCACCTACAATAAAGATATTTATATAAGGATAAATAAGATAATTAAATGAGATTTAGATATACTAAACCAATACTATCAAAGAAAATAAAGTAGGTACCCAGTTTTATTTTATTTTAACTGCCGACTTGACGAGCCACTTACAAAAAGGACCTTTGATAAGTAGTGAATTGAATATCTACCTACAAAATTGTGTACTTCTGAAATAACAGAAAGTCCTTCTTTCACTTTGGCAATAAAAAGACTTGCGTTTAGTATTTTATTTCTTTTCTTCAAAACCAAATCTAAATGAACATACGAAGTGAATCGTCCTAACGATAACGTTTCATCATAAAAACGTCACCCGCATTTTCAACGCCACGAAATGGCGGCAATAGAGGCACTTATCAAAATGGCCGCCGATGATTTGTCGCGATACTGTAGCAGATTTACTGACCGGCGAGTTTTGATGGCGGTATTATAGTCAGTATGGCGACCATTTGGCGGATAAATCACTTATACACAACTGTTCCGGATTTGAAATGGTTAAAGTGAGATTTAGTAACGGTCGCGGGTATTTTTGGTGGAGTTTATCTGCTAGTGGTATTGACAGAGAACTGGTGGTTGATATTTGTTTCGAGAACTGGTACACAAGGCCTTTTATTTTACTTTTGTATACATATAGACGAATCAAACTGCGGCTGGGCAGCGTTCGGGAAGCTATACGTAGTATCTTTACGTCTAAAGTACCGCAGTGTCTAAAAACGAAAGTCTTCAGATCAGTGTGTGCCAGTGATGACATATGGAACGAAGACGTGGTCGCTTACTCAAGGCCTCATAAAAAGGCTGAAAGTCACTCAAAGGGCAATGGAGAGGGCTATGCTTGGTGTTTCCCTGCGAGATCGAATCAGAAATGAAGAGATCAGCAGAAGAACCAGAGAAGCTGACATAGCCCAAAGAATTGTTAAACTAATGTGGCATTGGGCGGGGCATATTGCTCGCAGAACCCATGGCCGATGGGGCCGAAAAGTTCTTGAGTGTCGACCGCGCAAAAGCGCGTGGGAAAGCGCAGCGTGGATAGTCCCCCCCCCACACGATGGCGACCTGGCGACCCCTACGACCTGGTGAAGGCGGCGGAAATCTATTGGATGAGTGCAGCGCATGACCGGTCGTGGTGTGGTGATTTGCTCACAAAAACATAGCCGAAGAAACATTTTCTCATTTGAAGATCCGCGATCCCTAGTAATGTTTTTTGAAACACGATAATAGCATACGAATGTACTGGGAACACTCAAGTATGAATCCTATACATTATTTTATTTATAGTCATAAAACTAAATAGGTACCTAACCTACGTACGTATGTTTTAAACACGCGGGGTCTACAGTACCTATAACTGAAACTACTTTGAAACTAATTTGGCAGGCAGCACGAAATGGCTTTGTCGTACATACCTACCAGTAAGTAATCTATAAATTTTGATCAAAGATTCGGTAGGTACCTACAAAATGATCATTTCTATCGAACTAACACTTATAGTAAACTAAGCTTGACAGAGCAGATAAGATATTTGCGGTAGTCGGGAATGCCAGTGGCTTCTCAATAATTATGATCCCGAATCTTCTCGGCGTTTGGCATGATTTAGTCAGAATACCTCTGTGAATAATACTATGGTACGGTACAGTACCTACTGTCTCCATGAACGAATTTCTATGAACCTGGGCTTTGTTTCGTGAAATACCTCTGGCTGAAGCTGTTCTGATTGGATGTGACGGCTTCTATATCTAGTGGAGATATTTTAGGATGACTTTTAGTAAGTAGGTAGAACCTGTATTTCAAAAGATATTGATTCGGTATGAATGGTATTTTGGGTGCAGTTTAAATTCAATCAATCAAATGACGAAGACCGTTAGGTCTCACTTACACTTACTTTAGGTCTTAATCACGCTTTTGAAATTTGAAAGAGGGTTTACAAAGCAGGTAGGCCTCGCATGCCACCCCCGAGAAAACGATAAAAATCGAGATGCCAAAATCAATGAAATGAATGATGATCAAAATGAAAGTGCCTCCATCTTTATTATTTTACGGGTTTTTCTCGTTTAAACGCTTTGTCGTTGGCGGTTGGTGGCATGCTAGCTCCTCTGCAAAATTAAAAAACTGACTGGCAAATCAGTTCAAATTCTTACTTATCGTTTGAATATTCGTAAGTAATTACTAATTTGTCGAATTAATGAATACGAGCTGGGTATTACATGGCCTAACCTACAGAAGTGCCGCGCCCCTCAATAAAATCTCATCCAAAACTCAACAAAATAGTAACACAGAAAAGGTGAAAACAAATACCTTGATAGCAATAAGTTGGACTGCATATAAAGGGTTACAATCTCATCGTAGATTAAATTTCAGTAAGCTGCAATAGTGGAATTAAATTATGAGGAACCGTCGAGCGGTTTGTTTCTGCACCTCCCGAGAGTACCGGTTATTATTTCCCGGCTATTTTAATGGAAGTTCCATTGTTTACACTTTCACAAGTGAATTGTGAAAATGGACGTTACCTCTCGATGGTTGGTTATTGTTTGGAATGCTATTGCAATTATTTGTGAATTTAGAGTTATTTTTAACGTAGAGTAAAAATACAGGTGAAATAAGCTGGTTTATTTGAATTATTTATTGAGTGTTGTTTTAGTTTCAGTTCTTTATTGCCTTAAAATGCATGTATACATAAGATGGAATGATGGAATGTTACAATGGAATCAATGCAATTTTTACCCAAGGGTGTAGCAAATATACAATAAGTAAAATTATATTTTTGAATTTTAACAATAAATCAAAATATTTAAAACACAAACTACATTCTTATTATTAAATTACACCATGTCAAAAACTATATTAATTACAATCAAAATATTGGACAGCACAATTCTAATAGGTAAGGTACTACAGACACAATATAAAATAATACAATGTTTAAAATGTCAATAACATAATTAGTATTAATTAAAAAGATAAAAAAAGAATGGCAATTTGAATTTGATTTATATGATCTACCTACAGTTTTTTTAATTAATATTATTGTAATCTTAAAAAAACTCTATTACACTTTATTTAATCCTGTTGTAAGACTGTTTGCAAAAGATTTTCAAAAATTGTAAAGTTAAATTGTATTATTATTTGGGCGGTTTTGGGCCTTGACAGGCTTGTCAATAAGCCTGTGCCACGTAGACCATCGCTGGTCCTATGTGAACGCCCTTTTCAAAGTTCCTTACCAATCCCCATTGCGTCCAGAAATCGCAGTAGATTCTTGATCGGGACAGTTTGTATCTCATCTTGTGTCAGCACCTGCCTACCCAGATGAGTACTGCGTTTGTACATCAGGGGGCCACAGTCACATAGGAGGTGCAGATGAGTTTCCATCTCCTCCTTGCAGATTTTCCTTATAAAGTAAAGTAAAGTAAATCTTTATTGTACAGGTCATTCCAAACTGGTGCTCGATACATAAATCAAAAATTGACACTAACTTTATCTTAACACTAGCGGCCCGTCCCGGCTTCGCACGGGTGGACGTCTAATCTTTTCTAGCAATAAATATAGCCTATGTTACTCAGGGTGAATGCAGCTTTCTAATGGTGAAAGAATTTTTTAAATCGGCCCAGTACTTTTTGAGCCTATTCATTACAAACATACAAAAATAGGTACAAATCTTTCCTCTTTATAATATTAGTGTAGATAGTGTAGATGATACAGCCATATAAATAAAAGTATTGGCAGTTTACTGGCAGGTTACGGATTCAAGTTTTGTCCCAGGTATTTTGTCAATATTATTTTATTTACAATGATCTCTATTTAGACTAACCTCGCGCGTAATATTTAGCTACAAGAGAACTGGCCAAGCTAGTAAGCCAAAGTACGAGACGACGTAAACAGATTCACACTATCCAGGGAAGATCTTCCCTTTTCCTCCACAACACCATCAGTAAAGTACAGAATGACCACAACATATGACAGACCCAGACAATTTCTCCCTTTGCAACGTGTCACTCGTAGTCCGAGATCCGACCGTACATTTATACATTTCTTAGGCGAACGAAATGTGATTCTAGGTGTATGTTTACACAGGGGTTTTTTTTTTTTTTTTCTTTATTTAAGGAGCTTTTTCTTTACAGAAGATGTCGCTCCATACGTTTACAATTTGATACCATTAATCAGTACACTGTGATACACTACTCTGATACATTTTATATAGTGCTCTGGCTGTATCCGAAGCTCTTGCCGCAAGTACATTTTCCATAATGATTTTTGGTATAACTTGTATCACCTGTCTGTTTGGGAAGTAAATGAGGTGTCATCGAAAGAAGACTGATCTAAAGTACTGGAAAAACTAAGGTTGCCACCTCTCAATCTGCCGCAACTATAGGGTTGCTAGGTTCAAAGAAGTCATTTTTTAACCTGACATTCCTACCCTACCTAGCCCAGCCTACTTTAGATCAGTCTTCTTCCGATGGCATCTTATTTATTTCCCAAACAGACAAGTGGAACAAGCTATACCATAAAGCATAATGGAAAAGGTACTGGCGGCAAGATGTTTCTAAGCAACTTGGCGGTGTTGAATAAACCCCTGTGTAAACATACACTAGAATCACATTTCGTTCGCCTAAGAAATAGGTGCATAATTTTACGGTCGGATCTCGGTCTATCGCCTTCCCCCTTTGAGACGTGTCACTCGCCTGTGGAGAGTAGTTGACACCGGGTCTGACCGGGTCGACCGCATCTTGATTGTTACGTAAACCTCTAGTAATGCGAGCGAAACAATTCAACGTTCATGTTTGTGTCTTTTGACTGAATGTGGTTTGTAGGTACTTAGGTCACAACGCAATACGTGAAAATCATTTACCTACCTACTTCTAAAGTTCTACAGTATTATAATTTTGCCGCGATATGGTAAAAGGCCATAGCAAAGGCATCAGATTAAATAACGTAGCCCAAAATGTAACTGCAGCAAACAAAATAAAACCGGTCAAGTGCGAGTCGAGCTACTAGCGCACCGAGGGTTCCGTACCACACCACCACAGAACACAACATTATTATCTTAGACAAACAAACTTTTTTGGTCCGGGACCTTTAGCGCAAGACCGACTCACACTTGGCCGGTTTTTACTATTTGTTGTTATTCTGTATAGTTTGCTCTATAATCACACTAAGTTTGACGCTTGTATCTATTACCGTTTTTACAATAGAGCGTGAAGAATAACGTTGATAAAAACTAGTTTCATGTTGAGAACCCCCCTTAATTTTGAACTTATTGACATTTTTATTATTTGTTAACAATTCCGCCGTAATAACGCATAATCTGAGAAAATTCCAACTATCTAGCTATTACGGTTCAAAAGTTACAGCCCTAAATAGGTAGGACAGACGAACGGACGGACGGACGGACAGTAGGACAGACGGACAGACGGACAGACGGACGAACGGACAACGTAGGCTTAGTAATAGGGTCCCGTTTTCACCCTTTGGGTACGGAACCCTAAAAAGCAACATGCTCCATTTCAAATAGCAACGAAATTTTAAAGCTATTTTTAATTACAGAAACAAAGATTACTCTCACTTATTCTTAAAACAGCTTTAGTAACGGAAAAGATAATAATATGTGTGTGTATCTTTCTGATAAATAAATTATGTTTGCAAATTGTAGTCCTGATTTGAAAGGAAGTATAGAACATTTAAACGCACTTTAACCGCTGTCAAAATGACTGCAGAACTATGGCGGCTTGAAACACCTGAAAATCTTTTTAACCGTTAAATGCACGTATCACGTGGATGAATTGGAATCAGAGTGAATTGTTTGTATCTTGATAATATAATTATAAAACGGTAGGTACCGATTGTGTTTTAAAATAATATAATTGGCATATGATATTGGCATTTAAAAATTGTAGGTATTATTATTTTATATTGTGTCTGTAGTACCTTACCTATTAGCGTTGTGCCGCCCAATATTCTTATTTTAATTAATATCATTTTTGACATGGTATTATTTAATTGTAATAATAAGTAGTATGTATTTAGTGTTTTTAAATAATTTGATTCTGAATATATAATCCTTGACCCTTAGTAGTTAATTTAAAAATGCCAAAAAGAAAACCACGACTGAAAAAACGTCTCTTGGTGAAATTAGCAAAATTTTTTCTATTTTCGAAAGCTCCCCTCTTATTAATTTACCACAAAGTGACATTCAGAGAGACGTCCTACTTACCCTGTACAAACTGACCCTCAAACAGCTAATGTAAATTAACGTTTATTTTTCAGTCCTCCAACAGGAAAAAGTCCACTTTTCCCTGAGAAAACAAAATGAATTCCCGTTTTACTGCGACCATAAAAAGTTTTTCCCTAATTATATTCGTGTGTCACATTATTTTAGAGATTAAAATGTATTATACTTTGGTGTCTTGTTGGAGGCTTTAGTACCTGTTTTTTGTTTCGCGACTAAATACATAGAGCGTATTCAATTTATTATAGGCTCTAAAGAACGACATTGAGTGCCGGCAGGATTATTTTCAAGGTGGTATCTGGCTTAATCATACACATACCTCCAAAAAAGAGTTTATAATTAAAAGTTTATTTAAATAAAGCATTTATGATAAGTTCAAGTCGTGAGGATTTGGATATGCCTCTAAATTAAACTCTTTAAAAAAAGATATTTCTTCATCTTTTTCTTTTCTTTTTTCTTTTCTTTTTTTAAGACAGGGGGATGCAACACCTTGCAACCACTTCTCAGCGGCCAGCGCCCATGAGAACGATTGCTTCTACGAAAATGTTAGAAAGGAAAGCAGGCGCACAAAACTATTCAAAACAAAAGGTTACGCCAAAATAACATTCACTATTACCTATTATCGAGCATTAATTGTGTCCTACTACGGTATAAATATCGGATCACAATGTTTTAAAAATTTAAATCTTATACAGGGTGTAACAAAACACCCTAGTAATAAATACTTAAGGGGGTGCTTGAGACCATCAAACTGAACAACTTTCACTATTGAGCCAACATCGAGAAAAAATAAAAAAAATCACCTGTCCCATACAAAACTGCAGTACCGATTCGACTAAAATGTATGGGACAGGTGATTTTTTTTTATTTTTTCTCGATGTTGGCTCAATAGTGAAAGTTGTTCAGTTTGATGGTCTGAAGCACCCCCTTAAGTATTACTAGGGTGTATTGTTACACCCTGTATACATTAAGAGTTTCGCGAGCTTAAGTCCTATTTTCACCTGGAATTAGTTTGGGCACCGCCAAATACTTACTGGTGCTGTGAACTCTGGATAGGTATTCTGAATATGCTATATTTATCATTATATCTTGTATCTATTAACTATAGTCCTTCCCTCGATGAATTATATATTCTTAAGCTGCTTTGTAGGTTATATATTTTTTGTGGAACGGATTTTGTGTTCATTTTGTAAAACAGTCACCCTAAACCTCCCCCAACTCTCCAAAGTTAATATTTCAGCGCCACAACGTAATATGAAGTAAGGAGCAATAACATTCGGCGAATATATTGTTGTTTTTATTTGCCTGAATATATTACGCAGTAAAATGTTTTATTTTGTGATGTCGGTGTTTAGACAAAAGTTTTATTATTAAAGACATCTTTCTTTTACTGTTCCTCATAATAGATGCGTTTTGTTTTTACTTTACTAACTTGCACATCAAAATGTGATATAAAAGTTAAAGTATAGAAAAAATAAAAGGGTCACTGTCTTCTTTCGATTATTCAATATCTTGTAAAAGAAGTTTGGCGAAAGGGCATGTAATTTGAGACCCAGACATAGAGGTACCATACATGAATGAAACTTAGTAATACGTGTAGAGTGAAACAAAACTAACAAAAATGTAAATTGGTTGTAAACTGTAAAAGTTGGGGGAAAGGTATTTTTCCATATTTTACCATTTGCATCAAGTGTGTGAAACTCATAATCTTTCTTATTTAATAGTCCACTCAATCTTCTACGCATTCATAGTGTTTATTTTAATGAAAATTCACGAAAACCGTACTATATTGTGATAATGGAAGAAAACGAAATCACACACACTATCAGTTCAAACAAGCCAAATACGTAAATAACGACAAAAAATAATTCAGTGATAATATTAGATGAAAATAGCTGTCGTGGTAGCGTTTTGTTACTGTTTTTTGGACGATTTGTCTATTTTACTAGTAATTTCTACTTTTGAATCCGGACTTCGTGAGATGTGGAAGTTATTTTAAAAAATACCTTAATTTTTTCTGTTTATAATAATTATGACCGCTGTCCTGAATGGCTTTTAGTTTTCGTAAAAATGGCTGGGTCCAAATCAGCCAATTTTCTTTTGTATTTTATAATCTTCATTTACGATAATAACGCAAAACAAAGGTGTAGTCTGCAAATAACCGATTCTAGAAAAGGCTATAGTACTGTAGCCACGGGACTTTTTAATTACAAAAAAGATTACCGATTGCCGTTTTGATATTGTTGTAGGGTACAAAATTACTAATATAAAAACTCAAGTCTTAAAGATCACAACACGCCGTAGCAAAAATAAACTAAAAAAAAAATCTATAATTTTTGAATTTCGATGTTACCGTTATTTTTCTATACTGGCATGTTCTTCACCTTTGTTCAATACCCATAAGTAATCGTAAGACCGTCTAAAGTTGCCATACAAAGCTATAAGACCAGATGAAAAAGTCAATTTCGATGGGTCTTATAGCTTTGTATGGCAACATTAGACAATCTTACTATTACGTATGGGTATTCAACGAAGGTGAAGAACATGCTAGTATAGAAAAAAAACGGTAACCTCGAAATTCAAAAATTATAGAAAATAAAATTTTATTTATTTTTGCTACGGCGGGTTGTGATCTTTAAGACTTGGGTTTCTATATTAGTAATTTTGTACCCTACAACAATATCAAAACCACAATCGGTAATCTTTTTTGTAATTAAAAAGTCCCGTGGCTACAGTACTACTAGGTACATACTTTATAAATAACCTATTCTAAATGACCTATTATTCTACAGAGGATCGATTCTACAAATGACCTATTATACAAATGATCGATTCTACAAATGACCGAATCTACAAAAATATGAACGTGTCTATTATTTTCACGTCATTTGCAAAGTCCATTAAGTCGACATCAAATAGCTTATTATTAAATATGAGTAATTTTCACTTAATAATGGATGATGATGGGATTCGAATGTTACGTGTAATACGTGGTATACGAATCGATGTTAAATCGATTCGTGGCGTAGCTTTGATTGTTTAAGGCTATTGTCAGTTCCTGACCATAATTACTAACGCCCATAATGCCGAAACCAGAAAGACCTTGTCGTCATGAGCAAAATTAAATATAGATTTCATATCGATAGATCGATCGATGTTAACCGGACGGAGGCTTAGTACTCTCTTAAACGATGTTAGGTACCCCAACGTCGATCTGACCTTAACGAACTAATTTAATTCAGTAATTAACCTGGAGTGCAATTGACTAAGCGTCACATCGCTATAAAAAAACATTGATGAGCTCACAAATGTAACACCCTTCTTGCATCCTTCAGATCGTTGAAGTGTTTACACATCGCTACTACAAAGACGTAACTGTCATTCAGACTGACCGTCCGCGCAACTGACCAATGTGGCGTCGTTACACTCAGGGGGAGTAAATTTTTGTTTTGGTGCAACAAAGACAGTGGCGCTGTCTTACGCTCATTTGTTGAACAATAAAAACGACTTTGTAACACCATACTTATTGAACATTTTGGAACATTCTGGCATCATTAACTCATATTTGCATTTTGTGACAGTTCCGTCTTTGTAGTACTAGATGAGCGACATGATAATTATAACCATAACTAATACCGAATTGTTAGCTCGCCGATGTGACAACGACGAATTTAAGGTTGTGGCGATGTTTGCGCTTTGTGCAAAAAATACAATCTAATAAGTTTGTATTTTTTATCCAGTGGGACTTCAAAATAATGAGTCTTTAATAATAATTTAAGCCAGCTTCCGAGCTGCTTCTGTTCTGTGTACAGGATTACAGTTCACTAAAGCGTGAACAAAGCTCGAACAGAGTTAAACTAAACGCAGTAAACTTACGCGGTTACAATTAACTCTCGAGTTAAACTTGTACGTGAGAGGTATCGTGCGGGGAGTAACACCTTCGTTGCATTCTACTTAGTATTTACTTCAGAGATTGTAGTAGCATAGTTTGTGGTTAAAAGTAATGAAGCGGTTTTTAATACAAGTCCAGGATAGATTCTGGTACTTTAAATAGGACTAGATAATATTATGTGTGACAATGGTGTAGATTCGAACTGTGCCACGACTTAACTAAATTTATTCCTGTCACTTGTTTTCTAAAATAAGATTAAGAAAAGAGACAGAAAACCAACAACTGACTTTAGTGCTGTCAAAGTGACGTTACACACCCAAAAACGCCTTAAATAAGATGGCGTACATTATGACATTATCAATGTTTATAATTGATATTGATGATTAACATTATTATTATTATCGTACGTAAGGCTGCAGTGCGCGGGGCGCGGACGAACATTGACCTGTAAATCATATGACCGGGTGACGAATCATTATCACGCAATTGTACTTAGTAACAGATACCAAATGCATTTGTTAAGTTTCGCCAACTAATTAAATTTAACCTTATATAAATTAGAAGCTAAGTAATGAAGAAAAGTTTATCTGAAACAATAACCATTTCCAACAATTGTAAGCCCTTAGTAAATCCGCAAGCAAAATCTGGCCTTGTATTAATAGCATAAGTTTTAAAGTCGTAAAGTTTTTAGTAGCGTTTAAGCTTTTAACTTTAAGTTTTCTTACTTAAGTACCAATATTTTGTAAAGCTAAGTACCGGAAGATAAACTTAACTTAACTCTGTTGAAACTGTATTCTTAAAATGATTGACGACTACGACCACAAAATCGTATAGATAGGAGGACATGTCCTTTAGGGGTGTTTCAGCCAAGGAGCCTGCGTCAGTATTTCCGAGCACTTACAACCCGAATCCCTTTAAAGTACGAGTGAATAGGCATCTTCTGGGTAAGCTCGCTACATCTTCGACCCCATCTTCGTCCTGAGGACTGGATTGAGGTCAAGAGCAAACCCATAAGTAATTAAAAAATAAGAAAAAATATATTATTTTATAAAAAAAACAAAACCTTACTTCCTAGTCACCTCCTCGGGAAGAAACGGTGGCCTATTCAAAGCCACACGGAATAATTTACATAGAAATGTAAATGCATTTTGAAATGTTGAAGTACTTATTCAGAAATTTGAATTTCCCTGTTATAATAGGGAGGATATGGCATGCATGACGCTCACAGCTCAGCTCACCTAGTTCGCTCAGTTCGCTTAGTTCGCTCAGGGCAGCGGCGCGGCACAATGAAATTGAATGAACATGGTATAAAATTACTGGAAGAGATACTATGTTTAAAATGTTGAACGGTAACGATGATGCCTGTTGAATTTGTAAAGTATGCACAGCTCGAATATTGAGGACTTTTTACAGATAACATTGGGCACTATCAGCAATGCAATTCACTGAGCTTAAACATCGTCACAACCTTAAATGGGTTTGTTCGCTGGAGGCCGTGTTCTTATTTTGTCATGTTCCGGTTTGGTCATGTTTTTTTCTGGTTTAGTCATTCGTAGTTGACACATCGGCGAGCTGGCAATTCGGTATTCGCTATTGTTTTTTTTTAACCATCGTATAAGTACACCTTGGTCCATGGTGGACTACGTGTAAAAATGTCTGCCCATGGTCCACCAGGTGAACCAAATTGGGTGTACCACGGGAAATGCCTGGTTATATCATGTGTCAAACTCATATAAAACTTCGACGATCTGTAGGGTGCAAGAAATGTTACATTTGTGAGCTCGCCGATATTTTTGAATTGCACTTCAGCACTGATAGAGTGGCGTTGCACAAAGTACAATGTTTGTACATTGTCGACATTATACAAGCAGTTTGTGCAAAGTCCGCAGATCTTCATTATTGTGTACTTTGCACAGATCACATTGAGCATTGTCAGCACTGATTGATAGACTGGCGTTGTAAAAAAATCGATTTGTTCCCTTTATTGCCGACTTGGTCAAACCTCATCTGGACATTTGTTTACTCTTAGGTGTACCATAGCTGTGGTGCTGGCTGTCTGTGAGGTGAGCACCTGCACTTTTTATGCTTTCTGGCGATTATCAAATTTAATCAAGTCCACACCTGATAAGTATGTCAAAGTGGCTACAAATAAGAATGTATAGAAATGACAAGCTCAAAAAGTGACACCAAAAAAAATATACCATGTCTTTTGTTCTTTAAAAACTGTACCTTGCCGTCAAAACGGTGCCCACACATAACTGCGACGTCGCGTCGCATCGCATCACTGCGATGCGCTGCGTGCAATAATCATACATATATGCCATCGTAATAACTAATAAGTCATCGAGCGCTGGCAGATATTTGCGATGCGATGCGACGTCGCAGTTATGTGTGGGAGCCCAAACTCATACAACATGTAATTTTTCCTTAGACAATTTATATAGGGACGAGTTACGCGTGTCATTCTACTAAGAATCCGCAACATTGGATTTTACTCCCCATAAGTTTAGATTCTAATTTTGAATGTTAAAAATCATGAAAAGTAGTCTCGTGTGAACCCCAAACGATCTAAGTTCAAAATTATTGTTTCGCTATTATAGGCTGTGTCGTTTATGTTGTCGTAAATGCACAAGATCAATTGTTCTTATACCGTGGCAGAGGGGAAATGCTAAGAATTTTTCATTATACTCGTAGGTGCCATAAATTATGTGGATTTTGTTTAGAGTTCTCTTCTGTAGCATGGTGGTCCATGACTTGTAGAAGGAAGGCATATCCAGTAAAATTCTACATCCAATACAGAAAGTAATTTCAAAGCGCTTTGTCACCTCTTTCATATTCCGTATTGCATTCAACCGACGATTGAGTTAGCGCCAAAAAAGTTATCTTTCCCTTTACAAGATTTAGATTAACTATGCTAAGGAGTAGTTTTATCACGTTATACCGCTGTATAGAAAATCGATTCTTATTAGAATTATTGATTCGGATGGGATTTTTTATTTCAACTTATTTTGATATGTTCTATACTTCATTCCAAATAAAGGACGACAACATTTTCCGATTCCTATTTAGTTTCCTGTCCAATTCTGATTAGCAAATGCAATTTATTTGAAATGCGGCCAGCGTTCTGGGTTCAACCCTCCCACAAGGACTGAACCTGCACCACATCCTAGGTTAGTTTAGTTGTTTTAAGTCACTTTATTTATAATGTTATTTAATGTCACTATTTTATGGGTCTGTTCTTCTTCTTATCATGTGGGCAGAGCCCTGGTGTCAGAGTTTTTTCAGACCGCCTTATGGATCTGTTAAAAATAAATAAATTACTCAGCGGTTGTTGGCGTTTTCGTCGACTCCATAATGCTAATACTTTGCTATTTTATTTTTATTTTATTTTATTTTATAATATTCGGGATGCTAACAGCCTCTTTTACAAAATAATGTATTCAATAACATGTCATTTGCCATTTACAAGCATCCTGCTATATTTCTTGTTGCATTTTATGTATTGCTGTTTTAATAAATTACTTATCAAAATTATTTATCAGAAAGATACAGGATCTGAAATATCTTGGATAAGCTGTTCTAAGAATAAATGAGAGGAAGTGTCTCAAATCTCTGTTTCTGTAATGTACAATAATCATAAATTTTGGTTCCTATTCAGAATGGAGTATAATTGATTTGTTTGTTATTTCGTAAATTTATTGTATCAGTAATAACAGTAGTCACAGGTATAATATTATTTGGCATGCATTATTTCATACTCAATTCACTATAATCTACAATTATAAAATACCTAGTGCCTAGGTGAGCAAACACTAAAAACACTTGCTCAATTTGCACTTGGTTACTATTCAATAATTCCAAAAAACATGGCCCAAACGAATCGATCGAACGAACGATCGGCAGTCTCTGATCTTTGAAGTAAACGGACGTTTTTCTTTGGCACAAAGCGAATTCTATCAAACGGATGTGAATAAATGTTGGTGTACGGAACTCTTTGACAAAGCAACTGTCAGGCCCGGGGGTATCGGGCAGTGGCGTAGTTTACCCTCCGGCTCCGCTCGCTGACCGTGTGGGGCTGGGTTAAGAATGGAATCATAATATAAAACAGTTTTACCCGTTTTACCGGCTACCCAGACTTTTTTGCTGGAAAAATGTATTAGAAATATTTTGTTGTGACTACAGCAATGAAATTAGCTAAGCGCAAACATCGTCACAATCTAAAAATCGTCGTTGGAGCATCGGCGAGCTGACAATTCGGTATTCTCTATAGTTATGTCATGTGTCAAACTCATAAAAACTTCGACGATCTGAAGGATGCAAGAAGGATTTACATTTGTGAGTTCATCAATGTTTTTGACAGCAATGTGTTGCTTAGTGAATTGCACTCCAGTTCGACATAGGTAGGTACCTAATTATATTATTTTCATTTTATTGTAGATGAAACTTGACAATTATAACTTTTGATTGAATGAACCAATTGCGATGAAAAAGCCTAAATTTTAATCCAAACTCTTATGATTTTGTGACAGACCCATCCAAATCGGTTTAGGAGCTTTTAAGTGATGCGTAAACAAACAAACAGACAAAAATTCTAAAAAAAGGTCTCAATGTATCGCGACGTATCCTAAACGTAAATTCACGCAAAGCTTAAAATTTTATTATAATACCAATGTATAGATTAGTAAAGCTTGGAATAGTGCCCAAGTTCACCTGGTGAGCTTAAATAATACCGGGCACCAAAACGAAGGCATTCTTTATTCAGGTGTTGCATAAAAGCCCTACGAGTGGGTAAGCGATCGGATTTAACGGGCTATTGACCTGCGGGATCGATGGACGAGACTCTAATCGGTTTACTTGCGACTCGACCATGTTGCGGAACATTCCTGTTACTGAAAAATAAACTAAGAAATTTTTTATTGTAATCTGATTATCTACAGGGTGTTAAGGTAAACAGTTGCATAACTTGAAGAGGTGATTGTACCTATGAGACTGAACAACTTTCCCTAAGAAACCTGTAGGAAATACACAAAAAAAAATTGGACTTTCAGCTGATTGACAGTTTGTATGAAAAGTCGAAAATTTTTGCTTTAGGTTTCTTATGGAAAGTTGTTCAGTATCATGGGTACAATCACCCCTTAAAAATGCAACTGTTTACCCTAACACCCTGTATACTTATAAAAGAGTTCTGTGACTGTCTGACTGACTGACTGACTGAAAGACAACGCACAGCCTAAACCGCTGAAGATAGAAACATGACATTTTGAATATACGTACATAAAATATATTCCACAGAGGATGTTAAGAAAGGATTTTTCTAAAATCGATCCCTAAAGGGGTAATCGACGCGGAAGAAGTCGCGGGTCAAAACTCAAAAGCTCGTGGTTACATATATGAACACTGTTTTAATCCTAACAGGGCCTTTATTTTGGAATGGATACATATTCTAAATAAAACCGGTCAAGTGCGAGTCGGGTTACTCGCGCACCGAGGGTTCCGTACCACACCACCACAGAACACAACATTATTAACTTAGAAAAAAAACTTTTTTTTGTCCTGGACCTTTAGCGCGAGACCGACTCACACTTGGCCGGTTTTTAGTATTTGCTGTTATTCTGTAGAGTTTGCTCTATAATAACACTAAGTTTGACGCTTGTATGTATTACCGTTTTTACTATAGATCATGAAGAAAAAACGTTGATAAAAACTAGTTTCTTGTTGAAAACCCCCCTTAATTTTTAACTTTCTGCCATTTTTATTATTTGTTAACAAATCCGCCGCAATAACGCATAATCTGAGAAAATTTCAACTATCTAGCTATTACGGTTCAAAAGTTACAGCCCTAAATCGGTAGGACAGACGGACGGACGGACGGACGGACAACGTAGGCTTAGTAATAAGGTCCCGTTTTCACCCTTTGGGTACGGAACCCTAAAAAAACTGCCTAACATACTACGATACGCTTTCTTATACTCTACTAGTATACAATACAGCATTGTTACTAACATCATTGAGTACAGCAAGTTAGATTTGACAGTAAAGCTTATACATCCAAACGGGACCTCAAATCCAATAATTTCAAAGGATACCTAACAATCGAGGTAAAGGATACAGCGAGACAAGTCCGCTTGCTGCCACTACATCAAAAGTGTCTGAATTAGAAACATAGATACATAAACTCACGGCATCGATACTTCTTATTCTGAAAAGGCCACCCCGGTGGTCAAAAACGTTGCTAAAACTACTAATTGGGTCATTATTTTATTCAGAGTACCATAATCTGGTCCCCTTCAAACACAACGGAACAAAGGCCATTTTATGTTAATACAGTATAGGTACCTGTGTTCCAGAATAAAACTGTTTTCGATAGCTACCGAGTGAGAAACCCGTGAACCCGTCTCAAAATAACGTAGGAATAAAGGTAAAATACTATACTTATTTGCAAATTACGGTAACTCTGTTGTTTTTTAGGCAACGCAACTTAATTTTGTGGGACAGTAACGCAGTTGTTTTTTTGTTTCTGTTTTATCTGAACTTATTTAATTATTATAAATTTAATATAAATTTGGTATCACAATTATTATGTCGACATAAAATTGTTACCAAAATCAATTTAGTTGCCCGTTGTATTTTTTTATTTCTAAACAATTAAACAACATTTCCAAAAAACAAGAATGTCACATCGTAGTTCTGATTGGCTTTCAATTTATCGAACCATTACGGATTAGACAATTTTGGCGGTTTTAAAGATAATAACTACAAAGTACAAACATTATAAAAACAAATCCGTAGTGACCGATAAATTGAAAATCAGCAATGACTACAATGTGACATTCTTGTTTTTTTGGAAATATTTTTTAATTGATAAATGATAAGAAATAAAATAAAATACGACTGGGGGCAGAACAATAGGCTCGGTGCAGCCTTAAAAAAAATCAATTTAAATCAACAAACTTTTTTTTTGTTTCGCATAATGCAAAATTAATTGAATCTGTTAATAAAATTCCAAAAGCAAAAACATAGTAGGTATGTAACAGTGTAATCTAATCTGAATAACGATTAGTTATATAAATCAGCTATAAGTATAAATGAATTAAATTACTGAAAATTTAAATTATTCCATGACCAAATTGAAAATTGTATTATAGTTACATGTATTGAGTCCAGTATAATCATTGCAAATCGAACAAAAATTTTAATATAAATGAATAATTTAATTTAAAAATACTAGATTTTGCCTGCGACTACGTTTACAGCGGCTTCGGTCATCGTAATGAATAAAAAATATATCCGTTGCTAAGCCCAATCAAATCATAAATAAATAAATAATTAATATCTTGGACAATGTCACACAAATTATAAGCTTTTATACACAAAAAGAGATAAGTAAGAAATTAAGTAGTGTAAACATAATTGATTATTGGAAAAGTTACATCAAAATCGATCCAATAGTTTTACACGATATGCTCGAACAAACAAACAGACAAAATCGTTGAGTTGTAGTCAGGGAGGTAGCATAATCATAAAGGTTTATGTTTATCAATCAAATATTCTTTATTTTACACCAAACCATAAACAGTTAAATACAGAGAAAAAAAATACAAGAGGCACCAAATAAGGCGGTCTTATCGCTAAGAAGCTATTTCTTCCGAACAACTTTAGGGTAGAGGAAATGGTGAACGAAGAAAGGTAGGCTTTGTGTTTCCAGAAAAAAAAATCAAAAAGGAGCAAGTTATCGGTAATTAAAAAACAAGATGCAAGCATACAAAATAAACCTACTTACTATAAACCTATTTTTACCTATTTTACCTATTATAAACCTTTTTATAAACCTCGTTTATCTTATTAGCGTGCAGGTATCGCAGCGAGATTTGAGGCGAGTAACATACGCAAAGATGCTTAAATCATAAACCCCCTTACGTTTAAATTATAATAAGCGTCCCAATTTAAGCAAAGAGCTGTCCGAAAACGGCATAATTTTTAGCTACAATTTGGACAACGAGTGCACTCCACTCAGCTCCACCGCACCTCACGGTCAAAGCTTTAGGTTGAAACAATTTCACAACGAAGCTTTATTAAATCTGTTTCGCTATTAGGTATAATCAAGCTTACGAGAAAAACGTTTTGAAATGAATATCGGGGGTCAAGAATTATTTTAAAGTGATAGGCCAGAAAAGCTACAACCATGGAATAAGAACCTAAAGCTACAACACAACGATAAAACTCTGACAGCAGGGCTCTGTCCACACGATAAGAAGAACGAGAAATCTGATCATTTTGGCATGCGTTAAGTAACAAAGATAAAGGCACATTTCCTTTGAAAGCTATTTTATTGTCTTAATTTTAACTTTTGTCTAATAAGTTAGAATATTTACAACATTAATTATGTACAACTTAAGGCTAAATATAAAGATAAAATAAGTATATATATTAATATAATTAAAAATATTAATAAATATAATTAAAAATATTAATATATATAATTAAAAACAATAATAAGAACAAATGTAAAAAAGTGAAGAAGAAATGAGCCACTATATCGAGCACGACTTCCGTTCGACTTACACTAAACAGAAGACGTGCTCGAGGCCACCGTCCTGCGGGAGGGTGCCCAGGACGCTGGCTGCGTTACCTCGTTGTATGGCAATGGATATTCGTTGCCCGAGGTACGCACCAGCCCTTCGGTCACCGGACACCTCGATCAAGCGCGACGACAGCTCTTTGAAGAGCTGTCGCGCGTCCGGCCCCCACGGCCCCAGGGTCTCTACGCCGAATGGCGCAAGAATATAGCCGTCACCCAGGGTGGCATATGTGCGCCGCTTGAGACCCTCTGCAGCGGCTGCCGCCGCGCCCGCTCTTAGAGAAGTGGCAGCGAGGTGTGAGGGCGCCACGGTGTCGACACACGTAGCGTCCCACACCAGGGGCCTGCCATTCCTCCAAGGAATGACAGTCATACCGTCGGGCCTCCTGCCATCGTCTCGTGCAAGGCCCCTTGGCTCAAGAATGGAAGGCACGTTGGCGCTGACAAGGGCCCGGCGGATGATGTCATTCAGGCTGGCGTGGTGTGGGAGACGGCCGGCACTGTGCCGACAGGAGAGGCCATGGTGGCCGAGGTCGTTGACGTTCCCGCCGCAACGGCAGCGGTGTGGCTCAATCGTTCTAGCACCCAATCTCAGACTGACTGCCAATGTGAAGGTGGATCTGTCCAGAAGCGTGCCCACGTTTGCGGATGGCAACGCATTTAGCCAGAATCCTGACTCGGGCTCGCTTGAGGCTAGGAGTCGGGCTTTATCTGCAGTACTGGTGGCGTTGTCTATAAGACTTTTTTGTGTCTGAATGCAGAGCGGCTCGTCCCATAGCCTCTGTGACGTCAGACTTATGGGGACAGTGTTATTGGGACCGGCGGCACTTATCCAGGCGTTTCTGGCCTCAGTCAAGTACGTGACCTCTACATCACCAAGTGACGGGTTTATGATTCTACCGAAGAGGTCAAGCGTACTATGGACTGACGACAGGAACGCCGGAAGCGCTACCGCCGATGCTTTTCGGATGCCAATACCACCAAACCGGATTGGAAGGGTGGCTTGGCACCAGCTGTGGACATTCTCACTAAGGGGACAATTTAGAATTTCTGATAGGGTAGTTTGGATAAGGTTATCGTTAGCTTTTGTCTCAAACTACAGCTTACTAGTCGTTAATGGCACAAGTCTAGTAGAGTACAATTTACACCTCAAACAACAACAATTCTTCTACAGGGTATGAAATTGGTATCATTAGCATCCTTTTAAACTAAGAGTCTATAATTATACAGGGTGAAATTGATATCATTGGTATCCTTTTAAATTAAACTAAGAGTCTACCCATCAAACTGAACAACTTTTACTATGGGAGCAAACCGATCGGAGCATCTTAAAAATCAGCTGCATACAAAACTGCAATGCCTGCCTATACTCGACTCAAATGTACGCAACAGCAGATTTTTTTTTTGCTCTGATCGGTTTACTCCCGTAGTAAAAGTTGTTCAGTTTGATGGGTAGACTCTTAGTTTAATTTAAAAGGATACCAATGATATCAATTTTACCCTGTATAATTATAATATAATTATTACATTGCACAAAAACACAGTTTGGATTTATTTTTCGAATCGGGGTGGATACCTACGGCAGGTTACGTCCTTTTCCCCGAACATAAAGTTGAAACCCGAAAGTCCATTTCCCCGAACGTCCATTTCCTCGAACGTAAATTTCCTCGAACGGACATCTTCCCGAACGACATTTTACCCGAATATCCAATTCCCCGAGCGTCCATTCTACACGATGACACTGCTTCGAAAAGAAATTACAAATCCAGAATAGATTTATCAATAAAGAAACACAGTGTTGTCGCCTACCTACCTATTAATCGTCTTACCACCTTTAAACCAATCCGACCATAATTTGGCGCCTACTGAAGTGCGAGGAAGCAATTTGTTTGTCACTAGCAGCGCATAATTTGCTCGTGAAACGTGTTGCGACGGCTGCCGCATAATTAATTGTGTCTGTTATCGGTTTAGCGCGTCCGACTAAATCGGAGCGGCGATAAAATCGTTCGTAGCGTTAGATTGTTCGCTTTTGAACTGCTTTCTGAGCGAGACTAGGTGATTGAGGCTCAGAATTTATTAGTAGTGTATGTAGTGAACAGAGAGGTGTAGGTAGTGAACAGAGTGAACTGGGACTGTAACTTTGCGAGAAAACAGGGATTTTCTCAATCGTATGTATATCCTGTCTTTTAGCAACGCTTGGATTTGCTTTTTTGTTAAGTTTGACTTTTTGACACCTAATGGAAAGTGCATATGTAAGTCGAAGATGTAGCGCGTTCGCGTAGTGAAGAAAGCGGTGAATAGTTCGTAGTTTATTTAGAAAAATGCTTAAGATCTCGTTTGCGACAAAGAAATTCACGAGTACCTGTTTTTTTTCGTAGGATACAAACGTAATAGGTATGTGTAAACTTGTGGTGGACAGCAGGTAGTTCATAAGGAAATCTTCGGTGGTGTATGATTCAAAGAACGTTTTAGACTGTGATGGATATTTATTACAAATGTACAACACTTTCCACATTGGAGTGTAAGGAAAGAGCCTCCCCGAGTGACAAAATTTGAGTTTTCCGGCGAACCCTACCTCGATACGACTCGATTGCTTACTGGCTAATATTTACTATACTCCATTTTTATTAAAGACGAAAAAAAGAAGATCGCAGAAGCAGGGCCACGAAACCTTTTCAGACCGTGAACATTTTAGACTGTCTGGAACTTCGATACTCTTGTCAGTCAGTGTTGGCCTGAGTGATTGACAAGCGACATAAATCATGCTGATCTCAACCTATAACCTTACGACAGTATTTCTTGGGGTGGTCAGAAGCTAGACTACAAAATAACAACCAGGACTGATTAGAGTAGCATAGTAAATAAATAAATAAATAAATAAATATCTTGGACAGTGTCACACAAATTATCTAGCCACATTTAAAGTACCAGAATCTAGCCTGGACTTGTATTATGATGACTAGACAACGATATAGAATACATATATAAATACAAACATCCATGACTCGGGTACAAATATTCATATTCATCATACAAATATTTGTCCCTTACGGGATTCGAACCCGCGACCCTCGGCACAGCAGGCAGGTTCACTACCGACTGTGCTACCGGGCCGTCAAACAGAACAAAGATAGTAACATTGACAAATCAAAAGTCACCTAAAGCTTTTTTTATATCGAATATTTACGAACAGATTTCTACGAACCATGAACCAAGCTTAAAAAACGTCGTCACTTTCGTAATAAAATCATGAATGAAGCCATGATAATACCATGAGTGTTGAAAATGAGTGTGTTCCGGCGCAGCTGCGACTGATGTCGGACGAAACGGCTACTGTTCTTACCGCGTGGTGCAATTCAATGAAGTTTCACTTTTATTACCTAGGTACTGTACGGTTCATTGCGATAGATGCCTGAAAAGCTTATGATGTTGCTAATTGATTTTCAATTAAATAGATATGTAATAAAAATAATGTATAAATTGTCAGCTACTTTTGCCCGGTCAGGGTTTCAAATAGGACCATAACTGTATTTTGTAATGTACGTTAAACTCATGTGAAAGCAATAAATGATTATAATTATGTACAGTCAGGAGCAATACACTTACACACACACATAGACACACACACACTACATACACACATACACACACGCACACACACACACACGCATACACACACACACACTAGTGATCTTCGTCGTAGTACTAAATTGTATATTACTTATTGCTGCTGACTCTACAGTAGGCCAAAAAAAGTGGTCTGCCCTAAGGTTAAAATTCGTTTGCATATCATAAAACAAAGATGTTTATTTTTGACATATTGTTTTGAATTTGAATGTATACTACTTTCATTAGCTAGGAAGTTTTGTAAATAAGTTGTAAAGACAACTTTTTTGTACAGTACCTATTCAATTTTATATCAATATACTGCAGTACCTACAGAAAAACAGGTTTTAGTTTGCAATTAAAAATTCCAGAAATTACTCTGATCGATCTGTTTTTGTTTCTTGCTGCATCTTGTTATCCAGAAACTCTTCAGCAAATAATAACAAATGTCAGCGCCGTGAATATTTTTTTTCTTTAATTAAAATTTTAAACAAATCCTTAAACTGGGAAAATCACGTTTTAAGTAATTAAAGTAAAGTCTCTAGTCGCTCATCTCTTCCAACTACTGTCCTTAATTTCTGTTGCAACACCTGGGCTAACTGTAAATTAACTGCGAACTGAAGCCTGCTTTCCAGCTGAAATTCATACACGAATATTTCGAATTTTATCCTGCGAATGAGGATTTTTAACAACGAACCTAACTTTTGAATGCTAGCCGTCAAATCTGAAAATGAAATGCAGATATTCTGAAATTCAGATTTACGTTGTTATATTGAAATAAATTTTACAGTACGCAAAATTTTTGTAACTTATTTTGTTTTACAGCGTTCTGGTAGGTTCTCTCGTTTAATACCGATTTAACCCTTTAAAAGAGGATAATTTTACAGGTTAAAAAAGATCGGATTTATCTCCAAGAGTACAATTTTTGAAACTAATTTGTTGAACTCAGCAGTTTCAAACATCAAAATTACTATGGAGATATGTATCTTTCTACAGCGGATTTGAATTTCAAAAATCGCACTTAACTCCTGAAGTATGATTATTGAAAGTAAAATTAGCAGTAGAAAGATGCATATCTCCACACTAATTTTGACATTTTCAACTGCTGAGCTCAGCAAACGAGTTTCAAAAATCGCACTCCAGACCGATGCGTGGTGCTTGCGAGGTGATATAATGATAGAATTCGGTGGCGTATTGTTCAGTCGGAGTCCAAGATCATCGATTCGCAGAATTTTTAGAAATATAAGTTGTTAATCTTTAAAAATTCTTTCGTGGTTTCGTTACGTCACAAAAAGTATGATTTAAAATTATTTTTTATTTAGGTTAAGTAAAAACTTGTTATCGGATATCCTACTTCCTACCTACACCATTTTTATAGCTTTGCGCTTTTAAAGTTGTTTATATACTTTCATTGTAATTGTAATTTTAAACAGTTATACTAAAAGCTTTCGACAGTGTCGAACACTGGGCTGTGTTTCATTCTCTTCATCGTTGCGGCATCGACAAGAGATATGTGGACATCCTCCGGGAACTTTACAGCTCAGTCACTCTACAGGTTCGAATGCACAGGCTCACGAACCCGGTGCCGATAAATCGAGGAGTACGCCAAGGTGACACTTTATCGCCCAAGCTTTTCACCAATGTCTTGGAAGACGTAATGAAGACTCTAGACTGGAGTAATAGGGGGGTCAACATCAATGGCATCCGTTTGTCGCACCTAAGGTTCGCTGATGATTTGATCATCGTAGCTCAAGATGTGGACAGCCTACAGTGTATGCTCACAGAGTTGCATGAAGCATCCATGAGTGTGTGCCTGAGGATGAACATGTCTAAGACCAAAATCATGTCTCAAAACACCATAGACGCTAGCAGCATTAATGTTGCTAACTGTCCCATCGAGTTGGTTGACAAGTATATTTATCTCGGACATTGTTTATCTTTTGGCCCAAAAGGTCAGGAAAAGGAGATCGCTCGTCGCATTCAGCTTGGGTGGGCCGCATTCGGTAAGCTAGAGGATGTTCTGAAATCAAAAATCCCACAAAGCCTTAAGACCAAGGTGTTTAACCAATGTGTTCTGCCCACTCTCACGTATGGTTCCGAAACATGGACTCTGACTAAGGAAAGTCAAAGTCGCACAAAGAGCAATGGAGAGAGCTATGCTAGGAATCACACTTCTGGACCGGGTTCCGAATGTCGAGATCAGACGCCGAACAAAGGTGATTGATATCGGCAAGCGGATTTCTACTCTGAAGTGGAGGTGGGCGGGACACTTGGTCCGGCGGAATGATAGCAGATGGACGAGGGCAGTGACAGAGTGGCGGCCGTGGGAGGGGGAACGGTCAGTGGGCAGACCAGCGGCCAGGTGGTCGGATGACATTTGCAAAGTAGCCGGTAAAAATTGGATGAGACTAGCGTGGGACCGTTCTGGTTGGCGTGGAAATGAAGAGGCCTATACCCAGCAGTGGGGTTTACCAGGCTGATGATGATGATGATGATACTAAAATTGCAATAAAGAAAACCTGTATTTTACTTTCGAAGGTACTGCATATTTAGCTTCAGTATGATCACGTGCCTTACTATATTAGCATGGAAATGCAGATTGTATTGTTCTGGCACAGTATAAGGAAGAGTATCGTTCTGGTTAGCGGGTAGACGAGAAAGTAGAAATGAAGGTGTTCCAACCTAACGATTTTGAAAGCTCCAAGAGCACACAAAATTTAATTGTAAACTTACTTACTGGAGAATACTAATCACTGTATCCCAATATAAAATAGGGCAAATGGGGTTAATGCACTGTTTTCCAGTTTTCATATGCAAGAGCTACGTCGTAGTTACTGGTTTCTTGTTATGATCATTCCACGCACGATCTTCTAAGTCACATTCAATAATATCTGCGCAAACATTAACCCGGTTCCTTTACAAGTCAACTGCAGCGAGCCAAGATATTACTTGTGCATTTTTCCTTCCTACTAATATCACTAACACTGACAGGCGGACAGTCTGTCTGGTTGTCTGTTTCTTTTCATTAAGGGCAGGTTCGTTCAAATCGACCTGTTTTTGGTTGAGTCTTAAGGCATGAAATAGTCGTTGTTTTAATCCAGAAAAAATATATTTTGTTCTTCATGAACTGTTCTTGGTTATTCTTAGGCTCAAAATACGATAGTTATAACTTCTCCCGCTCTCGGGGAATATAGTTGTGAGCATATACTATAACTTCTCTCGACCATAAAACCATGCAAAGATACGTAAGTTTATGACCATTTTTCATGTTTTACTTAAAGATTATTAACACTGTAAATAAAATAAAACACACTGAAAAATAGGGAATGACATTATCTACATTATTCTGAGGCTAGTTTTTACCCCAAAGAACGAAGAGAAAAAATATTGATGAAAAATACGTTTTTTGGCGATCCTATGGCTAATTGCAAACGTATGTTTGTAATAAAGAGCAAGCGTCTCTTTATTACAAACATTGACTGGAGATAACCTGCCCTTAAATTGATAAAAACATTAGAACACCTTTTTTAAGTAATCAAAACTTTTACTGTAAGCATCATCAATAAGTTTATAAGCTTTGCCTAGTATGCGTTGCTAATTGCAATTCATGCCACTTCAGTTAAATTAAGTTTTTATTTTATTTCAGCCGACCCCATTCTGTATCTACGATAGATGTATTGTATCAGTTTAAAACGTCCATCTATAGTGTCCTTCTTAATATGCTGACGGTTTTCAGGGGATGATCAGACCATCAAACTGGAGTCGAGTCAGTTTGCAGTTTTGTATTAGCATAAGCATACGCATATGCTCAAGACTATATTCCCCGAGGGGGTAGTCAGAGATATTCTGAATCCTCCAAACATCAACGTTTCACTAGTAGTATGGAAACTGTCCATTGTGACGGGGAATGAGCTCGTCGCACCCTGTTTACGATGATGGTTCCATAGAAAAAGTTGATCAATTTGATGGTCTGAGAGAAGGATCTCTGAAATCATCCTCTCAAATTGATTCCTTTTTTACGAGTAGGTACAAATCATTTTGGTTTTGGTAGTAGTACTACTTATACATATAAATAGTCGTGAGAAATCTGACTTAGTTTGGAAGTGATCGGGTCTTGGAAATTTTCCCATTGCCACGTCTAAGTTGTGTCGAGACGAAACCTGGGGGTAAAGCCAACAAGCAACTTGGTACAGTACTGTGTCCTACTTGCTTGCATATGCCGTCGTATGCACCCAATTTAAAAATATTGCATATTTTCAAGAGTATTGGAAACAATAGGCGATTGTATTTGTTTCTATTGTATTGCTACGGATATTGTTTCAATTTCACTGATTCAAGAGTATTCAAGTTTCATTTTTATTATTATTGTTTTTATCTGCTTCAAGCAAATACTATATTTTTTTTAAATATGAGAATTCTGATCCATAGTTATTATTTTTTATACGATAACTAAGAAGTAACTTTAGTAACAATGATCTTACTACTTAGGTATAAAGATTCTGACAGTAACAAATACACATACATACATATTCTCACGCCTGTCTCCCACTGGGGTAGGCAGAGACAACGGAACGCCACCTGCTACGATCCTAACATACCTCTCTAGCTTCCTCCACATTCATAAGTCCTTTCATGGATGCTCGTCGGTTTCGGGTAGATCTGACCTGGCCCTTTTTAAGCACGTTGCCAATTAGATCAGTATATGTACGTCTAGGCCGTCCCCTTCCAACATTTCCACTTACGCTTGCCTTATAGATTGCCCTCATCAATCTGCTCTCATCCATTCTATCCACATGACCAAACCATCTCAACATACCTTTCTCTATTTAGTTAGTAACAAATGTTCTGAAAATTAGTGTGATATCATTGGTGATATCGAACAATGATGAAGGCGGAATTCACTCTAATCACTAGGTTAAAATAAAATAGGGATGTACCATAGGTCAATGCAAGTATAAACCCCAGATGCCTATACCCAGAAGTGGGCGGATTCAGAGTGTGGATGATGATGATGATCATAATTAGAAGAATTAAAATTAACATTTTAAACAGATCCCTAACTTTGTCTATTTTTTGTTTCAGGTAACGTACGAGTACGAGATAATCAAATGTTTCAGGAGAAATATGAATCCGGTAACGTTACAATGTATGTTCCCCTAACATACAATAACGATATACAGGGTGTAACAAAACACCCTAGTAATACTTAAGGGGGTGCTTCAGACCATCAAACTGAACAACTTTCACTATGGGGCCAACATCGAGAAAAAATAAAAAAAATCAGCTGTCCCATACAAAACTGAAGTGCCGACTCGACTAAAATGTATGGGACAACTGATTTTTTTTTTTTTCTCGATGTTGGCCCCATAGTGAAAGTTGTTCAGTTTGATGGTCTGAAGCACCCCCTTAAGTATTACTAGGGTGTTTTGTTACACCCTGTAATGTAGACCTAACAGGATGTAACAAAACACCGAAGTAATACTCAAGGGGGTGCTTCAGACCATCAAACTGAACAACTTTCGCTATGAAGCCAACTTCGAAATTGCGAAAAAAATCAGCTGTTCCATACAAAACTGCTGTACCGACTCGATTCAAATGTATGGTTCTGATTGTCTTTTCGCGATTTCGAAGTTGATTCCATAGTGAAAGTTGTTCAGTTTGATGATCTGAATCACCCTGTTAAGTATTACAAGGGAGTTTTGTTACACTCTGTATAAGAATAATGTGTTTTTCCCTTGTTCGCGTAAATGTTTTATTTTGCTACGGCTACGAACTCGTGACGTAGGCAAATGCTACGCGTTGACTACGGAGACGTAGACACGTAGCTCGTAGTAGCTTAGCTAATTTTGAAAAAGAGAAAGACTTAGGTATACATACGAAGACTTTTATATGCAACTGTCGTTTTTTTAGGGTTCCGAAGTCAACAAGGAACCCTTATAGTTTCGCCATGTCCGTCCGTCTGTCCGTCCGTCTGTCCGTCCGTCTGTCCGTCCGTCTGTCCGTCTGTCTGTCTGTCTGTCCGCGGCTTAGCTCAGAGACGCTTAGTACTAGAAAGCTGTGATTTTGCATGGATATACATATTAATCACGCCGAAAAAATGGTAAAATAAAATTTTGAAAAACATTTTTTTTAGGGTACCTCCCCTACACGTGTTGTGAGGATGACATTATTTTTTTTTTCTATCTCATGTTATGGGGTATCGTTGGATAGGTTTTTTAAAATATTGTGGGTGTGGGACAAGCATTTTTCGATTTAGGGATCCGTTAGCGAAATATTAGGCTTAAAGCGATAATTTTTGTTAGTTTCGTGGCGATTTCGGAATTGGCTCTTTTGTGAAAGTTGTTCAGTTTGATGGTCTGAAGCACCCCCTTGCGTTACTAGAGTATTTTGTTACACCCTGTATGAGTATACAGGGTGTTATGGTAAACAGTTGCATTACTTTAAGGGGTGATTGCACCCATGACACTGAACAACTAAACAAACAACTGAACAACCTAAGAAACCTTTAGGAAATTCGCAAAAAAGAAATTCGACTTTTCATACATTCGATCAGCTGATTGCATTTAGTAGGTATCGGTAGGTACAAATTTTTTTTGGCGAATTTCTTTTATTTTGTGGCCACGTGGCTCCACCATTTTATGGCGGTTTCGAGTGTGTGTTTTTGTCTAAAAACAAGACTTTGAGATCGCCATATCCATTACCGTACAATGTCAAGCACTAATAATGCTCTTTAAACTAGATATTGGCAAAATCATCAACACTACGATGGGGCCACAATTTTAAAATTAGAATAGAACAGAATTAGTTTCTTAGGGAAAGTTGTTCAGTGTCATGGGTACAATCACCCCTTAAAGTAATGCAACTGTTTACCTTAAGTCTTAACACCCTATATAATGTAATACTAAATAAGTTGTTTGAAATAAAGTACCAGGCATCAGCATTAGGGAGTGTCATCGTACGCAGGTGTCCGTAATCCGTTTTAACTTTATTTGCAAACCAAATATCAGATGAAACAAAACAAAACATCATTATCCTTTTTTATTCCAGTGTTGATTTCATTTTCATCTGTTAGCAAAAAAGGTTTGGCGTATATTTTATAAAGTTCATTTTTAGGGTTGGGGTCCGGATGATATGATTCGGTATATTGTGAGTTTATTTATTTGAACTCCTCTTGTCGCATTCGTATTAGCTTGTACATGGTATTAATAAACAAACCTTTGAATGCAGTTTTTCGATAATAATTAAAAAACTTTCGTCTTTTTGAACATTACGTACTAGAACTACTAGATCAGTTTCGTCAGTTTTTGTGGTAGGTAGTATAGTCCTGTGTAATAATAATATAACAATAATATTTATTAATCCAAAAAAAAGGTTATTTAACCGCATACCTACATCACTACATAGTATAAAACAAAGTTGCTTCCCGCTGTCTGTCTGTCCCTATGTATGCTTAGATCTTTAAAACTGCGCAACGGATTTTGATGCGTTTTTTTTTTAGTAGATAGAGTAATTCAAGAGGAAGGTTTATATATCAGCTTTGCACCTGGGCGAAGCCGGGGCGGGTCGCTAGTTCACTAATAAAATATATTTTTTTTAGTTTAATTAGGTATCTTTCAGGTTCCGCATTCCTCTAGCTTTATCATTTTTTCTAACTTTTAATCCCTATTGTTTTTCATTTCAAAATATTAAATAGACTCTGGTTTTTGAAACCAAAACACTGAAGCAGATAAATTTAGCTCGTTTTATTTACAATAATAAATAAAGTTTACAAAGAGTTATCTATAAAACTATCAGTTTCTAAAAAGAGTAAATCAGTGAATCGTACTCAAATGAACCAATCAGAGCCGGAGATTAATTCGCATCTCTATTCCGTAGTGAAAGCAATTTGCTTTGAGATCGTTCTTGACCGGAACAAAGGATGATGCGACAGACGTGATATTGTCTTTAAAGAATCGCAAAGTCTGTATTTTTATACCATCATTAGAACATTTTTCAAAGTTTTTCTCTTAGGCTTAATTCCCACTGGCGCAGAGTCGAAGCGTCGCGACGCGGCGTGAAGCGTCACGTTTTTCAACCGTTTTAAATTCATCTCTATTTCTCTATTAATACGGTACGAATTTGTGTTGCGAAAATTTGAAAACGCTCAGCGACGCGCGTCTAGGCGCGAATGCGCGCGTCTTCGCCTGCAAGGGTGGCTCGGGTTCGCGCGTCACCGCACAGAATGCTAACATTCACGTTTCAATGGGGCGAATTATTTCGCGTCGCGTCGCTTCGACTCTGCGCCAGTGGGAATTGAGCCTTAGAATTATTAAACTCGACACAAAATGAGGTACTTGCAAACTATTTTACGTCATAACATGTTTAAAGTGGAAATACAAACACCTCTTTTGCCCGTAAATTAATCTATAATTAAATATAATTAGTGGAAAATTATGCACGCTATGTTTACCTTTAATTATTAGTTAATTTTGATCAATGCCTTTCAACAATATTATTTGTGAAATCTAAATTAAATTACTGTTGGTAAACTTAATAATATTAAATATGGTTTTTGTTTGTAAAAACTGTTACCGTATAGAACGTAGTCCTACAACAATAAGGACAATCAATTACAACTCGTTTAATAAACGCGACAATGACAATTTGACAATGACAATTCAGAGTACATTGCTGGTTACTAATGACTCTAAACTTGCATTGCTTCATGTGTCCTAGCATTCTCAGCAATGTACTCTGAATTGTCATTGACAAATTGTCATTGTCGCGTTTATTAAACAGGGCCCAGACTTCTATTACAGGTCATTCATCACACAATTTCGTCTCACAATAATTTTTCTGACAATTTATTCGTCATGCCCAATTAATTTCTCAACTCTCATTATAATGGCTATAAAAATAATAATTTGTCAACCTTGCTCTACGGGGTGCGTATTTTCATTCTCCTACTTATTACCATTCTCAGTTACGCCCACCGATTTACCTACAGAGCCTTCTTTATAACGACTTTGGCCTTGTTCGACTGTTCGCAATATTTTTATCTGTCTTTTTTTCCTTGATCCAGCGTAATATATAGTGGGGCTTTATTTCGGCAGACCTTACATTTTCAATGTAACAGTGGATTCTGGAAATAACCATAAGTATTACTCTCACTTTGTTATTATGTTCATGCAAAAGTTTTGTTCGTACTTGTCAATGTATTTCTTAAAGGTGAATTCGCAATACGTTTTCTGGGAATAGGTATAGTTAAGTTGTGTAGATTTCGTGTAAAATATGAGACATTTAGTCAGGATTTGAGCGATTTTTTTACAATATTCCTACAAAAAATGTACAACACATCGTCAATCAAATAAACATACAGGGTGTAAGTGTGGTGAAAGTTGTTCAGTATCATGAGTGCGATCACCCTGTATAATGCAACTGTCACCTAGTGTATCAATCAGTAATCAGCGACATGTTTCGTCAACATACAAATGTATTGATTGATGATTGTATGTTCAGGCTATTGATTGAATTACCGAGGCTTTATTCTTCGTGGATGAGATTAGTAAAATTTCGCATATCCATGTCCAAGCAACTATTAGTATAATAAATGAGCTATCTTTTGAAATCCTTTTATGCACATAGAAAAACATTTTTTGCCTACTTTTATACTTTGCAGTCACCCGTAAAATGTAACCTTTAGTAGCTCAGGGTCGGTGTTCTCTCATCTTTTCTTGGTAGTAGTTTTGAAAAGAAACCCTTTCTTACCAGATGCTTAGATTATTAAGAAGCCATCCGTAACATTTTCCGTAATACTAGAAGCACCTACCCATACTTAACTTAAAAATACTCTCGAGCGTAAGGTAATAATGCTCACGACTATATCACAGTATTATAGGTACTATGAATATTCCCTAAAGGCGATAATCAGAGATATCGAATACATTATCGAATATCATGCTTCGACTTTGTTTTCATTGTGAAAGTTGTTCAGTTTAATGGTCTAAACCACCTCTTTAAATATTACTATAATAGGGTGTTTCGTTACATTCTGTATACAGGGTGTAACAAAACATCCTAGTAATACTTAAGGGGGTGCTTCAGACCATCAATCTGAACAACTTTCACTATGGAGCCAACATCGAGAAAAAAAAAAATCTGCCATCCCATACATTTGAGTCGAGACGCTACTGCACTTTTGTATGAAAGAACCGATTTTTTTTATTTGCGTTTTCGATGTTGGTTCCATAGTGAAAGTTGTTCAGTTTGATGGTTTGAAGCACCCCCTTAAGTATTACTAGGGTGTTTTGTTACCCCTGTAGGTATAGAATTGGTTTCTCGGAAACGGCTCTGGCGAAATGAATTAAAATTTTTATTTAGATAATGTTTTACTGTCCAGTCAAGTCCAATCTCAATAAAGAAGGAGTTAAAAAAATTGAAGAATTTTTTTGTATGATAACAGATTTTCTCAATGATCAACACTTATTTAGATTGACGCCGACGCCGATCAAAACGCGATCCGTCCGCACTTCTGAATAAAGCATATTCAGTCTATCACATTTATACAGAAGAGGATTTTAAAAAGTTTAAAATCGTATAATCTTATTTTTAGCATTCAAGAGGGCATATTTCAACATGTCCACTGCAATGCAAGAATGCAACCTCTCGCGTCGGTTCTCAAAGCCTTGTCATCGTAAGCTTTGAAATATCAACCCTTAGTAGCAATCAGAGAGTCCAATTTCACATACATTTTCCAAGAAATTGTGTCGGAGAGCCGAGCTTGTTCAATGTGTTCAACGTTTCTTTTTGGAACTCTGTGAAAACTTTGAACTAACAAGCAAGGGGTGAATATTGACGGCATGAATAGAGTGAAAAAAGTTGTAAACTTGGGCCTACAAGTCTGAAGCTGAACCTACTTTTTCTCATATAAGTTAAAACATATCATGCAAGTTAAAGTTAAGTTATTGGCTATGTGAACGACACTAGCGCCACACAAGCGCGGCGTAGCGCATGAACTATGTCGGCCAGCCGTGAATTATCTACACTATTATAGTACTGTAAAGGACTGTGTTTGTTCGAGGATTCTGCCAAAACTACTGGACCGATTTTGATAAAACTTTTTATATTTAAAAGCTTATTATTAGTGTTAAAAACTAGCTTATATTTTATTCCGGTACGATGACGGGAGCGGATGCGGACGAAGCCCCGCACGAAATCTAATTTGTATCGCAATTTCCATACAAACTTTTACCTCAGTTTTAACACCTTTGGGGGTTTAAAATGCGACAAGCCTTTTTTAAGTGAGCATCTAGATGCCAATAGAAACTTCCATGCCAAATTTTAAGTTAGTAGTCTTGACAGTTTTGGAGATTTCGTGTTAAGTTAAGTAGTGTCCGGATTTGCATAGATTCAAGCAAATCTGACACAGCTTCACCGTCAGTAGTTCAAATTTCTGCCACAGTGTGCGCTGCGATCGACTTGACAGTTCCCAACACCCACTTCGCACATAGCCAATAGCCTGTGGTAATCTACTGCAGGATAGTGGTAAAGGCTTCCTCTCTATTTTTGAATCTTTTATCAAGATCATTATAAAACTGCAACAGAAGATATTTACCAAAAGAAGGTCACGATAATATGGTGTTTACGTGTTCCTGTCCCGTGTTTATATTTTTTGTCTGTATGTTTCTGTGTTTGTTTGTGTTCAAATACCTTAAAATCTGGTACCTACTTATTTTGTCCCGCTACAATGACGGGAACCAGTGGTGCGGACGAAGTCGCGGCAAAAGCTCGTCATTAATATAATGAAAAGAAAAGAAAAATAAATGTAAAGAAGAACTTTCGTATAGTTTTAGATAAAAGGTATGAAACTCCACCCACCCCTCGCGAGGGGTGTCATTATGACTAAACGCAAACTGTCTGACACCACGTCTAGACTCCAAGCTAAATCTTTGCATACTTTACATTTATGTAGCTGTAATTAGATGTATACTATAAACTCACCCGGGGCAAGCAATGAACTGTACCTATATTTATAAGTAGATTCACTAGCATGATGTCTTTTGTGGCGGTCAAATACTTAGCTACAATTACCGTGTGTATAATTTTTACAAATACTGGTCATGCCGATTTTCGTGTTTATAATTATACTAGCGACACGCCCCGGCTTCGCACGCTGATATAAACCTTCCTCTTGGATCACTCTATCTATTAAAAACCGTTGTAGGGACAGACAGACGGCGGGAAGCGACTTTGTAAGTACGTCATGATGAAAAGCCGAAAAAAAAAATTGTGATTAGTTAAGTACCTATATTCAATTGCATATTAATGCAACAATTGGATCCATCATTATATTTTTGTTAGATATTATTACATATTCGTACAATGTAACGAATCAAGACATCTAGGTAAATTGTAATAAAATACCTCAGGTCAGACATAGGTAAAGGAACATAATATTACCTAGCTCTTGTTTACAATTTTATTTTAGTAGCTACACACTTAAAAGTATTTTACGAAAATAAAATAAAAAATGTGCTTGTTCTTTGCCCATTAAAATAAAATTTACGATACAGTAGGTAATAATTTTACGCTAATGCCGTTACAAAAATTCCAAATTACATTATGTATAAAAAACCCAACCAAGTGCGAGTCTGGCTCCTCGCGCATCGAGGGTTCCGTACCACCACACAATATAATAACGTACCAAAAATAATAACCGCCAAACTCTCAAAAACTGTTAGTTACCTTGTCTACGGAACCCTAAAAATAACAACGATTTTCTTGAACAAAAATCAAAATTATTCAAAAACCGCGTCTGTAGCCGAGTGTTAATATTTTACGCGTTTTGATTTATTGCTGAAATACCGAGACGTTGGAGTTTCTTTTTACGCTGTTTTAGAAATGCAAAGACGAGCGAAGGGTTGTTTTTTGTGAAGATTAAATAGGGTATGATTATGATAACTTTGATCGTCAATCTTTTGTTCAAAATATTATTACTTACTTATCTGTAGATTTCCTAAACGTATTATTACAGTACTATAAAGTCAATTTTAAAGTAATATTTTTTTCTGTGATCATCATATCCATTTTCTGAAATTAATTAACTAAGTATTAAGATACAGAATCACTAGGAACTGCCAAAAATCATCAAGTGGATTTGACACCCCATTGTATCGGGTAGTTACACTATAATCCTCCTTCTGGCGCAGTCGGGTAATAAGGCCCTGGTTTATACATTCTGTAGAGTCGGTAGGTCTTCTTCTGTCGAGTCGATTCGATTCCATATCATTAAAAAAATCCCGTCCAGTATTTTGCCACACGGATAGCACTATCGGCAGCGTCCATAAGTCCATAGTTACAGCCGTGTATCTCCTAAACCGACTGAAGATATGCAGGCAGACCTGGTCCATCCCCATCACAGAGATGCTCTTCACCATATGTATACAGAAACAGCCTTGCAGCTGATAGTTACAAAAAGTACGTCTTGTCTTATACCATCCGGTTAGGAAGGGCAGGATACAAGATAGGCCATAATCTAGTAAATCACACCTGAAGGCCGACGCGTCCTTTTGCACCTGTTGTGTTTACGACGGCCAACCTGGGTTCGAATTATGTTTTTATACTCCTGCCCTGCAGCTCCTGTCTTGGCTTTCCACAATAGTGGATAGGTAGGTATGCCACGTGTGCCCAATGCAGATTGAATAGTATGAATGTGACGACCAAATTCGCAAATATAAAAGAAACACTTTGATTATTTTATAAATTGATAAGATGATAAGTTTAGATGTAACTCAGTCAGGTGTCATGATTAGATTATGTCACACGTCAAAGACGCCTAAGCCGTGTAGCTTCCGATTATAGCCGCTGCATCTGATCCCACCTCCGATCGTATCGGTCTCCCATTCCATTATACACAGGAGGGTAAGGACGAGAGAGTGCTTGTGATTATCGCGTAGTGGCGAACACTTTGTGCTCTTCGAAATATCCTGTGTACCTAAATGCGTTTCTATAAAGCTTAGCAGTCGAAATCGGCTAGGAATCAATTCATCCATCCATCCATTATAATCTCTGTGCTTTTACTAAAGTCAGCATAGAATTTTCGACTTGTATCTCAAGATCGAGTATGGAATTTATAGGCTCGCTTAGATCTTGGAAGAGGATTCAATTCTTTGCCTAGGCGTTAGTTAGTAATATCTCGTATATCATTGACAACATTTCATTTCAAGAAAGGTACCAAAATTTGAAAACCATTTGGATATTATGTGATTCAAAGCTTATATCAAAATTATCAGATTTTTCTATCCATTATTTCTCGAGTTATTTGAAAAATACTGAAAAATAAACTAGAGGTTGAATGAGATTTTATTCCTTTGCCTGTTTGGCTTTTCTATTGTAATTGAGAGTTTTAATTTTTAATTTTATTGCCGCCAAGATATAAATCCATAGGCCATAAATCCTACGTTTTTCAGAAAATTCAAAAGTAAATTAAAAATAGAAATATCGGTCAAAAATGTAATCTGAAAAATACGTATCTCTTATTTTTTAACCTATTTGTATATTTTTCAAACACATATATTTTACAAAAAACAGGTGGTTAAAAAAATAAAGGTTGTCAATTAACTATTTAGATTGTGTATGGCAATGTTGTTACTCTTATTGCTAACAAATAAACTGTGAAGTTTAAAAATAGGCCTAAAAACGTGTTGCTCACTTAGCTTTCACTCCAAGCTCCAACCTTTCAGCATTTTCCGACAGCTCACTATCAGCCCGGTATCGTATCAAATCCTGTCAGCATAACTTACAAAAGCCTTCGATCCAGCATCGTTTCATTTCTTTGATGTTTACTTCAAGCCGTGACCTAGTTACGTTGACCTCTGAATTAGTTGGTAAAGGGATATAGAAAAGTTTCTTATTAAACTGGTCTTGTGTTTGGTAGTCTCTAGAGATGAGTAGGGCTGATTTAGATGATAATATTATACAAAGCGTGTAACAACACATCCTAGTAATATTTAAATAATAATATCAAAAAGTGCTTAAAGTGCTAAAGTGCTTTAGAGTCTAAACCAGACCATAAAACTGAACAACTTTTACTATGGTATGGAGCCAACATCGATAAATCACACAATAAATAAATTTTTTGTGTGAAAAAATCGCCTAATATAAAAAAGGTACTTTTTGTGGGATAATACCTTAGACTAATTATATCGCGACGCGTAACCACGTGTCATTCTACTAACAAACTTTCTGCCACTTTTTGCGGGGGGCGAGGTAACATGTTATCCGCAACTTTGGATTTTATTCCCTATGACTTTAGATTCTAATTTTGAATGTTCAAAATCATGAAAAGTAGTCTCGTGTAAACCCCAAACGTTCTAAGTTCAAAATTATTGTTTCGCTATTATAGGCTGTCTCGTTTAGTGATAAGGTATAAAATTGGGTTAAATGCGCTAGATTAATTGATCTAATACCGTGGCAGAGGGGAAATGCTACCGCAAGGCCGGTCCGGATATAATTAGTCTAAGGATAATACTGTAAAGAAAACCTATATGCTTCTTTTGCGAGGCATAATATCCATAATCGGATCGGGATTATTTGTAGATTTATGGCATGTTTCTAAGGTGGTCTACATTTTAAATGGGTTGACTATCTTCTTCTTGTGGTACCAACTTCTATCGGAGGTTGGGTATCATTAGGTCGGACCCTGAAGACTGCAATAGCGAATTCACACATGTTCCTGAGCCAGGAAGTCCTTCTACAAGGCATGGGTTAACTATACACTCTGACAGCTCTATCAAAATAGGGCCGTTTGGCATTTACTGTATTACAAACAAGGCTCAATTTAATCTTAGCTTCCACTTTTCTCTTTACATGATTAGAATAGGTATTACATGTATAAACAAGATCCTAAACAGACAGTTTACGTTCACATAATAAACAGTGCAGTAGCTAGAAGTGGCACCTTCAATCAGGACTCCAATTAATCTTGTGCCCGTCAACAAGAAAACCAGTTAGCGTACGTACGCTTCATCGGCGTTTTGCTCTACGTAGACTAAGGACTTAGGTCTTATTCTACACTAATTTATTATTTTACCTTCAATTCCGGGCTTGAAATGCCACGTACGAGCTTGCGCTTCGGTGAGCTCCGGTGCAGGGATTAACTAGAGTTCTGATGTGAGGTTTTTAGCAGTGTCAAAAAACTCGCATTAGACTAAAACATTAACGATATAATTAAATCCACAGTAAAAAGCAAGAAAAAAATACTCTAATTAACAAAACATGAACTGATCGAAGTATAGTTTTTTTTTTTCGAACTGTAGTAATAAATACAAGTTTTTCGACGAGGCGGGATTTTAACGGGTTTTTTTATCTATTCTTCTTTTCTGTCCTAAGAAATATCTTTTCTCCCGAGAAATAAGATAAGATAAATATTCTTTATTATTGCACTCCAAGAATAGACAAATACAATAAAAATAAGTGGATTAATCCTTCATAATGTGCATCTGAATACTCTTTATTTAGCCGCCTGTTTGCTGATATAATAAGTGTAGTCAGGTAAATTAGTATCTAATGGTATTCTACACAACGAACCCGTCAACAAGACGCCAACACAGTCCGAAGACACAAATTATATGGAAACTACTGTATCTGCGGCTGTCGGCGACATTTCGGCTGGTTCGGTGGCAAGACAGGGTTACTTCGGAGACTGTGCGCATTTTTCTTCCATGCAATCAGTATCGTTAATAGAACACATTAAAGGGAAAAAATATAATATTGTGTGTGTAATTTTTTTTCCATTTATCCACCCGAAAATTAATGTAGCGTTGCTACACTACACTCGTGAGTCAAAAAGTAAGATAGGTGCGAGGGTAGTGAGGGAGCGACCGGCGTACGCGCCCCGTGGCCTCGAGGGTGAGTCACTGATCGCAACCCCTCCGCAGAGTGCGCACGCGTCTTGTTCACGCTCGACTTTTAATATTTTTGTATGAAACGTGGTAAAATAAAAAAATACGGTTCTTTTTATTTTGAATGAGCTTCATATCTTCGAGGTAACCCTGTATAAATGCTGATTATACGATACCGATAGCACTCACTGTAGCTGCCAATAATTTAAGTGTCATCTATAAAACAACTTCCCAGATCCACAGTCGCACCGCTCGTAACACAGGCACGTGTAAACAAACAACCGGGAAGATGTTTACAATCGCCCGCATTTAATAGTTTCCTGTGTAAACTCCACACGCGTGCGCGCCTCAAAGCGATCCTGTTGACATTCTGCGAGTTTACGTCGACCGACGTGTTGCGGGCGTTAGCGGGCATCGGGAATTCTGTCGACAGAGTTCGTGTTGAAGCATCATATATTTTTTCTTGATCAAAAGAACACAGAAAGATGGTGGTGGTAGCAATGTGTCTGACCACTCTTATAGGGATTACGGTCGTAGTTTATGTTTTATATGTGTGTATCAAATAAGAATAGAAAATTCCAGTGTTTGGACAGCAATGTTCAAAAAATCCCTTATGAAATAGGTTACTGTACCGAAAAAGGGTTATCCAAGTCGGTTCAGAAATGCCAAATAGTTATGGCACAACATACTTAACAACATGTTTTGTAAGTCGCTTAAAATCATATTTCTGTTCATTTTCGATATCACAAATATAATCGCAGCATCAACCTACGCTGTCTATTTTTGTCACTATCAACGGATGATTTTTCCATGTTAAATTTAGAGAGAGAGAATCTAAAAGAGAAGAGGACAAAGATATGAAGAAGACTTGCTGAGAGTTCCCATTTCTGACCATTGATATCCCAGGCTCCATAAAATTACTTGATGAAAACAGTGTTTACATTCCATGCCTCGGTGCGCATTGAAATATAACATAGAAGCTTTCCCAGAATCCGTAGAGTAATAACGAGCATGAAGAGAAACTGAACGCAAAATTTACTTCGTAAAAGAACCGTCAAAAACAAAAACTACTTACAAAATAAATTACAATCAAACTCGGAATGAGGGTAATGAATCCAAACTACAATGAAAGGAAGAAAACGGGTTTATTATGCGAAAACATGGACGGGAAAAAATACTTTCATATTTTTCTGTAGTAAATAAAAAAACAATAAGGCGCCGAGCAGGCCATTGGTAGAACAACAATGAAGCTTTCGTCCAAAGATTGTTTTCTTCCGAACCATTGTGTCTCCGATACGAGGATTGGATGGAAATCGTGTCCTGGAGGTATTACAGAAAACACATGAGAAAATAAGCCTTTAGAACCGGAAGGTAGATATACCGATTTTATGGAAAATTACAGTGATTTGCATCCGTATCTCTTGGGTTTGAAAATGTTGTTAAAAATTAGTTAGGTCTCATTATTATTTGAGTCAAAGCTCTATTGGGGTGGAAAAATACTCGGAAAGAAGAATTTTCGTTTTAGAAGTTTAGTGGATATACATAAAGCTATATCCAGGAAGGTGGCATACGTATGCTAAATCCAAATTTAAACCTATGTTCTCATTTTAATTTGTTTATTTGTTTATTTATTGAGAAAACCAACAGCGTATTAAACATAGTTACAATAAATTCTTAAAAATAACTGGTAAGGCCAATGATAGGTTTCCCTTTTTTTTATACAAAGTTGTTTGTGGCGAAGTGATGCCAAAAATTACAAAAGGAACCAAGAAAAAGAAAAATAGCTATTTTAACTTAACAATAAAATTATGCTCTTTCCAAGCTTTTTCCTTTTACCTATTATGTATTACGTAGTATAATATAAAGTATGCAATTGCGTAATTAAAGTAGCATTATCTAAAAGCTAGTTCGCTTCCTGAACAAGGCACAATACGATTCGATTCCAGCCAGGGTCAGACTCGAACATATTACCAATGACTGTATAGTCTTTATGTACGTTTCGTAACACCACTGGCTTTTCAGTGTTTCACGGAAAACATAGTAAGAGAGCCGGTATGCTTCTATTTGGAGACGTGTTTTGTTTCGGCTAACCATTAAAAGCGACGAGCTTACTAAATGTCAGACTGGACTGGACAGAGCTTCGGCACTTTCCAAAAGCTTTATTTAGAATTATTATCTCTGACTGCCCTGAAAGGTATCACGGTCGTGAGTTTGCGAATGCATGTACTAACGACAGTCGATCAATTTGTTTCCTTCGTTGCATGTTCGCTGCCCATGTAAACTCTAATTTTTCTGAACGCTGTGACGCTTTTAAGTAGTGTTTTCTTCAATTATAGGTGTAACGTTTAACTGATTCGATCCCTATCGGAGCGGACCGGGAGAGTGTGAAAGACGTCTGTTGACTATCGCTCTATAGCGCGAAAATTTATATTGACGTCATATTTTACACCCTCCCGCACCGCTCCACTACCGCAGGCACCTACTCAGTTAAACCACATTATAAGAAAGAGTATACACAGGACGGACACTCCCTGTCCCCACGAAGCGTGGCGGAAATTGTAGACAATGGCGTAGGTATTCATGTCTCGCTCATAATCAATCAGCATGCACATGCTCTCATTCTTGTCAAGTTTTCCCATTTGTATGAAATGACAGCTAAGTGTCGGCCACTCCTCCCTAGTGCAAGGCTCTCTTTCATACAAGCAAACTTTTGCCATCCCGCTTCAATTGCGGGGCTCCGGTCAGAATTTTCAATTTTTTTAAAAACCTGTTTGATTTCTTATGAATTTTCAAAAATTATAAAAACCACATCATTCCGTATTGTATTGTGAAGAACATTGTAAATTTTCATATACTTCTGATCAACAATGTAAGAGTAAAACGGTTACAACTGGAAAAAAAGGGGTGACTTTGGATTCGTTTTTCTTCAGTTTTATTAATTAAAATAGATTTCGAGAAAAACCACATCACTTCTCATATCCTGTAGATTGTTCAGTTTTGTTTTCTGCTTAAAAAAGTCATAGTTAATGTATAAAATGGTTACAAATTTACTCAAAACCGGGCGGACGCCCCTTAATACGCTAAACTTGTACGAGTAGTATGGAATAGGCAATACGCCGCGTTTTCGACGCCACGATGAAAGTGCCACGCGGGTAAAAGTGAGGAAAGGGCACGAGGAAATGAAATGTGATTATTCTTATTTATGAGTGATGTCAATACATGTCACGGGCGTGTTTATAAAACTCTCACGGAGGCTGTGAACTCGGCGAGACTCGAAAAATATATTTATTCTACGCAAATTCCACAAGTTTCGCCGACATTTTTCTGCGGCTATTTTTCTTTGTTAACGAAATTGAATTCGAATTCATCACTTTATAAAGGTTATTTCTTTCTTTATTTCGTTATTGTTCCGTGCCCCTTTTGTTGGAAAAAGGAATGTTATCTCGAATTCTGTAATTTGAATAAATTTGGCTTTTTTCTTTACTTGTTCAGGGAGTTTTCTTACTTTTTTTAACACTACGTTGAGTAGAACTGCCATTTTGTAATCTGTAAGTTTTAGAATCAATATTAAACGTTTGTTGTTACATAATCCTCATGAATGTAAATAAATTGAAACACACACCGTTAACATCATGATTAATTTAATGAAACCTTTAAAAGTATATTAATTTAACCGAAACCCCACATAACAAGTTTACGATGAACCATGGAGGAAATAACCTTTCATTTATTTTAAGCTACAATTTAAAAAAAAAACAGCTGCTCTTTGATACATTTAGGACAAGTAGGTTATTATGTTAGGCGTGCGAGGTGCGCTTTTGATATTGAAAATGTCTTTTCGTTCGCTCCAATAATAGGCTCCGATTTCAAGAAAAAGTGCGATCTCCTTATATCTTGGAGAGTTGTGAAGATATGATATTGAAAAAAAAAAACTCAAAAGACGCGTATTTACGAGAGCTGTAAGGTGCAAAAAGAATTCGAGAAAATCAAAAACGAAAAAAGTTATGGCCGAAATAGTGAAATTTTTCTTTTTCCTAATTTTTGATTTTGGCGCTCGATATTTTAAAAACGAAGAATGGTGTCAAAAGTTTTCGAATAACTCCTCTGATCAATTTAGTTAGCTACAATTTAAGCCTAAAACAAAGACTAGCTTAACCTTTTTGAGACAATATTTTTTTGAATTCCGTAGATTCATTTCCAATGTGCTCGATAGTCGTGTGAGGCACGAAATCTGTGAATTTGTTTATTTAAAATGAAAGACAATTTTTTTATCAATAAAATGTTTAGGCAAAGATCTCCCCCAACCCTCACCACCCTTCTATCCCGTGCTTATTATTTGCCATTCTGCTTCATGAACATCCAGATCTTCGCACAAATTTTTTTTCGGTCTACTCCAGCCCCAGCTTCTAATAGAACAGTTGTTTTTCATTATCATAATATTTAATTATAATTAATTAATATGTCTTACTTACACAGTTCACTGCTGAATCCTGAACAAATCCGCTTTATTTTGGGGGCCGCGGCAATTTTTGTTGTTACTTTTACCATTTTATACTTTCTGTTAATCCTGAAGTATAGATCCTACACTGGAAATGAATAGAGCCTTTAGTTAAATTATATAGAAGAAGTAATAACGCTAATTCTAAAGGTTTTCGAGGTCACTGCGAGAAACGGAACTTTCGTTCTACGTAGCGTAGTGGAAGCCACAGGCAGAAAAGGCTGGTAAAGAATATTTATGTTTATATTTTGCTTTCTTTGCAAACAGTAGGTTTTCTCATGTTAGAAGCATCCCCAAGGTTTGCTTACACACGCGGATTGGTCGGGTTCACCACCTGATGCCATCCTTTGAGAAAATACATGACGCAAAGAATGCGAACCGCATAATATGCTTTCTTTGTTAGAAATATAATGTTTATTTCAGTTGCAAAGTAAATTACGTTGTAACTGTGTGTGTTCGTTTATCATGCCTTATTTTCAATTTATTCTTAGCAGTTTCTTTAATTTATTTTTTCCTTACAAACCTATGTAAAGACGTCAGATTTTATTGCTTTTTCATGAAGTTGGAAATGTTTTCAATTTTCTTGAAAGCAATTATGATTCAAATTACCGATTCAGAAATGTTTACATTTATATTCAAACGTGTTGTCTAATTCTAAAGGTATGGTTAAATGAACGGTATCTGCGGTTATCATTGTATTTTTGAGGGTTATGAATTATGATTAAAGAATGCGAACCGCATAATATGCTTTCTTTGTTAGAAATATAATGTTTATTTCAGTTGCAAAGTAAATTACGTTGTAGCTCTGTGTGTGTTCGTTTATCATGCCTTATTTTCAATTTATTCTTAGCAGTTTCTTTAATTTATTTTTTCCTTACAAACCTATGTAAAGACGTCGAATTTTATTGCTTTTTCATGAAGTTGGAAATGTTTACAATTTTCTTGAAAGCAATTATGATTCAAATTACCGATTCAGAAATGTTTACATTTATATTCAAACGTGTTGTCTAATTCTAAAGGTATGGTTAAATTAACGGGATCTGCGGTTATCATTGTATTTTTGAGGGTTATGAATTATGATTCAAAATCTGGGCCTCTACCCGCACATTCGAACTTCGCAATTTCAACTCTATTACAATGAAGTGCGGACCGAAACAGTGGCGATATATCGAACATCGAAAGACAAATACAGGGCCTGTTCGAGGCCGCTTCATTTCTAATGTGGCTAGAAGGAAATGCTACCAATTGGTACCCTACCTTACATAATTATAGACATTTCAATCTGTTTTCTTAAGTATTTAATTCAAACATAAGTAAACCTCGACCTTCAAATATCTTGGCAAATTTTCTCAAAAAAAAAAGAGAAGAGAATCACGATCGCATACCCAGTTACTTTGGCAGTACCTGGAAGGTGGTTGAAATAGCACAAAATTCCATCGCCCGGGCTCATTTTGAAATGTAAATCAAAACCCGAAAGGCCGTCCTATTCCGCTTTGATGTGTTAATTTAAGATCCGAGACTGGGAATCTTTTAGTCTTTACATTAATTAAAATATTTTATCTCCTCAAATCTCGTAATCTGTTTAAAATATTACGCCTCTAAACCACTTAAATTACTATACAGGGTGTTACAAAAATACAAATAAACATTTAAGGGGGTGGTTAAAACCATCAAACTGAACAACTTTCACTATGGGACCAATATCGAAATCGCGAAAAAAAAATCATCATCATCATCATACCAGCCGATAGACGTCCACTGCTGGACATTGGCCTCCCCCAAAATGAGGAGATTAGCCATAATCGCCATGATACGATGCGTTTGCGATGTTCCATACTAAACTACAGATCTACTCGAGCTAAATTTATGGGGACAAAAGATTTTTTTTTTCGCGATTTCGATGTTGGTCCCATAGTGAAAGTTGTTCAGTTTGATGGTCTAAACCACGGCTTAAAAGTTTTCAATTTTTATTTTTACTTCTGTTCTGTATATTTACGATATTAATATACAATTATTATTAGTTTTCTTTTACCTGGATAGTGTTCAGAATATCTCTGATTAGTGATTAAACGCATCATTATTTTTTGAATGATAAAACAAAAACAAATAAGGCGAAAGTTAGCAATATCAAATGATGTGTAATACGGCATCAAGCTTATCTCCGATCTAAAAGATGTTTTTCCTAAGAACAGAACCGTATTTAGAACACAGAATTAAGTGTTGCCTTAAATCCGAACGATATCAAATCTTCTTCTTATCGTGTGGGCAGAGCCTTGGTGTCAGAGTTTTTTCAGACCGCCTTTCGGCCTCTGACGTGGTTTTTATGTAACGTCTACTACCACCAGAGATAGTAGTCGGGACCAACGGCTAAACGTGCCATCCGAAGCACGGAATCACTTTTATTTTCAGACAATCAGGTGATTCAGCCTGCAATGTCCTAACCAACTGGGGAAAAACGCACAAAGTGACATATCACTAGGTGTCCCCCGTGGGAATCGAACCCATGACCTCCGTATCGAGAGCCAATGCTCTTAACCATTAGACCACGGAGGCAGACGATATCAAATAAAATCAATCAATCAATTTTCAACTTTTTAATTGTTAACCTAGATAAAACCAAATCAAATTACGATATATGACCAAAGTGAGGAAAATTATGATATGTGCAATTGTGCACCTATATGTTTCTGCAAAAACTTTGCTAAGTGCACATAGCTGTAATTCTGTTGACAAATTATCTTTATGTTTAGTCTTTCAATGTAAACGACACTGCAAAAAGCAACGTAACTAGGTACTTCAAACGCACATACAAACACAGTAGGCACGTGCACTATAATGTCTAAATAACTGAAATACTAGAAGTCAGAGAATACACACCACGAGAGATTGATGCCTTCGTTATTAACAAGATAATCACCACATAGTATAAAACAGTTTAGGGTAGAAATATGCTCAAACTCTATAAGACAAATAGTCAAAATCGGTACAAATATCTTATTTCCTTAAACTAACATACCCAGTTTAAATACCGCGATCCTGCAGATACTAAATCCTTCCCCCAAACCATAAATAAGGGTGGCATGAGATTACACCCCCATACTCGAACCGCAAAAGATAGCCTATCTTTCACAGTATAAAGATAATACACATACTATGTCCAAAAAGCTTGGATTACTTAGATAAAATATAAAAGGGAAGATGCACACTAAAACTATTAAAGGTCCTAAATGTTTTTGGAGTAATCTAGCAAGATCTAGAAAGTGTCAAATTGCCAGCGCCATCACTAAACGGAGTACAGTGGATTTTCTTTTTAATTTGTGTCGTCGCTAGCCCACGTAAATGTCTCATTTCGTTTTACCACTGTACTAATGCTTGGCTCAAGTAGTTCGCAAACGCTTTAAATTGTTTTAAGACTAATGAAACTTTTTTAACTGCACTTATGTGCACATCAAGTGCCGGGTCCTCTGGATTCTTCCTCTTATGATTACATCTAAGCTCGAATATCGTACAAAAACAGAGGCATGTAAGGAAAAGGAAGGCTTTTTCGCATATCTGTTGTCGTATCGGATAACTACGTATTGTTAAAACGTAGAACGTTGTTATTGTAGAGAGGGTTTGTAAAGAGTAACTGAGTTTCGAATATCTGTGCCTGACCAAGATCAAATTGCAAACAATTTGTTTGCCACTACTAGGTACTATATCTGTGTTTACCGTTCGACTAGTAGATTATGGACGTTTATAATCTAGAGCCTTGGCCCTAGATCTTAAAAGTCAGTAATGTATATTTAAGTCAAACGGTATAGGAACGAAAAATGTCAGTATTCCTAAAAGGCGTAGAACCAAAGACATATATATTACTAGCGTAAGGACATGGCCTATGAGCTTGACTATTGTCCCCAGTTCGTTGGCTCTATTAGAGCACTACAACGCTCAAAGAAAATATATGACACGATATAGTTCGTATACGAGTTATGACAGATGGCGCAAATTTTTGTTTCTATGAAGAAGGTTTTTGTAAAATATTCTGACGGGCCTATCCTTACGCTAGTAATATATAAATCTATGCGTAGAACGCACCCCTTTGAGCTCAGTACGACGGACGTTGACCGACGATAACATTTAATTTTCACCTTTATAGCGTTGACATAAAGTCGGTTTAGTGCGCTTCTGCATCCATAAATTGATATAAGGACATCATACATACATACATAAACTCACGATCGTAATTCCCTTTCGGGGTGGTCAGAATCATTGCTACAACTACCAACTTTCAGTTTAAGAACACCATCACAACTGTCATTGAATTTCAAACATCTTATACATATCTTATTATGCCTGAAAATCTAGTCGCTTTGACCAAAATATCAGGAACACATATATTTATTTACAAATGCTATGTTGTCCGACACTGAATTATAAACGAGATGCGTGTATTGTAAATAATCTTGTCTGAAACAGACTCTAAACTAACGCAACTGCCATGTATATTGTATTATATCCATATTTATTGTATTGCTCCACAATAATCTACGAATTTCTTGATACAAATAAAAGTATAAAGTAGAGCAAAGTTATAGGAAAGTTTTAGTTTAAAACTTGGAGGCGGGATGCCTTCGATGGCAATCGCAAATGCGATCTCGCATCAATGCTTTTATGGCTTTGGGAATTTACGAAATTTTAAAGTTAAGCTTCGGATCGATTTAGATTTATCGTGCAAACGGTTTCATATTTAAAGATCATTTTGCATCGTTCTTCATACAAACTTAAAATGACAATCTGATCTAATGATGATGATGTTTTCTCACAGCAGATTTTAACTGAAAAATATAGGTACATTGGAATTTAAAAGTGCCAAGACACGATATCAATTACAATGTAAAATGTTATTGTTCAGATGTCAATTATATTCTTGAATCCAATTAAAGTGAACGCATTAGTATTATTAATATTCTGGGGAGATATCAATCGCGTAGCGAAATTACAAATTATTTTTTCAGATAGGTTTTTCGTAACTAAATGGTCCTACGTAAATCTCTTCCCACACATAGTATAAAACAAAGTCGCTTCCCGCCTTAGACAATTTATGCTGGACTCGCCTTGCGGTAGCATTTCCCCTCTGCCACGGTATAAGAACAATTGATCTTGTGCATTTACACCCAATTTTATACCTTATCACTAAACGAGACAGCCTATAATAGCGAAACAATAATTTTGAACTTCAAACGTTAGGGGTTCACAAGAGACTACTTTTCATGATTTTTATCATTCAAAATTAGAATCTAAACTTATGCGGAATAAAATCCAAAGTTGCGGATTTCATGTTACCTCGCCCCCCGCAAAAAGTGGCAGAAAATTTTGTTAGTAGAATGACACGCGTAACTCGTCCCTATTAAATTGTCTAAGCTTCCCGCTGTCTGTCCCTATGTATGCTTAGATCTTTAAAACTACACGCAACGGATTTTGATGCGGCTTTTTTTAATAGATAGAGTGATTCAAGAGGAAGGTAATCAGCATTGCACCCGTGCGAAGCCGGGGCGGGTCGCTAGTACTAAATAATGATCGTGTATTCTTGGCGCAAAAAAAGTGTATACGTGCAATATGTGGCATTAAAAGAAGGGATAGTTGCAAACCTCATTTCCAGAGTCATAAGATATTAACATTATGTTCAATGTATATATATGAAACAGCCTTGTTCATTAAACGCCACAGCAGTCTGTTTAGTAATGTAACCAGTGCCCGCCGCTGTGATCAGTTGTGTACCAAAGGAGGCAAGACAACCCTGTACATGCATAGTGTCTTTGCAATGGCCCCCAAAATATACAATAAATTACCACTTCAAGGAATAAGGAAGTGTGAAGATATAATGACATTTAAGAGAAAACTATTTGACTATAAGACATTTTACACTATTAATGAATTTTTGAATGATGTATAATTGATTTATTTATGACTCACAACTATTATTTTGATTATGATTTATGATAATACTATTTAAATTTATTGATTGTATCGATTGACATTATGCCGATGATTACTTCCAACGATATCAATGTACTGTACCAGATTACTTCAGATAAAGTCTATAGTATTAAATTAATTATTAATGTAATAGTACATTACTGCAGCGGCCAGCAACAGAGGCATTGATGGACGAACGTGTAAATGTGGGCCGAGGCGAAGCCGAGGCACACATACGTAAGTCCATCAATGCCTAGTTGTGGCCAAGGCTTGTATAGTACTTTTCTCAAACAATGCGCGGAAATTAAAACACTAAATTTTCTCAAAAAATTCGCGGAAATTAAAACTCTTCAAAATCAATGACGAACAACGAACAACATTTTTTTTTTTCAATAAACAGCTTTCTATTTGCAAGTCAGTTCGAAATTTAAATAAAACCTTTCATGAGTTACCTCCTTGGTCGCCATGTTTCGGAGAAAAAGATCGTTCCATTTTTAAATTACACGACAGATATGAGTTTAGTATGTAATTTATTTGGCCGCTAAACACGACAGATATGGATTTTCATACAAACATTGCCGGCCGCTGCGCGCATGTATTTGGCCAGTACAGCAATTTCGATTTATCTCGAAGAAGGTTGTCAAAATAATGCTCACAATTCCAAGCATGTTTGAGAAATGATTATTTTCTAAATATAAGTGTATAAATTCAATGTCAATGTATATGTACTTAAATACCTATTGTATGCCTTCTGGCGGATCACAGCGAACATAATATAATGTAACAACCTATTCAACCTGTGTATCACAATAAAGAATTTATGATTATGATTATGATTATGACTAAATATAATAAAATTTCTGGCCAACTTAATAACCTGTATCAAATATTACCAGTATGATCAGAGAAGGGGTAGGAACCGCAATTGGCGGTTGAGTAGTCGAGTTCCTGTTCTCAGAACTCGACACTGGTAATAAAGTTTCGAAATTTTAAACCAAAAATAAGCCTCATCAACCGCTCAACCAATTTGTGGCCTAGCCTCAATGATATATATAATATCATTGTCTAACCTATTATTCTCTAACTAGAGCAAACATACAATTTATTTTGTACCCCTATTCTCGTTAAGAGGCGTATGTACGGGTAGATTATCCTCGGGGGATTTCATTAAAGTAAAAGATACTATTACAAAAGAATGGTCCAGCCAATCCATTGTTTTCTTTTTGATTAGTACTTGTACTGTATTATCCTGGTAAATAGATTAAGGGGGAAAGGGAAAAGGCTTGTAATATATTTCTAACTACATTATAATGTAAATGTGTTATTGAAATTGTTTGGATATAGACCTTTGTAAGATTTGCGAATGCGAAGAATCTAAAGAGAGAGAGAGAGAGTTATTTAAATAAAGAGTTGGATTTTGTATCTAAATTATTATTATGCTGACCGTTTGTTAAGAGGGTGATCAGACTCTCAAAATTAAGAACCAATATCTAAATCACGAAAAAGAAAACAGCTGTTCATGGGATACCTGATTTTTACGTGATTTCGATATTGGTCCCATAGAGAAAGTTGTTCAGTTTGATGGTCTGATCATCCTCTTAAAAAACCTTCAGTATAATTATTCAGTTGGACCCTGTATATTCCGAGAGAAGTAGTCAGATACCTTCTAAATATTATATTAGATATCGGATGTTGCTGTTTTTCACTTTATCTACACTAATATATATAGTAGTCCAACCGATTTCGGTTATGGCGACCGCTGGGCTCTTTCACGCCGCACATGTGCTCTCATGTGGCTAGCGTAACTAATACACTAATATTATAAAGAGGAAAGATTTGTACCTATTTTTGTATGTTTGTATGTTTGTAATGAATAGGCTCAAAAAGTACTGGGCCGATTTAAAAAATTCTTTCACCATTAGAAAGCTGCATTCACCCTGAGTAACATAGGCTATATTTATTGCTAGAAAAGATTAGATGTCCACCCGTGCGAAGCCGGGACGGGCCGCTAGTTAGCTATAATCTTGTTAATGTAATCATGAGATAATTAGACTGACGATTTTTTTTTTCAGTTTTTTTATGTTTTGGGAGAAACTTACGGTGGATTATCAGAAAATAAGAAAATTGTAATTGTTATCTGTCTTATTGTAGAATTTATGACACGTGCATTGATGTCTATTTTTAATGTTATTATTATTTCACTAAAACTTGTCAACACTTTTGATTGAACTTAGGCTGACTGTAATATAATTAGTAGGTAGTTGTATAATAGTCTTGCCCAACATTGGAAACCAGTGACCAGTATCAGGCCAGTATTAGCAAGTCAACCAGACTGAATTATTTGTTACTATTCGAGTCTTGATAATGGACAGAAGTTGGTTGCTTCGGAAACTACCTAGTAACCAGCATCCCAGTCTGATATATGTATACATGCATAGACGATACATACGGCGAATTCCATATAGGACACAAAACTGAACAACATTTCTCAGGTTTGCCCAATTGGTGATCGAAATGCTTGGGTCTGACAGCGCTAACTGAAGTATAGAAACATCAATCAATGTGTATCAATTATTTTAATTAATTAAACTATGTATTATACTGTAGGTACTGTATACATAACCATCGCTTAAGAATTTATAATTATAATAGTTAATAAGTCGTGTTATGTTGTAAAGTTTCTGGCCGCATATTTTCTACAGCGTCAACACGTTCCGACATGGTGAGCTTCCAAAAAAGATTTGATTTTTAATAGCTGGACTTCAAGCTCTTATATTTAATAAATATTTTGAGTGAGTTTGAGTTTAATATGGGTCCTATTATAGGCCACTCTCGAAGTCCTAACCATTGACAAGAGACAAGTTTACGTGATACTCTCTACACCTTCCAGTCTTCATTCAATTTAAGCTATATTACTCTGAATTAGAATTTCACTAAAGAGATATTATATGAAACAACATAACTACGAATAAAAATGTATATTCGTAGCAATATACCAATATTGTAGATAATTTTAAAGTCATCAGCATCACGTCATCACATCAGCAACATTTTCATTGGTGGTTCAGGTAATTAACCTGAACAACTTTTACTATGGGAGAAAAAAGAACTGCTGTTCCATACTTAAACTGCACTGACTACTCGACTCAAATGTTCCTATGTTTGATCACCTCAACAACCCCTGAAAATTTTGCTAGTGATTTTTAAAATTCTCTCAGTAGCTCAAATCAGATAGCCTATATCCGGAAGGTGTAGATAGTGCTTAAGCAGAATTTAGTCAATTATTTTGACGATGTTTTAGACAAATAGATGCTATTTTATAAGACATCAAATTTGTTCTTGCTGAAGTGTGAAAATACCCTTAGAAGTGGCAAGTCAGCTGTACGTTGAATTATTGAAGACTTCGGTAGTCTATTTGTGTTGAATAAACTAGTAACCGCTGTTACTAAAACTAATCTCGTCTTTGAGCTCCGGCACAATAGAGATCAATGAACAGAACATTACGTACGCATTGATGTTACACTTGCTTGCTTTAGATATTGTTTATTTTTGGTTATGTAGCAGTATAGATTCTACATCTACACTATTATTATAAAGAGATACAATTGGACTACATATAAATCGACACTATTTCTGACTAACACAAGCAATTTTTTTTTATACACGAAGTCTCAGAAAAAAGCAAGTATTTTAAAAAGAAAGACAAAGGGTGATAGTTTTGACAGTAGAAAATGTTATACTTTTCGAAAGAATAAGATGCCTTCTCTTTGACATAAAGAGCCAATTCGAATCATGTTCGTATGCTTTTAGTCGATACATAATGAATTTATGCATAAGTTACCAGTTCTTACCACTAGGAAAATTATCAGTTTGGATATCTAAATCAAGACTGCCCTTTGAAGATCGGAAAGTGACGTAGCTTCGCGCAAACTAAAAAATTTGACCGCATTCTCAGTATGAAGCGCACATGCCCATCTGAACATCTGATTTATTTATTTAAACTTGGTCGGAATATTTTTACAGAAAGTAACGGTACCTATGTATCAATATACATTAACGCAACTCTAAATACACTTGTAGCCCCAGTGTAACCCCAAATAAGAAAGTTCCTACCTTCAGGAAACCAACTTTGTTGATTAAAAACAAACCAAATTACAATAAATATTATCCAACCCAATAACTCTTCAAAACCAACAGTTCTAATTTATTTACGTAATCAACCGAATTTACTTTTAAACAGGTATATTCTGAGATTCTCTAGCCGAAAACAATCGTGAGAGACACGCTTCATGTATAAGTTACGAGTCACCGAGCGTCCCGTGAAGTGTAATAGCGCTTATTACACCTGAATTACCACACGTGCGCGACAAATGACGTCCATATTTCTAAACGGTTTTAATTTAAGAGTCTACTGCTTTTTAAACGAGGCTGTTCATGTTGGATGATTCCACTTATGCCATCTGGGAGAATCGGGGAGACCAGTTTCTTTCCACATAAGAATTTTATCCAAAAAAAACCTCCCTAGTGCTGTTATTACATTTCCCTCCGCTCTCTCTTCCACTATTTATGAATCTCACACATTCTAATCCACGAAAGTGATGCCAAACTCTATGGAATTTTCTGATAGTATGAAAAATCAGGTGAAAAGTGGATTCAAATACAAAATATGTAATATCTAGAAAGCCCTCGATTCTAAATAATACTGCGCGATGACTCGTCATGCTTTATCGGCAGATCTTTTCGATCAAGGCTTAGATGCAATTCTCTAAGCGCATACATCGTCAAAAGGCCCTAGACCGTTGGTGGCTCTGGGTCTACTACCTTAAATTCGTCGTTGATACATCGGGGAGCTGTCAATTCGGGATTCGCTAAGGTCATGTCATGTGTCAAACATAAAAACTTCGACGATTTTCCTTCTTGCATCCTTCATGCAAGAAGGATGTTACATTTGTGAGCTCATCTATGTTTTTGACAGCGATGTGACGCTTAGAGAATTGCACTCCTAAACCTTATACTTGAGTGTAATAGCAGTCCTGAACCTTAATATAATCGATTGCAATAAGTTGACTCACGGCTCATCATGTTATATTGATCAATGAGATGAAAAGCTCTCGTGCCGAGTTGAACCTAATGTCCTGCCCATCTCAGTATTTAGGTGATGGATGAATGGTTGAACTGAACATCTTTTGCTATCTGATTCCGGAAATATTAAAACTGCATTATAAAACTAGTAGCCTATGATTCTTTAAGCCATCTTGCATTTAGAAAAGTAGTGTGGGTGGTGTGGTGTCGCTATTTGAAATCTACTATAGATTAGTGACAGGTTTAGACGATGACAAACTAGCAAAAAAAAGCACCGTATAAACACTTTTGGCGACGATTTTACGGCAAGGAAAAAAGCAAGGAAAAAAGCACGCGTCGTCGCTAGTGACCTCCACCCGCGTCCCTTGCTAATTTTTAGACTCGTGTAAACGGGTCGTGCTAATCGTTAGAACGGTTTTCTCTAGCAAATCCATTCGCATGTCAACAAATTGGCGCTGGAAATTAGCAGCGTGTAAACGAAAGCGTGCCGTGCTTTTTTTTTCGTGCTAAAAAATAGGCGCCGCGAAATTGTCATCGTCTAAACCTACCATAACAGATGATATTATATAGATGATCAAAAATTTTTATAGGTCATTTTGTTTTAACATCGCCGGTAATATCTTTAAACCCCTGTATATGCACTAATTTATTTTAAACTACCTATAGTCACTCAACGTTAAATGGCATGACAGCCCCATTTAAATGAATGTTTGAATAATATCTTCATTATATTTAATTACAAGGCGTCCTTTGAGAAAACTTATCTTAGTAACGATGTGACATTTAAGGCTTTCAAAAGGTTACAGTTCAATTACTGAGAACAGAAACCACAAACTATCGGAATTAACGTTAGCTTCGATTTCTGTTGCGTGGGTAGATTTAATTTATCAGGTAACAATAGCTAACTATAACAATCGAAGAAGATTATGGATGGACGGAGAAGGAAGTCAGAAAGATAGAGAAATGCAGTTGCAGTTGCAGTTGCAGTTGCATCATCAGCCTATATACGTCTCACTGCAGGGCACAGGCCTACCTTCAGGGAAGGGTATGGGCGTTAACCGCGCATTCCCATTGCCCGATACGGATTGGTAGACTTCAAATACGCATCAAAATTTCTTTTTCAGCGTGCATGCACGTTTCCTCACGATGTTTTGCTTTACCGTTTAGTTGCAGAACAAAACATGAACATTGAAAACATGAAGTAGGAGCCCCTTATAATTATATTTCTTTAAGCAGAGACCGACACTAATAGTTTCTTTAGAATCTGCATTTTGTGTCAGAAAATACGTCGTAACAATGAAACGTAATCGTAAAAGATACTATGGTCCGTGTTAACAAACTCAAACACATATTAAAACGTCATCTTAAGAGGTCGCCAGCGTTGGTGTTTCGTTAATTAATATTTAATGCGGGCCTTCATCATATCAGCCAATAGACGTCCACTGCTGAACATAGGCCTCCCCCAAAATGGGGGGATTTGCCATAATCGCCACGCTTGGCGCCTGCCAAGCGTGCCATCGCCAACCTGCCTAGGTTGGCGATCGCAGTAGGATTGAATGTGTGTACTCAGAGGATGCTGCTGCCCATCCTCCGGTAGATCCCTTAGTCGCCTTTTACGACACCCACGGGAGGAAATGGCCTTACAAGCTACAAAAGAAAACCGAGTGTCGAGAAAGACATAACATTTACTAGAACATCAGAACTTTCAACTTATTCCCTAAAATTGGAGTGCCTGCAATCACTTTAGAGGCAAAAAACCTCAGCCAATTCCCCAATTCCGTCTCATTGTGTACCCATCCAATCTTATTGTGTTACCCAAACGTTTCTTCCATTCGTTTGGCTTTACCTTTATTTTAGTACGTTTACCTTTATTTAAGAGCACTACTTACCCTCAAATATATTCTCATGGAGGCGATGCGAGCTGTGATCTGGACATCGAGCCTTTCCCGGGTGGGATTACGTCACTAGTAGGGTGACAAATAAGACATGGAATAATAGGATTCATAAAATCCTTGTATTTGCCGATTATCGTCCATCGAGGTTTGTTATTCTGAGCGATCCTGCGGCCGTAGTATGGCAGCGTGATATAGCACTATCACGCATTAGCCCTCTTTGTATTTGCACGCGAACGAAAGAGATAAAAATATAGCCTTATCGCGCGCATCATACTACGACCGCTGGTTCTTTGTTTGAAATTTCAGTCGATAAAAATTGTAATATGACACGACAAAGTACATAAATTTAAAATTTCATGATTTCCAGTACACATAGAGGGCTAGGGCAATAAACTGATTTATTATCTCAACGAGAATGATAAAACTTCGAGGTGCATAGTCTGCGCACAAATTGTTTTTTCTCACTTTTATGCTACAACAGTTTAGTCCTGAATGGATCCATAATGGTAACAAGATGAAAATTTGGTTGTTTACCTGCTAACATTGATATAATGTAAGACACGATCTTTATGTTATTATTTTGACACTTTCATATTTTTTATACAGCTGGATTGGAAAATAATGTTACGTTATCAATTTGAATGTCATTTGTCCGGTGTCCAGACTTTTCCTGGTCACTCTAGTGAAAGGGTCATTGAAGTGACCCTTTTTTAGGGTTTCAGCATTCGTGACACGCTGTCCCTACAATAGTGGGCCCGCAATTTTGAAAATGTTATATTATTCAAATTTCGCCATATTGCTAGCTCCAACCAAGTCCGTATTGGTTTCGATTTTAGTGCTTTTATGGCTGGTATGAATTTCTGTTGACCTAATCAGACCAAATGCGACTTGGTGTAAGTAAATACATCTTAACATGTGGGAAGTTAGCAGGCAAAAGTTACCAATGTATTTCTAAGAACTAATACTATTGGTTTTTCGGTGAACGAAATCATATCGTAAGGAAAACTAATATATTATTCACGACTATACACGGGGGTAGTTAGTCATATTGTAAATAGGTACAATAAAGAGTACCCAAAACCCTCTCCAGTGTGACAAGTAAGATGATCATATCGTCACTTCTCAAAATGGAAGCATGTGGGTTCTTTACTATTTTCCATCATCGGAAAGCAAATCGTACATTGTCAAGTGCCAAAAAACTCCGACCACATAATTTAATATTAATAGTACTGAATTATAGATATCAACACCGTGACCGTAACATCATGAGGAAACCTGCATACGTTGAAGTAGAAATTCTGATGCGTATGTACGGCGACACATCAAGCTATACAAAACCAATATAAGCTGGCCGCGCATAGGACGAGTAACGTATAACGTCTCGCGACCAGCTTATATTGGTTTTGTATAACTTGATGTGTGGCCGTGTTATAGATCCTCCCTGAGGGTAGGCCATTTGTGCCCTGCACTGAGACTTATACAATAGGCTGATGATGATGAGATATATATATAATAATTTCGTATGTCGTCGTCGTTTTCTTGTTTCGTAATTTCTCTTTGATTTAATTTAAAAAATAAGTGAAGATAGGTGACTAGCCTCTGGGGCCGGACTGCATAAATTGAGCCCTCGTCGCCTGATTGACATACTCGCATTCGCATGAGACGCCTTCAGATTTTAGGCGAATTACAGGTACCACAATGTGCTTTGTTTTTTCTTTTTGAATGATTTATACAACGAGCAACGTTGTATAAATCATTCAAAAAGAAAAAACAAATCACACGTCATTACTTTTCACTCGTAAGTACAGTCAAGAGTACATCAAGCTTTACACTTGCAGTTCGATTGTAACGCTTATGACGCACTAAATAAGAACGGTACAAAGTCCAAAGTGTCAAAGCTTGGCGTGCTCTTGACTGTACATTGAAAACAGATCCATAGTTCGAGTACGTAATCCAAGAACGTCCATCTTCCATTATTTTAATTTAATCAAATATTATATCCTTTTTCAGTAATACCACAGTAGGTATAAGAAAGAGTATCTAGTACTACATAGTAATACTTAAATAAATCAACCACACAAGATTTAAAATGTCTCCCCCGTAACTAATTTCCCTCTCCTTGTTTAATTAAAACGATAAAGTGCGTTAATTAATAATCAAACCGTCACTTTACTACGACCGTGGCTATTTGTTTGTGTTACAGGTGTGTGTCATTCGTTCACGTAATTAGTGACTTAGTTCTTGTTGGAAACATGGCATGAGCGGTAGCGTTTTTGTGACTCCCGCGTCTAGCAAAAAAGACGCGGTGATCTAGTGGTAAGCATGCCTGCTATACAGGAGGCGATGGTTCGATCCTTGCCTAAGCCTTCTCTTACCAATGAGTTTTTTGGAATTTATGTACGATTTATAACACCACTGGCGTTTCGGTGAAGGAATCCGTCGTAAGGAAATATGCAAGCTGCAATTTCAAGGCATGTATTGTACCCACCTGTCCATTATAAGCGGCGACGGGCTCACTCTCCGTCACACCGGACACAGAAATAACCCCATTCCTTCCCGTCGTTGTCGTACAAGGTGACTAAGAGATAAGGTTTCTCCTACAGTGTTTTTATGGACGAAAGACTGACCACCTTTCACCACAAAACGCGTCATTCAATCATGAAATGAAAGCCTAACGTGGACCTTGCTATATTTGCCACTTTAAGGTGGTAGCTAGATGGTTGGAGTTAGGTTTCTGACCAATCTTAAGGGTAGAGAGTTGGGTTATTACTCATAAGTGCAAGTATTTTTACATTTAAGGTTGCAAATACAACAAGGTTCACATACAGGTTCATATCTTTTAAGGTTTGGTTGAAAGTGGCAGCGATGTCCGCTCAGGGTCGTATCTGGTGCAGAGGATTTCGTTGGCTATCCAGCTCGGGAACGCAGCTAGTGTGACGATACCGTTTAGTGTAGGTTTATTTATTATTTTGCTCACAAAACGTGTTGTGGATATTTATTTGTATTCAATTGTGACGAAGCTTGTTGTGGATTTTGACTGTACATCTTTTTGGACGAGGCATTTTGTCAATTTTATAATCAATTTTTATGTCAACGTTTATTATATTGCAATAAAGTTTTAAGGTTTCAGGATATAATGTCGTTTGCTGTTGAAAAGGCTGTCGATACCCTAATCGCTTGCCTCATCTAACTTAGACCGAATCATTTAAAGATGCCAGTAATTTACTTCTTGTGACATAAGTAGAAGCTTTATTGCGAGAGTTTAATGTGACATTCAGATGAGTTACTTTGTTATTAATGTTTCTTTTAATGACCCATTTTACACCTTGAACACTAATCTAAATCACTTAAGTCTGCCTACCTATTTCATTTTAGTCTAGATTGATTTAGGGTTACAACTATTTTGATGTTTCTATCTTGGCTTAATAAAGTTTAAAAAAAAACGCTGTTAATGAAAAGATAGCAGGTAAATAAATTAGTTACAAATGGAGAGAAACCCGAAGAAGAAGATTGGAAATAATAATTACTAACATAACTTTTAACACCACAAAAACATATATTAAGGACCTTAAACTACGGGACTTGTACTATAATAATAATTTTGTTACTACATGAATAGTCACATCCTATTGTGACGTAGACACCCATTAAAAAAGGATTTACCCAAATTCATGGAGCGTAAAGCCGGTAAGGGTTTTGTCCTACTTCCTACCAGTATTGTTTGAAGAGACTGTACAATATCATAGACTAAAAAATCCATCCATCTAACCATAACAGCCTTTGATCAGTCTGTCTTCGGATAGAGGCCTCCTCCATATTCCTCCATCCAGTGGGGTAGAAGCAGCCCACCAAAAAGATGGGTTAATGATATAAGGCAGGGGTGGCCAAACTTCATACATTGCGCGGTCTACATTATAATTTTAAATATACCTGGCAGTCTATCTTCAATCGCAACAGGTTTAAAAATGAATACATATGCATAGCTAGCTTCTGATAGACATACTGTGTTTTTTTCGACTTTAATTTAGTTATTAATCTGTTTGCGAGACTACCATAAAAGTCGACCGCGGGCGACCGGGTAGACCTCGGTCGACGTCTTGGCCACCACTGATATAAGGCAACACGCGGATGCAGAAGGCGAGGGACAGACTAACATAAAAATATACAAATTACTTTCAATAATATGACTATTCCGAATATGAGAAGCATTTAAATATTACATGTACATGTCCACTCGAATGAAGGTGAACGCAAAATGTTTAGTTATTTCCGATATCCGATCATTAAGTAGGTAAGGTACGACATAAACGTAATTAAAGTCTGAAATTAAACCTCAGCATTTACATAGTAACAACAAACTTAAAATTACATTTAAACTAGTACTAGATACTCAACCCTATAATCATCAGGATACGATCCCAAACCATACAGCAAATTTGCTTATTGTCCCCGCTTCGGCCATCAAATAAAGTGACCTTAAGGCAAAACTTGGCTTAAAGGGCCATTGTCCCTTTCCTTCATCCCCTCCCTTTCATAGCATGTGGCGGACAATTTCCAAACTATTATTTTATTCAAATTCTGGCTATTGTCGGGGAAGCCGCTCTTATCCTATGAAAAGGCCTGCGGGACGCTGATAGGACGGAGACGTACCATGTTTAGGTTACATTAGAACCAAAGTTTAGTTACGTCATCTGCGTGTGTCGCAGTGTACGTAGCGTACGTATCTACTTCATAATTAGATCATAAGGTAGAGGAATCACGAATTTATACGGCAATAATCGCGCTGCCTTTTGGGGCCCTTATCTCAGGGAAAAAGTTTTTCTTTACATTTTTTATAGTTTTTGAGGAACTTGACTAACTTTCAATGTTTAAACCGACGAAGAATACGTTCAAGGAGTGCGTGTTAGATGTTTGTCTGTCACAGACCCTACATTCCGAACAATGTAACTCCTGTAAACCAGTATCAGCGATGGCGTCCACTCTCTATACTCTAGACAATGAAGTCCAGCGAGCCCAGGGGTGACTTGATAGTAAAGAAAGCTATCATAACATTGCAAAACCATCTAGATAGTTGGCTTTGAAATAAATATGCTCACTTCTTTCGCCTCAATCACATTCTCGCTTCATGTACTTATGTCAGATGAAGGAATACACACAAGAAACAAGACTGTAAAAAAATATGATACCATATTTTTATACCAAGAAGTTGAGTAGGTACTAGCTACGAAATACCAGTATCATCCCAACTCTAAAGGAGATGTCATGTCAAATAAGTCCGTCCCTCAAAACCGGGGGACTATGAGGAAAGGATAAATCCTTATGAGACTACCAAATAGATATCACGTGGATACGTGGATATCTCTTTTGTGTATCGCCGTTGAAGAAGTTATGAACCGTTTTATGAAATGGATAGTCTTGTGAAGTTAGGTAGGTATCATAGAAACTCGAAATTCAATGCTGCCAATTTATGAAGAGTTGTCACAAAAATACAATACTTACCTACATAATTTAAACCGATCATGTACACTCAGTGACAGGTCAACCTACTCATAGTTGAACTCTATGTTCATGAATATAGAGTTCAACTATGAGTAGGTTGACCTGCAGCCGTATGTACAAAAGGGTTTTGTTGTTTGTATTTATTGTAAAATTCTCAATAAATCCATGATAATTTTATCCGAAAGACTACCACTTGATTTCGATAGGATTATGACAACTCAGGGCTCAAAACAAAGGTTAGTGTATAACTCTCTGCACCTACATTATTGTGTCATACCTACTAAAATTATATTTAAAAGTAACCTATGCCTAAAAGTGTTTGGAAAACAGCATTTAGCTGGCTGCCTTTTTTCGTTAGTCCATTTTGTAGTTCAGATATGAAATGAAAAATTTGCACTTGCTGTCTTTTTTCCGCTGTCTCGAGCAACAAGCTCAAAAATGAAATGAAAAATGTTCCGACTTCCACTGTGAACCCAAAACGTTTTATGGATGAACATTTTCAACGTTTATTCCGAGCTCTGGCCTATCTTCGCCACTTTATTATCAGTATCAAACGTTTTACTTCCAATACTTCCAATAGGAATGCAGATTATTGACAAAACAATTTTATTGAAAAATGGAACCACTACATAAATCTGGATAACTAAAGTTTCTTGTGCCTTGTTTTTGAAGTGAAAACTTCTTTAGCGGCGTTGTGCACTTTTTGGGATGGGTAAGAAATGTTAAACTCGCGTCAGAACCGTGACGATACCCTGATCCTGATCGAAAATTCGTATTCGACATTCGTAAGACGTAAGATCTCCTAGTTTTCACTTCTGCCGGCACTCCCTGAGTGCAACCCGTTGTTTTTTTTATGAGTATATTTATATAAAACTTTATTCTACCTTAAAACAAAAAAACTACAATAATAAAATTGTTGTGCTGAAATAAAAGATGTAGGAAATTATTATTATGTCATTTACTCCGAAACATAAAACTTTTTGGAGTATATTGACTGACTGCTGTCTAAGGGCCATTTAGCGTTTAGCGTATCAATACAATAATATGCTCCAGACTATTTTCCCCAAGGGGGTGCTAGCCAGAGATATTCAATACAATAACGATACGTTTAAAAATTCTACACACCTTACTTGTGAGTTGTGACACTTATAGGTACCAGTTATATGTAGTAATAGATAATCTTTCTTATACTGTGCTTATTGATTATACCATTGATTTAATATGTTTGTATGTCTCGCTCTAATCAATGCGTATACTATATCCTGTCTCTTCTTAATTGCCAATCTATACCTATACACTATTAGAAAAGAGTATGATGCTACATACAGTTCAGACCATAAAGATAGTATACCTTACAGTAGTAGAGGAACTGGCACGAGTTGTCAAATGAAACCGTTTTTGGACGTTTTCAGGAGATTATCGACAGGCAAAGACATATATATTACTAGCGTAATATATAAATCTATGTCGACAGAGTAAAAATTCGATTTCTGTGTTTAATTCTCAATCTAACGTGCAATCGTAGATAATTTAATGAAATAGTGTTAGTATATTTCACAAAATTATCGATGATTTCAGTTTAGGTTCACGATTATTCACAGAAACCGAATTTTTACCCGGAGATTAAAGGAGAGGAAATCCCCAAAAACGGTTCCATTGCTTCGCGTCACGTATCTCTTTCTATTATACAGTGATGCCGCTAGGTACATCTCGCTCTCTCAGCTGTCAATGCCTCTATTCCTTAAGGTATATTAACTTTATGGTACAGACACTCCCTGCCCCCACCAATTTTACCTCACCAATGGTGGTTTCCTCCAGTATCGCACGTCTTTGTCTCTTCTTGTCAGTGCGAAGTGCGAACCCGTCTATGAGGGTGTAAGGAAAAGTATCATTAACCTCCCTACCCATCAACTTTTACTATGGGAGCAAACCTCTCAAAGCAAAAAACAAATCTGCTGTTCCATACTAAACTGATGCAATACCCACACGACTCAAATTTATGAAACAGCAGATTTTTTTTTGTTCTGACTGATTTACTCCCATAGTAAAAGTTATTCAGTTTGATGTGTAGAGTATGTGGTTTAAAGGTTCATGTTACTTTTCCTTACATCCTGTATAAAGTGTGAAGGTTGTGCCTACGCTAATCATGTAACATACAACGTGTTAATGAATTAGCGCAAAACCTCATACACCCCAACTGATTTATAACAAAATAATTAGATTGAAACAATAATTTCATTATTTTTATAGTTAAAATTTAAAGTTATTCGCATTTTAAGTTATGATGCAAAAATGATTTGTTATCATTTCAGCACTGAATGAAATGAAACAGCACTACTCATGGATACATTTTTATAATCTTGTTTTGGTAGTAAGTAGGGTGAGTGTGCCCGTGCGGTGGGTTGACATCGGGTTCCGAAAATTTTAAATTTTGCAAACAAATTATTTAATATTTTGAAAAAAATTACCTATGGTAAAATCATGATAATTCGATTCTGCTCTCGATTCTAAACAAACTACTTTCTAGTTTTGCGTTAATTCATTAACACGTTGTATATGAGTTAAAACCTTCCTTAACTTTATGGATTTAGGATTTCCATAAAGTCGATTATAACAAAACAGTGAAATTCAATTTTCTCTTCATAATGAAACCTTAATTAGTAAACTCACGTAGCGTGCGACTCACGCGACAAAATATAATTAAGTTCAGCCATTGTATTATAAATTATGTTTGTACCTACATAAATCAACTAAGTAATTATATTATTACCCGAATGGTTTCTTGGATGTATGGAGAAACGTGACTCGAATCTGATATGAGTTTAGGATTCAATTATTGATTAAAAGCGAATGGTACTATTGGTACTATTCATGTTTAATGTATTCATATTACAATATGAAATCTGTTCTATAACTTTGTAGAACCATTCTCCAGTAAGATGTTTTATTCAAATTTAGCATTAAATAAGACTGTTTTTACTTTGTAACGTATTGTATACGTTCCCGGCTATATCGTTACAAGATAGATGGTGAATTTTTGACTGTACTGTACAACCATCGTATCCATTGTCTGACATTGATTAACCAAATAATAAAAAGTAAAATCGCCAAGAACTGTATTTGATACCGATCGAATCTGGTAACTACACAATAAGACCCCTAGGTAGTGTCCCGGACTTCAAAACCAGTCGTCATTCAAAGCGTTATTCTTATTCGTAGTTCAAAGCCCGATTGAGTCATAGGTGTAATAAACATTGTAGCATTTTTTATTGTCCTCAAAACCAAGATATCGTAACCTCGATTTGAACAGGACAGTATGACAATTCGTACATAATAGCTATACGGTTCACGATAGAATCTCGATTACAGATAAGCGAGACATCTACCGATGTTAACTGCGACTTAAAACGTCGGCCAATAACAAAAACACTGCAATTTATCAAGGAAACCTACTCAGTGTCGAGAGATCTGTTAAATCCCGTTCCATTATTATTCCTCGTCTGCCCACCACGAGGGAAATTTGCCTAATCCCCGGATATTTTTTGTTACTAAAGTGTCCACAACACGTGCTACCACGATGGGATACAAAATTGTGTGTTGTTATTGAAATGGAGCTTGAGCCAGAGACAAATAAATGGACAACGCATGATTTTTGCCTAGAGCCTCTTATCTTCACTTGTAATTCTTAGAGTAGCACAAGTTTAGATACCTAGGTAGTTAGGTGCTACGAGTATTACTTGAATCGTATTGGTTTAATATCTTTTGTTGTATTTGTTACTTATTCTTTTTTCGTGACCATGATTCTACTGATGGTATCTCTATATTTTCCTGGCCGGGTATTCGGCATTTATTTATTTTAACACTTTATTGTACATACAGGGTGTACAATAAAATGGGACAGCTACTTAAAGGGGTGCTTCAGACTATCAAACTGAACAACTTTCTCTATGGGACCAATATCGAAATCGCGAGAAAAAAATCCGCTCTCCCATACAAAACTGCAAACATAACTCGACTGAAATGTGGACAGCAGATTTTTTTTTTTGCGATTTCGATATTGGTCCCATGGAGAAAGTTGTTCAGTTTGATGGTCTGAAGCACCCCTTTAAGTAGCTGTCCCATTTTATTGTACACCCTGTAGATACAATAATACACGTAGTTGAGTGAGAAAAAATGTACAAAGGGCGAGCTTATCTCTGAAAATATTGGCATGTATTTTCTTATTTAAGGGTACGCTAAGATGCATAGACAAAAATTTAATGTTATGGTTGAAAAGTATGTGAATAGTAAATTGGTAAATTGTCGAAGTGTTATTCTCGATGAGATTATTCCGCCTCGAAACCGATGAAGGGCTGCATGTGAAGATGCATGAACGTAGTCAACCTGTTGTTGACAATGTTACAGTATGTAATGCAATATTGTTTTAATTGTACTTTTTACTTACATTTTGTTTTGTTGTAGAGTTTCTGGCCGCATCTTCTCTCAACGGAATACCTTCCGACGCGGTGGAAGAGTCAAAAAATGACGTTAAAAAGCAATCTGTGATAATAATTTAAATAATTTTTTTGATTTGTTTTGAACCCTAGTATCTGCCTACCCCGCTGGGAAAGGGGCATGACATTATAGATATATAGAACAACGGGTTTTCAAACCTTAACCAATTTTAAGTATATTTTATTTAACGAATTGATTCGAGCTTTTAAAAGTTTTCAAATCTTTGGAGAATCCCCTCTTCGGGCGACGCGATACGGTGCGCGTCGAAAAGCTTTACCACTTATATGGAGGTACACACTGCATTAGTCCACCTCTAACTATTATTAAATGTTCAGTGTACATCTACCTAAAGTTGAAAATTGAATATCAGGTTATTTAAGCACCGGCACCACAGCGAAACGCATCTCGCTCAGTGGAGATTAGGCCTTATTCCGTTCCCGTACAATTATTATCGGAGCGGAGGCATTCGAATAAAGTGGTAGGTTCTATTGTCATACTGGCGCAGTTAGTTGAAAATTTAAACCTGTTCCGTTCCGTTCCGAGAAGCTTTTACCTTGGATTTTCTTTTTCCACTTTCGCAATGACTATGTTGGAATAGAAGGATTTTTATATTTTTGCTACGAATAAAGTTTATAGAATTTTGATTCTCATTTGTTTACGTATCGGTGATCAATTAAGCTACTCTACCTATAAATCTCGAAAGAAACACATTGCTTTCCTTTTTTTTCTATTTCGAAAATTTAATGAATATACGAAAGAGTATTATCTACGTTTTTATTTTTGATTTCTAGTTATTTAATAACTAGAAATGTGAAAAAATAAAAAATAAAAATTTATTTTCGATTAAATTATAAGACGTTATATTTAAAATAATAATATAATAGCTAGAAGTCTAATAAAGACGTACATGATTGTGTCACCGTGTCACGAAAAATTTCTTACGCTACTAGAGTATTACAAAATCGAATACGGTGGCCAATAAATAAAAAAATAGCTTGCGCATTGTCACAAAAATTTTCTAGTCACATTTAAAGTAGATTCTTACCAGAATCTAACCTGGACTTGTATTATGATGACTAATCAAACATATTATACAGGGTGTTTGGTAGAACGATGTAGATATTTTCTGAGCTGATTTAGGGCACCTTTATGAACATTTTAAACCACACATAGTATTATGACAAGTCTCATAGTTTTTAAGTTATGATCAAAAGATAGTCTTTTTGTTTATTGCGGGAATCGGTGCGGTTAGAGGTCCATAACATACAAGTAAACAGTCTTTCATCACAATAAGTTTAAACAATAATTGGAAAGGCAATCAGAAACAAATCTTGATTTAAACTTGTCACAAATGATTTTTTTTGTTCAGAAAATATCTACATCGTTCTACCAAACACCCTGTATACAGACCTTAAACAGATACAAACATCCATGACCCGGGTACAAATATTCGTATTCATCATACAATATTAAGTTTATACCTATATGGTTTACTTAATAAATGTATTTAAATGTTCTCATAAATTGAAGTATAGGTTAGATAGATATCCCAACGGATAGTATTAAATTCTACCTTTAGATTTAACCCAATTTGAATAAGGTATCGTGTCAGTAATTTATTGTACCCTAGCCTCGTTTACGGTTCCTGTAATCGGTATAAGAGTAAATATAACTAACGAGCTTTTACCCGCGACTTTGTCCACATAAATTATATACCAGATTTTAAGTCAGATGATAAGCTATCAAACAAAAAAAGTTTCATCAAAATCGGTTCAGTAGTTTTTGCGTGATACTCGAACAAACAAACACCCAAACAAACAAACAAACAGACAGACAAAAAATCCAAAAATTGGTGATTTGGAATCAGGGACATCTAAAAACCATATCGTAATCTTTTTTTTGTAAATATCTTCAATGTACTGACACACTTCTGTTACAGTTTTATAATAGTTTAGATTTGGTGTAGTACCTAAGCACCTACCTATCTTTAGTAGGTATGCAAAAATCCCATCCCAGGCTCTCCGTTCCAGGGTCAGTAATCCCCTTAAATTAGAGGTATTAAGGCAGCCGCCTCTCATAAATTAAGGCTCTTGCCGAAAGACGATAAGTACCAAGTGTTTGTCATTCCGATTTTGAGTGGCGCGATGTGAAAAATTTTACGGTCTGCTTAATTCGGAAACTTTTCTTTTAAAAAGTTACGTTAAGCTTTTTGGGTTTGAAAGGAGTTTTAAATACAATTGATTGAGCACTTTGCTGTTAGGTTTACTTTATTTGAAAAGAACTGTTAAGGTAGAACCACAGATTACTTAATGGTAGAACGTCTAAGTTGATTTTGAAGCTTGAAACTGTAAAATTTTACTGAAAATAACTTGAATAAATTAACGAACCATGATATTACTTTTTATCTCCAAACTAAAACTCAAAATAATATTTCACAATATTGGAGGTTAAAGCCCACTTATTAAACGTCAAGTCTTTTTTTGAAGCTACCACCGCGTCGGAACGTGTTGTCGCTGTAGAGGAGATGCGGCCAGAAACTCTACAACATAACACGACTTAATAACTATTACAATATAAATTCTTAAGCTATATCAGCTAGCAGCTTCAATTAAAATTTCCACGAAAATATATCTTCATCGTTTTAATTTATTGCAATAAAATATATTTTTGAGAAATCAGTGGTACTCACTACTCGTAAGTACTTTATCAAAACGTTTTCAATTTTTTTAACGTACAGTATAATAGATAAGGGTGTCTGTTTATGTAGGTACATAAACAGACACCCTTATCACCTCACCTTCTTCATTTTTAAAGTTTCTCCCATATTTATGTCATTATCAAAACAACCACCAACCAAACCAACCCAATATACATTTTCAAACTCATACACAAATCACAGGCATAAACACAAATATTTACGCATTCTCGTTCAGACATCGCACATTCAATTAATTCATGTTTTCATTCAATTCTCTGACATAACCTAAACATCTGTATAAATACGTTTGACCTACTGACATATTTTCTACTCCGTCCGTGAGAAAACGGGAGGAATCTTTTTATTGCTGACTCCGAACATCTTTCTACACGTGACTGGAGAAAGTCCTTATAAAATTCCATGAGAATTCTCATGAAGTTCAATAAAAATGTTCCGTCTTGATTAAAAGGAACCAATTTGATTGTTATAATTGGCTACTTGACAACTAGTCAAATCAGCTACTCTTTATCGGACGTCAAAACATGCGCTTTGTATGAAGATTTGTACTAAATATTGAGTTGTGACGTCATCAACATTTTCATTACTTTTTTTATAGTTTATCTTGTTATTAAAAATTGTATTCAAGCTAAAAACTCAATGAAAATGGGAGTTTAGCGTTATTTTCTAACCCTTTTTTTATTGACTAGATAAAAATAAAATATATTGAATGTAGTCAAATACCCAATTGTGCTGTTGTAGTGTTAATCCATATAATTCGTTAGATGGCATTCTCTGAATTCTCACTTGTCAATTTGAGGATGTTGTTTTGCAAAATGATAGTAATGCTATTTTTGTAAGCTCAAATATATATTAGTAATGCTATGTTGGTAGGCTTTTCGGTGAACGAAAACATCGTGACATTCAATTTCGAGGCATGTATTGTACCCACTGTCCATTACAAGTGGCGACGGGCTCACTCTCAGTCACACTGGACAGTGTTTCGGTACTACTAGTGAAACGTGGATGTTCTGAGGTTTCAGAATATCTCTGACTACCCCCTCGGGGAATATAGTCGTGAGCATAAATGCTATGCTATGCTGTAAGCTCACTGGTTTAGTAATAAGTAATTATGGTATCGTTATTATATTAATATGTGAAAGCTTGTGAAGATATTATATGGATGATTGGATATGAATTTAATTATTTTCTTTATTAACACAGTCATATGATAAGTCAACGTAGACGAAATCGCGGGCAAAGTAAATAATAAAATCTAGGAAGAAAAATAACAAATATTTATGTTATGTTAAGAAACCTACGGCAGGACGGCATTTTATATGAATTCAATACTTATCATCTTTTACCAACACGAATAACAATAAAAAACAATTTTAGAAAAGAGCGTAGATTACGAGTCGCTAAATGATTAGTCTCTTAGAAGATCAACCATTATGTAGGTTTTTTTTTAATATCTCATAAAATAGGAACTTATTAGGAACGTTTAATTCAGTCACTCTTTTTAAATAAAAAACGAACAGCGTTTCATCCAAAAGAGAAATAACTTTAGCAGCTATATCTGAAATAAAATCCACAGGCAGAGCAAATGGCAATCATCAAAAAAACTTCCCTTTTCATAACGTTTAAGTACATTTATTTTTCGCGAACTTTGTCTTTTAAAGCAACTGAATTGCGCATAACGAGGGGACACCAAAATCATCTCCATAAAAGTTCTGGAATACATTCGTAGGATTGTCTCCGGGAAGTTTTCGGCGTCTCCTTTATTGTTTGCAAAGTTCTCAACTCCGAATGGCAAAGAAGCAGAGTCAATTCAAAGTAGTTGTGACCTCTTGGCGCCCAAACTGGGGCCCGTCTTTTGAAAACTCAAATTGTCAAATTTTTTTGTATTTTTTGTGACGCTAGAGTGTCTGTAATACTGTAAAGTTTTAGTTCTTTTAGTTTGTAACTGTTTGCGAAAAGAAAGTGGATTTGAAACAGTTATGCCGTACTGGCGCCCAAGCTAGAGTCTTACTTTTGAACTAGTTTTGTTCATTTTCAGAAACTCGACGGGTGTAATTATTGTTTAGTTTCTAATTTATTTGGTCTAGTTTTTAAGTAGTTTCTGTAAACTCTAGAAGCAGTATCTAAGTACCAATTTTTTTACAACAATTTTAACATAACAAAGAACAATTATGGCTACGGTAACATTTTTCGCACGTTCCTGACGCGTGTTTTGGTGTCGCGTTTTCGTTTTGGAAATTATCGTTATATTATTATTATTAAGATAACATCTTGTTTCTTATTTAATTTCTTTATATGCTTTGTTTATGTATATAATTTGAGTAGAGACTAAAATTTTATATTATTATTCTTTGTTACTTTTCTCATATAAGTGAATATATATTATTCTTTTGAGAAATACGACTCATTAACCGTAATTATTTTAACATTAGATCACCCAACTAAACACCACCCACCCACCCACCACCCATTTCACCCATCCATTTCCCATTTTGGCCTCTGAGTTTACTCAACAACCAATTGTCTTTTTTGTGTACCATCTTTAATTTTTCTTTACAAGTTAAGTACGTAGGTATGTGAGGGTATTAAAAACACTGTAGGAAATTCAGAGTAGCTGCATTTAACTTGTACTAATTGGTCGCACTCTAGTGCTCTTCACATAATTGGTAAGAGTTCTAAAAAGTTGGTCAATAAATAAATAAATAAATAAATAAATAACGCTCACAGGCACATACATTGTAATGATCCCAAGAAAGCACTATTTATAGGCTGTTTATTATGGAAACCATACAACAACGGCACAAACATATAAACATCCATGACCGAACCGGGATTCGAACCCAGGACCCTGGTTTGGCAGTCCGGCGGAAATCCCCCCACCGGTTTATTCCTGGCCTATTTATAAGAAAAGTCATTTCTATTACAAGATTCATCTCGTTTGGCCATTATTCCGTCCCTTTTCCACTTCGTTTAGCGCGATGGCCCGCGCATTATTCTCATTAACCGTAATTTGTTTCTCTTGCAATAACTGTTCTTGACTGTTATAATCTCATGGTACTTTTCTATAAGAATAGTTAGGTATACTATAGTAGTAGCAGAGCCTCTTTGGGTACTAATATTGTCAAAGAGCTTTATGGTCCATATCCTACCATAAGCTCTTTTAACAATATTACCCAAAGAGGCTCTGTTCGAATACCATATACAAATGTATTTTAGTTGTTAGGGTTCCGAAGTCAACAAGGAACCCTTATAGTTTCGCCATGTCCGTCCGTCTGTCTGTCCGTCTGTCCGCGGCTTAGCTCAGAGACGCTTAATACTAGAAAGCTGTAATTTGGCATATGTATACATATTTATGCCGGCTCGGTAGCACAGTCAGTAGTGAACCTGCCTGCTGTGTCGAGGGTCGCGGGTTCGAATCCCGTAAGGGACAAATATTTGTATGATGAATATGAATATTTGTACCCGAGTCATGGATGTTTGTATTTATATATGTATTCTATATCGTTGTCTAGTCATCATAATACAAGTCCAGGCTAGATTCTGGTACTTTAAATGTGACTAGATAATTTGTGTGACATTGTCCAAGATATTTATTGTTTATTTATTTATTTATCACGCCGACAAAGTGGTAAAATAAAATCTGGAAAAATTTTTTTTAGGGTACTTCCCCTACACGTGAAGTGGGGATGACATTTTTTTTTTCTCGTCTATCCCATGATGTGGGGTACCGTTGGATAGGTCTTTTAAAAATATTATGGGGTTTGGCAAAACCATTTTTCAATTTAGGCATCCGGCATTCACGGCAATAGCATATATAACGAACTTAAAAGGAAAACTATCACCGCTAAGTAGGCTTTACAAGTTTACGAGTAATAGTCGACCAAATAATAAAATGTACTTTTTAGACTTTATTAGCCGCTAAACCGTAGTATAAAACAAAAAGCCTCCTTCTAAATCCATATAATCCATATTATATTGTAACGGGCAACTACGGAACCCTACCCTGCGCGTGGTCCGACACGCACTTGGCCAGTTTTTTTTTTTACTCTAGCTTCTACAGTTCGATAAACAAACAGCTCTATAAACCTTTATTCCATTTTACCCAAAACTTCTCCAATTTATAACAAACTGACTACAACATTCATCTTTGTTAATTTATCTTTCCCTTTTGTTACAGGTAAATTTCCGGAATCAAAATTTTGAAGGAATATCTTTATTAAATTATGCAGATGGCTCTAACGAAGGCGCTTGTTTGATTTGGTAAAAAATTTAAGTAATAATAATTGGTAAATTTGAGTAGATATTTAGGCAGGCATTTATTTATGAAGTACCTATTTTGAATAACAGAAAAAGTAATTACTTGATAACTACAACAACAAATACAGAAAGTCTCTCCTTCTGGGATCCTAAAATGGATCAAACTCATACAAATAAAATGAGTGTTTTAGAAACTGATGTACACACGGCGACACATCAAGCTATACAAAACCAACATAAGCTGGCCGCGCGACGTTATATGCTACTCGACCTACGCGCGGCCAGCTTATTTGCGTAGCTTGTTGTGTCGCCGTGTGTACCATTTGTAACACCACTGGCATTTCGGTGAAGGAACACATCGTAAGGAAACCTACGTGCTTAATAATTTAGATTTTAAAGTGTACGCTCCTGTAAAACTAGACAATGAAGCCCAGTGGGCCTAGACTCTGGTATTCCTCTATAGGCCCTAGGGGAATACCATCATACGCAAAAATGTACCTAAATCGTTGGTTTTAATATCCATTATTACCCATTTGATGTATTTGTTATTAGTTTATCGAGGTCTGGCGATCGAAGAAATCCCAAGGGGCCAAATTACATTTTCGACCTTTCAAAGTTCGGTAACTTTCCCGCTTGGTGGACCACCGTGATCATTTCAGCTATATTATCATATTCGATCGATTACTTATTAATACAAAAGTCGTATACGATGAATTAAGATTAGTCATGTGTACGGAAAAGTATCATTAACCTTTAAACCAGTATAGTATTATTTGCTCTGTGACCACATACTCTACCCAAGAAGCTGAACAACTTTTACTATGGGAGCAAACCTGCCAGAGCAACAAAAAAATCTGCTGTTCCATACTAAACTGCAATAAATATTCAACTCAAATGTATGAAACAGATGATTATTTTTTTGCTCTGACAGGTTTACTCCCATAGTAAAAGTTCTTCAGCTTCTTGGGTAGAGTATGTGGTTTAAAGGTTAATGATACTTTACTTTTTATGTGTTATATTTATAACACATAAAAATATGATCTTTTATGTTAAATTAAATTCAATATTATATTTTATTCATTAAAATTTTTTCACGTATTTTTGGTTATCAATTTAACAGTTATATTTTTGAAGTTTAGTTGCTGAGATAAGTGGCTTTGACAGACAGACAGACGGAGACGAAAGTGATCTTAATAAGAGTTTCGATATTCCATTTTACATTACTGAACCCTAAAAATCCTTAAAAAAAAATTTCTTAAATAAAGATCACATTACCCTACATTTAGGGCCGATTTCGGCATACATTACTTGCTTTGTTTAAAACAGACCATATACAACGTGTTAATGAATTAACGCAAAACTAGAAAGTAGTTTGATTAGAATCGAGAGCAGAATCGAATTATCATGGTTTCAACATAGGTAATTTTTTCATTCGATTTGTAACACCACTGGCTTTCCGGTGAAGGAAAACATCGTGAGGAAACCTGCATGCTTCAATTTCGAGGCATGTATTGTACCTACTGTCCATTACAAGTGGCGACGGGCTCACTCCCCGTCACACTGGACGGAGTTTCGGTACTATTAGTGAAACGTAGATGTTCTGATGTTTCAGAATATCTCTGACTACCCCCTTGGGGAATATAGTCGTGAGCATATGCTTATGCTTAATTTTTTTCAAAATAATAAATAATTTGTTTGTAAAATTTAAAATTTACTGAACCCGATGTCAACCCACGACATGGGTACACTCACCCTACTAACTACCAAAACAAGATGATTAAAATGTATCCATGAGTACGTTAGCGCTTTCTTTCAGTGCTGAAATGATAACAAATCATTTTTGCCTCAAAACTTAAAATGCGAATATCTTTAAATTTTAACTATCAAAATAATGAAATCATTGTTTCAATCTAATTATTTTGTTAAAAATCTGTTGGGGTGTATGAGGTTTTGCGCTTATTCATAGTCGTAGAGAACAAATCCGGCAGTGTATGCCGAAATCGGCCATAAATGTAGGGTTTAAAAAAATTTACGCTGATTAGGTACTACTCAACTGCTCAAATTGCCAAGCTTTAAGTTATTGGACAGGCTTCTTAAACATCCTTCCTGATGCTAAAGACTGATCTAATTTCCGTAAAAAAAAATCGCCCTCTCTCGCCTTCCTAATCAATTTCATGTCACGCAAATAACATTATAGCTCCGAGCATTTTACGAAATACGAAACATGGAGGGTACACAAGGCTGGACTAAAAATCCATCGAAATGCGTACTCTTCCTAATGCTTGGCTGCCCCCAATCTTACAATTACGTGATAAAATTGAAGGCTTTTTTACTCAGTCAAATTCGTTTCACTAAAGCTCCCGAAATCTCTTGGGTGTCTTTCAGGGGCACGAAGCTTCCTTAATAGGCATCTGAATATATTCAGCTAAGTCATACCGTCCTCATGGATTCAGGATTCGTAATGAAATAGGTACAATATAATTTGTGAGAATTATGTGCTCAAAATTATCAACTAAAGATTTGAGTTCTTACATGTGCCCTACGCTTGCCCTACGTGACAAAAACCGGCTAAGAGCGAGTCAGACTCGCGCCCTGAGGGTTCCGTACAAACATAATTATGAAGGATAAACTTAACTTAGCAGCGTCAAAAAAATTGTTTTCTTCATAACTACAACATTTCTGTTTTTGGGTTACAGTTACAGATACCAAATTTCAATTCAATAGGTGCAAAAATGAGCGAATTATTGATATACAATAGATATTGATGGGGCATACAGACAGACTGACAGACAGAGTGGACGAAAGTATAAGGGTTCCTTATTTGAATAATGTACGCTTATAAACTACAAATTAACAATTTTTGGATTTATTTAGATTCCTTTACTTGTGTTGTGAGACTTAGCTTCTTTCCTAATCATGATTCTAGGCCAACACAGTGTGTTATTATAATTATAAGACACGAAAAAGAATTTTGGCGGCCGGCCCTGTAATTCGAGACCCAGACTTAGAGGTCCCGTACATGAATGAAACTTAGTAATACGTGTAGAGTGAAACAAAACTAACAAAAAAGTAAATTGGTTGTAACCTTTAAAAGTTGGGGGAAAGTTATTCTCCTTATGATACCTTTTGTAGCAAGTGTGTGAAAGTCATAATCTTTCTTATTAGATAGTCCATTCAATCTTCTACTGATTCATTAAGTTTGTTTTAATGAAAATTCACGATAACCGTATAATATTATGATAATGGAAGAAAACGAAATCACGAACTATCAGTTCAACCAAGCCAAATATATTCCGTAGCCACCAAAAATACCTCAGTGATAATATTATATGAAAATAGCTGTCGTGGTAGCGTTTGGCTACTGCTTTTTGGATGATTTGTCAATTTTACTAGTAATTTCTACTTTTGAATCCGGAGTTCTGGAGATGTGGAAGTTTTTTTTTAAAAATGCCTTAATTTTTTCTGTTTATAATAATTATGACCGCCGTCCTGAAGACCTTTTATTTTTCGTAAAAATGGCTGGGTCCAAATCTGCCCATCTTCTTTGCATCCTCTTTTTCGGCTACAAACGAGTGATAGGGTAATCCTAATTTTGTTGTAAGGATAACAGAAAGTGCGTCTATCTCTTATACTATTTTATCATGAACTGATTTCGAAGGCACGTTTTGTAATTTGCACGTTATGCAAAGATTGCAAAGGGCATATTTAATGATTTAAATCATTGATCTGATTAGCTAGTGTTCAATAATATTTACTCAGGAATTTAATTAACCAGGTAAATTATGTTTGATACACCGCATTTAAAATATAATATGCTCATGTTATTAGAAAACCGCAAATATTTATTTGATGTTCTGTAAAATTAGTTTGTGGTTATTTGAATAGGATAGTGCATTTCGAGTAACGTAATTATATGTGACCGCGTAGATAATGGATAACATTTTAGGATTACCTGCTATCTATACCTATAGGTAATTTGGATTAGGTTTCTGTTGCAGTGTTGTGGGAAAAATAATCTTTGGTTCACTACTTGACACCCTGTAAACAACACTGCAGTGCCAGCATCCTTCAATCCTGTAACTTACAAGTCTAACAATTGTAACTAACAACTCACTATTCGTATTCGTATTCGCCGAAGAGTAGAATCAATATATTCGTATTCGTATTCGTAAAAGTGGTATTCGTTGCATCACTACCTAAGGGTGCGTCCACATCTGACGAACGCGCCCCGAATGCGCAGCTCGCGAGCGGCGCGCGAACGGCGCGCGAACGGCGCGCGAACTGCGCAGTAGCGACACACAAGGAAAAAATGCACCCGCGTTCGCCAGAATCGAATGTGGACGCACCCTAAGGCTGTAAAAATAAATGCTGTTGGTACATACAAAGTTTGGTTGAACTCTTAATCACGGTAATTGTAGCGAATTAAATAAGGAAGTATAAAGTTCAAAGAGAAAAATTTAATCATGTAGGTAGCAATACCAACCAACAATTTTGTAGCCGGGCTATCTAGATCTTGTGATCTAGATAGCCCGGCTGCTATCAACAAAATTGTACTACTATCAAAGCCTTTTTCCAAAAACCCTAGTTCCCAAGCACTGTTTAAATAATTCAAAATTTCATGGAAACAAAATTGTTGGTTCAGCTCGATGTGAACTTTAAAAAGTAAAAATTATTTTACCCAAATTAAGGCCACTCGTACACTGTAAAGAGGATCAGCCAACCCCTCAAAAAACCACAAGCAAATTCAACGCCGAAAAGTAAAAAACCGACGAAAAAGAAAGTGATTGTTTCAAAGTAACGCTCAGTTTCGAGCCATAGAATAGAACCGTGGGCGTAACGCCTTTGATTTACGACTAAAAGATTGCGTCATAAATCATAGTACACCCCCCACCCCCTGACACCTACCGTCGGAAAAATTATATAGAAAAAAAAATAAAACGGACCGTCAGACAAGTATTTACGATGGAAACGTCCAACAATTCCAACACGTTATTAATTAATCCGTCTAATTAAAATTAATTGTGCTCTTAAGAAAGGAAAATAATTTTTCCGGATATTTTGCTGGAATTATATATTTAAGGAAGGTTTATTAGGGGAAAGTTTACCGTTCCCCTTTTTACCTGATTCTGAACATAACACTTTTCTCTATTAGGGTTCAAATTCTAATCACGCGATGGAGGCAATTTTCTATTCCTTCCTAAAAATCAAAATTCCAAATCTATACTTTTCATCTACATTTTTAGAGCCATAATCTGAAAACTGTCCGTGTGGTGTCGGCTAAGAATAGGATAATCCCATTTCCTCCCGTGGGTGTCGTAAAAGGCGACTAAGGGATCTACCGGAGGATGGGTAGTAGCATTCTCTGAGTACACACATTCAATCCAACTGCGGTCGCCAACCCGCCTGCCAACGTGACGATTATGGCAAATCCCCCCATTTTGGGAGAGGCCTATATTCAGCAGTGGACGTCTATCGGCTGATATGATGAATCTAAAAACCAATTATAATAATTTTTTTATAGATTCTTCTCTACCTATATTTAAAAACAAACAATAGCTCCTTGTTTAATAGTGTAGGATTTGTAAGCACTGCGAAGCGGATCCTTTCCTATCAATAATCTGGAATCTTTCCAAAAGTTGACAAAGTAAATAATCGCTTCCTTAGACTCAAGTTTTCGATCAATTATCCGCTAGGAGATTCTCAAAGAAAATGTTTTTATACAGTTAAAATATTCGATTAAAATTTCCGAAAATTGCGTTCGCAGTTTATGAACTAATGTAATATTATATCTATGGAAATCACGAGTTTGCTCACCTCAACTGACTATATAAGATGAGGTAAGCATCAATTTTCACATGACGATTCAAGCAGTGGCTTGTATTATAGTAATATAATTTTAATTTCTATAAAATATTTTTTCACCTCACAAGCTCGGAAAGATTCTGTTTATCATTCGAAATCTGAGTGCAAAAGTGCATTTTATCCGCTAGCGTGGAAAGAGTTTTTAAAATTCGAGTCTTTCTATTCAATAAAGAAAAACAGCCTAAACAAGTTTTTTTTTCATGCTGTTTAAGTGCTGGCCAGTGCGATTATTCTAAAAATGAGGTTCGCGCATTGATATTTTCCTCGCTGTAGTTAGGTGAAAAGTTGTGTGTTTCGCTCGGCAGCAAAGTTATTCTGCGTCTCATACTTTTGTAACCTTCGCTCCGCTCAGGATTCTATATTTGATACTCGCTTCGCTCGTGGTTCAATCCTAGAATCCTTCGGTTGCTCAGGTTTCAATCAAGTACTCGCGCCAAAAAGCAACTTTGCAGCCTTGCATAACAAATAACGATTATTTTATTAAGAATAAATAGGAAATGTAGTCTCTGTCGGAACTATCGCAGCAAAGCGATAATTCTACAGAGATAAAATGTCTTTGTTTCTCGGTTTTCGGAACTTTCTCGGAAGGAAAAAATATGAAATGTTCCGGACATCCTTTAGAGAAGGATTTCAAAGAATATTTAGTACTTAATTATTTTTATAAAACTTTTTATACTTTGTTAATTACTTTCAGATACTTAAAGAAAACTTACTTAAAGAAATGTATTATAAACATTTTTACCGATTAAATACATAAAATAGTAATAACTAATAACTAGCCAGTTGCCTCAAGGTAGACAGTTGCTCAGTTGCTGTCAAGCTGGCTTAATTTGACAGTCAGTCAGATGTGCCCTCTTGTGGGGCAAAACAAGCAAGTAATAAATGAAGATGGTTACTCACCAATAGCGGTAGTAACTATTAAATAATCTGTGCCAATAGTGAAATGTTTTAGTCGAAATCCAATTTAAAATCTCAGGAAGCAAATCGACCAGGATTACTAAACCAAAAAGCGATCGAAAAACTGGTATAAACCAATGTAATTCTCTAAAATCCGACAACGGCAGTCTTGACCTAATTTGTAGCGTGCAAGCCGGAGCGGAGGCCGACCAGCTATTTCCCGGGCTATTTGGCACAAATGCTGCCCCAAACCCCGGCTAAGGCTTACGACATCTAATTCCGGCAAAAAAGGGGATTTCTATAACTTTGCATTCGAGTAATTCAACGAACGTAATGTAATAAAAGAAGCGTATAACGAAACGTGCCCCAGAAAAGTTATCGCGAAGGCAAAGTGAAATCAAGCACATGACACGCGTCCCCGGCGACAGAGTGGTTAAATGAACCATGTGCTATCCGAGATCCTTTCGAATAGTTGATAATCTTATCCAAAGAGTAAGTTTTCCATTTCGTCTTCAATCGTTATAGGTATTTTGTTAGTTCGATTAGTCAGAAGTCTCGAGTTGGTCGTCTGTTTGATTGAGTTCGTTTGTCTTCAGCGATTACTTTTGATAATAGGCCTTTCGAGAAAATAAAGTTTGCTAAGAAGTTTTAAACCAAATCATCGCTTCTATCGACGCGTTTACCTATTATCCGTCGATTTACTTCACTGCATTCATATAAATTAATCTTTATGACATTTAAGACCCCATAAAATCAAATTAACCTCTCGTTCAGTTTAGTTATAAATAGTTTATTATTCCTGACACAATAGATTATTATTGGTTAAAAAAATGTACAGGACAAAATCATACGACAATGTATAAGCCGTTCTCAAGAACTAACTAGTCATAAGTAAGTAATGCAATCAGCTGCATTTTATAGTACAGTTAAGGCAGATGAGAATTACTAATAAAAATCAGAAGTAAACGTTAGGTTAGGTTAACTTAAACAAAGTGGCCCCATGTCGGGCGCCAACGCGACCGGAACAGTCGCTCTCTGGTGCTCGCTTCAACGCGTTTATGTGTTATTCTCGTTCTATCGGACACAAGCTGATCGCCAAATTGCCAGATATCATTGAGAACTTACTTTCAGGTCATATTTGATATTCTATTCAAAATTATCTTCTAATAGAACAGTTTTATTATTTCATGCTATGATTTGTGATATACCCAACTCCTTTCCTTCCTCAAAAATATTAGTGATTATAAACATGTCCACATGTCCTTTCCTTCCATTCCTTCTTCATGTTTACTAATGTCTACGGAATTAATATACATTTGTATTTGGTAGTCATTTTCACTAGTTCGGCGTTGAGGTAAACATCTTGGGAAACGTGCATGTTCACGAAAAAAGAAAAATCTTTTCTGCATTTGAACATTTTTTAAAGGACAAGACATGGAGAAGATCCGTTTAAGCCGAAGAAGCCAAAAAGATGAATATTATAATAGTGCCTTCTATGGGTACGAATAAGCCTAGAGCTAGCCCCAGCCTACACTGAGGATTAATGAGAAAGAAGAATAATTTTTGTATGATAATTTGAGCTCTAGTAAACGGAACTAAAAGTTTTCAAACGAACAGTAAATTGAATTCGCCGATACACTAGCTAGACTAACTCCTTGCAACAAGAAACTAAAGGACATAATTTCCATTTAAACGTTAATACAAACTATCACACAGGTACCAAAGGAAGATAAACCCACTCCTTGGAAGCTAACGATGTTACATTATCCAGGCCTCCCTGGGGTACTGATCGGCCAAATGAGAAGGAAACTACACATTAAACTTTAAGGGAAGGGTATTTATCCCGAATACGTTAATATATTGTTAATGTTTGTTCAGTAAGTACCTACATAGTGAAGAAGTTTGTGGTAATGAGAAAACGTGGTACCTAGTATTGTATTTATTATTGAAACATGTTTGTTTTCAGTTTAGTTAATTTCAATTGGCTTTCGGGTGAATGAAGACATGCTTAGGAAATCAATACGCTTAAGTTTGGATTTGTTTTGTCACTACTCTCTTCCAGCCATATTTGGGGTATTTTATCTATTTCAAAATTACTGCTTCGATTTTTGCAATGCGATGCGACGTCGCAGTTATGTGTGGGAGCCCTTATACCTACTAGGCAGGGTAGACTGGTAAAGGTGAAAAAAGCAAGCCACATGCCATCACGAATGCCCAGCGCAGACTGAGCCAACTATACAGTTATATGCCTCAATAAGCTATACAATAACAAAAGAAAGCAGCAGCGTGAAAGATGGAACAGTAAATATGAAAAGCATCGTAAAAGTAATAAGTCCATCTGTAGAAATAGCCAATGGATGTAGTTAAAATCAGAACAAAGTTGGGACAACATTAAGCCGGCGACGACGGCGGATCTCTTGGCTGCATTTAATGCAACTTTTCCGCGACTATTGTCGCGCCAGCTGTAGTTCACGATCCACCGAGATAGTTCACTATCTCTGATTTATAGTTCCACTGTGATAAGTAGCCATAAAGTTTGTTTAGATCGTTAATCTTTAGATCTTGAGCGTGAAGCAACAACTGCAACATTTGTACTGTTAGAGATAAGTTTTAAAGAGGTCTTTAGTGCCGCTTACAATTTTCATTCGAATACTCTGATCTAAAGATTGAGGACATCAATGTTCCCATGGCAACAACGTGATTCACTAAGCGCAAACATCGTCACAACCTTAAATTTTTCGTTGACACATCGGCGAGCTGACAATTAGGTATTCTTATCTTATCTTATCTTGTTGTGGGGGCTGGCAAGCCAGCAACACTTCGACCCAGTGGGATCTTTTGTGTTAGCCCCAATACTTTTTACTTTCTTCACCCTTCAAATACATGGTCAATGAAGGAGGCAATACTATTGAGGGGAAGAAGCCTAAGATCTCCTGGTTTTGGATATCCATCACCGAGGAGGCACATGCGTTTTGCCGCCAAGACATCATAGTCACAGAGAATGTGCTCCATGGTCTCCTCATCCTCTCCGCACGCTCGGCAGCTGGGATGCAGGGTGAGTTTCATTTTGTGCATCATCGTGCCTGTGGCGTAGTGCCCAGTGAGGGCTCCGACGATGGCACGAGCCTTGCTCCTGCTGTTGTTCAGTATGAACTTTGTGACACGAGTCGTTACGTTGCTGATAAATTAGGTATTCACTATGGTTATATCATGTGTCAAACTCATATAAAAACTTCGACTATCTGAAGGATGTAAGAAGGATGTTACATTTGTGAGCTCGTCGATGTTTTTCTCAGCGATGTGACGCTTAGTTAATTATTATAATACCTAACTCTTATTTTCTACAACATATCAATTAAACCAAAACTGATATCTACTAAGGAGTGGAAAAATAAAAAAAAACGGTTTCGTATTTTTCAAAAAATGTTATTGATATCAAAATGGCAAGTTTTAAACTAATAACAGAAAAAAACAGTAACAGATATTATAAAAATAACGAAAAAGAAGTTTGGCGGACGGCCATGTAATTTGAGACCCAGACTTAGAGGTCCCATACATGAATGAAACTTAGTAATACGTGTAGAGTGAAACAAAACTAACAAAAAAGTAAATTGGTTGTAGCCTGTAGAAGTTGGGGCAAAGGTATTTCTCCTTATGATACCTTTTGTATCAAGTGTGTGAAATAATCTTTCTTATTAGATAGTCCACTCAATCTTTTACGCATTCATTGTGTTTATTTTAATGAAAATTCACGATAACGGTATAATATTATGATAATAGAAGAAAACGAAATCATACACACTATTAGTTCAACCAAGCCAAATACGTTCCGGAACGACCAAAAAATAACTCAGTGATAATATTCGATGAAAATAGCTGTCGTGGTTGCGTTTTGCTACTGCTTTTTGGATGATTTGTCTATTTTACTAGTTTTTTCTACTTTTGAATACGGACTTCTGTAGATGTGGAAGATTTTTAAAAAAATGACTTAATTTTCTGTTTATAATAATTATGAACGCCGTCCTGAATGGCTTTTAGTTTTCGTAAAAAATGACTGGGTCCAAATGTGCCATTCTTCTTTAAATTCGTCGAACACAACTATGGCATCGTCTAATTCAAAATCGAAACGAATTTGATTACGTTTCGTCTTTGACGATCACTCTGATCGCTCATGCCGTGATAGTAACAGTTTCAAACATGAAACATGTCTGAAGCGGCGTGGCGTGATACAAGTCGACCTCAAGAAGACTTGCCTACTGCCTGACTTGATAAACCGCAGCCAAAATTCCATCATTCACAATACAGACGTGTTCCAACAATTCCATTAGACCTTTCCTCGCATTCGTACGACACATACAAAACAAAATGTCACAATAATATCACGAGGAAGTAAATGTTCGCTGTGGATGGAGGCTCCAGCCGAGTTGTACCGGCGCTTCGGTCGTTAGGCCACGTAATTGCACCCTCACGCCAATTAGCTCCCATAACGTCTTCATGACGGCTCAAAAAACGTTTTTAGCGTTATCAGCAGCTATTCTGAACACTTTATGTGTATATTTTGGCGTGAGCTTTTGCCTGCGGAAAGGTATTTTGTGTAGAATATTTTAGAGGTGAAATGTTATTTCATTTGTTCGGTTTTTACGACAAAATAAATGGTGATGCTTACAAAGACTGTTTAAGTATTCGATACACACTTTTTAGATTAAAATTATGAGGTGAGAACATTTTGTAAATTCATATTTTCAAAATGTCACAAATACAAATACAAAATCATTTATTTGTGATACACAGGTATAAATTATGGTACATGCATTTTTTAGTGTCACTGTGATCTGCCATAGGGCTTACAAATTTAGGTACCTAATTATAAATTTGATGGTACATGCATTTTTTAGTGTCACTGTGATCTGCCATAGGGCTTACAAATTTAGGAACCTAATTATAAATTTATGAAATATAAATGATAATGACAGAAACAGAATCAGTTATTAGCGATAATGCATAAACCTAACACAAGTTTATAAACATAATTAGAACAATGATTTTTGCATTTTGATGATTATTAATGTCAATAAAATAAAATAAAATAAAATATTATGTCAAAGGTAATTGTGTGTCATGTAATCTACACAATTTCAAAACTGCAACAGAAGTGCGTTCAAACATTGAAAACATTCACAAAATTATACAGAAAATGTTCCATGAATTATCGTAGGATTATTCTTACGATATCGTTAATTCTTGGAACTTGATCCATTGAATACGGTATAGAATTATAGGTAAACTACGATATTGCAATTGATTCCAAAGTGTTAACAAGTATCACAACTCATGGGTGTGTGCTAGTCTGAGACGAACGTTACACAAAAATAAAATAATACACGCACATAAAGATTTATAGCATGACATTCTATCGACTTGATAAAAGAAGAATAAATACACGGATTTGTTGCTCGACTAACGGTGTCACTAATTATCAATATGACCGCTGCTGGCCAATCTCTAAGAAATGTTACGTATCATTTCGTATAACAGACTAAAAGAAAAATACAGTGTATAACAATACATGAGCCCGCAATTGATACTCAACATGACTGTATGCCTTTGTCGTGTTCTCGTAATATGTTATACCGTCGCTCGTTAGCCGATGTCCCGAACTGACCTACATGTGTACAGACTGGTTCTGTTGTTGAATTTGACCTCTATTGTATTAGCTATATTTTATAGATGATATTTTGTTGTATGTCAGTTACATATTTTGTTCACTTATCGATTTTGGAGAAACGGTTTTCTTTGCGCATTTGTAAGAATAGGGCCTCGCTCGACTAACCTTAGCCCTTTAGTGAACCGTAAACATGAGCTTAGACATTGCACTTTGGATGCTAATGACTTCAATTTCACCCTGTAAGAGAAACTAAAGTGGCAATGGGCTGGGCACATTTCTGCACCCAATTTTCGGGTACCGGAAAGTTCAGCTTGGGTAAGGCGAAGGTGGACCCACGACCTGGAGAAGGCGGCGGGATTCCGTTGGATGAGGGCAGATGTGACGACCCTTGGGGAAGGCCTATGTCCGGCAGTGAACGTTTATCGGCTGAGATGATGATGATGATATTAAACTTGCATGCGCTATGATGTTCTGTATTTTGCACAAATTGTTATCAGTTACTGCCTTTTCCGCCTCGTTATTACTATTGATAGTACTGCAACGAGTTCGTAGCTTCGTAATGGAGACCTGTCGATATTAGCAACATTTGGCACCAACATTCAGTCAATAGTTTAGTGCTGATAATTTCGTTTGTTTATTTACTAACATTATACTTATTCCTTCCTATTACAGCCGACCGACTTTAGAATATGACATGAACCTAACTAACCAGTTCTCCTAGGAGAAAGGTAACCCTTTAGAAATCGCGATTCCGCTGTGATATCGCAGCGATTCCACGGCGATATCGCCGCGATATTTCTGGGATCAATCAGTGTTTGCTGCAGAACCGCAACGATATCGCGCCGACAACGTTTACTAGACATCGCGGCGATTCAGTTGCGACGTCGCAGCGGTGCAGTTGCGAAATCGTCTACGCTCGAAATGCGATATGGCTCTATATTTAAAATGATGTAATTAATAAAGAGTACCCCAAGGTTATATTCTGGGCCCTAAAACATTACAAGCAGACGGATAACGTTCCTCGAATTACTCGTTAAACCAACTGTAATTGTAATTCATAGCATTGCTACAATTTGAATTGTTACTTCACAAAACTTAGCGACTCCACTGAAATTAATGTCTCGTGATCTGAATCTAAATAAATTGCGTGACTTGGTTAAGATGAGGTTTGAGATGTTTAGCAGCTACCATAGTGGACACAATTCTGTACATTCTAAAACCATGTAAATTAATGTTTTAAAGTATGTACCGCAGACTAAGAAACATTTATGAAAAAGTTTATACCTTAATATGCTGAAGGTTTTTTTCAGATGGTCAGACCATCAAACTGAACAAATTTCTCTGTGACCAATTTGACCAACCAACATCGAAATCGCGATTTTTTTTTAAAAATATGATCTGCTAAAAATAATACTGACCTGGTTCTAAAAGTAAGAATAAACTTCTCGCGTCTCTCCCCTCTCCTTTGTTTTGATACAACCTCCACACATTATACCCATACGTACTTAAGGCATCTACACAAATTGTTGGCAACATAAAATGACACAATAATGTTTTCACGCAATAAAATGGGAGTGTCTACTCTCCTTCCTTCCTCTTTTCCCTTTTTATTTTCAAAACCTAAATTTCGTTTTGGATTTGGCATTTTGAGAAGTTGTCTTTACGAGAAGTTGGCATTATAATGTGTTTTTAGCGAGCGATTGGCTTTTTGCGTAGTTGGCATTATGAGCTGATACTTGAACTTCGAACGTCCAAACCTTCGAAGCTTTACATTCTCACGAGTATTTTCGCTTGGCCCAACGCAAGAAGAAGAGAGTGCTTATGTGCACTGTCTTCTTCTTGCGTTGGGCAGTTATATTATACTGCCAGTTGTATAAAATAAAATAAATAATAAATAAAATTGTTTTTATTTTCACCACCACAAACTATTACGATGATACGATACGATATGATACGATATTACCCAGTCCAGCCGTCCACCCAAACGAAGGGGGGGAATAAACGAAGAAGGGCATTAAGGGACCATGGCTCCCTCCAAATATGGGAGTTAAATGACTGTTTTATAATATTTCGAATTTAAACACACATAAGACGTGTGTACGCAGCTTCAAAGCTTTGTTTTTGTTAGTCGTACCGCTCGTGCGTGTATCGTTAGCGGTACCCTCGTAAGATCACATCACAACCTACATACATCGTTGAATATGCAACACCTTTCGAGACACCCGTGGCGTTCGGTCATTATCCCCTTAATATTCCCTTAACGCCGCGGATTTCCATTAAACTTTGCACATTTTAAACAGTTGCCTTTTGCGCCCACTTCAAAATTCATCGCATATTTAAAGGTCTCTCAAAGAGCTTTGTTTAACTTTTTGAGCCGCTTTAAGCGACGACGGGTGCATAGCAAATCGTGTTTTACTAGCAACTAATGAAAACAGTGCTTCGAGCTTCGGCAACTTTCGTTAACGAGTGTTTTAAAGTGAGATAGGATTAGAGTGACATTGTAAATCTGTTGTTGTTGTGCTGAAATACTACGATATGTAAAATGATACTCAGAGGAACTTTCGGTCATATTCCCGTTGTTGGAGATGACCGGTTTGAATCATTTTGTTCGAACAACGATTTACCTTTTTAACCCCCAACGCAAAAAGAGGGATCCTATTAACCCCCGACGCAAAAAGAGGGGTGTAAAAGTTTAACGCCTATGTTGGTCTGTCTGTCGGTCTGTCTGTCTGTGGCATCGTAGCTCCCGAACGGGTGGACCGATTGCGATGCGGCTTTTTTTAATAGAAAACTAATTTTTGCATGTTCTTAGACTTAGACTAGATAGTTCTTATGTTGAATGAAAATTGGTTCAGCAATTTAAAGTAACTTTTAATCTACTTTTTAACTCTCTTTAAGATATTTTAGTTCAATTAGTGTGTCAGGGACCGCTAGTGATTTAAAAAAATCTATGGTCATTTCATTGCGGTCTTAGAAGCATTAATTGACCTAAAATGTCTTAAAGTAGATCATACATAATTTGCTTACATCATAAATATAAGGTGACCTAATTATTTTTTACTTTTTAAATGTTTGTTTTTGGCGCTCTGGGGGTTTTTAAATTTGTAATTGTTTAAAGGAGCTGATCTAGCTATCTATGTTCCCTTTTAAGTGAAGTTTAGATGCATAGACGAATCCTGATAAATAATTTAGATTTAACACCTACATTTTAACGACATGGGTTGACGACATCTGGAAAGTATTGGCAAGACCTGGATGCGACTGGCACGGGACCGAGAAGAATGGCAAAATAAGGAGGAGGCTTATGCCCTGCAGTGGGTGGATACGGGCTGAAAATGATGATGATGATTTTAACGAAAAAGCTTTTAACACTAATCTCCAAAATAAACATTTCAAACCAATAGTCATTTAAATTTTAATATCATCCTTAAACGTTATCCTAACCCATCTGTATAACCATTGTAACCTAATCTATGTTCCACTTAAGCCTTTGTCAGAAGTCCTATACCCGCAAGTTAAAGACGAAAGTGACTAGATTCTCGGGACATCTTTATGTGAAATGGACCTCTCTCCATTATCGAGAGGCTTTCCTCCTATTTCTAACCCTTCTGCGTAGATATTAGCAATAAATCATTAACTAATTGGCTGCTCAAAGCGATCCGAAGGTTGCCGATTTGAGGTTCAACCGAAATGAGGAAAGGTGCTACCTGGTGTTACGTAATCAGCAAATGTCGTTATCAGAGTGAGCAATTTCATAGAAATATTAGGGTTGACATGACAGGTACAAGTACCTAATGTAATTTACTACAGAAAACAATAGGGTATTGAGCCCTAATCCAAAAAAAATTAACAATCAATATATAAACAAACGAGCTTTTACCCGCGACTTCGTCCGCATCAATTATATACCAGACTAGCGGCCCGTCCCGGCTTCGCACGGGTGGACGTCTAATCTTTTCTAGCAATAAATATAGCCTATGTTACTCAGGGTGAATGCAGCTTTCTAATGGTGAAAGAATTTTTTAAATCGGCCCAGTACTTTTTGAGCCTATTCATTACAAACATACAAACATACAAAAATAGGTACAAATCATTCCTCTTTATAATATTAGTGTAGATTTTAAGTCAGATTATAAACTATCAATCAAAAAAAGTTTCATCAAAATCGGTTCAGTAGTTTTTGCGTGATACTCGAACAAACAAACACCCAAACAAACAAACAGACAGACAAAAAATCCAAAAATTGGTGATTTGGAATCAGGGGCAGGTAAAAACCATGTCGTAATTTTTTTTTTGTAAATATCTTCAATGTACAGACACATTTCTGTTACAGTTTTATAATAGTTTAGATGGAAATTATTGCTAAAACGTGTTGATTACGCCCTCTCAAATAAACGAGCAGAAACATGATGATGATGATGGCGTATAAAAAGAAGTAGGTATTACGATAAATTGATTTAATATGTGATTTTGCGAATCATGTCAGAGATATACGATACAAAACATATCAATTACCGTAGTATTCTTTGTACGTTAAGTCATCAGGTTTAACCATAAAATGTTTTGTAGATTTAGAAATAAACAATCCAAAGTTTAAACTTTCAGCAAAGAACAATAAAGTTATACAGAAACTAAACGTCTATAGGTAAAAGTCAACAAAAGGCGAGATCAAAAACCGTCAGAGATCGTTAACAATCTGTTTACAAAACACCCCCCACTCTGGTCTCCCCATAGAGTAATAAGAGATGGCATATCGGCTTGTTTCTATAGAAAATGTTGTCGCCGACAAAGGGGGTGAAAAACGGGTGAGGGGAGGGTTAACATTTAAAATACGCTACTTCCCGCTAGATGTGTATGATATGACGTCAGGCCCAGTTGAGTATCTGTGCGCAGTTTGATACAACATCTCTACCCCAGGGGAGCGCGTTATTTTCTCTATGGGTCTCCCACCCACCCCCACCACTTATCTGTCACTTGGAAACCATCTCGCTTTTGACAGTGCGCCGTTTGTTGGGACATAAACTGCCTTTTTAAAGAATTCCATAGAGCAGCGGTTCTCAATCTTTTTTTGGTGACGGAACCCTTTGGGAAAGCGAAATACTTGACGAAACCCTACAATAAAACAGTATAGTTTTTAAAAGTGTGTTCTTCAGTCCAGTCTATTGCGGTAAAGCATTGGATATTCATCACGGATTCTGGACCAAAAATCGTTGAAAGGCGTCGTTTTGAACAGTGACTCTATACTTGTGTCTGATGACATTTCTAAAAGAGATTCATATATCTCGTTTGCATACTTTCATCCAGACAGAGGTGTTTTTAATTTTTCCTATATTATTAACACTATTAATTACGGAACCCTAGCGGAACCCCTACAGGGGTATTGCGGAACCCTTGGGTTCTGACTGTCATAGAGTATCATTAAAAAGACTAGCTGTGTCGACTACGTATATGGGCAAACCAATGAAATACGTAGGGGTAACTACATATTTCAGTTAATTTTCATATTTTTGAAAACTTAATTTTTCACCTCTTCTACTCTTCTTTCAATTCTTCTCTCTTCCTTCTTCTGAAGTGGACTCTAATCCTTCCATTGGGTTCATAGTTTTAAAGTGATGTGTGCACTGACAGAAAAAAATTCCAAACATAGTTGATGCACTTCTCCTTAATCCAAACTTTTGCAGACATTTTCAATGGACACGCAACCGTTTTATCAATATGCGTATAAAGACTTTATTTAAATAACATTATTCCACGTTCAATATTGTATTATTACTCTACAGGGCAAAGGCCTCTCGAATAGATAAGTATGAGATCTCTCTCATATGTGGATCATACTCATACTACAGCTCGTGGATCTAGTGCGAACTTAGTTGGAGGTTATACAGGGTGTTAGGTAGGGTTGCCAACCGTCCCGCGAGAGGCGGGACGTCCCGTTTTTAGACCCTTAGAGGATGCTTCCCGCGATAGATGTGTGCGGGACGCCTATTGTCCCGTTTTCTGGCTAACCTTTCCAGCAGAAGTATTTGTGAGCTCCGTTGACTCAGAAGAAGTGATTTAAAACTATATTAAGTTTCTTTTCTAATTTATGCAGTCTTTTTTCCAAGATATTGTCCAAGATATTTTTTAAATGCCAGAGTTCATAGGTAGGCACATGTATTCTTCTTCTTTTAATTCTAATTTCGTGTCAGCATGAGCCATCATATCGCAAGACAAATTACTCATGCTGTTTGTAAAGATTAGCTAGTCAGCAATGGCAGTATCGAGGCTGACTGTCCAGGATGCGCCTGACGAACTCAAATTTCTTCAAACTGTTCTTTCCTTGCACCCCTTTGTAGTAACTTTTATGTTTGTAAAATCATACAAAATAAAAGGCAATAAATTTTTATTTGTATTCTTTGCCTCATTGTTTTTCGCGTTATACTAGTTGGGTCCCGCTTTTTTGAGCCACGTCCCGCCCCTTGATTGTAAATTTCCCGCTAATCTGTGCACCAGGGTTGGCAACCCTAGTGTTAGGGTAAACAGTAAGGGGTGATTGTACCCATAATACTGACCAACTTTCCCTAAGAACCTATATATGAAATTCGCAAAAAAAAATTGGACTTTCCATTATAAATGCAATCGAATATTCTATAGGTTTGTTAGGGAAAGTTGTTCAGTATCATGGGTACAATCACCCCTTATAGTAATGCAACTGCTTACCCTAACACCAGGTACTGTAGCGGTCAACTTGGTCAGAGAATGTTCAAACAGCTTTAATATGCCTTTGACCTGACTTGACAAATAGGCGCACCGTCATCGAACGGATCTATCAGGTACCAATGCTTAGCGCGCCTTACGAGCCACGGAGGCGCTCGAGATTAAATACTACTAAAACGGTAACATATGCAAAAACTAACTGGACCTAGCGTTGCTTAACTTTTGTGATCGATTTCAATACTAAAACTTCACTACGTCATCGATTTGGAATTCACTGCCTTTTCTACACTAATATTATAAAGAGGAAAGATTTGTACCTATTTTTGTATGTTTGTATGTTTGTAATGAATAGGCTCAAAAAGTACTGGGCCGATTTAAAAAATTCTTTCACCATTAGAAAGCTGCATTCACCCTGAGTAACATAGGCTATATTTATTGCTAGAAAAGATTAGACGTCCACCCGTGCGAAGCCGGGACGGGCCGCTAGTTAAGAATAAAAAAGTAGGTATTTGTGAGCCAGTTAGATTACTTACTCGTACATAGTTACGTTAGTAATGGCACGACGTTTATATCGGATAGTTCGAGAATAGTATATAGCCACAATTACACTTAATCACGAACCCCTACATTATATTTGTCTATCCCAATATCATAAACCTCTATAACTACATATACTAGCAATATATAACATAGTTATTACGTACATACTCGTACCGATCTCCTTTATAGTCCCACTTGGGCTGTTCAAATTGGTACACCAGCCGAACTTGCTTGTCATTACATCGACAATAACGTTCTGATAGCTTCACAATTTCCATCCTTAGTAGTCTTGTCTGAACAATGATATTTAAGTCCCTAGTCCCTACTTGGTTATTCTGAACAAGTAGGGTTCCTTGTAGTGTACGGAATGGTTCATAATGGAACTCTGTTGCGCTCGCTTTTCTGTCTGAATATCTATCGTTATAAGAATGCGACTTGTGAATGAAAATGTGATATACTTACTTCAATGCATGTTCCTGTCCAACTTCCTGGATGCTTGGATAATGTTTTTTTATGTATGTACCTAGTGTTTTCTGGGCAACAAGTTAACCATCTTAATTGATGGTATTTTGAAACGTAATTCCTTCTTTTCTCACTGTAAGTTTATACAGAATCTTTCTAAAATAACTCGTAACACAAAAATCCACGCTAATGAAACCAGTAATCCCAAAAATGTCAGTCGAGTAGCTTAGCAGTTGTGTATGGGCGATTTAGATGTATGTTGTACACCATTAATTAATTCATTAATTAAATTGGTTCCTAGTTGTTGTAAAGATGCTGAACACCCCAAAGGTATTACGGTCGTGGGATTATATTTGTATGAGGATAATACCGCATATAATAAACAGATGAAAACAAAAGCGATTCCACAAGTCTAAGTTTTTGTTTAGCCTTAGCAAAATTCACCAACTGGCAAAACCACGGACAAGAAAAGTTGCCTAACCTAGTTATAAAGGCGCTCCATATTGTCATCTGATAAAGATAAACTACGTGTACGGAACCCTTTGTACACGAGCCGGACTTTGTACTTGGCCGGTCTGTTCAACTTTAGTTTTAATGTAATAAGATAATATGAAAATGAGGGCATTCTGATAGTACTCTACGCTTATCGGTTGAGAGCAATCGGTTGGGATATTAGACTTTATTGCTTAGGAAATAGGATAGCGAAACAAAATCCAGACAGTGCAAGCAGATTTTATAGCAATATGCATTTTTCCTTTGAGCAGCATCAAATATATCGAGCCTTTTCTGGAAGAACATCGTAAGCGCCCAAAATTTCAAAATGTGATTTTTACTTAACCTCTAGAACAGATGTTTAAAAATGTACAGCTGTTAGTTAAAAACTATTCCTCTAAATAATAGAAAATATCACACATAACATTTTTTAAAAATATCAAGTAAATAAGACCATTCACGATGTATAAGATATATAGAAAAAACCTCGTCCTGTAAAAAAACTTAATTGTCGCTTACGATGTTCTTCCCAAAAAGGCTCGATATTTTGATCGCGATATTGAAAGTCGAAACCCTAAGGCGCTGTCCTATTGCCATCGCTCGCGCGATCATGCGTTCGTCCGACGAAAATCATTGTGCCACTGTGCGTTTAAACATACTTATATCTGCGGAATATCCTATAGAAGGTCGTGCTATCATGAGATGCGATCGAATTGTTCTATTTTTATTCAGATATAAGTATGTTTAAACGCACAGTGTCACAATGATTTTCGTCGAACGAACGCATGATCGCGCGAGCGATGGCAATAGGACAGCGCCATAGACGAATTAACTTAAAAGGCAAGGCATCGAATACCAATAAATGTTTTCATACGAAGAGATTCAGCAATGATTGAAGGGGTAATACTGGGGGTGAGGCAAGGTACGGTACTTACACAGGGTGTGAGGGTAAACAGTTGCATTACTTTAAGGGGTTATTCTTCTTATCGTGTGGGCAGAGCCCTGGTGTCAGAGTTTTTTCAGACCGCCTTACGGCCTTTGACGTGGTTTTTATGTAACGACTACTACCACCAGAGATAGTAGCCGGGACCAACGGCTTAACGTGCCATCCGAAGCACGTAATCATTTTTTTTTTTTTCAGACAATCAGGTGATTCATCCTGCAATGTCCTAACCAACTGGGGAAAAACGCACAAAGTGACATATCACTAAGTGTCCCCCGTGGGAATCGAACCCACCACCACCACTGACCACGGAGGCAGGGGTTATTGTACCCATGAGACTGAACAACTTTCCCTGAGAAACCTATAGGAAATTCGCAAAAAAAAATGTCTACTTTTCATACAAAAGTTAGATCTGCTGATTGCATTTAGTATGGGAAGTCCAAAAAAATACGATCGAGAATAATCGAGATACGAGATACGATCAAAGGTGGGGTCAACTGGGGTCAGATACAGTGGGTAGGTAGGTACTTATATTACTACGGCACCCGAATAAGTTGCTACTCGAAGCCGCACACTACACGACAATTTACTGTATCTACTGTTAAAACAAGGCTCTCTTTGATAAGAATCAATATAGGGTCCTTCTTAATATGCTGACACTTTTTTAAGGGGATGATCAGACCGTCAAACTGAACAACTTCTCTATCTATGGCACCAACGAAAAATCGATAAATAAAAATTTGCTGTTCCATACAAAACTGCAAACCTACTCGAGCCAAATGTATGGGACAGCTGATTTTTTCTTCGCGATTTCGATGTTGGTCCCATAGAGAAAGGTGTTCAGTTTGATGGTCTGATCATCCCCTTAAAAAAGTGTCAGCGTATTAAGAAGGACCCTGTATATTTCCGGTTTTCCTGATCGAACTACCTATGTTCACGAATGACCTCAAAAACATAAGTAGATTGAGTTGCGTCTTATATTATGATTTATGACAACCACTGAAAAGAAATGGGGTGTTTATGTTTAATTCTTAAGAGAATTAAGAACTATAAACCTAAAAATAAAGTTTCATTTTAATAACGCAGAAGTATTTAAGGCCTGACCCCAATAAAACACGTAAAAGGTACATTAAGGCGCGTATACACGGTAACACCGTAATAAACCCACGCGAAACACAAAATGTAGGGTTGTCGAATGGTCATTTAGAATATCCGGACCGGTGTAAAAAGCCGGACGTAACATTATTGTGACAATTTGATTATTTTTGGGCAAACTTCTGTTGTTAGCTGTGAAAACAGGGCATACGTTATTATTAAATTTTCTAAGGATTGTTATTTTGTTCGGACTTTGCCAATTTTTATGATGTGTTTGACGTAGAATTGTTACAAAAAAAATTGACAGAGAAACAATATTATTTTTAACGAGCTTTTACCCGCGACTTCGTCCGCATAAATTATATACCAGATTTTAAGTCAGATGATAAGCTATCAAACAAAAAAGTTTCATCAAAATCGGTTCAGTAGTTTTTGCGTGATACTCGAACAAACAAACACCCAAACAAACAAACAAACAAACAAACAAACAAACAAACAAACAAACAAACAGACAGACAAAAAATCCAAAAATTGGTGATTTGGAATCAGGGACAGGTAAAAACCATGTCGAATTTTTTTTTTTGTAAATATCTTCAATGTACAGACACACTTCTGTTACAGTTTTATAATAGTTTAGTTTAGATGTGTTTTCCCTCGATCTATTCTTTCCTTCTCAGAAACCGAATTCATAGTGATAGGTACCTACATAAATTTGTTTGTGTAGAAACAAAAACTTTCTTTCTTTTAGCGACTTTTCTTATTTTTAGGGTTCCGAAGTCAACAAGGAACCCTTATAGTTTCGCCACGTCCGTCCGTCTGTCCGTCCGTACGTCAGTCCGCGGCTTAGCTCAGAGACGCTTAGTACTAGAAAGCTGTAATTTGGCATGGATATAAATATTAATAACGCCGACAAAATGGTATAATAATAAATAATATTTTATGTTATCCCGTGTGTAAAGTGGTCAACCCTACATGCGGGACAGTGCGGCCCGCATTACCTACCCTAGCACGATAAATAATATTTCTCATTACGCCCCACACCCCTCCGGGCGGGATTTGTAATGTAATTCGCGAATAGTGATCTCCAGAATACCTGAATCCTTATACTAACTTGTAAATCTGTAAGGGTATTTGTCTAATCGTAGGTCTTCATGATGATTCACGAACTATACCACGGAACTACCCAATCTATGACAATCTAATTTGTATACCTAGAGGGTGTAAAATTAAATGCGTTACCTACATATTAAACAGGGTGTTTTAAATCATCAAACTAAACAAGTTTCTCTATGGAGCCAACATCGAAATAGCAAAAAATATCTGCGGGTAGCCGCACATTCGAACTTCGTAATTGCGTGAACGTTTTCGTTCCAATGTCAACTCTATTACCACCTATTACAATGAAGTGCGGACCGAAGCAGTAGCGATATATCGAACATCGAAAGTCCGGGCCTGCTTTTGACATTTGAGTCGAGTGTCTCATTATAGCGTAGGTATTGACGACGGATGTTTTCTATGGAACAACTGTTTTTTTTTTGCGATTTCTAAATTGTCTCCATGGATAAACTTGTTCAGTTTGATGGACTGAAGCAAATGGATGTAATATTATATATACTCTGTAGGTACTTATTATGAGAAAACATGAGGAAAAACATAATTATATTCAAAAAACAAATCGAGATCTATGCGGTTGAAGCCGCGGGCACATCTTTATAGGCATTTAAATATTTCTCTACAATTTATTGAATAATTTAACTGTCGATGAGTGCTTATCGCTATCGCCGTAAATTTTAATTTGGCCTATATTTATGTTTCCCCGTTTATTTTCATTTCAATTTACAACTTTTAAAATCCATGCATCTTTTTATACCCATTCATATACAGGGTGTAAAAGTATCATTAACCTTTAAACCACATACTCTACCCATCAAACTGAACAACTTTTACTATCGGAGCAAATCTGTCAGAGCAAATGAAAATCTGCTGCTCCATACTAAACTGCAGTACCTACATGTATAATTTATTTACTCTATGCCTACACCTTAAATGTATGAGATAGCAGATTTTTTTTTGTTCAGTTTGCTCCCATAGTAAAAGTTGTTCAGTTTTATGGGGGTACATGGTTTAAAGTTAATGATACTTTTCCCTACACCTGTATAAAATGCTCACGACTAGGTATATTCTTCGAAAGAAGGCCAGAGAATAAAATTAAATGACGTTTGTTTCTTTTATTTGATTGTTTTGATGGATTCCATTCGTCAACACTACACTACCTATTTGATTATTCTAAAGCAAGCCAAAGTAAACACGAGCTTATGAAACCTACAGCGACCTCTGAGAAAAGCTCCCGGAATCAACTACACAGCTAACGCATCTACGTGGAAACTCTCCAACATTTCCCAGCCCTCCATCTGTCGGCTATTTTCGGGAACACTGCCCCCCTCCCCCCCAACCCTCCACCCCGCACCCCGCATACTATATCGATCGTTCCTGCTACAACTTACGCTAACCAGAAAAACCACTGCCAGGTTTTCCCGAAACACCAAAAATTTGTTAAAAAGGCCTAATTCGGTGTAAAAAGTTGTTCCAGCCAGTTGTAATTCCATAAGGTTAGTGACCCGATAACATCCGCCCCCCATTCATGGTTGGGGCCATTCATGATGACGTAGAACGCAATTGGTGATTTATGATTTAACGTGTACAGTGTTATCGTGATTGTGCTTTTTGGTTTATTTAAATCAGTGTAATAAACAGGGGATCGTTTAGGTGGATACTGACGAAAAATTGGGTCAATGATGAATTTTTGATGTCAGTAGGTGAACTTTCTGGAATTAGGTCGAATGTCTTATGACGTCCTTATTGTGCGGTCTGTAGATGTAGAACTTTACATTGCATTTATAATTATCTTTCTTGGACTTTGTTACATGTTGATTTTATATTTTTCTCAATGCGGCAGTGTCTCCTGGAAGTGGAGTTTTTCATAAACAAGCAACCCAGAACCTCTGCGTTTTAAACGTAAACGCCCTAAATATTTGGAACAAACAACTTCAGTGAATTTGTCACCTCAAAAGATTTTTGCACCTACCATACATAAATTGTCATAAACAAACATTGCTCCCACTACCAACTACAAGGTACCTACACTATTAGGAATTAGGTGTCTGAATGGAATTTCAATTCAAGTAACATTGTCTTATTTGCCTTAATTATACAACATGAAACATCCATGTAAAGAATTGGTCTAGGGGTTTATAATGTTATACAGGGTCCTTCTTAATATGATGACACTTTATTAAGAGGATGATCAGACCGTCAAACTGAAAAACTGTATCTATGGCACTAACAACTTTGAAATCGCGAAAATGAAATCAGCTGTTCCATACATTTGGCTCGAGTAGGTTTGCAGTTTTGTATGGAACTGATTTCGCCATTTCGATGTTGGAGCCATAGAGAAAGTTGATCAGTTTGACGGTCTGATCATCCTCTCACAAAAGTGTTAGCATATTCAGAAGTACCCTGTGTAAGAATTCCACGTCAACAAAGCAAACGTACACGTTACGTATACATGCAAACGAGCTATCATTAAGCTAAACATTCCTCGTAAGCATAAGCAAGACCTTATGCTGCTTTGAACAGCGTACAAGCGTACATTAGGCGTACAATGTCATAGAGCCCGTCGTCGCCACTTTTATTCAACCGACCTTTATCTCAATTCCAGGACGGTGTCGCTCCAACTGCAGACACAGCGGAGCCCCACCTCCCCCCGCAGAGTGACGGCCCCCTCGCCTCTGACCGCGACCTCTTCATCGACGATGATGGGTCAGGTCTAGAGATCGACGAGAGCTCCGGCTCCGGGTGGGGGCCAGGCGTCGACGACGAGGACGGCAGGGGATCAGGTGACGCCCCCCTCGCGCCCGAGGATGACGAAGACTACGGCCCAATCGCCAGGAGTTCCACTATCGCGCCATCCACGCTGGAACCTGGCGATTACTTGGATACCCCGACCACCGAACTTCCAACCCTAATAGACCAGACGTTCGATGTAGCCATTCGTGAGTAGATGCTGGAGCATGCCAGTTTTTTTGCGTTTATTTTTGTTTTTTTGTGACGTGAAGTCGTCTTTGAATCCAATGCTTTATAGACCTCTAGGTAGGTACCTTGCACTCCGAAGTTTTTGCTGTTATTACAGCGCTAATCATCAAAAGTGGGTTAAATGGATATAAAAAATAGCCTAAATGAATTATGCTTGGTGTGCAAAGACGACTTCTCGTGCTAATTATTATTAATTTATTTGAACTAGGTACTAGAACTAATTATTTTATTATTAGTAAATTATAAAAACAAGGTTAAATTATTTAAAACAGTATTTCAACTTATTTAGTGATTTGCCAAGGTTTCTAAACACTTTTAGGTCAAGAAGTATTTATTTGAAAACGTCAAAGTAAACTTAATAATTTAATTTAATTTGATTTAGAGCAAACCGATTAATTTACAGTATCTAGCCCTGTAGTAACTATTAAATAATCTGTGCTTTAGGTCCGACTGGTATTTAAAACAGAGTTAATTAGTATTATTAATTATGTAAATATTCAGTAGCTAATGGTAGCTATTCATTAAAAACATAATGAAAACAATGGGACGTGATAATAGCAGTGAAGCAACCTTGAATTAGCATTTTTATTATTAACTTCAATTATCAGCTATTTGTTCATCCACTTGCTAGTTTCATCTCATTCGAACTACTGAGTGGTTGTATTCGAATTCTAAAATATCTAATTTATACTCTAAATACTGAACACTAAATGTTAAATTTACTAAAATATCTGCTAAGGACATTGGTAAGTCTTTTGATGTATGTTTGAAAGAAATCATTTTTTTACTTCTGCATGAAATCAGTGTCATCATGCAATAAGTCATCCTTTTACCAATATTCTCATCGCATTCAGAGATACTTCCATTCTACGCATGTATTTAGGTTTTGAGCCTACATAGATTTGATGTTCATCTCATAAACATTTAGCTTAGCCATTATTATCATGTTTTTCGATGTATTTTCTTTAATTCATTGGATGTTTTTAAATTATCACCGTAATCCTTCTCCAATCCAACCTTGGTCCTGGTCTTCGTCACCTAAACAATTGATGATGAAAATTATTAACCAAAAATAATGTATTTTCAATTCTTCGAATTAACAAATTATACTCCTACAAAATATATATAATGAACCTAAATTAATGACTCAACTGGTAGGTATTTAAGACTAGCTTAGTAAAGTATTAACCACAATTTTATTTGTGCAAATGAGGAAGACATCACTATTACAACAAAAATATATTTACTCTACGATAAATGGTAAAATATGAAAATATTTATTAACATTCTAACCCAACAAGCTGCTCCAGTATTAAAACGAGATAGAATTGCAACAGCATTTAAAACATATCTTTTCACATCATCATAAGGACATGATCTCAATCTTGATCCTATGCTATCAGTTACTCCTGGTCTAATTATTATAGTATCGACTCGAATTTTGTAGTTCCTTAATAAGATTCTGGCTAATCTTTTCACAACAGTACGAGTGATTATCATGCGATGTAATTGCTGACACGAAATAAGAAGAATCAGATTAATAAGACTAACCAATTTGTAATGAACGTTTCAGCTCGCGTGAACACGGGCAGCAAGTCTATCGAGGGTGTGGTAGAGCAACCGCGCGGCGCGGGGGCTGAGGTACCCTCGCGCCCGGACCAGACCGACATCAGCATCTCCGGCGAGGATATCAATACAGGAGTCGTAAGTACTTGCATTACTTTAAAATCATGTGAACGGACAGCACGCCTTGTGAATGTGTGATACTTAGTAGAAAAGTCATCGCGACAGTTCAGGACATCAGCATTTCCGGCGAGGATATCAATACAGGAGTCGTAAGAACATCCATTAATTTAAAATTGTGTGAACGGGCAGTAAGCCTTGTGTGATTAGCGTAGCAGAAGAACCCTTGCGGCAGATAACCGTGTCAGCTCGCTTCTCCGAGAAGAATGTCGATACAGGAGTCATGCGTGCGTGCATTAGGTACTTTAAAATCGTGTGAATGGGCAACAAGCCTTGTGCAAGTGTGATAGAGTAGCAGAAGAGTCCTTGTGACAGATCAGACCGATATCAGCATCTCCTGGGAGGGTATCAATACAGGTGAGTGCTTCTTAGGCCTTAAAGCTCGCGTGAACATGGGATACAAGCATATCCAGGGGGTCATAGATCTGTAGAAACGTTCTGTTCTGTTGTAAACCGCATGGTCTTGGAGACTGAGGGACTCAAATTATCATATCAAACTCTTGGAACCCCATGTCTTTTAGTATCCATTAATTAAATAGTAATTTGAAGACTTGCATAATGATTCCACAATCTTCTCACTTCATCTCAATTGGTTTACTCATCTTCAAGTTCTTTCAAGTTGTGCAATGGCAAAAATCTTAGAATACATTCGAGGCTTCTAAAGTGTATTACACTTTGTCCAAAATAATCTCACACACAACAACACAAATACTCTTAATAAATGTCATGAATTCAAGCATATATCAATCACGTTTCAGGACCAGAGCCAGGACCACGTTGGTGAAGAGTCTCGGCCGGCAGACAACGTCGTGTTCATCATGAACGCCAAGCCGGAGGACCGTGCCACCAGCTTCTTCGCGCAGCCCGGCATCTTGGCTGGTCTGTATTGTATTACTATTATTGTATCCAATATGCACGCAGTCTTCACAACAATGATTGTCTCTGTACCATTGGTGACTGGTAATCATTCCACTACAACTATAGCATGTGACTGTCATACGATATGGCTCTTGCTGGCCCAAAAGAAGAAAAGAAAGAGGCATCAATGCCAATAAACGAGGTGAATCCGTTGCCGTGGCCAAAATCGGTTTTGTTGGGTTAGGTTAGATTAGACAAAAAAATAAAGATTTTTCTTATTTGAGATTTCTAATGCTTTTCTGTGACTGAACTAATATTTCCATTTATAAAATTTCAGCGGTCATCGGCGGTGCAGTAGTAGGGCTACTGTGCGCGATCCTGGTAGTAATGTTCATAGTATACCGCATGCGCAAGAAGGACGAGGGCTCGTATGCGCTCGACGAGCCCAAGAGGAGCCCCGCAGCCGCTTCCTACGGGAAGGGCCACAACAACCGCGAGTTCTACGCGTGAGACGACACAGAACAAACCACGCCACGTGTTTACTAGTCGGCGTACCTCCTCGATGGTATGCCGTTCCATATTTAAATTTTGACATAAAGCATTCCATTCCACGCACAGAGCGTGCAATGAATTTCACTAATTTATTTTATGAACGTGGCTAAAATTGTTCTGTGATCGTCTTTAACGAAACGACGAATTAATTTATTATTTAAATTAACGTGTACGGATTGTACTGTTGTGTACAAACCAGATACCAAATATGTTATTTATCTGTCAGATAAATGATTGAATAATTATTAATTCACTGAAATGTTGAATGATTCAAATTATCACCTTATAAGACCAAATTTTATGATTAGTGTGCAGAAAAAATGAGGATCGATCGATGTTGCTAGAAAAATGTTATCAAAGGTGAAGCTGTTTTGATGTAATCAGTAAACTACTCTAACTTCATTCAAGATCAATCAAGATGTATCATTTCGAGACCAATGTGGTTGAATGTTGAAGTGACTTTTCTTAGTAGAAGCTGATGATGTATGAAGATCCTGTATAATGTTGTCTGTAAAATAAATGTGCCATCCGCTTTCTTTCAACTGTATATTTCCTAGCGCGGTAGACTCCGCATAGATTAAAGTTTGAATATCTCGGATAGTGTGGCCCTGTCCATATCTATTATCTACAATTTGTAAAGTAACATGATGTGTGTATTTTGAGCATCTCTAAGATTTCGAAGTAGAATTTGTATGAGGTAGTTATAATATTTAGATCTACATTATGCTTCCAGGAAATTGGGCATCGAAATTGTTAACCCTTTTTCTTTGGTACTATAGTAGAATACATGTTTAAAAATTTGTAGTTTCTATGTATATATAAACTTTTGCGATCCTTTTACTCATATGAGCATGAACTTGTTAATTTTACAATTTGTCGGTAACCTTATTTTATGATTTTTAATTGTATATTCAATCGGGATTCTTTATTAATTACGTTCTCATATACTTATGATGATTTATTTTAAGATAATTATTTTGTTGTCTTTTTGGGCTATGAATTAAAGATGATTTGACAATTATGTAATTTAGTTAAGTAATTTCGCTTTATTTTAATTTTACTATTGGCTTTATTTTAATTACATTATTACAATTGTAATAATATTCTTAGGTTGTGCAACGAATATCGTTTGTCCGTTTAGTTTTTCTTGTGTTTACTTTTGTGCCATCTTCAATAATTTAATTTTTAATTGTAATATTATTCGATTTATTATCAACGTTCATGATTTCAATTTCAAATTATTTATCTATGTAAAACAAAGGTTCCGCTAATGATCGACTTTGAGTCAATTATTTTTTCAAATCTGTAATTGTAATAAAGGAAAGTCACTGTAATTTATTACATAACTACATATTTGCTCTACTAATAAAACATGGTGATAAAATTAAAATCTTTGGATATCAATTTTTATACCAGCTTGGCTTCATTATTTTATAACTGTAATCGTTATTTGACGTCTACAGAAGAATCTTATGAAGGCATAGACGGAAGAAAATGATACCTAATGAATATTAATTTAAATAATCATGAGTTTTATTAGTGAGAGACAGTTATTTTAAATTTGCATATCTCATTAAATGTTTTGAAAATTATGATTAGGTAACTAATATTAAACATTAACTATATGTATAACGAACTAACTAACATTATGTGTGTATAAATATGTTGAAAGTCAAAATGAGGCACGTATTGGAACATCTCACTAAAAAGGTAGTTGGAAAATTATAACGAGTTATAAAATTTTCAAGATTAATACTGCATTAATTAACTTGTTGTTGTTTTTTTGTTTAAATAATTAAAATAATTTATTCAAAAAAGCATTAAGATTAATCACAAAAATAAAGCGGGCAGCACAAGCGTCATCAAATACAAAGATATAAAAACAGTCACAAATCAGCAACAAGCTTTGTTTAAATTATAATTCAACTGTGTTAATGTACACAATGTAAAAATGATAACTGCTAGAAGTAACATTAACACCAATTAAAATATACCTTAATAGAAAAATTACAACAGAACTAAAATTATACAGCTACATAATTTCTTCCAGAAGAAAAAAAAAACTATTTTTTTTTCTTCTGAATTAATTCATAATTCGACATAAACGATTTAAATGAATTTAGATCAAAATGCAGTATATCTAGAAAATTTTATAAACAAATCCAAAACATTCCTATCGGATCCTTATTAACATATGAATTAACTATAACAAAATTGAGCAAAACGCTCTTAGAATAAGAACTTGTACATTGTAATTGTAAATTCTTTTAGGCTTTAAACCGATTAACTAATGCTGTTTGGACTATCAGTAAAATGAGTTAAGTATGTCGAATAAGGCCAGTTTAATTTCGAACTCACTAAATAATAACTTAAGTAATATATATACAGGGTGTTAGGGTAAACAGTTGCATTACTTTAAGGGGTGATTGTACCCATGATACTGAACAACTTTCCCTAAGAAACCTATAGGAAATTCGCAATTTTTTGTTTTCGACTTTTTATACAAAACTTCGGTCAGCTGATTTAGTATGGGAAGTCCAAAAAAATTTTTACGAATTTCGTATAGGTTTCTTAGGGAAAGTTGTTCAGTATCATGGGTAGAACCACCCCTTAAAGTAATGCAATTGTTTACCCTAACTGTATATTTACCTGTTTTTTATATTATAAAAGTCGCATTTTCCAGAACATTTATAAAATTTAATGTGGATTTAATCGAACTTTATTGCCCTGGATCAAAATGAAAAATGAAAAATATACTTCTTGTAAACGTTCCAGTTTTTCATCTGAAATACTGAACTCATTATACTAATAGTCTTTTGTAATCAAATGTTAACACAATATCATATTTATACTAATTTCTCATCCATATCCTATGAATACAGTTATTTAAATCTATAATTATTTACATTTTAACCGTAATTGCAGTCTGTCTTACTTACACATTGAACAAAATACAAAGGTGCGATAAGAATAGACAGTCAATGTATACCAACATTTTATTATTTTTAAGTTCCAAAATATATTTTTTCTTATTTATAGTCCTGAAAATCCATATATTATATATGGTACGGTGAGGTACTTGAATTTGTATATTTTCCAACTTAGCACTGTTTTTTAAAGCCAATATTTGTCGACTTTTTAGAAATTATGCATTTAAAAATGTTTGGTATTTTCTCCTTAAAACACAACTGTCGTTGTGTATCAATCCCGAGAAAGTTGAATCATTTTATATTTCAAAAAATAATAAAAACGATGATAAAGAAATATTTGTGGGTTTAGACTCAGTGTTTAGACTAAGATATATACAATTTACAATAGAATGCATTTCTATTTATTACATTTTGACAGATGTCACTCAAGCTTTGTTGACCGTTTTGACTGTAAAATAATGTATAATAAGGAAATCAGTAAATTATATAGAATCAGGAAGCCAATCGTCATTATTAGCGTAATAGCAAGATTCAATGATTCCCAAACTAAATAGAATATGATTTTTATCATTTTTAGTTTTTATAATTACTTGGTCTTATTCCATGCTATTACTCTATCAATTGACGCAATGTAAAATATTTCTGTCTTTTGAAAAGAAGATAGAGATATTTTATGCCAAATTGACCTAAACAGATTATTTTTTAAGCGACAACAAAATCGAGAAAAAAAAATTATGAAAAAACTATTTATTCAACTATTTAAATCAATTAAGGTTTATTAATATTTTTTTAGAGCCATGACAAATTATTTAGCTTCTAAAATATTTTATTTATCTGGCTTCTAACACGTCCAAATGAAATAACCAAAAGCCCTTACGTAAGGTGTTTTTCGATTTCACTTTCATTCTCTGGAAAGCGAAAAATAACTTTGTAAGGACATTTATTTTGAAACTACTTATTGCCTAACAAACTTCGCCGTTAGTTTCAAATGGAACTAGTTTTTGCTGTTAGACTAGTATTTGGGAAAATGATGAAATATATTTGTATTTAACACCATACTTACTGCATGGATTTAAAAGCAATGAAGGAAATAAAAGAATTACATCTGTAGCTCAAACGAGTTTCCTAGCATTACGATATCGATTGCGTCGACTTTACTGTTTTTTGATGTGTTAAGTTCCATTTACGAATCATTCCTGTTAATTGTCATGCAGGCACTTCACGCGGCCATTTGACACATATCGCAACATGACACAAATGACAAATATACGCGTTTTGGCACGGCGGCGTCACTGTCGGTTTTCGACATACATAAAAGGAGTGAAATACGCAAATATGCATCTAAAACATCTACTGAATTCCACTTGTTTATAGTTGCATTGCCTATATTCACGTAGAAACGCGTATTTGTCATGTGTGATATGTGTCAAATAGGCAATTTGTAGGTAGTGCCAGCATTACAATTTGACTGTTTAACGTTATTAACTGTCATGAAGCAGTAACAGTATGTTCCCTAGTGATATCTCATGTCTCTTTTTCTCGTGTCATGCAGTAAGGGATTTAAAGTAAAATTTATTTATTGAGTTTACCGGAATAATCAAGTATATTTCCCAGTTTTGATCCTCAAAGTTTATTTTCAAATTAACAGTTAAAGGGCCTATTATCTAAATGAAGAACAGGCTTCAAAAAGTTATCTGTTATTTTGAAAATTTATGGTAAAAAATGATTAACACATTTGTTACCCCTAAAATCAATGGTGTTCATAGTTTCATTACTTTTAAGGGTGTAACAACTTTATCCAAGGATCCAAATGGCAATTTGCAAAAAAAATCCATGCTGATTGCATTTAAGTATGACAAGTCAAAATTTTCTTTTGCTAATTTCCCACAGGTTCATTGGGAAAAGTTGTTCAGTGTTATGAGGACAATCGCTTTTTAAAGTAATGAAACTGTATATACGTACACCCTATATGTATGCAATAAGCAATGGCACCGCTATAAAGTCTGCAAACCCCGCATTATGCATCAGGGGTCACTAATGTGTTAAAGATTAATTTAATTAAATCAAACTCGATAAATAAGCTTTACTGTACATTGTTTTATCAAGTTGACTAAACTAGGTATGTAATTAAGGACAGCTGACCTAAGTTACGGTAGGCTATATGAATGTCCACCTTGTAAATAATGCTCCTCTACACATAGGTAAATATACAGGTCATCATGAACAGCTGATTTGTTTTATTTATTTCATCCGACCCAATATATCCGAAGATAATAAAAAATACAAGAATATTAAATGATTGTGCTACTTTTTTTCTTTTTAAGTGTGTAAATTCATGAGTTTGTGAATTATCACTGTTACAAAAAAATCAACCAATGTTTTTTTTTTTAATTAAAAATTATCTCGCAAAGACTCGCATCGTAGAAATATTTTAGTGATCTCTCTCTTTATCCTTTGTATTACATATTTAACCAATTACCTAAGCCAATTACACATCAGAGTGATTCGCATCTACCGTGTTTTTTCGTATGTTTTGGTGGCCCTTTTTTTAGATTTCTTTGAAACCAATATCGGAATATTAAAATAAAGAATACAAGTTTTAAAAATATATAAGAGGGACAGAAGAGTAGGTATACCTACATTTTCGAGATAGTTGATCTTAATGATCTGGAGAGCGAATTTGAATCTCATTCGCTGAGTTCAGCAGTTCAAAATGTCAAAATTACTGTGGAGATACGCATCTTTCTTCTGCTGATTTGACTTTAAATAATCGCACTCCTGAAGTATGATTTTTGAAAGTCAAATCAGCAGTAGAAAGATGCATATCTCCACAGTAATTTTGACATTTTCAACACTCCTGGTGTGCCACCAAAATTGAAAGCTGCCACCAAGTACTGAAATCAGGTTCAACAAAATCTGAAAGAAGCATCGAAACTTAAACCCTAACCCTAAGTCCTGATGACTTAATGTGGAGTCACGGACAAAACCCAAAGTCTCTTGAGCGGTCTAGATCATCACTAGTTTATTAGTCTGTCTATAATTGGTGACATTATTATCTCTGAACCAGGTGAAGCGGGTGCAGTGCCGGATTTACCATAGAGGCAAAGTAGGCAGCTGCCTATGGGCCCAGCGACGCTCAGGGGCCCGGCAGCCCGAGAGAAAAATTAGTAAAAACTCGAAGATTTAGGCCCAACCCAAAATTAAAAGGAATTATTAAGAAGTCTGGTTACTGTCAGTAAAAAAGGTATTAAACATGTACTTATTGCAAAAAATGAGATCACTCCACATTTTATTGGATCATGCTATTTGGTGGTTATTTAATTGCGACCACCTAGCCTGTATCTGGCTTTTGGGGCCACAGAGACAAATCCATCCCACGGGGGCCCCGAGACTGGCATTGCCTAGGGGCCTCTATATTGCTTAATCCGGCCCTGAGCGGGTGGTGGATGAGGGCGGCGCCGGCGCAGGACCAGTCGTTGTGGCGATACATGGGAGGCCTATAATATTGGGAGGTCATGTTTTGAGTATTTCTTTACTATTAATTTTTCATCGAGACCAATCTAACGCCCATCAAACTGAACCACTTTCACTATGGGAACAACACAGATCTCGCGAAAAATTAAAAACTGTTGTTCCATACATTTGGTGCGAGTAGCGATTAAAGTTTGTTCAGTTTGATGGTCTGAAGCACCCATTTAAGTATGTAACCTGTAAAATTTTACACCCTGTATAGAAAATCGGGGGCATTGATGAAATCAACCTATTGGTCTACATCTACAGGGTGTTAAGGTAAACAGTTTACAGTTGAATTGATTTAAGGGGTGATTGTACCCATGACACTGAACAACTTTCCCTAAGAAACCTATTAGGAAATTCTAAAAAATAAGAATCCGCTAGTTTCCAACTACTCAAATCAGCTACTTCTTTATCAAACGTCAAAACATGCGCTTTGTATGAAAAGTTGTAAGTACTAATCAATTAATCATGAATAGTGACGTCATTGTTTTAGACGTCATTTCGATACTTTTAATAGTTTATCCTTTTATTAAATATAGTATTCAAGCTACAAAATTACTGAAAATTTAAGTTAAGCATTATTTTCAAACGCATTTTTTACTGAGAAAAAGAACTAAAATAGATTTGATGCAGTTAACTCACCAATTACATTTTCCATACTAAAATTGCAATCAGCTGATCGAACGTTTGTATGAAAGGTTTTTTTTTTTTGGGAATTCCCTATGGGTTTATTTAGAATAGTTGATCAGTATCATGGGTACAATCAGTCCTTAAGGTAATGCAACTGTTTACCCTAACACCCTGTATAGTTAGTAACCTATTCCCAGCCTACGATTCCCAGCTAATTAATTTGCCACATCAATATGGCTGGATGTAGGTATAGTAAAGTAACTAGTAGCAAAAAAAAAATATTATATTGAACAGAAAATAACATAAAAACCATAAAATAACATTAATTGCATAAACAGCATAATAAATTGAAAATAACATATAAAAACATAGCAAATTAGCAACACAATACACGTACACCAAGTTACAACTGACAAAGTCATTCTTGATTGAATTTAACTGTTAGGAATTTAACGTGCCAAGTTATTCCACACTTGTTCAAATGCGAACAATTTAAAATCACCTCAAAGAACAATACCCCTTATATACAGTACATTAAGATTTCTTCTTTGAATTGGCAATTTACCATTGGAGACTAAAGCGGTCACGTGGCTTTCGATGTGGTCTCTAGCTACACACTTATAGCGGTATTTCAGCCGCAGTAGATATAGGCAGCGTGGCCGAGTGGTCTAAGGCGCTGGTTTTAGGCACCAGTCCGAAAGGGCGTGGGTTCGAATCCCACCGCTGTCAAAAATCCTTTTTGTTTTTTTTTAATGTTCTGTTTTTGTTGTTCCATTAATTTCATTAGGCTTTTTCCTCTTTTATGCAACCTGCAAACTCGTGTTGTAAATTGTTTTTGTCTGTTGTGGTGTGCAAATAAAACTTTTTATGTTATGTTTCTACTTGTAGTACCTATCAACAATGGCAATTTGTTTGCCAGTGGCTCTATCAAATTGGACCAGTTTAAGAATAGGTTATTTTATTGCCCATATGGAATACCTATCTAAAGAAAAAGATGTATCCGTTTGCAATTTGAGTTATCATCGTCACTTGTGGAATGTGGACTAGTATAGTATTATTTGGTCTGTGCTTGTGGTTTTAAAATCAAATCACATGACAGCCCTTGTCCTTGTTGTTTGTATTTTAATTACCTAATCTAAGAATAAAATTTACTCGCGTTTAGTCGAATCAGGCCTGGCATGTAATTTATTTAAAAAAATCGTTGAATTCAATATTGTATTTTGTACTTTGTATATTTTTCAAAAATGTGTCTTGTAGAGTTTCTGGCCGCATCTTCTCGACAATTTCGAGGCGGTGGTAGAACCAAAAATGACGTCAGAAAGCTATCAATGTAATATTATTAAAAAAAAAATACTGATTCTTTGTGGAATTGTGGGGATATCGCCACACTTCCCTAGTAAATCGCTATTGCTATCTCTTTCACCCGTCTGCGCTCGTCGTACTCTCATGTGACGCATGACGTTAGTTTATCATGTTGGTTCTAATATTAGCACTAGTAAATAGTATCTAGTTGTATCTTCTACCTAGTTCTTCCAAGTTCTACCTAGGGGAGCGTGAGTTCTACTAAGAAAATACCTACTCTGGAATGAATTTTTTTTTTTTTTTTTATTCAGATTTAGGATTACTAACAAGGTTAACACAGATTCAATCACAGTTCTAAAGGTAATACAATAAGCATGTGCCACCACACTTATAAGTAACCACGGCATTCAAATTGGACAATTGTTACAAAATTTATAATCATCTAGATCGGTGATTCCCAAAGTGGTCTATATCGACCCCCAGGGGTCGATTACGACCTGCAAGGGGTCCTTGCCAGCGAGAAAAATAATTGGGGGTCCATTAGACTTAAATGGGGGTCCACGAGAGTGGATCCCATTTAAGTAGGACGTGATCATAATTTTGGCTTTCCATGAATGGAAAAATCCTTATAATACAGATAGTACCTATGTACTCATTTGCCCCAGAGGTCAGTCTCTCACAAAGACAGTAAATGCCATGCATGTATACTTCTTTAACGTCCTTCTTTGTGTGAGCCAATAAATACATTATTACTTTTTTTACTCACATCTTCTTCTTTTCGTGTCAATGGTTCTTCAGTGGTGTTTTTATATTTTAGTAGCCAGGTGTTCGGCAAGCCTGACAGCGTCAGGAGCGCTGTATTTAAATCCTCTCTCGTGCAGGTGTTTGGGCACAGCGGACATTCCAGCAGATGACCCATCGACTGGATAGGTTCGCCGCAGTCACACTGTGTTAGACCAGGATCCCTATACCCCCAATTGCACAGATTTAGTCTGCAACGGCCGACCTGAGTGCGAAGCCGATTCAAGGATTTCCACACTTGCCATTGCAGATTGTGTCCGGGAGGTAGTTGTTCCTGTGGGGAAATGAACTCAGCTGGTGGGGGTATCCTTTCTTTCCACAGAGTGCACCTTATAGCAGACGGGTTACCATTTATAATTTACTCACATAATTCTTTACTATACAAACAATATACATCTATCTATCATCTGAAGGCAGGAACGTATTCTGATATGGGCAAAATGGGCAAGTGCTAAGGCCAGCCCGTTTAGAGGGGGCGGCCTGCAGAGGGATTTTAGTGCCCTACGAAGTTATAAGAAGCAAGACCGAGCAGAGAGATCCAAAGGCGCATTACCTAATATACGGCATAACGTAGCCATAAAGTAAAAAATAAATTAGAGCTCGCTTCGCTCGCTAAAAAAATAAATAAAACAATTTTTGGAAAAATAAAATATTAAATAATTTAGATTCGTTGGTTCTTTCTATGAAGTTTCGAGAGAAATGTGCTAAAAATTTCGAGCTCGCTTCGCTCGCTTTATTTCTATTCTTATTTAACCACTGAGTACACACACATACTTACAGACAAACAGGTTTTTGGTCATAGTCAAATCATATTGCGAAAAAGTTTTGTGTTCGCTTCGCTCGCTCTGGTTTCTATTTTTTATAATTGTACTGGTTGCATAGACCGAAAGAAATAAATACAATCACAGCCAAGTCGTGCTGAGAAATTTCTAGCTCGTTATTGTTGCGAAGTGGAGGTAACCGCGAGACCGCGAGTCGGGGGTGTTAACCAAGGAGATAACCAGAAGGTACATAGGTGTTCCTATGTACCTTACGTATATTCCACTGACCAGGCACTTGAGCGCGGGACGCAGCCACACGCATAATATCTATATACCGATAGAGTACTGCGGATTCGAGGAAACTTCTCTCATTCTGGTTTCTATTTTTATTTATAGCACTGCATGTATGGTTCATACACGACAGAGACAGACTCCTGATCATAGCCAAGTTGTATTGTTGAGAAATTTTGAGCTCGTTTCGCTCGCTCCATATTTACAATTTTGCTACTGCTCGCGCAATAATTTGTTCTGATCACAGTTCTGTAAACTTTCGTGCTCGCTTCTTTCGCTCCAGATTTGGACCGAACTCTTGGTAGTACCTACTGTCATGAAATAACCAACAACTCTTTGGACTTATCTGTTAAAACCGTAGAATACCTACCTTTGCTGGCACAAATCTTGGCTACGGGCCCGCCGGCAAGCTGGAATAAGTATTTGGAAATACGCCGGCCCATATAGGGGGTCTAACCAAAATCACAAAAATTTGCAAGGGGTCTACGGGGCAAAATAGTTTGGGGACCTCTGATCTAGATAGATATACATGCGCAGGCATAATTAAAATTTAAAAAAATATATTAACTTGAAGCACAATATTAATTAACAATTTGTTTATAAAAAAATTTCAATTAAAATTAAAATTAAAAAATTAAGTAAGTAATTAAATTTTTGAAAGTCATACTCGGCGAAGAACTATATTGAACTCGGCGGTACAAAATGTAAAAATAACTATGGAGATGTGCACCTTTCTACTGCTGATTTGACTTTCAAAAATCATACTCCAGGAGTGCGATTTTTGAAAGTCAAATCAGCAGTAGAAAGATGCGTATCTCCATAGTAATTTTGACATTTTCAACTGCTGAACTCAGCGAATGAGATTCAAAAATCGCCCTCCTGATAGCAAGTTCATGTCACTAATTCGGAAGAGGACTTTGCTTTACAATTACCGGTAAAAATGGTGGGAACCCGTTGGATGAGGGCAGCGCAGGACCGGTCGTTGTAGCGATCCTTGGGGGAGGTCTATGTCCAGCAGTGAACGTCCATCGACTGAGATGATGATGCTCATGTAGGTTGATGAGGAAGGCTGAAGATTATTCTCTGTCGAAGACTTCACCTTGCGAGAGATGTTTATCAGTAGACGACGACAAATTAACAAACCGATTATGATGATGATGTACAAATTTTAATGTAAAATTAAAAAAATATAAATTCAAATCAATCAAACATTTGCGTCCTTCAAAAAGCAATGAATGAACACTATCACTCTCTAAAGTAAGCCATAGTTTATGTATGTTTATTGTATCTATTTGTTTATTTATACGTATGTGTATGTATGTATATATATGTATATATATATTTATTTATGTATAATGTATACATAAATGTTATGTTATGTTGTGTTGTGTTGTTATGTTATGTTATGTTATGTTATGTTTATTTATGTATGTATGTCCATTTAAGTATCTAGTTTTTATCATTTATGCTGTACACTTTTTTGTCTGCCGCACACTTTACAACTGTCTCTGTTGCGGGTTTGCTGGAAGAAATCTCTTTAGAGATAAGCTCGCCCTTTGTATATGTCTACTTAAATTTTTTTTTTCTGTAATTTTTTTGTGTAGGTAGTGTTAAATAAAATAGTAAATAAATAAATATTTGACCCAAACCTGTTGTAATTCCTATTTCAACTTTAGTAGTCGAAAATAACAGAAAATAATTATTGTCGATAGATAATTATTTTCTGACGTTAATAATAATTAATGACCATCTTCCATCCTCGTCCTTCCGTCTAGATTAAAATCTTGTCCGTCCACTGTCATCAATTACCTATATTCTTAGAAAGAAATTTGGCGGACGGTGATGTAATTTGAGACCCAGACTTAGAGGTCCCATACATGAATGAAACTTAGTAATACGTGTAGAGTGAAACAAAACTAACAAAAAAGTAAATTGGTTGTAATCTGTAGAAGTTGGGGGAAAGGTATTTCTCCTTATGATACCTTTTGTATCGAGTATGTGAAACTCATAATCTTTCTTATTAGATAGTGTACTCAATCTTCTATGCATTCATTGTGTTTATTTTAATGAAAATTCACGATTTACGTACAATATTATGATAATGGAAGACAACGAAATCACACACACTATCAGTTCGAACAAGCCAAATACGTTACGTAACGACCTAATAAAACCGGTCAACTGCGAGTCGGGCTACTCGCGCACCGAGGGTTCCGCACCACACCACCACAGAACACATTATTAACTTCGAAAAAAAAACCTTTTTTGTCCGGGACCTTTAGCGCAAGACCGACTCACACTTGGCCGGTTTTTAGTATTTTTTGTTATTCTGTAGAGTTGGTTCTATAATCACACTAGGTTTGAAATTTTTATTATTTGTTGACAAATCCGCCGAATAACGCATAATCTGAGAAAATTTCAACTATCTAGCTATTACGGTTCAAAAGTTACAGCCCTAAATAGGTAGGACAGACGGACGGACAGACGAACGGACCGACGGACGGACGGACAACGTAGGCTTAGTAATAGGGTCCCGTTTTCACCCTTTGGGTACGGAACCCTAAAAATACCTCAGTGATAATATTAGATGAAAATAGCTGTCGTGGTTGCGTTTTGCTACTGCTTTTTGGATGATTTGTCTATTTTACTACTTTTTTCTACTTTTGAACCCGGACTTCCAGAGATGAGGAAGTTTTTTTAAAAAATTCCTTAATTTTTTTCTGTTTATAATAATTATGACCGCCGTCCTGAAGGGCTTTTAGTTTTCGTAAAAATGGCAGGGTCCAAATTCGCCAAAGTTCTTTAGCGGATGCTCTATCTTAGATCTGTAATCTAGAATATCTATCCAATTTGCCTGCCTACCTACTTTTATCGCCGCTGCACTTCTTTCTCTGGTGTTTTATACCACGATATATCTTGCTTTGAATCTGCTATGCTATGAAGTCAATACATCATGTTTTGGGCCACTCTTTTGCCGGGCATGATCTGACACAAAATATTATTTCAAAGTCAAAGAATGTTTTGATTTCGGGCCCAAATTGATAAGTTTCCAAGGCCTCCATATCGATTCCAAAAGGAGAGTAACTGGCTATTTCTATTCTATGTTTATAAGTTCTATAGATGCGTTTGTAGATAAACGGGACAACGGGACATACAACAATAGGTGTATGTATTGTGTTTGACAGATAGATACGTTTTGTGGCCGCAATAGCGAAACAGGTTTTTTATATAAATTGATCATCAAAATTCTAGTAAATGATAAATATTTACAACTTATTTATTACCTACCTACTACAAAATTATATGAGACATTTAAGAGGGCTATTCGAGCTCAGTGGCACCCTCGTCACAATAATAAAGATTTCTCAATAAAGAAAGCCTAAATTAAAAAAGTGCTCAGCAGATAAACTAGAAAAGCCTTCAAGCCATTGTTATACAATACTTTTATAGGTTCTAAACATTCCACTTTTAGATAATTTCGAATAAAAACAAAAGGGGCCGTTTTTTTCCTTTTTTTTTAAATTTGTATGTTTACCATTAAAAAACCTATAAAAGTATTCTATGAAAATAGCTTGAAGGCTTTTGTAGTTTATCTATTGGGCACTTTTTTAATTTAGGCTTTCTTTTTTGAGAAATCTTTATTATTGTGACGAGGGCGCCACTGAGCTCGAATAGCCCTCTTAATAATATTTGTGTTTTTTTTTGTGTGATGGTCATGCCATAATAGCTATAATTTTGATTAAAAGAATCACTACCTATGTCTCTTACTATGCTTTCATAATAAACCATAAACAAATGAAGCTTTAACACTCGTTTTTAAGAGGGCTATCACAGTCCAGTGGCGCCCTCATCACATTAAAAAAGATTTCTCAATAAAGAAAGCCTAAATTAAAAAAGTGATCAACATCAAAACTACAAAAGCCTTTAAGCCATTGTTATACAATACTTGTTATACAATTATAGGTTCTAAACATTCCACTTTCAGACAATTTCGAATAAAAATAAAAGCAGTAGTTTTTTTCTTTTTTCAAAATTTGTATGTTTTTACCTTTAAAAAACCTATAAAAGTATTCTATGAAAATAGCTTGAAGGCTTTTGTAGTTTCGATGTTGATCACTTTTTTAATTTAGGCTTTCTTTATTGAGAAATCTTTTTCAATGTGATGAGGGCGCTACTGGACTGTAACTGCGTAGCCAATAATACCATAACCCTTCATATAAAAGACATCAACGATACGATAGCACCGATGAATACCATCGCTCGCTTATGTTCCAATTAGTTCCAAGCATTGGAACTATAGTTATAATGAGCGTTTTTCTTTTCTTTTTTAATTTTAGTTCCTATAAAACTCGACAGATGACATGCTTATCGCTCCATAGAGCATAGATATAATATCCAGTAAATTAATATTTCTATGCCATAGAGACGTAGGCCTGATCCTGTCAAAATATGTCAAGACTGTGCCTGACTTTTTTTTAAAGGCCAAGGTATCGAGACCATACAACTATGTCAGACGTAAACAGTTTCCTATTTTCGATTAAAATGATTCGTAAATAATGAAATATTAAATCAAAAGATGCGTTGGCATCTTTTTGATCATCTTCTCCCTCTTTATTATTTTAAAGAAAAACTTTTTGAAATTTTGACCTTTATTCGCACAGACCGTAACGCCATCTATCGATCCACCAGAAAATCAAAAGAAAAACGCTCATTCAACATACTTTTATCTAAAACATTTTTGACGACTCGTTAAAAATTAAAATGTGATGCATTTGATTGCCAACAATTTTGTATGGGGAACAAAATAGCTTTCTTTGATTAACCTTTCTCGTCCCATTGTTGGGTAAAGGTACCTAGTGTTTTAATTTCATTCCACTCCTCTTTAATACTTAAGGGGGTGCTTCAGACCATCAATCTCACCAAACCAGGGTCCTGGGTTCGAATCCCGGTTCGGTCACATATTTTCTGAAATCATCAAATATTTTCTGGAAAAACTTATTTAAAGTATGAGATCATGTCGACACTTTTGGAACCAACTTAAATAAATTCTGGTGTACTGTATTATATTGTTTTCGTGATGAACATTCTCCTTTAAAAAAAACGATAATGTTATACCTTCAGTCCTATATCCCATCCAATTTTTTTAATTACCAACAAAATGTGTAAGGGTGTATTCAGATAATGAATTTAAACAACTTTTCCCTATGGAAAATGGGTCGGAAAAATGAGATTTTTTTAGGATCTCCCACAGAAAATCTATTAGCTGATCCTTACTTATCTATCGAGGTCCAAAAATAAAATTGTTTGTTTAGTTTCATTTTCTGAATTAATTGATTATAAAAAAATAGGGGTGTAATTATAATTATGTGATCGTTGCATTTAAAGAACCCTAAAATTATTTGCAATTTCAAAGTTATTCGTGACAAACGACGATCGAGCCATGAATCAATTACTTATGTTAATAAATCAGGTTCCAGACAAAGTAGTGCGGTTCATAAATCAGTTAAAACTTTAGTAGGTGAAGCTAACCGAGCCAGTATCGAGTTCTCGAATTGAACCGACCGAGTAATTAATTGACGTCGTATGTACACGATTTTAGAGATCCTTATAAATATTTACATATTCGTAGAGTAGTTAGGTATAGAGTTTGTTTTGAATGTTCTTTTATTTTACATCTTTATTCGTTCAGGAGTGCTATTTTTGAATCTCATTCGCTGAGTTCAGCAGTTGTAAATGTCAAAATAACTTTGGAGATATGCATCTTTCTAATTCTGATTTGACTTTCAAAAATCATACTTCAGGAGTGCGATTTTTGAAAGTCAAATCAGAAGTAAAAAGATTTGTATCTCCGTAGTTATTTTGACATTTACAACGGCTGAACTCAGAGAACGAGATTCAAAAATCGCATTCCTGGACTTTAAAATTCCCCAAAATTGTTAGGCACAAGGAGAGCTTGTTTACTGTCAATTATAATTATCTACATTGATATCATTAGCATCCTTTTAAACTAAGAGTCTACCCATCAAACTGATCAACTTTTACTATGGCAGCAAACCGATCGGAGCAAAAAATTAAACAGTTGGTGGCGGAAGGTCTTCCCTTCTCAATGGAGGAACATCCCCAGTAGCACTGCCATAGATATAAAACACGAACTCTCTCTAAAATTTTATGTATAACTCTGAATACTCTGATCTTATCGCGTACTCTGTCCCATTTGTTTACGGTCTGCCAAACTAATCCATTGCGGATATATTTAGCGACAACATAACTATTGTCTCTGACCGATGGGTTTTTTGCGATCATTAAAAAGAAAAAGTTTAATGATAAACAAATGTCACCAGGCGACAGGGAAAGTTAAATAACAAGTTTCGACTTAGGGGATCGATCTTGGCGAAAGTTAATCTGAAAGTTATCCAGAGTTGGATTGATTTCTATGACTACGAAGTTTTATGTTTGTGAATGATTAAAAATCGTCAGCGAATTTGATTTCTCATTTAAGATGTTGTTGACATGCATGTTTTTGCGAAAACTTTCTGTCGTTATCGGTATAAAATTTTTCTAATATTACTACTACATGTATTAGTACTTCTTACTTACTATCGCCATCTTTTTTGAGTTTTTTTATAGTGATGAATCCAAAACCATTTCGAGATAATATAGTAAGTACTTTAATTTTTTTATTTTATTAATAATTATTGCAAATTATATTATTATTTTTTATTTTATCAAAAATAATGTTTTTTCGATGTCTGAGATTATAAAATTAATGTATTTAAATTTTATAATCTCTGACATCGAAAAAACATAATTTTTGATAAAATAAAAATTAAGACGAATGAATAAAAATATTGAGGACATAAAACTAACTTAAGCTAAAATAATTTGATAAATAAATTAAACAATTTACAAAATTACAATTTTACAAAAATTAAACAAATTATTAAATAGAACAATTTGTTTAATTTTTGTAAAATTGTAATTTTGTAAATTGTTTAATTTATTATATATATTTTATTTACAAAAATTAAACAAATTATTAAATAAAACAATTTGTTTAATTTTTGTCAAATTGTAATTTTGTAAATTGTTTAATTTATTTATCAAATTATTTTAGGTTAAGTTAGTTTTATGTCCTCAATATTTTTATTTATTTTTAATGTATAGGTACTTACCCACTTTTATTTGTTTTATTAATAAATTATATCATCTTATCAAATTATGATATTTTTATGTAAATAATGTAGATTTTCGTTCAAACGAGTAACGTCACTCTTGGACCTTTATACTCCTGGTAAACTTAAAACATAGAGTAAATAAATTATACACAACTTAAAATAACTGAAGAAAAAAAATCACAATGCCAGAATTTGACATTTTTTATGTTGACGTTTCTGTATAAGTTAGAAAGAGAAGGTGATTTTTATTTTATTAACTAAGCAAATTTAACTAAGAAAATGTACCTTATACTTCTAAAGTTCGTTAATAGATCAGAAAAAAATAAAAATAAGTATTATTATCACAAGTTGAGGTTATGTTTGCTTTTGTTTACAAGCTACAACAACTAGTTAATTCGTAAACTACGAAATTTTAATCTCTGTTTTTTGTTCAGTTGTTCATTTCATTACATTCCTAAAACCTAAGTGCCTACTATTAATTAACGTCTCACAAACTTTTTTAATTATAAATTAACCAATATTTCATTCGCTGAAAGTGCATTTAATTATCGTTCATTATCTTCGACAAATATTCTAACAGTACAGGCAATACATTCTCATTTGAAAGTTTCAAAGTTAGGAATTAGGATCACTATCAATCACATAGGCCAAAGCTGCATATTATAACCTAGGTATTTTAAACTTCTTAATATACTGGGTGGCAAGGCAATGAACGAGGGTCTTTCCTTATAAGGGTGTATTCAGACAACGAAACTAATCAACTTTCCCAAAGGAACATGGGTCGAAAAACGTCAAAAATGTGTGGGCCCATAGAAAATAGATCGGCTGCACCGCACTTTTGTATGGGAGGTAAAAAAATAAATTTAAAAAAAGGTAGCAAATCTGACTTTAAACATATTTTTTAGTTAGTTTAGATAGTTATTACATCAATTAACATGCACACATAAACTCACGACCGCAATCGCTTTGGGGGTGGTCAGAAACATTGCTACAGCTGCCAACTTAGTTGGACAGAATGACGTGTCAAGTGGGAAGAGGTGGCTAGGATTTCGCCGACATAAACACTGCATAAGAAACCCTTAGTCGGCTCGTACGACACCCACGGGAAGAATTGGCGTGGTCTATTCTAAGACGGAACCACAAGACTCAAAGAATCTGACAATCAATTTTTTTTTTTTTTTTTTTTTTATGTGTGATAGGTAAGCATTTGACCCCAATCTCACCTGATGTTGAGTGATGATGAGGCCGAAGATGTAGCATGCTTACCTAGAAAGATGCCTATTCACTCTCGCCTTGAAGAGGCCCAGGTTGTATTGCTCAGGGAACAGGTCCGCAGGCAGGGCATTCCACTCCTTAGCCGTGCGCATTATAAAAGAAGAAGCAAACTTCTTCGTGCGAATTGCTGGTAGGTCAACGACATAGGGGTGGAAACCCAGTCTGCGTCTCGTCCCCCGCAGATGAAAGGGAGACGGTGGTATCAGATCGTGTAATTCAGTCGCACACTCTCCGAAATGTATCCTATAAAAAACAGACAGACAGGCTACCTTGCGACGATGCTCAAGACTTTGTAGCTTCGCCACCGAGGTTGGATCACCTATGAGCTTCCTGGCAATTAACTCAGTTACAAAAAGTCGTAGGGTGGCTTGCACCAAAAAAATTGCTGTTCCATACATTTGGTTCGAGTAGGTTTGCAGTATTGTATGGAAGAGCTGTTTTTTTCGTGATTTCGTTGTAGGTGCCAGAGAGAACGTTGTTTTGTTTGACTGTCTGATCATCCTCATACAAATTTTCAGCATATTAAGTTGTCCATGAATATTCTTAAGCCTAGATATTTTTGATGCTGGCCAGCCCTTGTCTAAGATGTATAACTAATTACTGGCAAACACAACACTCATGAAATGAATTAACATATTGAACGTTCAAGATGGATTGACGAAATAAATATGAATGACCAAAATACAATGTCGTGACAATGTTACACTGTGTGATTTAATATTGTTTTTCTAATTGTATTTTGTAAGTATATTTTACTTTGTTTCAAAGATGTGTGTTGTATAGTTGCGTGCCGCATCTTCTCAACAACGGAACAATTTCCGACGCGGTGGTAAATTCAAAAATATCTATGTGATATTATTATGAATAAAATATTTCGAGCTTTGAGTTTGAAACATAGATCGCTATCGCAAATCTTCTTAAGTTACCATTATAAAACCATGTACAACCTCCGGGTCAGTGCACTTTATAGGTAGTCGATAAACAAGTTAATAGCCCAAACCTTCCGTTCTACGTCATCATCTAAATTCGACGGTTATCGAACTAAAACGTCACCCATTAATCTACCGTAGCCTATCAAGATTTACGACAGTCCATCAGTCCGCCGATTTTTCTAGGTGAAGTTCAAGACTTTTGGGTCAGTCGTGCGGATTTGTGCGCGGGAGTGGTGGCTAACGTTCATAGTATATAAGCTCGGAGAAATGCTCTCACTACATCCACTCATCAAGAGTCCTCTCGTATGATATAATATCATAAAAACACAATGGCAGCCAAATTCGTCGTAGCTGTGGCACTGTTCGCCGTCTGCCAATCTAGCCCAGTCCTTATAAACGGTAAGTTAAAATAAAATTTTAGTATTTGTATTCTTTTACTATCAATCAATCAACGATTTTTTTATTTTGTACAATATTGATAAAAACAAACCCTCTTTTGGTACAGGTATACTATACCGTGATGGAAGGGGCTTCTCAATCGGCCAGGCGTACAGCAACAACCTTGGCGGCATCAGCCAAGCATCAGGCTCCGCGAGTACCAACGGAGGTGCCGCTCAAGCTTACAGCAACGACGGATTCGGCATCATCTACCCCGGCCAGGCTGTGGCTCAAGCTGAAACCTATGAAGCTCCCGCTATCCCAGTGTATGGATCAGCTAAAGCCGTAGCAAAAGCCAACAATGGCCCTTACTACCCAGTTCCTGCTCCAGCGACGGTCATCACCTACGAACAGAACTTCGAAGTCCCTGCTGAGATCAGCTACGACATCCCTCAAGGACCAGCTTCTGCTCAGTCGTCTGCTATAATGAATGGAGGCTCCGAATCTTCTATTTCTTCCGCTACCACCAGTGGTGCTGGCTCTGCTCAATCTTCCGCCCAGACTCAGCGTGGAGTCGGCAGCTATGGTATCACCTCATCCAACGCTAAGACTTTCGGATCAGGCTTCGGTTCCGCCGTATCAAACGCCAACAGCAACTATGGATCAGCTGTAACCGCCGCCAGGACACAGGGAATGGGTGGATTTGGCTCTGCATCATCTCAGGCCCAGGGAGGTCTCGGTGCGGCCCAGACTATTGCTGAGGCTCACTCCAATGGCGGGTTCGGATCAGCCTCTTCTACCGCTAACGATGCTCAGGAATCGACTATTGTAGCCGCTAAGACTCAAGGCTACGGTGCTGGCTACGGATCTGCCTCTTCTAACGCCAATGTGAACGGAGACCACGGAAGCGCAATCTCTTCAGCTAAGACCTCAAACCACAAAAGCATCCACTGGCGTTTTGGCACCCTGTACGATACTCCCGCCGGCGCTCACGCGCAGGCCAACACTCTGTCGGGATATGGTGCAGCCAAGTCTAATGCTCAGACCTATAATGCCGGTTTTGGTTCCACCCACTCCGCTGCCAACACTCAGGGTGGCGACTACGAATCAGCCAACGCCAACGCTAATGTCAACGGAGCTGGATCCGCTATCTCGTCCGCCAACACCCACGGTTCTGGATTCGGCTCAGCTAAGTCCGCCGCCAACACCCATGGATATGGCTCCGCTCAGTCACTGGCTAACACTGGTGCCGGTTTCGGTTCTGCCAAATCAACTGCAACTCAGGGCGCTGGTTATGGATCTGCCAATGCCAACGCTGACGTAAACGGTGCTGGATTCGGTTCTGCCAAATCTGCCGCAAATACGCAAGGACATGGCTCCGCTCAGTCTCTGGCTAACACCGGTGCCGGATTCGGTTCTGCCAAGTCAACCGCGACCCAGGGTGCTGGTTATGGATCTGCTAACGCTAACGCCGACGTGAACGGTGCTGGATACGGTTCTGCCAAGTCTGCCGCCAACACTCACGGTATGGGCTCTGCTATCTCTTCAGCTAACACTGGATCCGATTTCGGCTCAGTCAAGTCCAACGCCTACACTCAGGGCTCTCTCTATGGTGGTAGGACAGCTGCTGATGCGCAGACCTCTGGATTTGGTTCTGCCTCCTCCTCAGCCAGGACCCAAGGTCTGAGCGCTGGCTACAGGGTCGTCAACTCCGCGGCGAACACCAATGGATTCGGTTCAGCCCACGCCAACGCTCAGAGCGCATAAAAACCTATCAAGTTATTTATTAGCGCTAAAAAAGCAATCATATCAAGACGACTTCCGGCAAATCCGTAAACTTGTCTTGATATATTTGCATAGTGATTGTAGCATTTAGTTCTATTTATTTAATTTATTGTTAGTTTAAGATTCATGTCATATCATTTTTCATTATAATTTTCAATGATAGTGGTGATAAAATAAACAAGTTTTAAGACTAGTTTTGCATTTCTTTGATTTATTGCTCTATTCCACATAACATAATTATATCAATAGAAATACCTACCTACAGCCATACATTTCAAATCTTAAAATTTCATTGATAATAATAACCTTTACCAACACAATATTAAATTTATTTTGCAAACACAATTTTTGTGTTATCTGGAACACTAAGTGCTATAACCAAGTGCAATTACAGTTTGCCCTGCATGAACGGTTTCAGGTACTTGTGGAAGCTCTCGTTGACGGGCTCCTTGTTGAGGGGGCTCTTCAGCGCCTCCTCCATCAGACGCTCGTACACGCGACCGTCGTACGCGCCCAGCGTCGAGTTCAAGATCTGAATGAAAACACAATTTTTCTCCATGTCATAAACATAAATTGTAATATTAAATACGTGAGATGTCGTACAGCATACAGATTCAAATCCTTTACTCCCATGACTGACCCAAATGGGAAACAACATAAGATGATCAATTTCTTGTTCCACAGCATAAATATAGGGTCCTTCTTAATAAGCTGACACTTTTTTAAGGGGATGACCAGACCATCAAACTGAACAACTTTCTCTATGGCACCAACATCGAAATCGCGAAAAAAATCAGCTGTCCCATACATTCGGCTCGAGTAGGTTTGCAGTTTTGTATGGGACAGCAGATTTTTTTCGCGATTTCGATGTTGGTGCCATAGAGAAAGTTGTTCAATTTCACGGTCTGATCATCCCCTTAAAAAAGTGTCAGCTATTGAGAAGGACCCTGTATATTGCCATATCTAATACATAACAACAAACTACTGGTAGAACTGACCTCGTCTCTAAGATCGAAGCCATCAACGAGACCAACAGCATTGGGCCTGATCTTCTCCAGAAGATCCTCATAACGGCGTTGCAGATGTTGCACGTCACCTTCTGCTATTCCTGTGTACTAATAACATCATAAATGTCAGTTCTGGATTTATCAATAGGCCGCGGCCTAGGGGCGGCAATGTCCTAGGGGCGGCAGATTTTAGAGGACGCTCATTCAATTTCAGAGGATAAAAGTCAAACATGTTCACTGGTTTTCTCATGGTTTTTTATACTAATACGTTAAATCCCTGTAGAAACTTACTCCAGGAGTGCGATTTTTGAATCTCACACGTTGAACTCAGCAGTTGAAAATTTCAAAATTACTATAGAGATACGCATCTTTCTACTGCTGATTTGACTTTCAAAAATTGCACTCCTGAAGTATGATTTTTGAAAGTCAAATCAGCAGTAGAACTTATAATTTAATAGGGACGACTTATATACGTGTGTCATTCTACTAAGAAACATTTCTGCCACTTTTTGCGGGGGGTGAGGTAACATGAAATCCGCAATATTGGATTTTATTCTCCATAAGTTTAGATTCTAATTTTGAATGTTAAAAATCATGAAAAGTAGTCTCGTGTGAACCCCAAACGTTCTAAGTGCAAAATTATTGTTTCGCTATTATAGGCTGTCTCGTTTAGTGATAAGGTATAAAATTGGGTGTAAATGCGCAAGATTAATTGATCTAATACCGTGGCAGAGGGGAAATGCTACCGCAAGGCGAGTCCCTATTAAATTGTCTAAGCAGTAGAAAGATGCATATCTCCACAGTAATTTTGAAATTTTCAACTGCTGAACTCAGCGAGTGAGATTCAAAAATCGCACTCCAGGTCTTCATTGCCTCAAGAAAAAATGAATTCTTTAGCTCTTCTCTACATAGAAGCGGGTATAATGAACACCATAAACTATAATGATATTATAGAAGATTTTGCAGTTCCCGTAAAAAAAAAATTCTTGTTTCTTTTTTACGCTCTTTCTTGATGACTAATTCATTCGTTTATTTAACTTTAGTGCCTTTCTTACTACAAATAGAAAATTATTATTTTAGAAATGTACATGGGGCAGCGGAAATAAAGTGGCCTGCACTTAAAAAAAAATATAAATCCGGCACTGATAAATGTAGTTAGTCTACATCGAAATGAAGAAGTTTAATTTACAATAATGTGTAGACAGGTACTAGTCATTCACTTCGAGTTGGCCGCTACCTCCCTTCCCGCTTCCCCGCACCGCACCCCTAAGAGACCCTAATAAACGCAATTTTATAACCTTTAGCAACGCAATCACGTACGGTACGTCCGTCCCGGTCACTAATATCGCTTTTAAATTTAAATTTTTATTTGCTTTTCATATTATTTTTTGTCGACGGGACCAATTAATGTGCCTGTTAGGAAATTTTGTAACGGTCATCGACGGCCAACTGGTCGTGAACGGGTAGTATAATGTTAAAACATTCCATCCAACCATTAGGTGCAACGCTATTTATAGCCTAATAAACTAAACCATGCACCTAGACAGGGCCGGATGAAGAGGTGTGGAGGCCTCGGGGCAACAAAGGAGTGGAGGCCCCCCTGGCCCCAAATTATTTTCCAAATAAAATGGTAAATTTTTTTCAGCTGAAAATTTTTTCTTGTGAAACCAAGTATAGTCTCTTTTATTCTCTTTATATCAAAGGAAAAGTGGTTTACTAGTGTTCCAGTCTGATTTTTTTTTTTCGAAGTCTATTGGGGCCCCTCTTTTGTGGAGGCCCGGGGTGGCAGCCCCGGTTACCCTCCACTAAATCCGGCCTGCACCTAGACTAAACCGGTTCCTCAAATACAATTAATTTGTTTTCTCGAAGTCGCTGTCAAGCCGGTACGATTCGCGACAGGGCTTGCATTAGTTTTTTGGCTTGGCTTGACACCGACTTCTATAAAACAAATTAATGTTCTTATGATGCGAACGAAAAAGTCATCGGATGCAATATTATTTTTGCTTTTTTTTCAAATCGGTTTTAATTAGTTGTTAAAATTTTGTTTATTTCACTATTTTTAGTGGTAAATTCATTAGTTCGATTTAATAGTAGTGCTCTAAATTAACAAACGCACTAGTCGGCAGTACGATCTTCGAAGGTTCCCCCCGATTTCTCTGGGATCCATCATCAGATCCTGGTTTCCTTACCATGGAACCTCTCTTGGAATATCTCCTTTCCAACAAAAAAAGAATCATCAAAATCGGTTCATAAACGACGAAGTTATCCGCGAACACATAAAAAAAAAATTATATACGATCGAATTGAGAAACCTCCTCCTTTTTTGAAGTAGGTTAATAATAAAAAGTACGTAAAAGTTAAATGTAGCAAGTAGGAAAAAAAGTCAAAACAAAACACGTCTCGCACCTCTTCGATATGAATCTTCCTATTCGATCACAGTCACAGAATCACAGTCGACCTTATTCGATCTCTCTCATATTGACAAGGCCGATTGGCCATTAGTTTTTGCTCTGTATCTCGAATATTGACCTCTCGTAAATATAACTGTATCATTGAACCCTGTGATATGACTCAATGATTATTACAATCTCACGGTTTAACTATTATTTCGGTAGTTTAAATTAATTTTAAGCGGACTAAGGGGTCAGTGGGTTCGGACTTGTTTAATTTATATTCGTAAAGTAAGTTAGTAGTGTCATGTGACCGGTCATCATTAATCAAACTAAATTAATTCGTGTACGTTCTAAGTATATCAAAACAACGACTTATTTAACACATTTTTGTTTCAACTAAATATATGCCAAGTTTTAGCTCCCTATTTCTTACGGTCTCTAAAAACAACTGTATGGTGTGTCAGACAGACGGACGGACGGACGCCTGCTTGTCGGTCTTCTACAGATTGTACTTCGGTGAGTGTGCCCAAGAGCTGCATGGCCTCATGCAACCTTCCCCTTTCTACTATCGGACTTCCAGACGCACCGCGGGATATCACCCCTTCTTGGTTGACATCCCACATATCCGCACCAAGCGTCTTTCTAAATCTTTTATAATGCGCACAGCCAAGGAGTGGAATGCTTACCTGCGTCAGTATTTCCGAGCACTTACAACCCGAATTACTTTAAAGTACGAGTGAATAGGCATCTTCTGGGTAAGCTCGCTACATCTACGACCCCATCTTCGTCCTGAGGACTGGATTGAGGTCAAGAGCAAACCCATAGTTAATAAAATAAAATAAAACTTCATATTCTACCCATCAAACTGAACAACTTTTACTATAGGAGCAAAGCTGTCATAGTAAAAGTTGTTCAGTTTGATAGGTAGAATATGTGGTTTAAAGGTAATGATACTTTTTCCTTACACCCTGTATAATTAACGTTTCTCGTAAGTACGAGGTAATTATAGTACTCTATTATTATTAATTGGTTTGTGGGTATTAGGGCTCCCACACAAAACTGCGATGCGATGCGTTGCGTCGCCGCATCGCAGGCATTGCGTTGCAAATTGCTGCGATACGATTTCGTGCGGTAAAGCGCAAGGTTCAGGTGACCACCCATTCTAACGCAAATAGGAACAAAAAAAAATTGTAGGCAGTTTACATGGCCATTAATGGCGGATACTGTCGTCGCACTTAGGTACCCAGTACAGTTTCTCTTTCTTCTCAAACAGTCATCCATATTGCTTGTATTTGCGTGTAGTGTGATTTTTTTTTGTTAAACTGTACATGTCCACAAAATTAGAACTCTCCTTTACCTTTTGTAAGACAGAACAACAGTGACAAAATTAAGAAACTTTGACTAGTTATAATTTTTAAACAACTGGTTCAAATTGAATGAAATTTGAAATATATCGTGTTTATACAATGCCTGCTTGGTTACTGAAAATGCAGGCTTCTAATCCACAACGAAGTATAGGGGGGTCGAAAATGACCTGAACTGCTTCGAGAAAAGGATGGTATGGTACGGCTGTGCCGCTTTTTTGCTCGACTTGGCCGAGCAGATATTCAAACACCTGTTTTGATTTAAAACACAAATGGAAAGTTAGTCTACATTTAACAAGCTGAAAAATAATCCTAAATCATAATCAGAATTACCATGTTTCATTTAAATTTTTAGTGCCAGTATTATTTATTAAATCCAGATTCATATTTTAACATAATTAAATAGGTATTAATAACGTTAACCAAAATGTCTAAGCATTATGTTGAATCCATTAGGAAACGTAAAAGTTAATAAATATTCATGTTGATAATAAAATCATTAAAATTGTCCAGTTAGAGACAGATGTCATTGGCGGCTGGCAACAGATAATTTGCAAATCCTTTATTTATTAGCTCTACCGGAGATGTAAATCTTTTTTACGACTCCATTATAAAATTAAGGAATTTATTCGATCCATATAAAGAATTATAGCCTTTTTGTGTACAGCAATTTTATTGATCATTGGTTTTTTCGTGGGAATCTAAAAAGTCCAGGAATCTCACCCAGCTGGTAGACAAATTTTGCCAATTAAGCTGTCAATGTTGAAACCCATGCGATGTTGACGCTTCGCTAGAAAAATCTTGAGCTACCTATTGTTTCCGAGAAAAAATACCAAACAATGCCAGGAAAGGGCGCTTTAGACGGGCAATCGATTGTGTGCTTCCTGCCAAGGCCGAATCGCGCGGCAGCAAAATTGCTCGTCTAAAGGCCGAAAGCACGATCGCAAATCCGGTCTCAGCTAAATAGGGAGGGAGCGCGCGTTGATCCCCTCCAACAATTTTTGCGATTTGGCCTTGGCAGGAAGCAGCAACTGATCGCTGGGCAGCGATCAGTTGCCCGTCTAAAGGGTGCTGAAGCTGGCAACGATGTCCGCTCAGAGTCATATCTGGTGCAGAGGATTTCATTGGCCATCCAGCGCAGGAACCCAGCCGGTGTGATGGGATCCTTTGTGCCGGGTACGATTATTGAGGAAATGGCAAAGAAAATGTGTGTACCTATTTTGTTATTTTGTGGATTTTTACGTCATACTTTCTTGTGGCGAAGCTTGTCGTGGATATTTGACTTCTCATCCTTTTGCCAATTTTGTAATGACTTGTTCAAGGATCATTTTTCGCGTTTATTTTGCAACATCTTTATTTCATTTTGTATTTTGTGGTGATGTGTTGTGTTGATTTTTTTAAAAAGAAATTCATGATTTAATCTTTTCCTATAAGTATAGGTAAAAATACAATACAATAATCATGACTGAGCAGTTATACGTTACACAAAACCTTTCTTTTGAGCTATAGAGCTGTATGATATTATAAAGAAGTTATTGCAATTTTTTTGCAATCTTTCTTCAATGCTGATTCTTATCTTTAATTGCTTTATTATCTTTAGATGATCCTGTTATTCCAATCGTGTTATCTTTCCTATCGACACTTTCTAAATCGAGGGCATAACGTTTATTTGCTACATAGTGCTATAGCACAGTATAAGAAAGAGTATCTATTACTACTACATACAGTACGAACACTCCCTGCCTCCCACCAACTTTTTACCTCACCCCCTCTATTGCGCTCTGATTACCTCGGCAGTTGCCAATGTTAAGCAAATGCGTAGGTATTCCTTTCCCGTTTTAGTTTAAAATAGAATATATTTTTTTGCGAATTTTTCTTTGTTCCTTAGGGAAAGTCGTTCAGTATCATGGGTACAATCACCCCTTGTTGTTATGCAACTGTTTACCCTATCGCACTGCCTAAGCAAATCTGCTGATAGCAGTCCAGAATAATCTACCGAAATTTTTACTTACATACCTAACCTACATAGTTTAGATTGATTTGTCAACATGTAAAAATTATTTTTAAGTATTTTTGGGACCATAACTTACTTACCAATAATAAATCGCCGAGCTTCTCCAAAGCCCAGTAAATACAGTAAAGCTCTACGAGCTGGTGGAGAACCTTGCGCAGCGGGGCTGACAGAGAGGCTGTCCTTCTGTCCATTTCTGCTTTGTAGGTAGAGAGTATGATTGCTCGACAGTGGGCCTGAGGATGAAAATACAACAAGCTTTTTATAAAGGGTCCTTCTTAATATGCTAACTTTTTTAAGGGGATGATCAGACCGTCAAAATGAACAACTTTCTCTGTGGCACCAACATCTAAATCGCGAAAAAAAATCTGCTTTCCATACTTATACAAAACTGCAAACCTACTCAAGTCAAAGGTGTTTTTTTTAGCTATTTCGATATTGGTCCCATAGGGAAAGTTGTTCAGTTTAATGGTCTGTAATCAGACCGTCGACCGACCGTCTGTAAGGGGATAATTCCCCTTAGAAAGTGTCAGCTTATTAAGAAGGACCCTGTATAGGGTGTAGCATTATGGCGTTATTAATTAAAGACAGTGTTACAGATCTTCAAAATAAACAACTTTCACCATGGAGACAAAGTGGATGTTAGCTCAAAATATGAAAGATGTTCAGTTTTATGGTCTACAATCTAAACCACCTCTTTAAATATTACTAGGGTGGTTTCTGTTTTGTTACACGGCACCCTGTAGATTTCAAGGTGATATTATGTGTCAAATGGTGATAGTGACTGGCCTTTCATCCACAAAAACACTGCACAAGAAACCCTATCCCTTTGTCACATCATACGACACCCAGGAAAGTAATTGAGCGGTCTTCTTCTTATCGTGTGGGCAGCAAGCCCTGGTGTCGGAGTTTTTTCAGACCGCCTTACGACCTGCAATGTCCTAACCAACTGGGGATAAACGCACAAAGCGAAATATGACTATGTGTCCCTCGTGGGAATCGAACTCACGATCTCCATATCGAGAGCTCAATGCTCTTAACCATTAGACCACGGAGGCATTGTGTGCGGTGAAATTGACAACTTAAAAACTATTTACAGTTTTTACGTGATAACACCAACTACCAACCATACTAATTGTAAACAAATAAAATTAAAGACTCGTTCATAAAATAAGCTTTTCACACCTTTCTTCATAATTTAGAAATGAACGAATTGAAGTGATGAATGCTGATGAATGCCCAGGATACGACCATCATTAATGCAATCAAGAAAGCTATGTCAATTGACTTTTTGAAGCATAAATAATTCTAGCACGCAAACCGACTAACAAAAAGGTCATTTAAATATTTAACACTTATCTGTGAATATAATTTTCGCATATAAACGTGAACTAAATGTATTCGATAACAGTTACTATTTTATGTTGCCATATTCGATATCGAATTGGAGTCCATCATACATGAAACGGATATGGAAAGATTAGAGGCATTAATGATAATGTTTATTAGGTTTTATATTGCATCATTCATTATTGTATAATAGATATCTTAAACATAATCACTCATCATCTAAGTCCCCTTGAAAGTACCAAAATCTAGCCTAGATTTGAATAATGATGACTAGACAACTAGACAACTATGTAGATAGAAACATCCATGACTCGGGTACAAATATTTGCCCCTTACGGGAATCGGTCCCTGTGACCCTCGGATATCAGTCTGTACCATAGTGCAAATAAAATAAGTGATGAAGCTCAGCGATCGCAGCGGGTCTATACCCGCGCGGCGTGCGGGGTACGGCGGGGGACGGGCGTACCCTTACTCAATTCGCTGTTAGGGTACGCACGCAGGCAGCGTGGGCCCGACGCACTCCTCCCGACCCCCACACGTCCCGCACGATTGGCCTGCCGCGACCGCTGAGCTTCACCACTATTAGTTCTTTACACTATGTCTGTACTATAGGCTATCAAGTTCGTGCGCGGCACTCCCATGTTCTGCGGGGCGCGCGGGAGGGGTGTCTGTAAAGGTGACAGAGGGGAGCGGGCGGCTAGGCGGGGAGGGGACGCGCACGTGACGTTATGCTACCTTGCCCCTGCCTTGCCCCCGCCTACGTCTATACCCCTAGGCGTGCTCGAATGCTGGACAAAGGGGTGCCATCGCCACAAGTTCGGTTCTGTTTTTTGCATCCAGTCCCTTCCAACTACCTTACCAAAGGCTGATCATTGCATCGTCTAGCAGAGGTTTAGTCCACACTACGTTATAGGTTTAAATTGCATTCTGCCGTCTAATTCACTGTTCTTCAAAATCTGGCTCAATATTGGAATTTCCTGGATAAATGGAGATCTAAAGCATTGACACGTATGCCCACTTGACATATCATTCGATCTTGGACCGTCAACTTAAAAGCTAGACAGAGTATATAATTTTCTTTGGTTTTAATAAATATAATTTGTGATCTTAATAGTTGTAAAATTACTTATAAATACAGTGATGGTTTTCACAAACCTCTGTTGCAGCTACAAGCTGAACTGAAATCCGGTTCCAAGCATCTTCGGGACACAGTCCTGCTTTCATGTACTTCTTCATATTAGCCACACACGACGCTAGTTTCCTTCAAAAAGATAAAGACCTTATTATAATAGGTATACAGGGTGGAAACTTAAGATGGGTCACAAAGGGCAGCTAGTCAGCTACCAGAAGCATTATAGATACAAGAAAACGTTGTTAGGAGACTAACCCTAGCTTTTGGAGTATTCCACTTCTGCATTCACAGATTTTGAAAAAAAATGTAGGCTACAGTAGTCATCGAGAAAAACGGAAATTTTCACAAAACTTTTTTTTCATCCCATTCGACCCTCTTACTGATAAGTAACAAAAGTCTCTACGGGGTCAACCGAGGTCGTTGTACCTGTTAGAACTCTCAGAAAATGCAAAATTAAATTCACATACATTTTAGTTGGGAAATACCCAAATCACCTATAGTGATGATTTTGTAAATCCTTCACATTTTCAGGGGTGGTTCAGACTATCAAACTGAACAACTTTTACTATGGGAGCGAACCTGAAATCGCAAAATAAAAATTTAGTCTAGTACCTAGTCCTTGCAATTTACTATGAAACAGCAGATTTTTTTTTGATATTTCAAGTTTGTTCCCATAGTAAAAGTTGTTCAGTTTGATGGTCTGAACAACCCCTGAAAATATGAAGGGCTTACAAAATCATCACTATAGGTGATTTGGTTATGTCCCTACTAGGGAATTTAATTTTGCATTTTCTGAGAGTTCTAGTACCTCGACCTCGGTTGACCCTATAGAGACTTTTGTTCCTTATCAGTAAGAAGATCGAATGGGATGAAAAAAAGTTTTGTGAATTTTGCAGTTTTTCTCGATGACTGTACATTTATTTCAAAATCTGTGAATGCAGAAGTGAAATACTCCATAAGTTAGAGTTAGTCTCCTAACAACGTTTTCTTGTAGCTATAATGCTTCTGGTAGCTGACCTTTTGTAACCAATACCAGTACGACATAAAAACCCCAAACAATTTCAGAAAAACAGAAGTGGATTAAGGCATCCATTGTAAGGAAATATACTGAAGTAAAATTCGAGTGTGTACTTGTGTGATGTTCCAATGAGCATTGAGCACGCGTGGTGGACTAACGCCCTTATCCTTGAGGGTAGTTCTTGCGGTGGGAATGATATAGTATAGTAGACTGATGATGATGATGAATAATTGAATATAGAAGTAAATTACCCCGCGGCAACTCTCTGGAAGCTCTTTACAATGCCATCAACAGAACCATCCCATTTTGGCATAGGTGTTTTATCAGACAAATATGACATAGTAGGGCTCAATGTCTTGCCTTCAGATAGCTGATCCCAAGCCTTCACTAAAGATCTGTAATCAAGGAAATGAACGTTAGGAACTATAAGCCTTGAACACAAAATAAATTAACCCCTAACACAATAGTTTGAATTTCACACATTCAAATTATTCATGCACGGAAAGGTCAAAAAGAGTTTAAGCATTATTGGTAGGTATACGAACTCAAACATGTTGAATTCAAAAATAGCATTCCAATGCAAAGCATTCAAATGGTGGTCTGGAAGAAATCGCTTTAATGGATAAGACCGTCCTTTGTACCCTTCTCATTCTTGTTATAAATTGTATTTGTGTTTTCTTGGTGTGCAAATAAAGAATATTTATCTTATCTTATCATTCCACGATTAAATAATTTTTCCTTGAACAGGTCATCGAACTTTGCTCGCATCTCGCAAAAATTAGTGCTAAAGCAATCTAATCCCTGTTAATACGTTGAATAAGAGTGATTTTGATGTATAATGTTATTTAGGTACCTACGTCACTCGACCACTCGACCAAGTGCCTAGCTACACTTTGTCAAACCGCCGGCGCGGCCCTGGCCCTGTACCCGGACTTTCGATTCTCGATATATCGCGACCGTTTCGGTCCGAACTTCATTGTAATAGAGTTGACATTGGAACGAAAACATTCACGCAATTGCGTAGTTCGAATGTCCGGGTAGACGCCCTGGTCTCGCTAGTCGATTGCCATGAGCACAACAGCGCAAGCGAGAACGCCGATCGAAAAGTCGCAACGAGAAAGAAAGGTTTATCGTTTTCGAAGAGAGGATACTAAAATTACAAACATTGATTTTTAAACATGTTTAAAATACAATTACAGCCATATTGTGCTATTTCGAATCAAATTAAAGATAAAAGAGGTCAAGATCAAGAGGTCTCTGAGCAAATGGCTCGGTGGCGAAATTGGATAACGCACTTCCCCGGTTTGGAAGAGCGCGGGTTCGAATCCCGCCCGAGACTGAATTTTTCAATCTTTAATTTGATACTAAAATTAATTTAATTTTAAATTTCTAATGCAAATCTTTATTTCTCTAAAAGTATACAATAATTTAATGAGATCTTAAAGATAAAAAAGGTCGTCGGATGCATCCTCGCGAGACAAAAAAAAAAAAAAAAAAAAAAAAAATTTTATAAAATATTTATATAATAACCCTTTAGTAATCTGTGGTATGGTATCTGATCCTGAAAGCTACCTGGCTTACCTGATGACAAAGACTGAGGCAAAGTACTAATAAATGAAAAATGATTAATGTCCTCACTAACCTGGCAGTTTGCAGCATTAGCACAGTATGTTCCCCTTCCAAGGTATAAGCAGCAGTCACCTGACCGTATATCTGGGGCATGTTGGAAGACAGCATGTACCCATGCCCACCACAAGCCAGACGGCACTTCTCTACCATGGCCGATGCGTCTAATGTACTTACTGCTTTTAGGCAGCAAGCTAGAGAGTGAAGCTGAAATCGTGTATCATAACATAAGTGTCTATTTTTCTGCCCAAACACTATCTACTTCTTTCATATTGAAATCCTTTCCTATCGCGTATAACACACATAATACCTTCGTTACGTTGCTTTTTAGGTACAGGAATAAAAAAAACACAGTAGGTAGACTAGGTAGAGAACAGGTTGTCGAAATCGGTAAAAAAGTTACCAAGACTTGAGTGAATATTATACAAAAAGTATCACAAATTGCCTCAAAACCTCTACAGTCTTCAACTCCCTTCTTAGATCCCTAGGAATTTTGAAGCCTAAACGCCAATACAAACATAATTAGGTATTGCCAAATTCCAAGCTTATCAATCAGTTTTGAAGACACCGCGATGGATGAGACGCAAAGTGAGGTTTACTTGGCTTTTTACTGATTTTATATATATTTGATTTACTGATTTTATTTGAAAAGTAACCAACCTCTGGTAACTGCGCAAAATTACCCGCAGCTAAATCACTAGATACTTTAGAGTACATGTCCCACAACCATTCGGCAGTTATCTTAAAAGCGTGACTTGAAGCTATAACGATGAACAACTTGTGCTGCTGCGTCAGGTAGTCTAACACTTGAACTTCGGGCTCACTGGAAAGATTTCAAAACAGGCCAGGATTATACATATACAGATTATACTTGCTATGACATACAATCACAGAAGAGCAAGCAGAACATCCCGCGACAAAGCGGCTAAGCAATTATGCTGCAAATCATCCTTACTTGGCCTTTAGCTGTGACTGCCTCCTCACAGCGGAGTATCTGACCGCAATTGTTGCAGCCCTGGCCAATTGAGTCGCTATGCCGTTCACAATCATGACTCTGACGAATACCATCGTGCCGTACGTCAACTTGGAGTTCAGAGATACTTTGAAGGTTCCATCCTGAAAACAGAAAAAATAAGAACTCAAGGCTCAACTGAGTTCAAGATTGAAAGGGTAGAATATCCATCAAAGGGTCCATAGAGGACAAAGGCACAGATTACCTAATAGACAAAGGTCTTGTAGCGTGACATGTTATCTTATCTTATCTTATCTTGTTGTGGGGGCGCTGGCAAACCAGAAACACTTCGACCCAGTGGGATATTTTGTATTAGCCCTAATACTTTTTGCTTTCTTCACCCTTCTAATACATGGTCAATGAAGGAGGCAATACTATTGAGGGGAAGAAACCTAAGATCGGTGACATGTTAAGTGATGATCAGACACGTGGATGGTTGACTGTGCTGGATGTTGATTTAGTGTTGCTATTTAACCTGGAACATGATGTACTTTAAATAGTGCTTATGTTTTCACCTCTTACCTTCAAAACCTGAGCATTCTTCATTAGCATTCGGTCTCTAGGTATTCTATGGTGGTCAAAACCCAGAAAGCCATTGTTCACTGTATTGTAACCCAGCTTAGCGCCAATCTCTCCAAGCTTGATCCCTGGTAGAGGCATGTGGGTCTCCTCATCACGCACTTGCACCATGAATGGCTGCATCCCACAATGCTTGCCATTTGTGTAAAGTTGAGCCATAACCACGCAATAGTTTACAGTGTGTGCCACTACAAAATAATTTGATTTTTAGAAGGTGATAATGTATGAATTATGATGTTAGGGAAAATGAGGGATCGACAGAAATAAACAAATTACGTCATGTTCAAGCACTTACAACAGCCTGGCCACCATTTATATGAAGTCAATGTAGGGCTGTGAAGAATGAATTCCTCCGTGTTGGCATCGTACGTAGCAGTCGTTTCCAAACCCCGTAAAAAAGTTCCATGGCCGAGTTCCGTCTGTATTATACAAAACATTGTTGAAGAAAATAATTTTTTATTATTATGAAAGCGGTGAATCATTATGGTTCACTTAACTTACCTGTGCGTAAGTACCAATAATTTCCATATTTAATGCCCTTTTCAGCCAATACGCTTCCTGTTTTTCATCAGCTTGTCCGTAGATCGTTGGTAAAAACATAGCGAAGTGCAGCGAAAACGGAGAATTATCCTTGAATACTGCTAACTGGGCCAGATTTCGATACCTTGCTCTAAAAAAGATCAATCAAATAAAAAATTCCCTTGGTAGATCGCCATTTGTGGCCCCTACCGAATATGGAATCATAATATAAATTATATCGTGAGAATAGCGCCTCCCATCCTCTGTCGAACGTTATTTGTATCGCAATATGCTTAAAACTTTTAGCCTTTCGAGATTTCGTTTCCGGGGTTTCGTTTTCGTTGTGGTCACTTTTCATAACTACGCCTCCATAGCATTCATAGCAAGGGGGTAAGACACGGAATAGATTCCATGTGAAAAAGTTTCTTGTGTAAATTCAGCGTTCTCATCTATAAAGATTAAGCAGTAGCTCAACCATTATTTATAACGCAATGTGAAATGTTAAATATAGCGACGGCAGGTTCAGTATCGTATAGACTATCGATACATTAAATGGAGTTATGTTGCCATAAACAAAGTTACTCTTCATATAGTTAACCTCATATAATTATGAACCTGCGTCTGTCTAGTCTGTCCTACCTGGTTTTCTCCATTTCAGATTTACTAGGATCCTCAGTTTCTTTCGATACTTTATAGAATAGAACCGCCTTACGGATCGCATTCTCGTACTTCTCCTTGTGACTGAGATACTCCTCGGGCACATCATCTTTAAGTTCTTTCACACTTAATATAGTGTTTTCTGTAAAAAAAAACATAATGCGTATCCTACAGTGGTTCCATCAAACTATTCAATACAATCGTTAATTTCCTCAGTACCAAACGTGCATAGGTTTTTATTAAAGCTTGCTTTTATTTGTACTCTATTAAGACTCTATTAGATATTCCATGCTTTTATTTAAGTAGGTATAACGGATCATTGACCTTAAATACTATCAATTATAATAAAATTGAAGGTAGGAGTGGCCAGGGATTAGGAGATTGGATTGATCATTGAACTGGAACGAATTTTCCAACGTTCAAAGATAAGGTTCATCACGTTGGAATGATTGCTTTAGCAATAACACTAGGAGTTTTTAAAAATTACTTACGTACTTATTATTTATTATCTCCATTGGTTTTCTTCTTATTTTACTTTAAAACTCACGTTAACATTCCTCGTATTTTAAATTGAAAAATTTGTTACTATTTTCCGAGGTTCTTTACATTTCATTTATCTACTTATGTTCAAAAACATACCTAGGTACTTTAGATACTTAAATTACTGACTTACCATTTCTCCGTCTTTCTTCAGTTTCCTTAACTCCTCCATCCAAGTAGTTAGTCAGTTCTTCTACATTAAAATCACACTTTGCCCTTTCATTTTGCAAATCTTCATTCACTTTGCACTTGGTCATGTTTACACCGATGTGATAACACTGTTGATATAATGTTGCTTGCTATTTCACAATAATTTTATCTTGCTTATAAATTACCTCATTTAAAAACTGGTAAAAAGATAAACTTGATAACGTATTATTTTATCGTTAACTATTGTCCTAAAGCGACAAAAATATACGCAAAGATTTTAGTTGGTTTTCGCTTTGCTCCGACTAGTCGGCGCGTACCAATAAAATGTGGGAAAAAAATTGTTGAAGAAGTTGGCAACACATCATTTCATTTATTTTTTGATGCTCCAATTTGAGTTGCCACATTTTTGGAACTTTTGGAAAGCTTTTCTTATGAAGGGCATCTAGTCACTCTAGGCAATCTAGTCGGAGCGCATAGAAGACCAAATAAAATCTTTGAGAAACAGTTTACATAACATCATTTTTGAGTTGATGATTCAAGAAATGAATGAACCCAACGAAACATAAAAACCCATCGTTTAAATTTTGACTAAGAATCATAAAGTGCTTTCTGGAATAATGAATCAATGCATGAAGCATTATTTGTATACTTCTTTAGTTCAGTTTGTACAATAATGTCTTGGAGTTGATAACGCAGAATGATCAGAATATAATAATGACCACAGTCTTAGGTACAAAGCAGAAAGCAGTAATACAAGTAGTAGAATTTATTGAATAATAAATATGACGGCGCCTGGCGCCATCTTACAAGTTGCAACAGAACGAGATCGCACACTCATGATGGTGCTTTGCTGCAGCGCCTTCTGGTGTCGGTCTAACGGAGCGTCGGGTATCGGTAAAGGTGTTTGACAGCGATTTCAAGAGGAATTAAGTTGAAAATTGGAATATAAATGGCTGAACCACCGCATAACTCGACGAATCGCTAACGTTCTGTCTAAACTTGATAGTTTTGTAATTAGCAGTGATCTGTTTGATAATTTAGGTCTGCTCACTAAATTGATATCGGAGTGATTGTAACGATTGTATGCTGTTATGAATTGTCATACAACCCTTGATAAAGATATTGAAGAGTTTATTCGCAGCCCTCTGATCACCTATTCCCTATGTCTGCTACTGAGTTTCCTGACGAAAGCCCTCCTGCGCCCACAAATATATTTGTATTTGTAAGTAGCGGCACGGATCTGGAGTGCGATTTTTGAATCTCATTCGCTGAGTTCGGCAGTTAAAAATGTCAAAATAACTTTAAAGATATGCATCTTTCTAATTCTGATTTGACTTTCAAAAATCAGGACTTCAGGAGTGCGATTTTTGAAAGTCAAATCAGAAATAAAAAGATTCGTATCTCCGTAGTTATTTTGACATTTACAACGGCTGAACTCACCGAATGAGTTTCAAAAATCGCACTCCTGTAGCGCTGACCTTGATTGTGCCGGTATACAAGACAAGTCGACACTAATGCACTATTTCCGTCTAAATACATTCGAGCGCTAGAGATTCGTGCCGCGACGAAACACAAAAAATATTTGCTTGGGCAGCAACTAAAGTTGACTCTTTGGAACCTTACTCTCAGTAATAAAGGCAAGAATAGTGCATTTACTTTTGTTACCCACTGTACGATAGAATAGCAATAATTTCGTGCAATTGCAAGTATTGAACTACATTTGCACGCTTACAAATACCTATGTATGTGGCACGAACTTTTGGTTTAATGTATAGCCATATTTATTTTTAAACAAGTGAATTAGGTAATCGAAACAACTTACCTACGTCCTACAGACTGCTGAATATACAAGGAGAGAAGACAATATGTAATATAAACAACATTGCTGGTTATTTGCTTCGCTTGAACGCATCACAAGTAGGTAAACCGGTTACAGTTTAAAATCGATTAAGAAACACAGATGAACTACGTAAATATTTTTTTATTCTTATTTTATTATAGATATAATTTGTGGCATGTGAAAAGAGTCGATATTATAATTATATTTTGTATCTTATTATCATGTCCTGTATAATATTATGAAATCCCCCTATCATTATTTTGGACAGAGATTCGATACTACTAGTGAAACGAGAGAATAAGTGAGAGCAAATCTCTGATTCTGCTGGTAATCCAATATAGCCTTAGAATTTCGGTGCTATTTGGAATGGATTATATTGAAACATAATATTATACAATGTCACCGTATAGTATTGTATGGTGCTATGGTGCTCCTCATTTCTGAAGATTTTAGCATCGCTCAATTTCTCTCGCTTGTCAGAATAAAGCTATTTAATTTATTGGTTACACATCTCCGCTCCGATTGGGGGGTTCCAGACCTAAAAAAAATCTCCTGCGATCACATAAAACAGGATAGGAAAAATAAGATAAAAAGGTTAAAGGCTTTGGTCACGCTTTTAATTCTTTTGTTAAAATAAGACATAATTAGGTTAATGTTAAAAATAATTTATAATAAATATATCAAAATACCTTTAAAAGGTATTTGGGTAGAGATTATCCCGGTGTTTGCCTATACCTGTAACGACCCATAGTTTTACGAAAAATAGCATCACATTACAGTCAGATTCATCAGTTCATCACATATTGGAAAAAAACATTTTTTTAAAATCTGTATTGTAAAAATCAACAATTACAATTTGTACATCCACCCAGCTTAAAAAGTAGAGCAGGCTGTGATCCAATTTGATATTGATGGTGTATTTGGAAAGCGAACATTGAAGTTCAATAATCCCCATATGACTGACACGCACTAGAGCAAGTGTGGTCCAATACAGGAATCATTACTCCTTTCTCTCACATTTTTACTCAGATCAGTTCCCTCATAAAAGTATCTGTTTCTTGCCCCCACGGACCTGCCGTGACTAGAAAGGCATAAATAAATAATCCTACTTCCGTATACGTCTGAACTTATAAAACCTTATTACCTAACTATAACAAAAACAACCTTATTATTATAAACGTTAAGCCTAAAGTTTGCCCTGCATGAGTGGCTTGAGGTACTTGTGGAAGCTCTCGTTGACGGGCTCCTTGTTGAGGGGGCTCTTCAGCGCCTCCTCCATCAGACGCTCGTACACGCGACCGTCGTACGCGCCCAGCGTCGAATGCAGGATCTGCAATGTTTACAATTCAAATATAGACATTGTTCATTAGTAGTTGGTCAGGGTTATAATGTCATTGAACCTACTTAATACCTATTATCTCAGTCTGTATTATAATTGGTTGGTACCTCTGTCAGACAGATCGTCAAAATAATACAACATCGCACAACAAAGTAAACGATCGAAAATTTTAAAGATTCCCCAGTATCCAATATTTGTCAATATTTGAGGTTCGTAATAGTAAATTACCCTTATTTCAAATAAATATTCACCTCTTTCAACATCACCCTCGTCCTTCGCCTTTGGAGAAACAATAGAACAATGAATTGTTATTGTTTGTAGTTACTTACATAATATAATTGGACATCACTAAATGTCCTTTGCTTCGTCCTACAACATCAAAAGTGGTCAAAGTCAATGCATTTTTGATATAAATATCAGATTATCAACTGACCTCGTCTCTGATGTCAAAGGCATCTACAAGGCCAACTGCATTCGGCCTTATCAATGTAAGTAGCTCTTCGTATCTTCGTTGCAAATTAATAATGTCTTCCTCGGCAACAGTTGAGTACTGCACAACATAAAGATATAGTCGATTAAAGGATAAGATAACTTTTACCACGGGACACAGTTATTTTCCAATCCTTACTTGATATGAAATAAATATTGGTCAAAGGCTGATCTCAAAGGTTTTTAAGGTTTTTAATAAGTACCAAAAAACAACCGTAATAAAACATATATAGGCACAGAATAGGTATATAGTTCTACATAATATAGGTACAAATATCTAATGATCAAACCAAGATCTAACTGACAAATTGGCTTTGCAGTCTGTCGTGGTAACTACCGCACCAACCGGGTCGTTTTTCATAGAGAGGTTTCGAATGAAAGAGATAACTATTTAGTCTTTATCATATATATCTCATTTTGAAAAACTTTGATCTAAAGCTAAAACGGTAATAACCGCCGTAACCGTAATGTTAGTAATAACCGCCGCACGGTGCACGAAGACAACCTCCCCAGTGACGTAAGTAAGTACTGACCCCACGATACATCCGCCGCACCATGGGCAATTAGCAAGATTATTATGCTGATTGGTGGACCTTTTCACTACGATGGCAACTCAAACTCGAATCGACAGAAGTAGAAGATGACTAACGCTGTCATACCTAAAACACTTTTTTACTCTTTACCCTTAAAAGATCACCAGTTTTCTCCAAAGCCCAGTAGATTAAATAGAGTGATGCAAGTTGCTCCATCACTGCTTTCACATTGGGACTTGATGACTCGGTCAATCGTGCCGTCTCGTTCCAATACGTTCTGCACATCACTGCGCGACAATGAGCCTGTTGTGGGAAAGGAACAGGATTAAAACGAAGAACCTTGTTACACCCACCCTGTTTGTAGCTCACGAGGAGGTACGTACCTCTGCTGCACTGACTAGTTGCACGGTGGTCAATTGCCAAGCGTCTTCTGCACACATCCCTGACTTTATTCGATTCCTAATAACATTCCCACAGACCGCTATTTTCCTGAAATATTGTTAACAGTGGTCAATATATCCATGAATCTAAATTTCAGATCAGATTCATGCTATTATTTTCCAATTCACTAAAAAAAAGAAACAAAGAACAAACTTACCCAGCAGCAACTCCTTCAAAAGACCTAATAATTCCTTCAGGAGTATTGTCCCAGGAAACTTTACTGCCATTGAAAGCGTTGTTCAAATAAGACACTGTTAGAGTCACACCCTTTCCTTCTTCAACCTGCTCCCAAGACTTGAACAAGAATCTGGAAATAAATTCAGATCAAATCAAAGTAACTGGAGACATTTGCTTATCAAGACTAAGCAATAAGATTCAATATACCTTGCAGTCTGCAACAGGAGTACAGTGTAATCACCTTCATAGGTTCTAGTGGCGGTGACGAAGGAGTACAGGTAAGGAAGGTTGGAAGACATCATGTATCCATGTCCACCACAAGCGAGTCGGCAATGCTCTATCATATCAGAAGCATCCGCTGTACTGACTGCTTTAAGACAGCTTGATAATGCATGGAGCTGGAAAGAAGAACGTAAGTAAAAACATTCGTGTAATGCAAAGCCACTCTTCATCAATACAATCATACAATCTATTTCCTTATGAAGTTACGAGAACTACTCATAGCAATTATGCTATGTTATAACATTTATTATCAGACCTCAGGTAAGTTATCAACGTTTCCTTTACGCATGTCAGCAAGAACTTTAGTGAAGGTTTTCCACAGCCAAGCCCCAGTCATTTCTAGTGCATGAGAACTGGCGATGGCAATGAACAACTTGTGTTGCTGCGTGATGTAGTCCAGTATTTGAGGTTCCGGCTCACTAGAAAAAGAAAACATTACAGCTTTTCTCCATATAATCGTTGAAGATACGAATGAACTAACTGAACCAAAGGTATTTAGAGTATTCTAGAGTATGGAAGTAAATTTTTTGAAATATTGTGTACGAGTACTTTGCGAAATATTTAAGGAATCATAAAGATCTCATACTTGGGTTTAGGTTGCGACTGTCTCCTAACAGCGGAGTACCGTACAGCAATAGTAACGGCTTTGGCCAGGTTGAATGCTGCTTCTCTAACCAGCGTGACTCTGACGAAGACCATCGTGCCATAGGTCAGCTTCTCGTGCCTTGCAACTTTGACGTAGGTCCCGTCCTAACAGAAGGTATCAAGATAAAGAGTTATTGTAGGTATGTAAAAATCTCATCAGTCTGCTGAAGTGTTTGTTTCGTGTCGAGAAAACAATCTTCATTTAAATCATACTTTACAGGGCAACCATACGATACTTGTATACATATTTAAAGGGGTGATTTAGACCATCAAACTGAACAACTTTCATTATGGAGCCAACATCGAAATCGCAAAAAAAAATTTTACTTATTTTTGGAAAATACTCGATCGTTTATGGAATAGACACTGACATAAAATCTAGGGAACAGCTTAAAAATTTTGGCTCCATAGTGAAATTTGTTCAGTTTAATGGCCTGAAGCACTCCCTAAGATACATTTTATTTTATTTTATTTAACACCCTGTGTAAAACTCCACTCACGACCCACCCTATTATGAACGAATACACCGTTACACCTGTACGAATTTCTTCGAGCAAATTGTAGGGGTTCTATTGTAAATAGTAATTTGAATACACCTACTTACTTTTAAAATTTGCGCATTCTTCATCATCATATTCTCCCTAGGTATCCTATAATTATCAAAGCCAAGAAACCCGTTGTCAGCAGAGTTAAAACCCAGTTTGGCCCCAATTTCCCCAACTTTAACACCAGGGCGCGGTATATGTGTCTCTTCATCACGGATCTGAACTATGAATGGGTGTGTTCCATAGCATATACCTTTTGTATAGGTTTGGGCCACTACGATGCAGTAGTTCACGGTTTTGCCAACTGCAACAAAGTGATCGAATAATAATTGGTAACTAGTGGAAAAGGAGAGCACAAGTAATTTAAGAACCTAATAAATATGAGATTAACTAAGTCTTGAACAGGAATGCAAATGGTTAATGTGGACCAGTGATGAGCCCTAAGTGATTGCAAGTCAGATTCACAAAATTTAATGATCTACTTCTAATGGGAGTGCACAGAATATGCCATAAGGGCATATAAAGTACCTACTTTGAATTTTGTTCTGGTAAGGTGACGTTGAAAAACCAGGCGTATCTAAAACTTACGTCCTCCAGCCCACCACTTGTATGAACTCAATGTAGGACTGTGCAAAATGAACTCTTCAGTGTCAGGGTCATAAGTAGAGGTCGTCTCCAGACCTCTTATAAACGTTCCATGGCCTAACTCCGTCTGGAATGAAAACAATAGTTTTTTTTCATGACTTTAAAAGATATTTATTAAGTATGTAAAATATGAGCAATTTTTCCAAAAAGTTAATGATAAAAAGATTCAGTATGACACACACATTATCATACAAATATAGCAAAAGTCGATAACCTGATATTCAATGAAATATCAAGAACGGAAACACAAAGTTCAAACCTGCGCATAGGTCCCAATGATTTGCATTTCCAAAGCCCTCGGCAACCAATAAGCGATCTGTTCAGGCGTGCATTGACCCATTATTGCCGGTACAAACATACCAAGGTGCAGCAGAAACGGAGAAATGTCTTTGAAGAATGCGTCTGACACTCGACGAATCATCATTGATGATCTGCAGTTTAATTATTAGTAGTTATTTAGCATAAGCAGATGATGTTTTGCGTGACCTTTCAAAGGCAATGATATTAATGTTACTATGTTTTCAAAGGTATATAAATTGGGAAACTATTAAAATTAATCTGTTACTACACTGCGACCACAATAGTATTCTGAACGATTAAAATAATTATAATAGTTTGTTGAAAATATCTCAAATACTATTTATACTACTTTATTTCTATGTGTAACCTGTGTTTTGTTCACTGAGGCTAACCCAGGAAGGTAGCATAGCGTTAGCGTATATTTTCATTAGCTTAGGTATTATTGGTTTATATATCCTCGGGCTAACCTTATTATCACCTTTCAAGCCTCTACCAGATGACAGATATCTAGAAAGTCGTTCGTCAAACCTAGGACTAGGAGGATACTTGACTTTGTGACCTCTACTGCCACAATAATACCTACATATAAGCGTACCCACTGCGACCATATCTTAGATACCCTGATATACCTACACCATGAAAAAAGATACCCTGTGAAAGCCATCCATAAAATGGTTCAAATCAATCTGTCCTTTTTATTAGCTATATTTTCGTTCGTCACGTCATAACCGTTCGTCATACCAGGACCCTTAACTTCTTAAAGATTCTAAGCTTTGAATGACTCGGCCAACCTGTATGCCAATTTCCATAATTATTATTGTTGTTGATATATACCCAAAAGCCTCCAAGCTTCCGTTCAAGTCCATGAGTTCATTCCTAACAATGTTGGTGAATAAGCAAGATTTTCTGACTGCATTTTCGTATTTCTCCTTGGGTCCGAGACATTCTTCAGGGATCACGTCTTTGCTTTCTCCTCCACTGAGGGCAATGTCCTCTGTAACAGATTGAATACATACATAACTAAACTCACGAAGATATCTTTCAGGGTGGTCAGAATCTAAAATATTGAAAAAGATGGTTAAATTCGAGGCACGTAACAAAGTGTATGTATTTTCTTAAAATTAAAATCACCTATAACTATAAAGTTGTAAACCTATTTAAGTGTTATGCATTTCGGTTCGTAACTGTAGAAAATATGCTATGGCAGACTTAGGACGGACGGACTGACCGACTTAACGATCATAGATGTAAGGCCAAATTTATCAAACAACGAAATCCTAAAACGCACTTATCCAGTATATGTATAGGGTCCTTAAGCATATTAAGAAGGACCCTGTATACGTAGAGAGAGATAAAACGATAGAGTGCATTTATTTAAACAATTTAAGATTACAGTAGCTTTATATCTATAATCTTCAATGCAATATATTTCAGATAACAATAATGCAAAATTGTGACAACCATTATATCTAATCAACACTTTATTTGTTTGAAAATAAATAAAATTGAGTGCGATTAAAAAAATACACGTCAATACTTATATCTTTATTTGACGACCCGGTTGGTGAAATGGTTACCACGCCGGACTGCCAAGCCAGGGTCCTGGGTTCGAATCCCGGTTCGGTCATGGATGTTATATGTGTGTGCCGTTATTGTATATATGGTTCCCATAACAAAAAGCCTAAGGCTTAATTTGGGATCATTAGAATGTATGTGCCTGTGAGCGTTATTAATTTATTTATTTATTTGTAATTAGTTCTACACATAAATACTATTGAAATTATTTTATTTTTATGTGGTGCTATACATAGATATGCTATATAGAGATAGGATAGTCTGCAGCAGACTTTCTCCATAGATCTTATGCCTCCAAAGCCACCAAAAATTGTTGTCAAAAAGTTGTTTTTAGGGTTCCGTAGTCAACAAGGAACCCTTATACTTAGAATTTCGCTTGGTAAGATTTCATGAAAGTAAATACAATATCACCGTGTGGGACCAGATTAGCAAATGTATAGAACAAAAAGAAAAGTTTATTTTTCACCTGTGTGAAGTTGGCGGCCAAAGAGTTGGCGGCCAATATTAACCGACCAAATTCAGAAGATCATTGACTTATACTGATTGAATTGATTTTTCTAGTACTAGATCTGATTAAACCATCATCAGACCTAAACAAGCTTATTCTTTATCCTTTAAACTATCTCTAAGTACAATCGTTAACCTTCAAATCAATTTTATAGCCACCTTTTTTATCGATGAAAGGTAACCTCCAAAATTTACCAACTCACCGTAGTTGAATTCATTTTTTTCCTACTAGATGTGATTAAGCCACCATCAGACCTATACAGGCTTGTTCCTAAGTCTTTAAGCTACCTCTAAGTATAATCGTCGACCTTGAGATCGACTTTATAACTATCTTTTTTTATCGATGAAAGGTTAGCTTCCAAAATTTTCGACTTAACATATTTGAATCAGTTTTTTTCCTACTAGATCTGATTAAGCCACCATCCGACCTATACAGGCTTATTCTTAAGTCTTCAAACAGCCTCTCAGTACAGCCGTCGACCTTGAGATCGACTTTATAACTACCTTTTTTTTTCAATGAAAGAGTAGCTCTCATAATTAGCCGACTTACCGTAGTTGAATTCATTTTTTTCCTACTAGATGTGATCAAGCCACCATCAGACCTATACAGGCTTGTTCCTAAGTCTTTAAGCTGCCTCTAAGTATAATCATCGACCTTGAGATCGACTTTATAAATATCTTTTTTTATCGATGAAAGGTTAGCTTCCAAAATTTTCGACTTAACATATTTGAATCAGTTTTTTTCCTACTATATCTGATTAAGCCGCCATCAGACCTATACAGGCTTATTCTTTAGACTTTAAACTACCTCTAAGTATAAACGTTGACCTTGAGATCGACTTTATATCTAAATTTTTTGTCGATGAAAAGTTAACGAACAATATTAACCGAATTCCGATTCAGGCAAAAGAACTAAATCATTTCCAATGGCTGCATTAAATCATGTCTTTTTGTGTCCAGGAGCTTGCATTGCATTCTTCGAAATTTACATGCAGTTCTATACACCTAAACGAGAACATTGATTCTCCATAGGTAGCTTCCGCCATCTAGCGTTCATACGTAGAAGCACTATGTGTTGAACCAATGTTTTTTTGTCAAAAGTAATGTCGATAGCAGTGAGATTTCACTCATAGCCTTCACTGAGTCGTTGGTCGATAGGCCAAGACATTTGGCTCACTATCAGACTGTTCCCGGTTTGATCCCCACCGGCTAAGAATTTTTTCAATTCATAGACTATGTGGCGCCATCTATCTGTGATGTTATGATACTGATAAAATGCAAAGCGACTTACCTATCCATTTCCGCAGTAATGCCAACCAATCGAATTCAGAATTTCGTAGGATTGTATGTCTTTGAATTATGATTTCTACTACTAGATCTGCCTAAGCCACCTTCAGACCTAGAAAATCGTATTCCTTAGCATGTAAACTACCTGTGTGTATAATCATTACCGTTGAGTTCGACTTTGTAGCTAAGATCGGTTTTTGTGAAGTTAGCAGCCAATTTTAGTATTGCCATTCTATAATAGATGGAGTTTGTGTGACTATGCTCCGAAGACGAAATTTAGGCTAAAAAACTAAAATATGCATGTCACGGAAGCAGACGCATCCGTTGACGAAGTACCTACCTGTTCTTATTGTGCTTAGGTACAAAAAAGCAAGAATTTTACTATTTTAAATATCAATCAAGCATCAACGCCATCTACCCAACAATCCTCGTTGAATTAAACAAACCGACCAACATTAAACAACCGATTTCAGAAGTTCGTTGACTATATGTTTTTGAATTATAATTTCTACTATTAGATCCGCCTAAGCCACCTTCAGACCTAGAAAATCGTATTCCTTAGCATGTAAACTACCTGTGTATATAATCATTACCGTTGAGTTCGACTTTGTAGCTAAGATCTGTTTTGTGAAGTTAGCAGCCAATTTCAGTATCGCCATTCTATAATAGATGGCGTTTAAATGACTTTCAGAATTTCGTAGATTGTATGTCTTTGAATTATGATTTCTACTACTAGATCTGCCTAAGCCACCTTCAGACCTAGAAAATCGTATTCCTTAGCATTTAAACTACCTGTGTGTATCATCATTAACGTTGAGTTCGACTTTGTAGCTAAGATCTGTTTTGTGAAGTTAGCAGCGAATTTTAGTACCGCTATTCTATAATAGATGGCGCTTAAATGACTCAGAATTTCTTAGGATTGTATGCCTTTGAATTATGATTTCTACTATTAGATCTGCCTAAGCCACCTTCAGACCTAGAAAATCGTATTCCTTAGCATGTAAACTACCTGTGTGTATAATCATTACCGTTGAGTTCGACTTTGTAGCTAAGATCTGTTTTGTGAAGTTAGCAGCCAATTTCAGTATCGCCATTCTATAATAGATGGCGTTTAAATGACTTTCAGAATTTCGTAGATTGTATGTCTTTGAATTATGATTTCTACTACTAGATCTGCCTAAGCCACCTTCAGACCTAGAAAATCGTATTCCTTAGCATTTAAACTACCTGTGTGTATCATCATTAACGTTGAGTTCGACTTTGTAGCTAAGATCTGTTTTGTGAAGTTAGCAGCGAATTTTAGTACCGCTATTCTATAATAGATGGCGCTTAAATGACTCAGAATTTCTTAGGATTGTATGCCTTTGAATTATGATTTCTACTATTAGATCTGCCTAAGCCACCTTCAGACCTAGAAAATCGTATTCCTTAGCATGTAAACTACCTGTGTGTATAATCATTACCGTTGAGTTCGACTTTGTAGCTAAGATCTGTTTTGTGAAGTTAGCAGCCAATTTCAGTATCGCCATTCTATAATAGATGGCGTTTAAATGACTTTCAGAATTTCGTAGATTGTATGTCTTTGAATTATGATTTCTACTACTAGATCTGCCTAAGCCACCTTCAGACCTAGAAAATCGTATTCCTTAGCATTTAAACTACCTGTGTGTATCATCATTAACGTTGAGTTCGACTTTGTAGCTAAGATCTGTTTTGTGAAGTTAGCAGCAAATTTCAGTATCGCCATTCTATAATAGTTGGCGTTTAAATGACTTTCAGAATTTCGTAGATTGTATGTCTTTGAATTATGATTTCTACTACTAGATCTGCCTAAGCCACCTTCAGACCTAGAAAATCGTATTCCTTAGCATTGAAACTACCTGTGTGTATAATCATTACCGTTGAGTTCGACTTTGTAGCTACAATCTGTTTTGTGAAGTTAGCAGCGAATTTTAGTACCGCCATTCTATAATAGATGGCGTTTAAATGACTCAGAATTTCTTAGGATTGTATGCGTTTGAATTATGATTTCTACTACTAGATCTGCCTAAGCCACCTTCAGACCTAGAAAATCGTATTCCTTAGCATGTAAACTACCTATGTGTATAATCATTACCGTTCAGTTCGACTTTGTAGCTAAGATCTGTTTTGTGAAGTTAGCAGCGAATTTTAGTATCGCCATTCTATAATAGATGGCGTTTAAATGACTTTCAGAATTTCTTAGGATTGTATGTCTTTGAATTATGATTTCTACTATTAGATCTGCCTAAGCCACCTTCAGACCTAGAAAATCGTATTCCTTAGCATGTAAACTACCTGTGTGTATAATCATTACCGTTGAGTTCGACTTTGTAGCTAAGATCTGTTTTGTGAAGTTAGCAGCCAATTTCAGTATCGCCATTCTATAATAGATGGCGTTTACATTAAGTTTCCTCCGAAGACGGAAATTTAATAGGCTATAAAAAGCAAGCAAAAATATGCGTGTTACTGAAGCAGACGCATCCGTTGACGAAGTATCCAACAATTCTCGTTGAATTCGTTTTCCTACTACTAAAACTGGGGATTCGAATCTGCGACCCTCGCACAGCAGGTAGGTTCACTACTAACTGTGCTATCGTGCCGTCAAAATATATAGCCCTTTAGCACAGTATAATAATGAGAATCTATTACTACACGCAGCCATAGTAATGGCTGCGTGACAACCGCGGACGACACGATTCCATATTATAATAACATAATCTCGTTTCTCGGTGACGGCGGCGGTGGACAAACCGCCTTATATGTATGACGGACGACGGATGGACAGCGTAGGCTTATGAATATAAAATATTGATATAATTGGCACCCTTTTAAACTAAGTGTCTACCCATCAAACTAAACAACTTTTAATCTGGAGCAAACCGATCGTAGCAAAAAAAAAAAATCTGCGGTTCCACACTAAACTGCAATGTCTTGTCTACTCATCTCAACTATGGATTATGCGTATCCGTCCTTCAGAGCTGCAGAGGGGTAAGAAACAGCAGATTTTTTGCTACGATCGGTTTGCTCCCATAGTAAAAGTTGTTCAGTCTCCAATCAGAAACTACCTAGAGTGAGATTTTTTAAAGTCACACGTTCAAATCACCAGTGTACCAAACTATGTGAAATTTCCACCTCAAACCATTAGTTTCCTTCATCCAGGTTCCCCTAACGGACTGTTGGTTCTACTGCTCAGTTCCCCTTGTGGGTCCAGTAGGATTTTCATACACTCATGGTCCCACTGCTTGACTTGGGTAGAACTATCTGGATTTGTGAATCCTACTGGACCCACTCGTGTTGAAAAGACACGCTGGCCGCTATTGATCCATCGCCATCTGTTGTAATAAACTGATACCTAAATAAAAACAAACCAATACCAATATAAATAATAGGTTTTATACATTACATTTATTTAAACATTGATTACAATATGGTTTATTATGTGCCAATAGTAGTTAGGTAATAAAATATAAAAGTAGGATAAAAAAAAATGAATGCAGTGTTTTATTTTAACTTTTTACAAGAAAAAATTTGTTGAGTTTGAGTCGTAGGTACCTCATACCTAATAAATTAATAATCTAGCAGCCGATATAAACATTTAAAATTCGTTAAACTTAATTCGGTCCTCACATCTTTTTTCTGTCTTTGAAAACAGCTGTAAGTAGAGATCGAATAATCTGATGCATATTTTCCTAAAGTTGAGGTGTTGGCTATAATGGAGTGCACTTTTGTAAAGAAAAATAAGGGTTTTTGTATAATTTTAAAAAGTCGCTTTCATACAATGCAACCGTGTGGTTATGCATTCCCGGACTTTCCGGGATTAGTTTTACCAAAAAAAAAAAAAAAATTAAATAATTTTAAAAAGTTATGCATCCCGCATTTTCATAGCATCCCGATAAATATTTAAAAATAATAATTTTAAGAAGCCGCTTCCATAATTTTATAGCTAAAAATGAAGTTTAGGTATGTAGAACTATATACTATTACCTATTCTGTGGTTTAGGTAAATATGCATCCGAATATCCAATCTGTAGTAATTAGTTATACTGGCCTCCATATAGTCAACCACCAACATTTTTATAAAAGGGTATCCAATGTAATAAAATAATAATAGTGAAGGGAGTCACGTTGCAGGTTCTGACCCAAGCACTTGTCTCGCGTGGTTTTCGCGCGTCGCGTTTTTGCCTGCCACGAGGCTCCGCAATCCTCAATCTCTTCTTGTTCTTGACCAAAAACAATCCCTGAGATTGGGATAGATACTCCCATAAACTACTTGACACTGGCGGAAATGCAGTGCCAACGCACAAGCAAGAGTCCATTACTTATAAATAAAAAAAATAGTGAATGAAGGGGTAATGAAAGTACCTACCTTAGATAAAGTATATGTCTAGATAGCACCTCAATATAAAACAAAAGCGGCCAACTTTCTTAGGTTTATGTGCGTGAGGCGTCTTCGTCATACAAATTATGTCTGTGTGCGTGTATACCGACACGGTTTATCAACTAAGAGCTTCGATTCGAACGTAGCTTCGACTGTCAACCTACATACAATGTGTGTGTGGATGTGGACCAAGTAACCACAATCCACATACCTAGAAGTAGCACCAAATCAATGTTTAAGTACGAGGTAAGTGTCCTTTTACAGTTCAGTGACGCCCTCGGCCTCGTCACAATATTTAAGATGTCTTGATCAAGAAAGCCTACCTTAATTAAAAAAGTTATAATAGCCTTGTAATATTTTTATACAATACTTTTATAGATTTTTTATTAAGATGTCTAAAACATACAAACATACAAATAAAAATAAAAAAACAAAACGGCCACTAAAATTTCTTTCGATATTCTTATAAGTGGAATGTTTAAAACCTATAAACATATTACTTAAAATAAAAAATAGCTTTGTAATAAGTTGTAATAGCATTTATTCATTTTGAGTTTTCATTATTGAGAAATCTTTAATATTGTGATGAGGGCGCCACCGAACGGTAAAAAGACCCGTGACTACTGATCATAGCATAGACCATCTAGAGGAAATTGTTTTTGGAGCGTTGATTGTTGTATTCCATATTCATCATCATCATCTCAGCCAATGGACGTCCACTGCTGGACATAGGCCTCCCCCAAGGATCGCCATAACGACAGGTCCTGCGCTGCCCTCATCCAACGGGTTCCCTCCGCCTTCACCAGGTCGTCGGCCCACCCATATTGTTGTATCTAAATAGTTAGATATTTGTCAAGTCAAATGCAATCGCGGCGTAACTTGGCCCTAAAATAAAAGAAAAATAAAGATATTAAGATAAAGCAACTAATAAAATTTGCTTCACAATCTATGCAAATGCACACATAGACTTTGTAGTTCTGGAGATTTAATGTTAGAATAGAATAGTATTGCTTCCTAGAATATGGTACAAAAAAAATATGAAAGGCATAAAACGCAATAATTGAAAAGTAGGTAGGCAATTATAGTGATCATTTAAATATACAAAACCCAGTCAAATATTAGTAACGCGCAACATTAGGTTCGTACATATCTCCTCTTTTTCATCATCATCATCATCATCAGCCTATAAACGACCCACTGCAGGGCACAGGCCTACCCTCAGGGAGAGTGCATGGTCATTAGTCCACCACGCGTGTACAATGCGGATTGGTAGACTTCACATACACATCACAATTTCTTCTTCAGCATATGCAGGTTTCCTCACGATGTTTTCCTTCACCGTTTGAGAGAAATCGGTATTATGTACATGAGTTAGAAAAACTCATTGGTACATGGCATGTTGTCCGTGCAGATTCGAACCCGGAACCCACCAAACAGCTTGAATTTTAAATCCTTGAATTGATCTGGTAAGCAATTAAAAATTCTGATAGCCCTACAATATGCATTTTTTGAAAACACCTCTCTTCCCTGAATGGGTACACGGGTGTGTGAGTAGGACACAACATGACATTTCCAGGACTACAAAGTCTACGCACTTATTTGGCATGGATGTTTCTATTGACTTCTAGGTGCCCACTAAAAAGTATATGTATAATATACCAGTACGGTTATGTTCTTCTTATCGTGTGGGCAGAGCCCTGGTGTCAGAGTTTTTTCAGACCGCCTTACGGCCTCTGACGTGGTTTTTATGTAACGACTACTACCACCAGAGATAGTAGCCGGGACCAACGGCTTAACGTGCCGACCGAAGCACGGAATCATTTTTTTTTCGGACAATCAGGTGATTCAGCCTGCAATGTCCTAACCAACTGGGGAAAAACGCACAAATTGACATATCACTAGGTGTCCCCCGTGGGAATCGAACCCACGACCTCCGTGTCGAGAGCCAATGCTCTAAAGTCTAAACCATTAGACCACGAAGGCAGTTCATGTTGAACATCATCATCTCAGCCGATGGACGTCCACTGTAGTGCTGGACATAGGCCTCCCCCAAGGATCTGATGTGTTTAGTATAATAATCAATCATAATATTATGATAATATCAATAATAATGAAACTATTCTGCTAACTAACTACTATTCCAAACTATTCCACTGCTGGACATAGGCCTCCCCCAAGGATCGCCATAACGACCGGTCCTGCGCTGCCCTCATCCAACGGGTTCCCTCCGCCTTCACCAGGTCGTCGGCCCACCCATATTGTTGTATCTAAATAGTTAGATATTTGTCAAGTCAAATGCAATCGCGGCGTAACTTGGCCCTAAAATAAAAGAAAAATAAAGATATTAAGATAAAGCAACTAATAAAATTTGCTTCACAATTTATGCAAATCCACACATAGACTTTGTAGTTCTGGAGATTTAATGTTAGAATAGAATAGTATTGCTTCCTAGAATATGGTACAAAAAAAATATGAAAGGCATAAAACGCAATAATTAAAAAGTAGGTAGGCAATTATAGTTCCTCTTTTTCATCATCATCATCATCAGCCTATAAACGACCCACTGCAGGGCACAGGCCTACCCTCAGGGAGAGTGTATGGTCATTAGTCCACCACGCGTGTACAATGCGGATTGGTAGACTTCACATACACATCACAATTTCTTCTTCAGCATATACAGGTTTCCTCACGATGTTTTCCTTCACCGTTTGAGAGAAATCGGTATTATGTACATGGGTTAGAAAAACTCATTGGTACATGGCATGTTGTCCGTGCAGATTCGAACCCGGAACCCACCGAACAGCTTGAATTTTAAATCCTTGAATTGATCTGGTAAGCAATTAAAAATTCTGATAGCCCTACAATATGAATTTTTTGAAAACACCTCTCTTCCCTGAATGGGTACACGGGTGTGTGAGTAGAACACAACATGACATTTCCAGGACTACAAAGTCTACGCACTTATTTGGCATGGATGTTTCTATTGACTTCTAGGTGCCCACTAAAAAGTATATGTATAATATACCAGTACGGTCATGTTCTTCTTATCGTGTGGGCAGAGCCCTGGTGTCAGAGTTTTTTTCAGACCGCCTTACGGCCTCTGACGTGGTTTTTATGTAACGACTACTACCACCAGAGATAGTAGCCGGGACCAACGGCTTAACGTGCCGACCGAAGCACGGAATCATTTTTCTTTTCGGACAATCAGGTGATTCAGCCTGCAATGTCCTAACCAACTGGGGAAAAACGCACAAATTGACATATCACTAGGTGTCCGCCGTGGGAATCGAACCCACGACCTCCGTGTCGAGAGCCAATGCTCTAAAGTCTAAACCATTAGACCGCGAAGGCAGTTCATGTTGAACATCATCATCTCAGCCGATGGACGTCCACTGTAGTGCTGGACATAGGCCTCCCCCAAGGATCTGATGTGTTTAGTATAATAATCAATCATAATATTATGATTATATCAATAATAATGAAACTATTCTGCTTATACTGCAGTCCTCAGACTCTATACTACTCAGTATCTCAGTATTATTATATTACTCCGTAATAGAAATACTAGAAACATAAATACATACATACGTAACCTAAGTAAACTAATAAAAACTTAATTTCATTTGAAATATACTTTCCTCCTCAAACATGTTGAATTACTTTGAAGTGATAAGTATTATACAGCATGTTAGGGCAAACAGTTGCATTAATTAAAGGAGTGAGTGTACCCATGATACTGAATGAATCCTTAAGAAGCCTATAGGAAATTTGAAAAAAAAAATCGATTTTTTATACAGAGAAATGTAAACGCAAACGGCTGATTGCGTTTAGTATGGAAAGTCCAAGAAAATAAATTTCGAATTTCCTATGGGTTTCTTAGGGAAAGTTGTTCAGTATCATGGGTACAATCACCCCTTAAAGTAATGCAACTGTTGACTCTAACACCCTGTAAAGGCAGCGCTATAGGTATTTGATTGTATGAGTTAAAATAAGATGAAAAATTCTTACGATCCTCCTCCGAACGTACTGGCCATAGGATATGAGTTACCAGGATGCATTCTGCTCCAGCGTAGTAGTGGGGTGGGCGCAGAGAACGCTGTACTCTCGATGGGTCGTGGCTCGTTGTCTCGCAGGCGAAGCCTTTAAGGCTCGCTAGCTGGAAATGGTCGGCCCAAAGCGAAGTTCATAGCGTGCAAAGAACGGCGGGTGCGCAAGGATACAATGACTTGCTAAACTAAAGTGGCAATGGGTAGGCCACACTCATAGAATCTATGGCCGAAGAGTTCTCGAGTAATAGGTGGATAGGTATGTGGTTGTCTATTATAGGTAGGTGGTAGGGGTCTGGTTTCGAATGCGCAAGTATGACATGACATGTACCAATGAGTTTTCTAGCTTATGTACTCATACCGACTGCTCTCAAACGGTGAAGGAAAACATCGTAAAGAAACCTGCATACTATGCTGAGGATGCGTATGTGAAGTCTACCAATCTGCATTTGGCACATGTGGTGAACTGACGCCCATACACCCTCCCTGAGGGTAGGCCTGTGCGCTGCAGTGGGAAGTATATAGGCTGATGATGATGATGAACACATTTGTAGTGTCATGCTCTGCCGCTACAAAATCATCACGAGCCCGAGCCGCACTCTGCGCTGCTCCGAACATGCTGTTGTTATATTGTTGGTATAGAGTGTGGGACTTGTGGTAAAGTCGGTGCAGCCTGTGGGCCTGATAGTACTAGCGGTCCAGACTGGCACTTGTACAGTCACTTAGTAACCTTGTACAGTCAAGAGCACGTCAAGCTTGACACTTTGTACCGTTCTTATTTAGTGCGCCTTAAAGCGTTACAATCGAACTGCAAGTGTAAAGCTTTATGTGCTCTTGACTGGGGGTTGCTTTAGTAACCTGCGGCACGCGGATTGGGGAGGGGGGTACCCACCGTACCCCCCCCGCCCTAAAGGGAAAAAAGTGAGGAAACTGCCCTTTTTTGTGCAAAAAGTGCAATTTTTGGTGTCCTGCTGCACGAATTTAGGGGAGGGGAGGGGGGCAACCCCCCTTACAACCCCAGCAGGAGGGGGGAAACCCCCCTTACAACCCCAGCGGGGGGGGGGGGGGGGTATCCCCCTTACCACCCCAAAGGGGGGACACCCCCTTTTAAATGGGGTGCAAAATACAATATATATATTAAGGGAGCGGGAGGGGTGGGGGAGGGGGATCCTCTATCCCCCCCTCCCGAAGAGCAAAAAAGGCTATGTGTAAAGCCAGAAAAAAACACAAAAAAAAAGATGCATTGCTATAAGTCGAAACGCATTTATTGCACCCCTTACTTTTGTCAAAAAGAGGCCGGGCCTCCGCCGCTCCGCTGCCACCCGGTGCCAATGCCAGTACAGAAAGGTTTTTTTGACATTAACTGCGGTTTTGCTTGTTGTATGATTTTTTGTGTGAGACCCCTCGGGGGCCCTCCCCTCCCCATCCCCCTCCCCTTCGCTATCCCCTTCGCCGACCCCCTCACTATCCCCCTCGCCCACCACCTCGCTCACCCTCTCGCTCACCACCTCGCCCACCCCCTCACTCACTCCCTCGCTCACTTCACTTCACTTTATTCACTTCTTTTTTGCCTCCCAGCGTGGGTGGTGCGGGGCAAAAGGGGCCCTTGACTGTACAACACCCACAGGAAGTAATGTAATGTGGTCTCAAAGTATGTGTCCCACCTTGGTTTGATCAAGGGTCGCAACACGTGTAACACAAACAAACAATGCGTGATATCGCGGAACTTCAATTTGGTGGCAACGTCGCGCGTCGTTTTGCAACGTTGCAGAACATGTTGAGCCCAGCGGCGGACTAAGCCCGACGGAGGCCGCAAAACTAAATGAGGCCCCCGGTCTTTCCAGAAATTGATATCTACAATTCTTTCGAGCCATTGCAAAAACTTAACATCGGAGCCCCTTCCTTCCATAGGCATAGGTAGCAAGTATTTTGTCCCAGGGAGATCCAGGTCCTACAACACGGAGCGAGCGAAGCGAGCCTGACATTCGTACGATGTAAAATCGAGATTTCACTGAATTCTGGAGCGGGCAAAGCTAAGTGAAATTTTACTGCAATATAATGAGATCAGTGGAATAAGATTTAAATCATTGAGCGAACGAAGCGAGCTAACTGCTAACTGCATAACAACTTGAAAAAGATTTAGCGAGCGAAGCGAGCTCGCAAATTCGCAGTGTTTTTGACTCTATTTCTTTTCTTGACTTTCAATGACTAACGTACGGGGCCTCCAACTTCAAACTGCAGTCTCAGAACCTGTTCTGCTTCTGGCCTCCTGAGGCCCGGGCCTCCAACTCTAAACTGTGTCTTTACTTGCTATATAAACGTCATTATTTTGATTTTGTTTAAAAAGGGATTCTCTTCTCGAGATTTGGAGGCCCCCCAGGACTGGGGGCCCGGGGCGGACCGCCCCTCCGCCTTAGTCCGCCAGTGGTTGAGCCTAGTAGATACGAGGCTTCAGAAATAATATAGAGCAATAATAATTACGTTTCGCCGCTGTTCTGTCAGGTAAAGCCCGCAGCGCCTCCCACTATTCCATATTCTGACGGCTGGCCATCGAACCGGAAAATGCGCCGTTTGAGAAAATATTCGTAACTTGATTTTTTACTTCGAACTGCGAAACAAACAAAGTACTGATCATTTTTAGGTAATAATGCTTAAATACGTAAATGTAAATAATACTTACTTTTTTGTGAAGCATTCTTGGATTTATTACAGAGAATTTATCATTTTATAGGATTATTTTTCTTCCAACCAAGCTTCCAACGAACAAATTAAATTTTGATTCTGTCAAAACAGGGTTGCCAGATGCGATTTTCTATTTCTCCCCACATTTGAAATAATTTTTCTCCAAAACGATACTATTTTCTCTAGTTTTACTCAAAGGCCAGAATGGTGATCAGTACGTACAGTAATATAGCCTAAAAAGAGGTACAGAGAAATAAAACACCTGTTTTGTTCGGCAAATGAAGGAAAAAACATGCAACTTACCAGAAAACTGTGGTTCAGCTTCCTATGTTGATCTGTATCTTCTTGTTGACATTAGGACATAATGTCTTCTACTAGGTAGGTAGGTACTAACTACACAGCGCATTAAATTAAACTAACTTCTTCTCTTTGACTAATTATTAAAATTTTCTTCTTATAGATATTACAGAATGATCAAGACAATCGACACACCAAACAAAACTTTACAAAACAAACAAAAAAACCTCATGTGGAGTGAATGAGTGGGTGAGTGGTTGGAGCGAATGAATAAATGGAATGAAGAACGAAAGGAAACGAAAGAACGTTCAAAAAATGCATGTTCGTTTCATATACGTATGCGTTCCAAAACTAAAAATTAAATTACCCAAAATTCTCCACATGATTTTTTTTTTCTTCAAACTTTTCTCCAAAAGTTCTTTTTCTCCAAAATTTCGCAAGGAGCCAGATTTTTACCCAAAATTGCGAAAAAAATACCCAATCTGGCAACCCTGTGTCAAAATGACAATTGTTTGTTGTTTGTTAAATAGTTCTTCCTTGCGGAAAGGGAATGGGAACTAGCCCTTACACCCTAGTCTTTAGTTACATTTTACTTTGTACTTAAAACTAACTTAACCTAAACCCTAACTTAACACATTGAAATGCGAGATGGAACACATTCCAATGTTCAGCAACGGAGTTTTACGCGAGGAGTTCAATCCAAGCCTTACTTAGTTTATTATATTTATTATTATAGAGCGCCTTACTTTATTTCTCACTTTTACTACATTGTTTTCCATTAATAGCACATTATTACACTAATTCGACCACATTAACACAATAATAGCCACGAAAAACTAATTTAGAAAATTAAGAAACAAAGCCCCGTCCATTTTGTCTCACTTCGCGCGTAAAACTCCAAAATGACAATTGACAAAATTCCGTTTTTTTTTGTTCAATACAAGGCAAAGGTTTATATAAATCCCATACAGCCGATGTCTTTAATAAAGTCATGCATGGTATGTACAATAATAATAAAGTTTTCTCAATATTGCAATGAGGGATTTTCCGAAAGCAAAAAATAAATAAAAAGTTAGTTCCTAATTTCTCGATACATGGCGTTGACCGGAGAGGGGTCGATTAGTTATGAACAAATATATTAATTAAAAATAAACAGTACGGCGAGCCAGCTTATGTTGGTTTTGTATATCTTGATGTGTCACCGTGCGTACACACGGCAACATCAAGCTACGGAAAAACCAATATAAGCTGACCACGGGTAGGGTGAATAACGTGTAACGTCGCGCGACCAGCTTATTTTGGTTTTGCTTAGCTTGATGTGTCGCCGTGTGTACAAACCCTTTCTTATTATTGTTGGTTTATTATTAACAATCTTAATATTCTTATCTTACTGTCAACAACGAATAAAGTATCAGACATGGCTGTATGGGCTTCGTGCCTTCGTATCTATTTTGATTATATGAGGGATTTTCCAGAGAAAAAAAAAGCTAGTTCACAATTTCTCGATAGATGGCGTTGAACAGAGAGGGGTCGATTAGGTATGAGCAAATTTTTTTATGAATATTATTAACTAGCGGCCCGTCCCGGCTTCGCACGGGTGGACGTCTAATCTTTTCTAGCAATAAATATAGCCTATGTTACTCAGGGTGAATGCAGCTTTCTAATGGTGAAAGAATTTTTTAAATCGGCCCAGTACTTTTTGAGCCTATTCATTACAAACATACAAACATACAAAAATAGGTACAAATCTTTCCTCTTTATAATATTAGTATTAGTTATTAATAAAAAGACGCAGTACAAAGCCTTTGATGTTATTGTCGGTTTATTATCAACAATCTCGGTGCTATTGTCTGTCAACAACGAATCAAGTATCGGACGTGGCTGTAGGGGCTTTGTATCCATTTTGAACAATAAAAGCGTAACAATAACAAACTACAAAAACATAAAGCCGGGTCCGCTGCGCCATGTTTTCGTGTTTGCTAACATCGTTTTCTAACTTTCGCCTCCCCCGCAGGCGAACCAGGGTGATTTTATCCGATGCAAATGGATAACATCACCCGCGTTCGCCTGCGGGGAAGGGAAAAGTTAGAAAACGATGTTAGCAAACACGAAAACATAGAGCAGCGGACCCGGCTTAAAAGAAACTGAGGCCGAGATTCAGAGATGATTTTTAAGTCATAGTTCGAACTCCCGTATGTCAAAATCCATACATTTTGACCCTACATAGTTTGAACTATGACTAAAATTTTATATAAAATATTAAATTTGTCACCACTTTAATCCATTAAATCGATGTTTGCTGAGTAATTTATTGAGATATGATTTTTTAAAGTGTGCGGACATTCCAATAACGGGAGTCATATGCAGTTTCGAAATCTGTCATAGCTATGCTTGAACAATAAAAGCGTAACAATAACAAACTACAAAAACATAAAGCCGGGTCCGCTGCTCTATGTTTTCGTGTTTGCTAACATCGTTTTCTAACTTTTCCCTTCCCCGCAGGCGAACGCGGGTGATGTTATCCATTTGCATCGGATAAAATCACCCTGGTTCGCCTGCGGGGGAGGCGAAAGTTAGAAAACGATGTTAGCAAACACGAAAACATGGCGCAGCGGACCCGGCTTTATGTTTTTGTAGTTTGTTATTGTTACGCTTTTATTGTTCAAAATGGATACAAAGCCCCTACAGCCACGTCCGATACTTGATTCGTTGTTGACAGACAATAGCACCGAGATTGTTGATAATAAACCGACAATAACATCAAAGGCTTTGTACTGCGTCTTTTTATTAATAACTAATACTAATATTATAAAGAGGAAAGATTTGTACCTATTTTTGTATGTTTGTATGTTTGTAATGAATAGGCTCAAAAAGTACTGGGCCGATTTAAAAAATTCTTTCACCATTAGAAAGCTGCATTCACCCTGAGTAACATAGGCTATATTTATTGCTAGAAAAGATTAGACGTCCACCCGTGCGAAGCCGGGACGGGCCGCTAGTTAATAATATTCATAAAAAAATTTGCTCATACCTAATCGACCCCTCTCTGTTCAACGCCATCTATCGAGAAATTGTGAACTAGCTTTTTTTTCTCTGGAAAATCCCTCATATAATCAAAATAGATACGAAGGCACGAAGCCCATACAGCCATGTCTGATACTTTATTCGTTGTTGACAGTAAGATAAGAATATTAAGATTGTTAATAATAAACCAACAATAATAAGAAAGGGTTTGTACACACGGCGACACATCAAGCTAAGCAAAACCAAAATAAGCTGGTCGCGCGACGTTACACGTTATTCACCCTACCCGTGGTCAGCTTATATTGGTTTTTCCGTAGCTTGATGTTGCCGTGTGTACGCACGGTGACACATCAAGATATACAAAACCAACATAAGCTGGCTCGCCGTACTGTTTATTTTTAATTAATATATTTGTTCATAACTAATCGACCCCTCTCCGGTCAACGCCATGTATCGAGAAATTAGGAACTAACTTTTTATTTATTTTTTGCTTTCGGAAAATCCCTCATTGCAATATTGAGAAAACTTTATTATTATTGTACATACCATGCATGACTTTATTAAAGACATCGGCTGTATGGGATTTATATAAACCTTTGCCTTGTATTGAACAAAAAAAAACGGAATTTTGTCAATTGTCATTTTGGAGTTTTACGCGCGAAGTGAGACAAAATGGACGGGGCTTTGTTTCTTAATTTTCTAAATTAGTTTTTCGTGGCTATTATTGTGTTAATGTGGTCGAATTAGTGTAATAATGTGCTATTAATGGAAAACAATGTAGTAAAAGTGAGAAATAAAGTAAGGCGCTCTATAATAATAAATATAATAAAGTAAGTAAGGCTTGGATTGAACTCCTCGCGTAAAACTCCGTTGCTGAACATTGGAATGTGTTCCATCTCGCTTTCAATGTGTTAAGTTAGGGTTTAGGTTAAGTTAGTTTTAAGTACAAAGTAAAATGTAACTAAAGACTAGGGTGTAAGGGCTAGTTCCCATTCCCTTTCCGCAAGGAAGAACTATTTAACAAACAACAAACAATTGTCATTTTGACACAGGGTTGCCAGATTGGGTATTTTTTTCGCAATTTTGGGTAAAAATCTGGCTCCTTGCGAAATTTTGGAGAAAAAGAACTTTTGGAGAAAAGTTTGAAGAAAAAAAAAATCATGTGGAGAATTTTGGGTAATTTAATTTTTAGTTTTGGAACGCATACGTATATGAAACGAACATGCATTTTTTGAACGTTCTTTCGTTTCCTTTCGTTCTTCATTCCATTTATTCATTCGCTCCAACCACTCACCCACTCATTCACTCCACATGAGGTTTTTTTGTTTGTTTTGTAAAGTTTTGTTTGGTGTGTCGATTGTCTTGATCATTCTGTAATATCTATAAGAAGAAAATTTTAATAATTAGTCAAAGAGAAGAAGTTAGTTTAATTTAATGCGCTGTGTAGTTAGTACCTACCTACCTAGTAGAAGACATTATGTCCTAATGTCAACAAGAAGATACAGATCAACATAGGAAGCTGAACCACAGTTTTCTGGTAAGTTGCATGTTTTTTCCTTCATTTGCCGAACAAAACAGGTGTTTTATTTCTCTGTACCTCTTTTTAGGCTATATTACTGTACGTACTGATCACCATTCTGGCCTTTGAGTAAAACTAGAGAAAATAGTATCGTTTTGGAGAAAAATTATTTCAAATGTGGGGAGAAATAGAAAATCGCATCTGGCAACCCTGTTTTGACAGAATCAAAATTTAATTTGTTCGTTGGAAGCTTGGTTGGAAGAAAAATAATCCTATAAAATGATAAATTCTCTGTAATAAATCCAAGAATGCTTCACAAAAAAGTAAGTATTATTTACATTTACGTATTTAAGCATTATTACCTAAAAATGATCAGTACTTTGTTTGTTTCGCAGTTCGAAGTAAAAAATCAAGTTACGAATATTTTCTCAAACGGCGCATTTTCCGGTTCGGTGGCCAGCCGTCAGAATATGGAATAGTGGGAGGCGCTGCGGGCTTTACCTGACAGAACAGCGGCGAAACGTAATTATTATTGCTCTATATTATTTCTGAAGCCTCGTATCTACTAGGCTCAACCACTGGCGGACTAAGGCGGAGGGGCGGTCCGCCCCGGGCCCCCAGTCCTGGGGGGCCTCCAAATCTCGAGAAGAGAATCCCTTTTTAAACAAAATCAAAATAATGACGTTTATATAGCAAGTAAAGACACAGTTTAGAGTTGGAGGCCCGGGCCTCAGGAGGCCAGAAGCAGAACAGGTTCTGAGACTGCAGTTTGAAGTTGGAGGCCCCGTACGTTAGTCATTGAAAGTCAAGAAAAGAAATAGAGTCAAAAACACTGCGAATTTGCGAGCTCGCTTCGCTCGCTAAATCTTTTTCAAGTTGTTATGCAGTTAGCAGTTAGCTCGCTTCGTTCGCTCAATGATTTAAATCTTATTCCACTGATCTCATTATATTGCAGTAAAATTTCACTTAGCTTTGCCCGCTCCAGAATTCAGTGAAATCTCGATTTTACATCGTACGAATGTCAGGCTCGCTTCGCTCGCTCCGTGTTGTAGGACCTGGATCTCCCTGGGACAAAATACTTGCTACCTATGCCTATGGAAGGAAGGGGCTCCGATGTTAAGTTTTTGCAATGGCTCGAAAGAATTGTAGATATCAATTTCTGGAAAGACCGGGGGCCTCATTTAGTTTTGCGGCCTCCGTCGGGCTTAGTCCGCCGCTGGGCTCAACATGTTCTGCAACGTTGCAAAACGACGCGCGACGTTGCCACCAAATTGAAGTTCCGCGATATCACGCATTGTTTGTTTGTGTTACACGTGTTGCGACCCTTGATCAAACCAAGGTGGGACACATACTTTGAGACCACATTACATTACTTCCTGTGGGTGTTGTACAGTCAAGGGCCCCTTTTGCCCCGCACCACCCACGCTGGGAGGCAAAAAAGAAGTGAATAAAGTGAAGTGAAGTGAGCGAGGGAGTGAGTGAGGGGGTGGGCGAGGTGGTGAGCGAGAGGGTGAGCGAGGTGGTGGGCGAGGGGGATAGTGAGGGGGTCGGCGAAGGGGATAGCGAAGGGGAGGGGGATGGGGAGGGGAGGGCCCCCGAGGGGTCTCACACAAAAAATCATACAACAAGCAAAACCGCAGTTAATGTCAAAAAAACCTTTCTGTACTGGCATTGGCACCGGGTGGCAGCGGAGCGGCGGAGGCCCGGCCTCTTTTTGACAAAAGTAAGGGGTGCAATAAATGCGTTTCGACTTATAGCAATGCATCTTTTTTTTTTGTGTTTTTTTCTGGCTTTACACATAGCCTTTTTTGCTCTTCGGGAGGGGGGGATAGAGGATCCCCCTCCCCCACCCCTCCCGCTCCCTTAATATATATATTGTATTTTGCACCCCATTTAAAAGGGGGTGTCCCCCCTTTGGGGTGGTAAGGGGGATACCCCCCCCCCCCCCGCTGGGGTTGTAAGGGGGGTTTCCCCCCTCCTGCTGGGGTTGTAAGGGGGGTTGCCCCCCTCCCCTCCCCTAAATTCGTGCAGCAGGACACCAAAAATTGCACTTTTTGCACAAAAAAGGGCAGTTTCCTCACTTTTTTCCCTTTAGGGGGGGGGGGTACGGTGGGTACCCCCCTCCCCAATCCGCGTGCCGCAGGTTACTAAAGCAACCCCCAGTCAAGAGCACATAAAGCTTTACACTTGCAGTTCGATTGTAACGCTTTAAGGCGCACTAAATAAGAACGGTACAAAGTGTCAAGCTTGACGTGCTCTTGACTGTACAAGGTTACTAAGTGACTGTACAAGTGCCAGTCTGGACCGCTAGTACTATCAGGCCCACAGGCTGCACCGACTTTACCACAAGTCCCACACTCTATACCAACAATATAACAACAGCATGTTCGGAGCAGCGCAGAGTGCGGCTCGGGCTCGTGATGATTTTGTAGCGGCAGAGCATGACACTACAAATGTGTTCATCATCATCATCAGCCTATATACTTCCCACTGCAGCGCACAGGCCTACCCTCAGGGAGGGTGTATGGGCGTCAGTTCACCACATGTGCCAAATGCAGATTGGTAGACTTCACATACGCATCCTCAGCATAGTATGCAGGTTTCTTTACGATGTTTTCCTTCACCGTTTGAGAGCAGTCGGTATGAGTACATAAGCTAGAAAACTCATTGGTACATGTCATGTCATACTTGCGCATTCGAAACCAGACCCCTACCACCTACCTATAATAGACAACCACATACCTATCCACCTATTACTCGAGAACTCTTCGGCCATAGATTCTATGAGTGTGGCCTACCCATTGCCACTTTAGTTTAGCAAGTCATTGTATCCTTGCGCACCCGCCGTTCTTTGCACGCTATGAACTTCGCTTTGGGCCGACCATTTCCAGCTAGCGAGCCTTAAAGGCTTCGCCTGCGAGACAACGAGCCACGACCCATCGAGAGTACAGCGTTCTCTGCGCCCACCCCACTACTACGCTGGAGCAGAATGCATCCTGGTAACTCATATCCTATGGCCAGTACGTTCGGAGGAGGATCGTAAGAATTTTTCATCTTATTTTAACTCATACAATCAAATACCTATAGCGCTGCCTTTACAGGGTGTTAGAGTCAACAGTTGCATTACTTTAAGGGGTGATTGTACCCATGATACTGAACAACTTTCCCTAAGAAACCCATAGGAAATTCGAAATTTATTTTCTTGGACTTTCCATACTAAACGCAATCAGCCGTTTGCGTTTACATTTCTCTGTATAAAAAATCGATTTTTTTTTTCAAATTTCCTATAGGCTTCTTAAGGATTCATTCAGTATCATGGGTACACTCACTCCTTTAATTAATGCAACTGTTTGCCCTAACATGCTGTATAATACTTATCACTTCAAAGTAATTCAACATGTTTGAGGAGGAAAGTATATTTCAAATGAAATTAAGTTTTTATTAGTTTACTTAGGTTACGTATGTATGTATTTATGTTTCTAGTATTTCTATTACGGAGTAATATAATAATACTGAGATACTGAGTAGTATAGAGTCTGAGGACTGCAGTATAAGCAGAATAGTTTCATTATTATTGATATAATCATAATATTATGATTGATTATTATACTAAACACATCAGATCCTTGGGGGAGGCCTATGTCCAGCACTACAGTGGACGTCCATCGGCTGAGATGATGATGTTCAACATGAACTGCCTTCGCGGTCTAATGGTTTAGACTTTAGAGCATTGGCTCTCGACACGGAGGTCGTGGGTTCGATTCCCACGGCGGACACCTAGTGATATGTCAATTTGTGCGTTTTTCCCCAGTTGGTTAGGACATTGCAGGCTGAATCACCTGATTGTCCGAAAAGAAAAATGATTCCGTGCTTCGGTCGGCACGTTAAGCCGTTGGTCCCGGCTACTATCTCTGGTGGTAGTAGTCGTTACATAAAAACCACGTCAGAGGCCGTAAGGCGGTCTGAAAAAAACTCTGACACCAGGGCTCTGCCCACACGATAAGAAGAACATGACCGTACTGGTATATTATACATATACTTTTTAGTGGGCACCTAGAAGTCAATAGAAACATCCATGCCAAATAAGTGCGTAGACTTTGTAGTCCTGGAAATGTCATGTTGTGTTCTACTCACACACCCGTGTACCCATTCAGGGAAGAGAGGTGTTTTCAAAAAATTCATATTGTAGGGCTATCAGAATTTTTAATTGCTTACCAGATCAATTCAAGGATTTAAAATTCAAGCTGTTCGGTGGGTTCCGGGTTCGAATCTGCACGGACAACATGCCATGTACCAATGAGTTTTTCTAACCCATGTACATAATACCGATTTCTCTCAAACGGTGAAGGAAAACATCGTGAGGAAACCTGTATATGCTGAAGAAGAAATTGTGATGTGTATGTGAAGTCTACCAATCCGCATTGTACACGCGTGGTGGACTAATGACCATACACTCTCCCTGAGGGTAGGCCTGTGCCCTGCAGTGGGTCGTTTATAGGCTGATGATGATGATGATGAAAAAGAGGAACTATAATTGCCTACCTACTTTTTAATTATTGCGTTTTATGCCTTTCATATTTTTTTTGTACCATATTCTAGGAAGCAATACTATTCTATTCTAACATTAAATCTCCAGAACTACAAAGTCTATGTGTGGATTTGCATAAATTGTGAAGCAAATTTTATTAGTTGCTTTATCTTAATATCTTTATTTTTCTTTTATTTTAGGGTCAAGTTACGCCGCGATTGCATTTGACTTGACAAATATCTAACTATTTAGATACAACAATATGGGTGGGCCGACGACCTGGTGAAGGCGGAGGGAACCCGTTGGATGAGGGCAGCGCAGGACCGGTCGTTATGGCGATCCTTGGGGGAGGCCTATGTCCAGCAGTGGAATAGTTTGGAATAGTAGTTAGTTAGCAGAATAGTTTCATTATTATTGATATTATCATAATATTATGATTGATTATTATACTAAACACATCAGATCCTTGGGGGAGGCCTATGTCCAGCACTACAGTGGACGTCCATCGGCTGAGATGATGATGTTCAACATGAACTGCCTTCGTGGTCTAATGGTTTAGACTTTAGAGCATTGGCTCTCGACACGGAGGTCGTGGGTTCGATTCCCACGGGGGACACCTAGTGATATGTCAATTTGTGCGTTTTTCCCCAGTTGGTTAGGACATTGCAGGCTGAATCACCTGATTGTCCGAAAAAAAAATGATTCCGTGCTTCGGTCGGCACGTTAAGCCGTTGGTCCCGGCTACTATCTCTGGTGGTAGTAGTCGTTACATAAAAACCACGTCAGAGGCCGTAAGGCGGTCTGAAAAAACTCTGACACCAGGGCTCTGCCCACACGATAAGAAGAACATAACCGTACTGGTATATTATACATATACTTTTTAGTGGGCACCTAGAAGTCAATAGAAACATCCATGCCAAATAAGTGCGTAGACTTTGTAGTCCTGGAAATGTCATGTTGTGTCCTACTCACACACCCGTGTACCCATTCAGGGAAGAGAGGTGTTTTCAAAAAATGCATATTGTAGGGCTATCAGAATTTTTAATTGCTTACCAGATCAATTCAAGGATTTAAAATTCAAGCTGTTTGGTGGGTTCCGGGTTCGAATCTGCACGGACAACATGCCATGTACCAATGAGTTTTTCTAACTCATGTACATAATACCGATTTCTCTCAAACGGTGAAGGAAAACATCGTGAGGAAACCTGCATATGCTGAAGAAGAAATTGTGATGTGTATGTGAAGTCTACCAATCCGCATTGTACACGCGTGGTGGACTAATGACCATGCACTCTCCCTGAGGGTAGGCCTGTGCCCTGCAGTGGGTCGTTTATAGGCTGATGATGATGATGATGATGAAAAAGAGGAGATATGTACGAACCTAATGTTGCGCGTTACTAATATTTGACTGGGTTTTGTATATTTAAATGATCACTATAATTGCCTACCTACTTTTCAATTATTGCGTTTTATGCCTTTCATATTTTTTTTGTACCATATTCTAGGAAGCAATACTATTCTATTCTAACATTAAATCTCCAGAACTACAAAGTCTATGTGTGCATTTGCATAGATTGTGAAGCAAATTTTATTAGTTGCTTTATCTTAATATCTTTATTTTTCTTTTATTTTAGGGCCAAGTTACGCCGCGATTGCATTTGACTTGACAAATATCTAACTATTTAGATACAACAATATGGGTGGGCCGACGACCTGGTGAAGGCGGAGGGAACCCGTTGGATGAGGGCAGCGCAGGACCTGTCGTTATGGCGATCCTTGGGGGAGGCCTATGTCCAGCAGTGGACGTCCATTGGCTGAGATGATGATGATGAATATGGAATACAACAATCAACGCTCCAAAAACAATTTCCTCTAGATGGTCTATGCTATGATCAGTAGTCACGGGTCTTTTTACCGTTCGGTGGCGCCCTCATCACAATATTAAAGATTTCTCAATAATGAAAACTCAAAATGAATAAATGCTATTACAACTTATTACAAAGCTATTTTTTATTTTAAGTAATATGTTTATAGGTTTTAAACATTCCACTTATAAGAATATCGAAAGAAATTTTAGTGGCCGTTTTGTTTTTTTATTTTTATTTGTATGTTTGTATGTTTTAGACATCTTAATAAAAAATCTATAAAAGTATTGTATAAAAATATTACAAGGCTATTATAACTTTTTTAATTAAGGTAGGCTTTCTTGATCAAGACATCTTAAATATTGTGACGAGGCCGAGGGCGTCACTGAACTGTAAAAGGACACTTACCTCGTACTTAAACATTGATTTGGTGCTACTTCTAGGTATGTGGATTGTGGTTACTTGGTCCACATCCACACACACATTGTATGTAGGTTGACAGTCGAAGCTACGTTCGAATCGAAGCTCTTAGTTGATAAACCGTGTCGGTATACACGCACACAGACATAATTTGTATGACGAAGACGCCTCACGCACATAAACCTAAGAAAGTTGGCCGCTTTTGTTTTATATTGAGGTGCTATCTAGACATATACTTTATCTAAGGTAGGTACTTTCATTACCCCTTCATTCACTATTTTTTTTATTTATAAGTAATGGACTCTTGCTTGTGCGTTGGCACTGCATTTCCGCCAGTGTCAAGTAGTTTATGGGAGTATCTATCCCAATCTCAGGGATTGTTTTTGGTCAAGAACAAGAAGAGATTGAGGATTGCGGAGCCTCGTGGCAGGCAAAAACGCGACGCGCGAAAACCACGCGAGACAAGTGCTTGGGTCAGAACCTGCAACGTGACTCCCTTCACTATTATTATTTTATTACATTGGATACCCTTTTATAAAAATGTTGGTGGTTGACTATATGGAGGCCAGTATAACTAATTACTAGAGATTGGATATTCGGATGCATATTTACCTAAACCACAGAATAGGTAATAGTATATAGTTCTACATACCTAAACTTCATTTTTAGCTATAAAATTATGGAAGCGGCTTCTTAAAATTATTATTTTTAAATATTTATCGGGATGCTATGAAAATGCGGGATGCATAACTTTTAAAAATTTTTTTTTTTTTTTTTTTTTTTGTAAAACTAATCCCGGAAAGTCCGGGAATGCATAACCACACGGTTGCATTGTATGAAAGCGACTTTTTAAAATTATACAAAAACCCTTATTTTTCTTTACAAAAGTGCACTCCATTATAGCCAACACCTCAACTTTAGGAAAATATGCATCAGATTATTCGATCTCTACTTACAGCTGTTTTCAAAGACAGAAAAAAGATGTGAGGACCGAATTAAGTTTAACGAATTTTAAATGTTTATATCGGCTGCTAGATTATTAATTTATTAGGTATGAGGTACCTACGACTCAAACTCAACAAATTTTTTCTTGTAAAAAGTTAAAATAAAACACTGCATTCATTTTTTTTTATCCTACTTTTATATTTTATTACCTAACTACTATTGGCACATAATAAACCATATTGTAATCAATGTTTAAATAAATGTAATGTATAAAACCTATTATTTATATTGGTATTGGTTTGTTTTTATTTAGGTATCAGTTTATTACAACAGATGGCGATGGATCAATAGCGGCCAGCGTGTCTTTTCAACACGAGTGGGTCCAGTAGGATTCACAAATCCAGATAGTTCTACCCAAGTCAAGCAGTGGGACCATGAGTGTATGAAAATCCTACTGGACCCACAAGGGGAACTGAGCAGTAGAACCAACAGTCCGTTAGGGGAACCTGGATGAAGGAAACTAATGGTTTGAGGTGGAAATTTCACATAGTTTGGTACACTGGTGATTTGAACGTGTGACTTTAAAAAATCTCACTCTAGGTAGTTTCTGATTGGAGACTGAACAACTTTTACTATGGGAGCAAACCGATCGTAGCAAAAAATCTGCTGTTTCTTACCCCTCTGCAGCTCTGAAGGACGGATACGCATAATCCATAGTTGAGATGAGTAGACAAGACATTGCAGTTTAGTGTGGAACCGCAGATTTTTTTTTTTTGCTACGATCGGTTTGCTCCAGATTAAAAGTTGTTTAGTTTGATGGGTAGACACTTAGTTTAAAAGGGTGCCAATTATATCAATATTTTATATTCATAAGCCTACGCTGTCCATCCGTCGTCCGTCATACATATAAGGCGGTTTGTCCACCGCCGCCGTCACCGAGAAACGAGATTATGTTATTATAATATGGAATCGTGTCGTCCGCGGTTGTCACGCAGCCATTACTATGGCTGCGTGTAGTAATAGATTCTCATTATTATACTGTGCTAAAGGGCTATATATTTTGACGGCACGATAGCACAGTTAGTAGTGAACCTACCTGCTGTGCGAGGGTCGCAGATTCGAATCCCCAGTTTTAGTAGTAGGAAAACGAATTCAACGAGAATTGTTGGATACTTCGTCAACGGATGCGTCTGCTTCAGTAACACGCATATTTTTGCTTGCTTTTTATAGCCTATTAAATTTCCGTCTTCGGAGGAAACTTAATGTAAACGCCATCTATTATAGAATGGCGATACTGAAATTGGCTGCTAACTTCACAAAACAGATCTTAGCTACAAAGTCGAACTCAACGGTAATGATTATACACACAGGTAGTTTACATGCTAAGGAATACGATTTTCTAGGTCTGAAGGTGGCTTAGGCAGATCTAATAGTAGAAATCATAATTCAAAGACATACAATCCTAAGAAATTCTGAAAGTCATTTAAACGCCATCTATTATAGAATGGCGATACTAAAATTCGCTGCTAACTTCACAAAACAGATCTTAGCTACAAAGTCGAACTGAACGGTAATGATTATACACATAGGTAGTTTACATGCTAAGGAATACGATTTTCTAGGTCTGAAGGTGGCTTAGGCAGATCTAGTAGTAGAAATCATAATTCAAACGCATACAATCCTAAGAAATTCTGAGTCATTTAAACGCCATCTATTATAGAATGGCGGTACTAAAATTCGCTGCTAACTTCACAAAACAGATTGTAGCTACAAAGTCGAACTCAACGGTAATGATTATACACACAGGTAGTTTCAATGCTAAGGAATACGATTTTCTAGGTCTGAAGGTGGCTTAGGCAGATCTAGTAGTAGAAATCATAATTCAAAGACATACAATCTACGAAATTCTGAAAGTCATTTAAACGCCATCTATTATAGAATGGCGATACTGAAATTGGCTGCTAACTTCACAAAACAGATCTTAGCTACAAAGTCGAACTCAACGTTAATGATGATACACACAGGTAGTTTAAATGCTAAGGAATACGATTTTCTAGGTCTGAAGGTGGCTTAGGCAGATCTAGTAGTAGAAATCATAATTCAAAGACATACAATCTACGAAATTCTGAAAGTCATTTAAACGCCATCTATTATAGAATGGCGATACTGAAATTGGCTGCTAACTTCACAAAACAGATCTTAGCTACAAAGTCGAACTCAACGGTAATGATTATACACACAGGTAGTTTACATGCTAAGGAATACGATTTTCTAGGTCTGAAGGTGGCTTAGGCAGATCTAATAGTAGAAATCATAATTCAAAGGCATACAATCCTAAGAAATTCTGAGTCATTTAAGCGCCATCTATTATAGAATGGCGGTACTAAAATTCGCTGCTAACTTCACAAAACAGATCTTAGCTACAAAGTCGAACTCAACGTTAATGATGATACACACAGGTAGTTTAAATGCTAAGGAATACGATTTTCTAGGTCTGAAGGTGGCTTAGGCAGATCTAGTAGTAGAAATCATAATTCAAAGACATACAATCTACGAAATTCTGAAAGTCATTTAAACGCCATCTATTATAGAATGGCGATACTGAAATTGGCTGCTAACTTCACAAAACAGATCTTAGCTACAAAGTCGAACTCAACGGTAATGATTATATACACAGGTAGTTTACATGCTAAGGAATACGATTTTCTAGGTCTGAAGGTGGCTTAGGCAGATCTAATAGTAGAAATTATAATTCAAAAACATATAGTCAACGAACTTCTGAATTCGGTTGGTTTAATTCAACGAGGATTGTTGGGTAGATGGCGTTGATGCTTGATTGATATTTAAAATAGTAAAATTCTTGCTTTTTTTGTACCTAAGCACAATAAGAACAGGTAGGTACTTCGTCAACGGATGCGTCTGCTTCCGTGACATGCATATTTTAGTTTTTTAGCCTAAATTTCGTCTTCGGAGCATAGTCACACAAACTCCATCTATTATAGAATGGCAATACTAAAATTGGCTGCTAACTTCACAAAAACCGATCTTAGCTACAAAGTCGAACTCAACGGTAATGATTATACACACAGGTAGTTTACATGCTAAGGAATACGATTTTCTAGGTCTGAAGGTGGCTTAGGCAGATCTAGTAGTAGAAATCATAATTCAAAGACATACAATCCTACGAAATTCTGAATTCGGTTGGTTGGCATTACTGCGGAAATGGATAGGTAAGTCGCTTTGCATTTTATCAGTATCATAACATCACAGATAGATGGCGCCACATAGTCTATGAATTGAAAAAAATTCTTAGCCGGTGGGGATCAAACCGGGAACAGTCTGATAGTGAGCCAAATGTCTTGGCCTATCGACCAACGACTCAGTGAAGGCTATGAGTGAAATCTCACTGCTATCGACATTACTTTTGACAAAAAAACATTGGTTCAACACATAGTGCTTCTACGTATGAACGCTAGATGGCGGAAGCTACCTATGGAGAATCAATGTTCTCGTTTAGGTGTATAGAACTGCATGTAAATTTCGAAGAATGCAAGCTCCTGGACACAAAAAAGACATGATTTAATGCAGCCATTGGAAATGATTTAGTTCTTTTGCCTGAATCGGAATTCGGTTAATATTGTTCGTTAACTTTTCATCGACAAAAAATTTAGATATAAAGTCGATCTCAAGGTCAACGTTTATACTTAGAGGTAGTTTAAAATCTAAAGAATAAGCCTGTATAGGTCTGATGGCGGCTTAATCAGATATAGTACCTAGGAAAAAAACTGATTCAAATATGTTAAGTCGAAAATTTTGGAAGCTAACCTTTCATCGATAAAAAAAGATATTTATAAAGTCGATCTCAAGGTCGATGATTATACTTAGAGGCAGCTTAAAGACTTAGGAACAAGCCTGTATAGGTCTGATGGTGGCTTGATCACATCTAGTAGGAAAAAAATGAATTCAACTACGGTAAGTCGGCTAATTATGAGAGCTACTCTTTCATTGAAAAAAAAGGTAGTTATAAAGTCGATCTCAAGGTCGACGGCTGTACTGAGAGGCTGTTTGAAGACTTAAGAATAAGCCTGTATAGGTCGGATGGTGGCTTAATCAGATCTAGTAGGAAAAAAACTGATTCAAATATGTTAAGTCGAAAATTTTGGAAGCTAACCTTTCATCGATAAAAAAAGATAGTTATAAAGTCGATCTCAAGGTCGACGATTATACTTAGAGGTAGCTTAAAGACTTAGGAACAAGCCTGTATAGGTCTGATGGTGGCTTAATCACATCTAGTAGGAAAAAAATGAATTCAACTACGGTGAGTTGGTAAATTTTGGAGGTTACCTTACATCGATAAAAAAGGTGGCTATAAAATTGATTTGAAGGTTAACGATTGTACTTAGAGATAGTTTAAAGGATAAAGAATAAGCTTGTTTAGGTCTGATGATGGTTTAATCAGATCTAGTACTAGAAAAATCAATTCAATCAGTATAAGTCAATGATCTTCTGAATTTGGTCGGTTAATATTGGCCGCCAACTCTTTGGCCGCCAACTTCACACAGGTTTATTTTTCAGACTTTTGTCCATGTATGTCTAAACTATTATAAAACTGTAACAGAAGTGTGTCTGTACGTTGAAGATATTTACAAAAAAAAGATTACAATATGGTTTTTAAATGTCCCTGATTCCAAACCACTAATTTTTGGATTTTTTGTCTGTCTGTTGTTTGGGTGTTTGTTTGTTCGAGCATCACGCAAAAACTACTCAACCGATTTTGATGAAACTTTTTTTGTTTGATAGCTTATGATCTAAATAGCTAGCTTATGACTTAAAATCTGGTATATGATTTATGCGGACGAAGTCGCGGGTAAAAGCTCGTAGTTTAAAAATTTACAGCCTACCAAAAATACGTAGGATCGAGTTCTAAATAAATGGCGCAACAAATAGGAGGCATATGCCCAGCATTTGGGTGAATATGAACTGCTAGTGGGTGGTAGTTGTAGTAAGGTCTGCCTACGTAAATGTCGTAAATTAGGTATACATTAAAATCTTACTCACCGATTCTCCTTCTCTGAAGAGTGCCTTTCTTCCCTCCATCAACAATATTTGTTACTTCTTCAATATCGAAATTGCATTTCAATCTTTCCTTAGCTAAATCTTTATTTACTTCTACACTTGTTTTATTTGAGGACATATTTTTAAATTATGTTACTGCAGTTAAGTTAATAAATCAGAGTTCCCGAATCAAAGCGTATTATGTTACTAACTGAGTCGTATAAACTTTGTGTAACTACTTAAAATGCAAATTAAATACAAAAACAATTGGATGGATCACACAGTTAGGTAACGAAATGTTCGAATTCTTATTTGTAAATGAGCAGACACTCGTTTAGGTATTTTTTGCATCCAAGTTCGAGGAAAAATATTCTTATGAATGACGCAGCGAGTCGGTCGTGAGTGAATGCACCGGCGACGTACTGCAATTCATTTATGAATGCACACACAATTGTGATAGGTTAGTATCAAGGAACATACATATATACTCATGTAGATATACATACTATCAACATCTATTTGCCTGGTGACAGTGGATTAGAACCAACTCTGCTCGCTGCTACTCTTTTTATGCTGCGGTAGGTATGGTTTTCTTATACACAAATATTTTAACGTTACTTATAGGTAGCATATAGAAAAAACTGCCCTATATAATAGATGGCAAAAACCTTGAGGAACATCGTGAGGAAACCTGCATGCTTAAATTTCGAGGCATGTATTGTACCTACTGTCCATTACAAGTGGCGACGGGCTCACTACCTATCACACTGGACAGAGTATCGGTACTACTAGTGAAAAGTGGATGTTCTGAGGTTTCAGAATATCTCTGACTACCCCCTCGGGGAATATAGTCGTGAGCATATGCTATGCTATGAGCTATGCAAAAACCTTGGCAAAAACGCCAAAGAAAATAATTATACACTACGCTGCCGCTGCGCTGAACAAAAATTCGTAGGCAAAAGGTCTACTGCGCATAGGGTTGCCAGCTCCCATTTTATGTTTTAAAGGATTTGATAAGATTAAATAAAGGACATAGGATGAAAATAAAGGACATCATATTCTTTTTAATTAAATGCCTATGACAGTAGCGTCTTCAATCGAAGCCAAGTAGGTAGTACGACCTAATTAGTCTTTTTGTATTTATTATAAGTAGGTATAATTAGTACATATTACTTTTGTTTGCTCTAACAGCTTCTTCGTTTTCTATATTTTTAATTTTATTAGCCTACTTCATCCCACTGCTGCTGGGCTGATTGACGACCAGAGGCCAAGGCCACTCGTTCCAACGAGTGGAAGAGCAAGGGAGAGGCCTTTCTATAATGAGATGATAAAAATTGTTTGCATTGCATGTTGAAGTTCGATTTTATGCTGATGTAATTGCATTTCCCCCAAAATAAAGGACAAAGTATCCTATCGTATTGCTGTATCCTGTTAATAAGTTATTAATAAGTAGATACTTGTAGTACTTATAAATATATTGTTTCGGATTTAAATACCAGGTACTTACAACAGCCACATTACAAACTAACTACACTAAACATGCGCGATGCTCTGAATGCGCGATGCTTAAAAATGAAGAACCGTACCTGAAGACCGAGAACTCGTTGTTGGGCAGTTTAGTTCATCATCAATTCAATCATCATTCATGAATGTATATTATTATAAGAGTTTACCTGCGACTTCGACCGCACAAGTTATATACAGGGTGTAAGAAAAAGTATCGATAACCTTTAAATTACTCTACCCATCAAACTGAACAAGTTTTACTATGGGAGTAAACCAGTCAGAACAAAAAAAGTCAACTATTCCATACTAAACTGCAATACCTACTCGACTCAAACGTATGGAACAGCAGACTTTTTTTTTCTGACAGGGTTTGCTCCCATATTAAAAGTTGTTCAGTTTGATGGGTAGAGTATGTGTTTTAAAGGTTAATTATACTTTTGCTTACAACCTGAATTTTAGATTTTAAGTCAAATCATAAGCTTTCAAACAAAATAAGTTTCATCAAAATCGGTTTAGTAGTTTTTATGTGATGCTCGAACAAACAAACAAATGTGTTTTTTATGTATTTGTATGTACTGACTGTGTAATATATTGTTTTTGTAATGTGTTTTTAAGACAAATAAATAAATTCTATTTTATTCAAACAGATATCACAAGAGATCGGAATTGGGTGTGTGAAAATACCTAAAGTTTGCAGCAAGACATAACATAGAGCTGTTACAACCACTCAAGTTAACCGGTTTTGAATTTTACCGGTTTAGTTTCGGTTTTTTGTTTTGGGTGTGTGAAAATACCTAAAGTTTGCAGCAAGACATAACATAGAGCTGTTACAACCACTTAAGTTAAACCGGTTTTGGATTTTACCGGTTTGGTTTCGGTTTTTTTGGTTTGGTTCGGTGTTTCAGACGTACAGAACAAGTAGAACTAAAAAACCGAATTTAAACCGGAAAAGTTCAAAACAAAAATTAATTTAAAACTGTATTAGCAGCTTGCTAATGTTTATAGTTCGGTTTTTCAAAGGTAAGGAACATATAAAACAAGAAACCGAAACTATCACACAAACCAAAAATACAGAAATTGGTGATTTGTAGTCAGGGACACCAAAAAACCATATCCTAATAATAGTTTTCTTGTAAATATCTTCATCTTCAATGTAGAGACTCACTTCTTTTACAGTTTTATAATAGTTTAGAAACATAAAATTTCCCCCAAGACACCCTAGTAATAGGGGTAAAACCATCAAACTGAACAACTTTAAGAATGTAGTCACGACCGTTTTTTTTTATGTATCTCCTGTATACATTTGAGTAGAGTCGGTACTGCAGTTTTGTGTGAAACAGCAGATTTTTTAGCAATTTCGTTATTGGCTCCTTAGTGTAAATTGGGCCACCCCCTGTAGAAGGGCTTGACGGGTAACACATATTATGATAATGGTATATATCCATCCATCCATCACTCACAGCCCTTGGTCAGTCCCTCTTCGAACATAGGCCTCCTCCTTATTTCTCCATGACGTTCTGTCCCTCGCCCTCTGCATACAGTTGGGACCCGCGTGTCTCCTAATGTCATTGACCCATCTTTCTGGTGGGCGGCCTCTACCATGCGTGGTTTCTCTGGGCCACCACTCCATAATATAAAAAAAAATGAGAAAAAGGAATAAATGTTGTTTTGGCAAATAAATAAGCACCAAAAGCTTCCCAGTACTCAACCGTCTATTATACAGGTAAAAAATACAATTAATTTTAATTTATAATACATTTTTACAGAAATATGTGTAGTTTTATAATTTTCCTTTCATGATCATTGGTTTCAGGTACTTGTGGAAGCTCTCGTTGACGGGCTCCTTGTTGAGGGGGCTCTTCAGCGCCTCCTCCATCAGACGCTCGTACACGCGACCGTCGTACGCGCCCAGCGTAGAGTTCAAAATCTGAAGAAGAAAACAAACACTGTTGAGAGCTGAACTGCTCCGTGGTCTAATGGTTAAGAGCATTGGGCTCTCGACACGGAGGTCGTGGGTTCGATTCCCACGGGGGACACCTAGTGAAACGTCACTTTGTGCGTCTTTCCCCAGTTGGTTAACATTGCAGGCTGAATCACCTGATTATCTGAAAAGAAAGATGATTCTGTGCTTCGGATGGTACGTTAAGCCTAGTTACTATCTCTGGTGGTAGTAGTCGTTAAATAAAAACCACGTCAGAAACGGTTACACGGTCATGTTTCACGGTCTGAAAAAACTCTGACACCAGGGCTTGCCCACACAATAAGAAGAAGATTGTTAAGAGCTGTGAAAGACTTAAAATTGTTTACCTATAGTTACGATGTAGGTCATCTTAATATAGTCACAATCTGCTGCCAAATATCTTTTGCTTTCTGGATCAAATCATTTACATTTAGTACACACGCGAAAGAACACTACAACAACATTATAATACAGAGTGTTACAGAAGTTATCAAACTGAACAACTTTCATAACGAAGTTAACACCGAAATCGCGATAAAAAAGTCTGCTGTTCCATACATCTGAGTTGTGTGGATATTGCAGTTTTGTATCAAACAACATTATTAGGGCCTTGCTTCGTTTTCTAAGACCGTAACGATGCAGGTTGATCCCACAGACAAACCGTGGAAACTTAGACTACTTATATCGGGACGCGTAACCACGTGTCATTCTACTAACAAACTTTCTGCCACTTTTTGCGGGGGGCGAGGTAACATGTTATCCGCAACTTTAGATTTTATTCCCTTTGACTTTAGATTCTAATTTTGAATGTTCAAAATCATGAAAAGTAGTCTCGTGTAAACCCCAAACGTTCCAAGTTCAAAATTATTGTTTCTCAATAATAGGCTGTCTAGTTTAGTGATAAGTTATAAAATTGAATGTTGAATGTACATGATCATTGCTCTTATACCGTGGCAGAGGGGAAATGCTACCGCAAGGCCGGTCCGGATATAAGTAGTCTATGCGTGGAAACAGTTTTGTGGGACTTTCCTATGTATGCATATTTCAGAAATAAAGTAGCTGCTTTTAGGCCTTTTGGTTTGGATTCACAATAACCCTGTGCATACGAGTCATTTAGTATGATGACACGAACCGTCATTTTTGTTGTGACCTTATAAATAAACACATTTTAATACTTATCACGAATTTACAGATACTAAGCAATTGTCACCAAGTTGCTTAGTGCAAGCCTAACATAATTTTTTTTTAAACAGCATCTTGTAAAATTTGTGACATGGGTATTACTGCGATAATTCTGAGCGGATACTTACACCATCGCTGATGTCAAATGCGTCGACAAGCCCGACAGCATTGGGCCTGATGAGTGCCAGCAACTCTTCGTACCTCTCCTGCAGCTGTGCTATATCATTCTTCGATATTGACGAGAACTAGAAACAAAACAATATTTAAAAGTACCTTATTAATTCATTATAATTTCTTCTTAAATACCGACAAATTAGACAATTAATAATTCATTATAATTTCTTTCTAAAAACCGACAAACTACCCAATTAATTCATTATAATTTCTTCCTTTCTTCTTAAAAACTGACATGACGATTGAAGGCGGTTATCAATTCGTCTGTCGTTTTTTTTTGTGTAAAGTTTGCATCATGATCAGAAATTCGAGTGCATAATGATATGCCCAAAATAAGGCACACTGCACTGAAACTGAGCAGTGAGCTTGAAAGAGGGTTCAACATGATCGGTGACACAATGCCGAGCATACGAATCTTCAAGAGGAATTACAAAACACATGTCCCTTCAAGGGATGAATGGAAGCGTGGACTGCGTACCCCGGACGCGAACACTCTTGTTTGGTACACTGACGGTTCAAAAACCGATTCGGGTACGGGTGCAGGCATACACTCCAATGACTACAACGAGAGTATCAGTCTAGGGGAGTTTGCAACTGTTTTTCAAACTGAGACGTACGCTATCATAGCCTGCGCGCAGGAGAATATATATAGGAAGGTAACCAACAAGACTATATATATTCTTAGCGACAGCCAAGCAGCTCTCAAAGCCTTGAACTCCTATTATGTGAGCTCCAGGCTAATCCTAAACGGAGTAAAGACCCTCAACAAGCTTGGTCTACACAATACCGTGAGATTAGTCTGGGTCCCGGGGCATACCGGTGTTCGGGGTAATGAGAATGCTGACGAGCTGGCAAGGGCTGGGTCAGAACGAAAGATGGTTGGCCCAGAACCAAGTGTGGGAATCCCGGCATGCAACATAAGAATGGCCATTAGGGATTGGGCTGATAAAACACACAAGCTGGAGTGGTCTAGCCTTACAGGTCTACAGCACTCCAAGAAATTTATCAGCAATGCGACAACTCGTGTCTCAAAGTTCATACTGAACAACAGCAGGAGCAAGGCTCGTGCCATCGTCGGAGCCCTCACTGGGCACTACGCCACAGGCACGATGATGCACAAGATGAAACTCACCCTGGATCCCAGCTGCCGAGCGTGCGGAGAGGATGAGGAGACCATGGAGCACATTCTCTGTGACTGTGATGTCTTGGCGGCAAAACGCATGTGCCTCCTCGGTGATGGATATCCAAAACCGGGAGATCTTAGGCTTCTTCCCCTCAATGGTATTGCCTCCTTCATTGACCATGTATTTGAAGGGTGAAGAAAGTAAAAAGTATTGGGGCTAACACAAAAGATCCCACTGGGTCGAAGTGTTGCTGGCTTGCCAGCCCCCACAACAAGATAAGATAAGAGATAAGAATTTCGAATATTTATGACTTTAAGGTAAACAATATTATGTTGATGAATTTTCGAAAAATAATACTAAATCCATACAGTTGTGTTCTTACCGCCAAGAAATCTCCAGATTTCTCCAACGCCCAGTAGCTCAAGTAGAATTCAGCTAGCTGTTTCAATACTATTGCCAAGTTTGGAGATACAGTCGCCGATATCCTCTGAGTTTCATTCCAGAACACTTCGCACAGCACGGCACGACAATGAGCCTGAAATAAATATTCAGACTTACAATTTTATGTAGTTAATCAAACAATACTGAAAAGAACACTAAAATGATGGTCGGAGTTCCTGTGTCCTGATGGAGGGCATACCCCAAATAGGGAACAAGCCAAGGGATTGATTGATTTTTCTTCTTATCGTGTGAGCAGAGCCCTGGTGTCAGAGTTTTTTCAGACCGCCTTACGGCCTCTGACGTGGTTTTTACATTGTTTGATTGATTGATAAATGGTACTTATGAAGTTTATAAAGTTCAGATAATAAATAAATAAATAAATAAAATAAATAAATAACGCTCACAGGCACATACATTGTAATGATCCCAAGTTAAGCACTATAGGCTTGTTTAATATGGAAACCATACAACAACGGCACGAACATAACATCCATGACCGGACCGGGATTCGAACCCAGGACCCTGGTTTGGCAGTCCGGCGTGGTAACCATTACACCAAGCGGGTCGTCAATGAATAAAGAAACATAATGAATGTCGATAATGAATTAATGTTAACTGTTAACTGAGCCTACCTCACTGGCATTTACAAGCTGAACTGATGCCAAATTCCACGCATCCTCGTAATCTTTCCCAGATTTAAGATGTTTTTGAATAGCTTCGTAAGCTGCTTGTATCTTTCTGAAAAATGTCAACAGATTTAATAATATTCATATTGACAAAAAGAACAAGAAAAGTGATGGGCCAAGATGCTTACCCTGCGGCAACCGCTTGAAGACCTTTGATGATGCCTTGAGGAGTATTCTCCCATTTCTGATTGTTGTTATTAATGAATTTAATAAGATATGCAACTGCTGGCGTTCCGACCTTTCCTTCCATAGCTTGTTTCCAAGCTTTGACTAGGTACCTGTAAATTGACGAAACAATGGTTATAGCAACTGCCGTAATTCCAGACACAATATCGCGTAGCGTAGATTTACGTTTTGGTCTTACTCCCCGTCACACTCTCACACTACTGGATAAAGTTTCGGTACTAGTGAAACGTGGATGTTCTGAGGATTTGGAATATCTCTGACTCCCCCCTCGGGGAATATAGTCGTGAGCATATGCTATGTTATGCATGCTACGTTTTGTCAGTTCAAAGGTTAAGCCTATTTTTGCGTCAACAATCTTCTGCTTATCTTTGCTAAAAATCTAAAAGTAAAAAAGGCTTTAGTTAGACAATCTTCTTCTGCATCTATCGAGTCGACACATCATTCATTTCGAATTGCTGTAGTGGTGAAGAGATTTACAGCATTAGAGACTCCCAAATTTCCCAGAATACGCCAGTAGTACGAATACGTCATGTATGTTCCTTTGGATTGATTTTTACAAAACACGACTTTTTTGAAAAACATTTCAAAATCCCTTACCTTGCAGTCTGCAACTGCAATACAGTGTATTCTCCCTCATACGTAACAGTGGCAGTGGTAGTGCCGTATATGATTGGCAGGTTAGAGGAGGTCATGAAGCCGTGACCGCCGCAGGCCCAGCGACATGCCTCCACACAGGCAGACGCGTCACGACTGCATACTGCCTTGAAACAGCATGCCAGAGCGTGGAGCTGGCGAAAGAAATCAGTTAAAAATTATTCACATGGAAAAATTACTTACAGTTAGTACTTGAACCGTCCGTAAGGCTGATTTGCACCAAAAAGTGAATGCACAGTCTCATACAGTGCTCGTATTTATGACAGTGACAGCATCATATTTAATTTTTTGTTGATGGAAGCTACTCTTAATGTGGACAATGCGTGCATTCTTGAAGAAACAGGTATTTAATTTAATTTGTCCTCATCATACAAAGAATTCTTGCGAGTTAGTAGCCATCATTTTATGATGATGAAATAAAGTATATTGATTGATTGATGATGATGAGGAATAAGGATTAGAAGCAACAAGAAACACTGCACGCGGTCATCATATCAGCCGATAGACGTCTACTGCTGGACATAGGCCTCCCCCGAAATGGGGGGATTTGCCATAATCGCCACGCTTACGCTTGGCAGGCGAGTTGGCGATCGCAGGTGGATTGAATATGTGTACTCAGAGGATGCTGCTGCCCATTCTCCGGTAGAATCCTTAGTCGCCTTTTACAACACCCACGGGAGGAAATGGAGTGGTGCTATTCTAAGCTACTACACGCGGTATTTGGCTGTAATTCAAGGTAGAAAATCCAGAATAGGCCATAGAACAATAATAGGCTACTGGCGCACTTTGTGTCCTAAATATAGCACTTGATGCCGAGCAAGGTGATGTCAGTAACAAAAGAATGACGACATTCTAAGGTCAAATGGATTACTTATATGACGTCATAAGGACAAAGATTTGTTTACTACTATTGATTGCTGTTCTAAAGCTACAATGCGAACCTCTGGCAACTGTTCCATGTTTCCTTGCTTCATGTCCTTGCTGACTCTGATATAAGTGTTCCAGAGCCAATGTCCAGCGACCCTGAAGGCGTGGCTCGTTGCTATGGAGATGAAGGTCTTGTGCTGCTGCGTTACGTAGTCGATAATCTGAGGCTCGGGCTGACTGCGGATTAAATATTATTTGCATGTTAGAAACCAAAAAACAACTGTCAATGTTCTGCGTTAAGAAAAGAGAAACTGGCACTTTATAAACGTAAATGTTCATGTCCTCACGAAAGGTACAAGTCGGGGTACCTTACACAAGGCCATGCTCATAAGAAATTACCAAACGACGTGATTGTGATGGTTCAGTAATTAATTTAACTGTACCATGAACCGCCACGCCTAGCAATGTATAGGGTCTTTCGGTTGTTTAAGAGGATGATCAACTCTGAAAACTGAACAACTTTCTCTATTAAACTAACATTGAAAAAAATATGGAGAATGTATAGTTAGTTTGATGGTCTGATCATCCCTTAAGAAACCGTCAGCATATTACGAAAGACTTTGTCTTAGTATTCATCATCAGGCTAGTTATAGCATGTTATAAGGTGTTAACGAATACCTAATAAATTATACCACCTACGGAATAAAGGCTTACTTACTAGGGGCACGGCTACTTACTCGGGTTTCGGTTTAGATTGATGCCTAACAGCAGAATATCGAACAGCGATTGTGGCAGCCTTGGAGACATCGTAAGCAACATCAGTGACTATGTTCACCCTGACGAACACCATGGTGCCGTATGTCAGCTTCTCGTTCTTCGACTTTACGAAGGTGCCATCCTGGAAACATTTTGTGTTATGGTCAGTAACCTACGAGGAAATTCATTGAATCTGGCTGCCTGTCATTGTCATACATCGTGAAGAAGATAAATTCTGAAGACACGCAGATGCTTGAAGCAATTTTTATTGCTTATCTTTTATTTTTCGAATATACAAGGTGTAACAAAATACCTATTTAAAGGAGTCAAAAATTTCGAAGATCAGTCGAATCGAGTATAAATACAGTTTTGTATGAAACAACAGATCTTTTTTATTTTTTCTCGGTGTTGGCTCCATAGTGAATATTTTTCAGTTTGATGGTCAAAATCACCTTTAAATATTAATAGAATGTTTTGTTACAGACTGTATAACCTGCATCCACAGAGTACATAATTACTACCGTATGTACCTACATGTATGCGCAAAAAGCGCCAACAAATATAGTGCCATCCAAAGTAGTACCTACTTTGGATGGCAAATAATACTTGATAATTACTATTAATCTAATCTAATATCATACGAAATTCTTCAACTACTTAATTTACTGATAACAGCTGTTGTAAACAATAATACTTGAATTATTACTTAATTTACCGATTTACAAGACTTGGCTTTTCTGTGAAGAGAATAAATTATCTCTGTCCATTAGCATTCGTAAGCATAATGCTTATGCTTATAAGATTTAGACGTAGATTTACCTTCAAAACCTGAGCATTCTTCATCAGCATATTTCCCCTTGGAATCCTATAGTTGTCAAATCCGAGGAACCCGTTGTTGGCCGTCTGGAATCCTTGTTTTGGTCCTATCTCCCCAACCTTGACTCCCGGGAGAGGTACATGGGTTTCCAAGTCTCGGATTTGGACGAAGAACGGTTGGACACCATGACATTCTCCTTTTGTGTAGAGCTGAGCGACGACGATGCAATGATTGGCCGTATGTGCCACTGCGAATTTGAGAATTGAAATTATTGGTTAATTCATTTCAGGGTTAATTACAAGACAGATTAGAGTCATATCCGGGCTTTGTGGACTTCATTGTGTATAAAGTGTTGTGAGTGGTCGCCACTGTTGATCCTGGTTTACAGAAGTTACAGAGGTGGGAATGTATGGTATGGAGGGAAAAGAATGTCCTAACGGGTTATAATTATAAGTGATAAAAAATTATTGAAGTGCCTTGCGGTGAGAACACGTTTATACACCTACCTACTCATTTTAAGATAATATTTGATACTTTACAAAGGTTTGTTTTTATCGTCTCGGGGTTTAGCAATGTGTATTATCATTTAGTTTATCATATAAATTACCCGTAGTTATACAGGGTGTACAATAAAATGGGACAGCTACTTAAAGGGGTGCTTCAGACCATCAAACTGAACAACTTTCTCTATGGGACCAATATCGAAATCGCGAAAATAAAATCTGCTGTCCCATACATTTCAGTCGAGTTATGTTTGCAGTTTTGTATGGGAGAGCGGTTTTTTTTTCGCGATTTGGATATTGGTCCCATAGAGAAAGTTGTTCAGTTTGATGGTCTGAAACACCCCTTTGAGTAGCTGTCCCATTTTATTGTACACTCTGTATAGTATAAACATAACAAGGAACAACGTAACAAGGAATCACAACAAATAACCAGTTTATTACGCTCGCTTAGGGGTTATTGCCTTCAATGCCTCCTCTCTCTTCAATTATAACCTGTATTTTATTTCCGGATCTAGATGCAGTAAGCCCTGTTTTCTCTTTGCTCCTGTCGTGTATCTGATTACACCAATGGGGAAACAGTCGTGAATGTATTATAATGTATGTACTAACGTCCACCAGGCCACCATTTGTAGGCAGTCAGTTTCGGAGTGTTTATAACAAACTCTTCAGTTTTGGGGTCGTAGGTGGCGGTTGTTTCTAATCCTCTGAGAAAAGTTCCGTGACCAAGCTCAGTCTGGAATAAATATGTTTTTTTGTTAATTAATTATCTACGTAGATTGTAAATAAAATTATATAATTGTGCAATCAGTTATATCACTGATATAACTGATTGTACATATCAGCCTTCCGAAATATCATTGGTGAGATAAAGACACACCGACTCCGCTGGTTGAGCTAGTTGAGACAAAGAAAGAATAGGTGAGGATCGGCACGTCCAGAGATTTATATGTATCTGGGGATGACTTACTGGCCGAGGCCCAGTGATTTGCCCCAGGGATCACTGGAACAACGCAGTGGAACCCGACTTGCGCGAGCTTCAAGTCAGCTGGCAAGAGTTTCCGTATGATCGGGAATAGACGCGCTCTCTCGTTTCGGAGGACAAGACCCACTTTGGGTCTCCAAGCCAGTGAAGTCGACGATGAAAAAATTTCGACATCAGGATGAAATTGATATCATTGGCATCCTTTTAAACTAAAAGTCTACCCATCAAACTGAACAACTTTTACTAAGGGAGCAAACCGATCGGAGGAACAAAAAATCTGCTGTTGCATACATTTGAGTCGAGTAAGAATTGCAGTTTAGTATGGGACAGCTGATTTTTTAGTTGCTCCGATCGGTTTGCTCCCATAGTAAAAGTTGTTCAGTTTGATGAGCAGACTCTTAGTTTAAAAGGATGCCAATGATATCAATTTCATCCTGTAAATAACTAAGGTACGGCATGAAGTACTTCATTAATTTAATCAATGATGCTTGGGAAACATTACCTGAGCGTAAGTGCCAATGTATTGCATGTTCAGAGCTTTAGGAAGCCACTCTGCTTGCTGCTCAGGTGAACACTGACCGATGATTGTCGGCACGAACATGCCCATGTGCAGCATAAATGGAGATATATCCTTTATTACTCCACCGAGAACCCTGTAGATGTTCGTGGGGCTGTGGAGGAAATATTTGCATTTACATTAAATCATCAAGTCCGTTAATCGTAAAGCATTGACTATTTATATATGGACTGGTTACGCGTGTTTCTACTAACAAAAATTTCAAATTTCCGCAACTTTGGATTTTATTCCCCATAACTTTAGATTCTACTTGTAATTTTGATTGTTATAAATCATGCTAAGTAGTCTAGTGTGAACCCCAAATTTCATAAGTTCGAAGTTATTGTTTCGCAATTATAGGCTGTCTCGTGTAAGGTATAAAATTGGGTGTAAATGCACAACAGCAATTGTTCTTATACCGTGGCAGAGGGGAAATGCTACCGCAAGGCGAGTCCCTATATAAATTGTCTAAGGCATCGTGTCATTGATGATGACAATGTTTCTGATCATCTCGATAGGGATTACGGTCGTAAGGTTTATTTATCATCATCATTGTCAGCCGATAGACGTCCACTGCTGAACATATGCCTCCCCTAAGGATCGCCACAACATGCTGACCTGCGTCACAGATTATTTAATAGCCTGCGTTGCGTAGCCATGGGCTTTGCAAGGGTGAGCAGGGAGGGACAGCTGGTCTTTATTGAACCTAGAATTCATAATGCTGGGTCCATCCCTCCCCCGGCTGCGACCCCATTGTGCGTAAGTGCGTAACCCACATCCAAAGGTTCTGGCCCTGTACTCAGACTTTCGATGTTCGATATATCGCCACTGTTTCGGTCCGCACTTCATTGTAATAGAGTTGACATTGGATAGAAAACGTTCACGCAATTGCGAAGTTCGAATGTGCGGGTAGAGGCCCTGGTTCTCGCTTTATTTCTGATTCTCAGAGAAACTCTTAGCATATATGACCCTGTCCATTGCCCTTTAGGTGACTTTTAGCCTTTTTACGAGATCCTGAGTGAGGATTTTTGTATGAAGCTATTAAAATTTATGCTTTTAACTATAATTTGGCCTGTCTATAAATAATGTCAAAGTTCAATTACACTTGGAATTGAGATATTTTCATTTTGGTACTTTGCGGTAGGTACCACATGTCAAAATTTTCAGGTTTAAGTGTTAAAATGTACACACGGCGACAGATCAACCTACCCATAGTTCGACCTTATGTCCATGAACATAGAGGTCAACTATGGGTAGGTTGATCTGTCGCCGTGTGTACAGAGGAATTAGCAAACGTAAATACCTAGTACAATTTCGGTGGATCTTAGTTCAAAACCAAATACTTAGAACACCATGTAAATAGGTATGTATGTATAGTATTATAGGTACCCGCACGCAAACAATGTCGTGGTGTTAGTTTTATTGAAGCGAAGCTCTTAGATACCTCGTAAAATACAATGTGTTAATGAATAAAGCAAAACTAGAAATTAAGGTTGTTTAGTTTCAAAATATCAAGTAATTTGTTGGTATAATATTTACTGAACTCGATGTCAACCCACCGCACTCGCACACTCACCCTACTTACTACCAAATAAGATAAGTACACGCTTTCATTCATTGCTGAAATAATAAAAAAAATCCATGAAAACTTTAAATGCGAATAACTTTAAATTTGAATTAATAACATAATGAAATTATTATTTCAATGCAATTATTTTGTTATAAATCAGTTGGGGTGTATGAGGTTTATAACCATTATGTACCTACCCAACTATAGAGAAGCCTCTGATAAGGTTAGGTTAGGTTACTTACACATAACTAAACCGATCATCATTTTGTACACATATTTTTTGGAGGTATAAGAAGTAGCATAGGATACTTTTTTTTCCACATTCCACGCGGACGAAGTCGCGGGCAAAAGCTAGTACTTAGTAATACTTAAAACCTACATATTTAAGTACCACCATAGGTACCACGAAGCTGTTTTTTATGCAAAAGAAGGTGTTAAAGAGTTAAAAGCAAACGACCAATTGGTTTTTATATAAGTGTTAAATAAATACAAATCTTTATTATATAATGAAAAATTTTCATGTTACGAATAGCACGATTGGGATAAATTATCTTCTTGATTGAAATTGATAAATCAAGAAAAGTTAAAAAACATGGGAATCCAAAAAGTTTCAATTTCTCGACTTCATATTTTTCATACAACCAAAAAGGTTTCAATGCATCTAAGAAATACAGATCTGGCAGCTCCCTGTCAGAAAAAAATTACGTTAAGCCAAATACTTCAATTAAAAAGAAAAAAGTTTTCTTCCTTTTGAATTTTTATGGCTTTTGATATTTTGTTTCCAAGACATATTGCCAGTTCACATCAAAAAATTTGGAATCAATAAAAAGTTTTTATTCCGAAATCCCGAATAATCCCTATAATATCTCCAAAGATAATATAATCACTACGTTTAAAATATCTCTTTGGTGACTATTTTCCAAACTGAATTAAAATATTTAAAAAAATAGTTCTATGGTAAATTATATTTGTTTCAACAAATAATAATTTATATTCCTACTAAATTCTACGCGATCAATAATTTTAGAAAATGTTTATTTAATCTCGTTACAGATATTGAAAATACTATCAGGTTATAGGTTCTTTAACTCTTTTAAAGGGGAAAACTCACGTGAAGTCCTCCATTATGGAGTGCTGGAGAACATGGTCCTTTAGCAGGCCGTAGAGTATGGCGGCCTTCTTAACAGCCCTCTCGTACCGGTCCTTGTGGCTCAGGTACTCTTCCGGGACTTCATCTTGGAGCTCCTTCTGGCTAAACACCAGATTCTCTGCAATTGTTTTAGAATTTTAAACATTCTGTAGGGCTATTCAAAAGACAACATTCTAAAGACTTGCATAGAAAAAAAAGAAAAAACCTAGCTAATCGAAATGATTGTATCAAAACAAGCAGTAGCGTAGCCTACGTAGCGAGGGGGGGTGGGGGGGGCAGGGGGGTTTCAAATGCCCCGGGCGGCACTTTACTGGGGGGCGGCAAATTCGGGAAAAATATAGATTGAGCTCTGTCTGTAACCAATTCGTAGAACAGATAAAAGTCTGTGACTGTCATACGCGATCTATACGCGATACTTAAAAAATAAACCTAAATTACAAATGTAATTAAAATTATATCGGTCAAGTGCGAGTCGGGCTACTCGCGCACCGAGGGTTCCGTACTACACCACCAAAACATATTAAAGAACAACAAAAAAATTTCTCCGTGACACGAGACCGACTCACACTTGGCCGGTTTTTCTTATTTGTTGTTATATCTACTGTAGAGGTTGCTTTATAATCACACCAAGTTTGACGCTTTTATGTATTACCGTTTTTACCATAGAGCGAGAAGAAAAAACGTTGATAAAAACTAGTTCCTTGTATGAGGACCACCCTTAATTTAAAACTTTTGACATTTTTATTATTTGTTAGCAAATCCGCCGTATCTATCTAGCTCTTACGCTTCAGAAGTTACAGCCTTAAATAGGTAGGGCAGACGGACGGACGGACAACGTAGGCTTAGTAATAGGGTCCCGTTTTCACCCTTTGGGTACGGAACCCTAAAAACAATCAAATAAGTAACAATTTTACTTATTTGTAAATATTACGTAGATAGGTAGGTATTCAGAAAATGAGCAGAGCTCTATCATCTCATTCTCTTGCCCATTTCCCATTAATCCGAATTTTTAAGTGCATCGTCGAGTCGGTAGATCTTAAAAAAAAAGAGTTACAATCCTGAAAAAGGTGTATGACGAGAAATATTCATCTTTGATCTATTTCCAATAATGTTTTAAACGACGACCCCAGAGAAGGGTTATTATATCGTATGTTTCTAATAGGTACTAATTTCAAGCTAAGACAATGTGGTGGTGGAGTTGTTTGCTAACCTATCTCAAAAATGTAAATACCAAATTAATAATTTAGGTACCTACCTACTATGTAATCTTAGTTCTAGTAAGGTTTCTTTTAGTAGAATTATCCAACTAATAAACTTTGAATGCAGAAGTGCATTGATGGTTAGCAATAAAATTTTGCATTACGTCATGTCATAATAAGTAAACAACGTAACTTCTTGTGTTGTCTTGAATTCATATTATAAATTACTTAAAGAACATTTTTCTGGTCTTATTAGGTATAAATCTTAAGGGGGCACCGAGCTTATTGTACTGCCCTCAATCTATTTTCTATTTTTTTATTTCGAAACAATTATACAATATTTCCAAAAACAAGAATGGTCACATTGTAGTCACTTTACGGATTTGATTTTATAATGTTTGAAGTTATTATCGTTTAACACACTCAGTACCTACAAACAAAAAACATAATAATCCGCAACGTTTCGATAAATTGAATATCAACAATGACTACAATGTTACATTCTTGTTTTTTGGAAATTTTGTTACCTAGGTATACCACAGTATAAGAAAGAGTATCTATAACTAGATACCTTTACTATACCTAATAGTTTAGAAATAAAATAAAAATACGATTGTTGTGGGTAGCACAATAGGAATATTTAGTTCAAATTAATCTTTAATTTACAATTTAGGTTGCGTAGGTGGGTACACTGAGAGTTTTCAAATTCTAGTCATATTATATTAATTAGGTATTCATTATTTGGTACCTACCTAATATTGTAAGTAACTACTACAAACATTATCTAGTAGAGCTAAAGTTCGCCGTGATAATAATTGTGATAAGAGGTCAAACGTGATTCTAGGCTAGTTCATTTAGAACAAGGCACAAATCTAGAGTATAAGTATGCTCATGACTAAATTCCTCGAGAGGGTAGTCACATTAAGAGGGTACCGAGCCTATTGTGCTACCCTCAATCGTATTTTTTATTTCTACACAATTAAACAACATTTCCAAAAACAAGAATGTTACACTGTAGTCAAATCTGATTGGTTTTCAATTTATCGAAAAATTACGAAATAGTAGGTTTTATACTTGTAAGTCTTAATACAGCCAAAAGTGGCCACTTTAGCACCAAATTTTACTAAGATACTTGATTTGATTTCTAAAATTATCTTACTGTATTACCCTATCTGTAGGGTGAAATTGATATCATTAGCATCCTTTTAAACTAAGAGTCTACCCATCAAACTGAACAACTTTTACCTACTATGGGAGCAAACCGATCAGAGCAAAAAAATATCAGCTGCTGCATACATTTGTGTCGAGTAGGCATTGCAGTTTAGTATGGAACAGCAGATTTTTTTGTTGCTCCGATCGGTTTGCTCCCATAGTAAAAGTTGTTCAGTTTGATGGGTAGACTCTTAGTTTAAAAGGATGCTAATGATATCAATTTCACCCTGTACCTATAGGTAGATAGTTTAAAAGTACTCACCTACAATTTTCCTCTGCTCCGTATTCTTCTCTCCGCCATCGATGAGATGTATTAGCTCTTTCACATCAAACGTACACTTTTTTCTCTCCCGAACCAAATCTTCGTTCACTTTTCCAGCCATGGTTAAACTTTCGATAAACGTGTCTATATCATCCACTGCCTGATAGCAATTTAACATTTGCGACTTTATTTAACACTTATCTGTAATACTGACTGATTATATTATTGCTGACAATGCTTATCATACTTATTATCTATCTATAATCTCCATAATCTCATTATAAATGTATCTCTAAATTTTTTGGGTATATAGTTTAATTTCGTTCAATATTATGATAAGACAAGAATGAGTAGGTGCAAACCAGGTGCAAATCAGGTGCAAACCTATAACATGAGTAAGTAACAAAGTTTATGTATACGTATACATAAACTTTGTTACATGTACAGCGTTTATAATATGGGAGTAAAAGTTGTTCAGTTTGATGGATAGAGTATGTGGTTTAAAGGTTAATGATACTTTTCCTTACATCCTGTTTAATTTTCTATTTTTAGGCACCATACTGAAAAAAATCTAAAATCGATGAAATAAGAGGTAAAAAGTATCAAAATATAATATACAACGTGTTAATGAATTAACGCAAAACTAGAAAGTAGTTTGTTTAGAATCGAGAGCAGAATCGAATTATCATGATTTCAACATAGGAATTTTTTTTCAAAATATTAATTAATTTGTTTCTAAAATTTTAAATTTACTGAACCGGATGTCAACCTACCGCACAGGCACACTCACCCGACTTAGTATCAAAACAAGATTATTAAAATGTATCCATGAGTACGTTAGCGCTTTCATTCATTCCTGAAATGATAACAAATCATTTTTGCCTCAAAACTTAAAATGCGAATAACTTTTAATTTTAACTATCAAAATAATGAAATTATTGTTTCAATCTAATTATTTTGTTATAAATCAGTTGGGGTGTATGAGGTTTTGCGTTAATTCATTAACACGTTGTATATCAAACTGAACAACTTTTACTATGGATGCAAATGCTCCCATAGTAATAGTTGTTCAGTTTGATGGGTAGAGTATGTGGTTTAAAGGTTAATGATACTTTTCCTTACATCCTGTATATTATATTGAGCTAAAAATATAATAAGCAGGTATCACATAGGCACATAATATTACAAAGGTCTTACATTAGCGTTTTTAGAACATGTTTTATATTTTTGACGCTTAAAATATGCACTATATTTTGCATACTATCATTTTGCTAGCTTTGTACGCGCTGTTAACTAAAGAGTTGATCACACTAACACCAGTACCAACGGGTCGGGAGTAAGACGAACACTGGGTGACGGCTTGTATTGCATGAATGCTTGGACTTTCACTGCCGCGGTTTTGCGTAACTTGTTTATGAGCTATACCAATAGGATGGTTTTAAATTCTAACCTCAAACGACAATAATGTCTAAAACAATAAACTGAACCAGTGGTAGGTACTTCCGGCACAATAAGCAAAAGCTACTAACGCTGGTTGGCAAATCTTTTCACTACGGCGACAATAAATCTAACTCAATGACACGCCATTTTCATTTCAATTTCATTAATTAATTTGTGGTACAGCAATCTGCCTCTTCAAGGCATTTAAAGTCATATAATTTTTATCAAATATTTTACAATTGCAATCGAAATTTAATTAGAAATATTAACAGCGTGGTAAGAATTATATCAATTGCCATAATACCGACTGTTCTCAAACGGTAAAGGAAAACATCTTGAGGAAACTTGCTTACGCTGTACAAGAAATTCCGAAGCCTATGTAAAGTCTACCATACCAATCCGCTTTGGGCTCACGGGTACCTACGCTCTCCTTGAGAAGACTTGTGCCCTGCAGTGGGACGTTTATAGGATGATAATGATGAGACCATCTCATGTCTCCTTGTGCGTGCCCCAGGGAGCGACTAATGGAGAGATTTCTTTTGAGTTGGTATTTCTGTGGCCTAAAAGAAGCCTCAAGATTCAAGATTCGACTAGAACGTAAAGCAAAACGGCCCATTGAAACTTGCTTACAATTTTGGTAGATTTGCTGGTGCAGTTATGATTTTAAAGAGAATAAGATTAAAGTTAATTTTTTGTTGACATGTTAAGACAGTGATATTGGAATGGATCATGGTAGATGATTACTAGAGTAGCACGTGTTTAGTATTGTAGGTATCGTTTTTGTATCGATGAAGAATCTATTAAACCTACGTAAGTATATGTATGGGTGTAAAATTAAATGGGACACTTACCTACTTAAAGGGGTGCTTCAGACCAAACTGAACAACATTCTCTACGGGACCAATCGAAATCTGCTGTCCCATACATTTCAATCGAGTTGTTTGCAGTTTTGTATGGGACAACATAATTTTTTTTCGCGATTTCAGTTTCGGTCCCATAGTAAAATTTGTTCAGTTTGATGGTCTGAAGCACCCCTTCAAGTAAGTGTCCCATTTAATTTTATACCCTGTCTGTATACCTCACTAATAAATAACATCCATCTCCTCCATCGACATTATGCTGAACTAACTCAAATTACCTCTTATTTACCTACCTAAGTTCTGGTTATGGTAATTTAGTTAATTTTTGCTCTACAAAAAAAAATGTTTGAATTTAAAAAAGTACAACTTTCAAAATTTTTATTCGTGAACACAGGTAATATCAATGGTGTTACAGTATTTATGGACTCTGCGGTCTGCCACAGAATGTATGTACCTATAGAAATCATCGTCACTACATAACATAATATAAAACAAAGTCGCTTCCCGCTGTCTGTCCCTATGTATGCTTAGATCTTTAAAACTACGCAACGGATTTTGATGCGTTTTTTTTAAATAGAGCAATTCAAGAGGAAGGTTTATATGTATATAATACATTCATAGTATCAGCATTGCACCCGTGCGAAGCCGGGGCGAGTCGCTAGTGATGTTATAATGGCATTACTTAGGTAGGTAGGTAGGTACGTAGGCTACATAATTATAAACTTAAAATTAATTTCCTAGTCTGTGTAACATCTTTTAATCCAACCGCAGTTATTATCTAGGATTGTTTGTTAACAAATGCAATCTATGAAGTAGCTATAATCTGCGTCTAAGTAGGTTTACTTATGAAACAGTTCCGTGACTGAATAACTGACAGACAGACAACGAACAGCTTAAACCGCTGATGATAGATAGAAATAGCTTAGTCATTTTACGGAGTTTTGTTAGGAGAGGTGGGAAGTAATTATTAATGGGATTTTTAAACTGTTACCGGCACCATTTAGTGACAAAAAGACTATCTGAAAACAAAAAAATATGTTGTTGCATACATTTGAGTCTAGTAGGCATTGCAGTTTAGTATGGGACAGCAGATTGTTTTTTTGCTCAGATCGGTTTGCTCCCATAGTAAAAGTTGTTTAGTTTGATGGGTAGACTCTTAGTTTAAAAGGATGCTAATAATATCAATTTCAGCCTGTATAACGTAAATATAATAATACCTACCTATAGGGTCCTTCTTAATATGTTTTTTTTTAAAGGGGCGATCAGACCGTCAAACTTATCAACTTTCTCTATGGCACCAACATCAAAATCGCGAAAAAAATCAGCTCTTCCATACAAAACAGCAAACCTATACGTACTCGAGTCAAATGTATGGGATACCAGATTTTTTTTACCGATTTCGATGTTGGTCCCATAGAGAAAGTTGTTCATTTTGATGGTCTAATCATCCTCTTAAAAAAGTGTCAGTATATTAAGAAGGACCCTGTATTCTACAGGTGTAACAAAACACCCTTGTAATACTTAAGGGGGGGCTATGTGAAAAAAATAGGATTCTTCAAAGCTTCATAAATTCATAATATATCATGAAGTACTAACAGTAGGAGTATGATTTTCGGATATGTGTAAATTGAACATATAATTGAACTTTTGATTAGAACCAAAACACGATTAAGACACATTTTCTCGATAGAAAAACAAGCCAAAGTAGCCTCCGTTTTTATCTATAAACGCTTGGAACTGCTAAACGGTGAATAATAGAAACACAAGACTTGATTTAAAAAAAGAGATTGATATTTTCTAAATTTTGATTAGAGCAGAATTGAACTTACATAAATAGTACCTACAATCACAATTAAATAAAGTTTGATTTGGCGCTCGATTCGTTTCAGGCGCGCGCGCCGCCCCATCTCTTTCTCTCGCATCAGCAGGCCGTAATATAAGCTATCCCACGCCTGTTTTGCTTAAATAATTTTTCGACATAGGCCCTTAAGAGGGTGTTCAGTCAGACCATCAATCTGAACAACTTTCACCATGGAGCCAACGTCGAGAGAAAATAAAAAAATCTGCTGTCCCATACATTTTAGTCGAGTCGGTTCGGTACGAAGTTTTGTATGGGACAGCTGATTTTTTTATTATTTCTCGATGTTGGCTCCATAGTGAAAGTTGTTCAGATTGATGGTCTGAACACCCTCTTAAGGGTGAACAAGGGTGTTTTGTTACACCCTGTATAGGTACTCTAGTAGAAATAACTTAAGATGTAAACAAAAACTAACCTCAAATTTTAGTTAACATACCTACTTAGGTTTATGATGAAATAAAGGTTACATTAATCAAAGGAATTATCCCACTCCCACCATTTCGGTTTGGTTTATTGAGAAATTTAAGTTTTAACGTTAGTAATTTTGTTTACATCTTAAACTAAACTCTCCGTTCTACTATAATCAGTCGTATATAACATTTGAATACAAGCGACATCTATAGTTAAACAACCTGAATAAAACTTATCGATCCTCTGTCAAGATTAATTAACACAATCACGTTCACCTTGAACCACAAACTTCTTACAAAACAAACACAAAAGATTATCTATTTATATTGATACCCGCTATATTTATCTCAAATTTTTTACTGAGAGTGTAAAATAAACGTATCTCCATTGGCACTCGTGTAGAGTGACTAAGTAAGTCAGTGATACATTATCATGTTATAGATACGTACCTATTAGATGCCATAGTTAAGTGTGGAGTTAACCGACGAATGTTTAACGAACGAGAAACGAGTTTTTCTTATCGGATGACGTGCAAGTAATATTAATTTCGACGAAATAATGATAAAACAAATAAGTATGGATGTAACTAGTATTATTTTACGTTCCAGTTAGTTTATCTCCACTGTTGGGTTGTGCCCACAGGCCAAACGCGTTAAGACTCGGGCGGGACTTGAACCCGCACTCTTCCAAACCGGGGAATTTCGTATTCAAATTTCGCCACCGAGCTCACAAAAACATCAAAAAGCACAAAAGGTTTTTTTTTATTTTAATTTTATAGGCTGTAACATGTTTAACACGTTCCGGGGCAGTGAATGAGACACAATAGAACTTTTATTGTAATCACGGCTATGGGCGGTCACTGTCCCGGAAAGTGTTAAAATCAATAATATTTGATATAAAATGATTTACTTGTCTTGCATACAACAACCATTCAAAAATACAGATAAAGCCTATTTTGAATAATTTTTCAATAATACTCTATTTGATATATTAGGTTTTTTTTTTTTGTTTTATAAATTTTATTTTTATAATTTATTTTGTTATAAATAATTTTGTATTATTAATAGAATGAGATATTATTCTAGACAATGTATTTCTTCGATATACTTAGGTAAAAAAAGTCGAACAGTTAATATTGGAACTAAAATTAAGTACCTACCTAACGAATTTTTACTGTTGCGTTTGCTTGTAATTATTTATTCCAATTCCTGATTGTAGCCCCTCGTGCTTCTAATTATAATAAGCAGTGTTCCCGAACCTCCCGATTTTACGAGAGATCTACCGATTTTCGACTCCATCTCCCGATCTACCGTAACATGTCCAATTTCTCCCGATTTTTATAATTCTCTGAATAATTCATAATAAAAACCAATTTTCTACTAAAAATTTTAATAATTAATGCATCACTTATATTATTGACTTTGAAATAAGTTTTCGCTATCGCATTTTTCACGTTTTTAATATTATTTTCTTTGCTTTAGGTGTTTTTTGTCAGTAAAAAAGTTTGAGATCGTTTTCATTCTCAATCAAATATATTAGGATTCAGTTATAATAGTTAGGTACGGTCTACGGTACGGTAGAAGAGAGGAAATTATTGCACAACGGATAAAGTTACAGATTTTTAAAGAAAGAAGACAAAACACTTCAAATTGTAAGAAAATGCCTCCCTCATGGCATGTGCACGGCCGGGCCATATTTTGCTGGTTTTCAAAAGCTATCTTCTCCTTATTTGAAAGACATAGAAATTTATGAAAAGTATAGCAATAATCTTCAGCTTCTCGGCTTTAGTTGCCATACAACATATTTTTTATTTTTCTATAAAATACATATGAAACCTGTGCTCAAAGTAAAGCCTAAATATTGGAAAAAATCGGTATTATGTGCATCTACTTTACAAGTTGAAGTCGCTTTTACTTGCGACGCACACCATTGTGTAGACAATATTATGATCTAAAATTGCTATTTGAATTTTTTTTTTTAAGACCAATATTTAATGAGTTAATTTGAAAATTATAAAATCTCGTCCACGAAGAGAGTGCGCGGGCGACGGGCGGGTGGTTTCGCAGTTCGCCTCCGGCGCTTATGCGAAACGTACGTGTCACTCTCGCGTCCGCTGCCACCCGTCGGCCGTTTCGAATTTTCTTTTCGTGAAATTATATTTCATTTATGGATTTTATGGTTTTGTTAGAGGTGGATTAAAGTTGTGCTAATCATCTTTAATAAAAGACGTTTTTCTAACATATCTACCGAGAAGGAAGCTGTGAATTTGTTTTATATTCAATTGTGCTGGATTTATTTTGGACATTTAATTGGACATTATTATCCAAGTGAAAATCACAAAATATCGAAGACAAAAGTGAGCGAGCATAAGGAATGCACAGAAAATGTAAGTAATTTATATTACCTAGTTGCAGTGTGTAAATTTTATTTCATCAAACTGAACAACTTTCTCTATGGGATCAATATTAAAATCGCGAAAAAAAATCGGCTGTCCTATACCTACATTTCAGCCGAGTTATGTTTGCAGTTTGTATGGGACAGCGGAATGTTTTTTCACGATTTCAGTGTTGGTCCCGTAGTAAAAGTTGTTCAGTTTGATGGTTTAAGTAGCTGTCCCATTTTATTTTACATCCTGTATTTACCCCCCTAAGAACCTAAAAATCATGCAAGCTGCATGCTATCTGTAAACATCTGTAAACTATAAATAATTATGATATTTGTTTTAGGCATATGCAAACGACAGGTCAAGATAAATCCAGAGAACATGACATGTCATCATCCAAATCTCAACAATATGATAACGGGTGAGTACTAATAAAGATTTACTCACTAAATGATCTGCTTATGATAATTGATAAGTGATATGAGCTCCCTAGCAATCCCTAGGGAGTATTATATTCCTTGGATATGAGTGATAACAAGTGATAAAATTTATTTGTCAGAACGCATAGAGTTATGAAAACAACAGACACGCACAGCGTTCTCTCTTTTTTCTTTTCGTGTTTTGTTTGTTTGCAACGATGGGAATAATTGTAATGAATAAAGGAAAATGATTATAATGATTTCGACTTCCTCGACTCTTGACGGATGAGGTCAACAGCCCGCGGAAACTATGACAGATAGTAGTATGGACCTCGAACAAATTTCATAGTGGACCCTGGTCAGATTTGGTTAGCGGTGAAAAAAAATTCAAAATGGCGCAATCCAAGAAGGTTTTCGTTTGATAGCTCATCATTTTTAAAATCTGGTATACAATTTGTGCGAACGAAGTCGCGGGTGAACTCTAATACTTTGTATTATTGCAGACTGAATGCGATCGGTGCTCGAGTGTCTTATATAACGCAGAAACTCGAAGAATTAAAGCAGACCGGGACTGACGCCACTGAAACCCATGAAGATACTGAGTATGAAGATTCTGAATTGGTGAGTGTACCTACATACAATATTTTGAAACCATATTGTAACCTGTATTATGTTGATGTGTTGTTGTGTGTTACTTGCTTTTGTTGCTCGCGTCTTTGTCCGCATTGACATGTAATAATGTGGATTATTCCCGTTGTCCCCCACCGCTTCGGCCCCAGTGGTGTCCAACGGGAAACAAATGATCGATGTCCCCCACTAAAATACTACCCGTTTGCTTGGAGTTGGCCGTCGATGACCGTTACAAAATTTCGTCACAGGCACATTAACTGGTCCCGTCGACAAAAAATAATATAAAAAGCAAATAAAAATTTAAAATTAAAAGCGATATTAGCGACCGGGACGGACGTGCCGTACGAGGTTGCGTTGCTAAAGGTTATAAAGTTGCGTTTAATAGGGAACCACTGAAAATAGTTCTATAATCAACTGTATTTTGATTTTTTTTTTCAATAATATAGTGTGCTTTAAACATTAATAATTAACTTGTAATGTTATAGATTCGAATACAACACATATTAACTATTTATGTTTTGAAGAAAGATTCGTAATATACTTCGCTAATCGTAACGAATAACGTAACTATATAAAATTTTCAGTTTTATTAATATTGATTTGTTGTAAGTGTAAGTGTTGTATTCGAATTCATAACATTTTTTTCGGCCCACCGGGGCCGAAGCGGTGGGGAACAACGGTAATATCCCAATAATGTAGCCTTTTGTTAATCTAGGTCATGAACGATCTATAGGGTCATTCTTAAGAGGGCTATCGGAGTCCAGTGGCGCCCTCGTCACATCAATAAAGATTTCTCAATAAAGAAAGCCTAAATTAAAAAAGTGCTCAATCGACAAACTACAAAAGCCTTTAAGCTATTGTTATACAATACTTTTATAGATTCTAAACATTCCACTTTTAGACAGTTTCGAATAAAAACAAAAGCGGCCGTTTTTTTTCTTTTTTCAAAATGTGTATGTTTCGACCTTTAAAAAACCTATAAAAATATTCTACGAAAATAGCTTTAAAGCTTTTGTAGTTTGTCAATTGAGCACTTTTTCAATTTAGGCTTTCTTTATTGAGAAATCTTTATTAACGTGATGAGGGCGCCACTGGACTCCGATAGCCCTCTTTATATGCTGCGGTTTTTTGCATATTCGAAATCGTGAAAAAATCAGCTGTTCCATATAAAAGTGCAATCTTACTCGACCCAAATGTATGGGACAGTTAATTTTTATTTTTGCGATTCGGTGTTGGTTCCATAAAGAAACTTTCTACACTAATACACTTTTTTGACTAGGTATTGATTTTATTTGCAGTTTCAAACGTACGAAAAAGAAAGAGAAGAAAAAGAAAAAGTTGTTGGAAGAAGAATAGTGTCAGTTACTAACTTTTTTTCAAAATTGCAAGAAATTTCAAACCATGGACCGCTTGGATGCAGATATTAAGCCGGTTAAAAAACTAGTAAAAAGTGCTGAGGACGCTAAGAAAACTAAAGTGGAAACCAGAGAAATGGAAGATAATACAGATGTTTTGGTCGATGTCAGTATGCCTATAGGTTCTCGGTATCTAGATTTTAAAAATGTTTAAAATAACGCTTCTTATTATTAAAAATGTTAACAATGAAAAAAAAAACAAAAAAAAATGAAAAAAAATTAAGAAATGAATTTTATGTGCAAAATTACCACCGTTACAAGTCATTATGTCAGTCTAAATGGGTATCTAAACACATTTACCAAACGCGTATTGTTTTGTTAATTTCTAAGCCATTTTTCTTGAGTTTCTACATTTTTCTTGATGCAGCGTGTGGATTGAAAGCACAGTAAAAAATGTATTGGTTATATGAACGACACTATTTATTTTATTTATTTCCTTTTTGGAGAACTTACAGCTAAATAACAGTTCGGTTTCAACAAAGACAAATTGATGGTCAGATGATGACAACAAGTTACTTAACCAGACTAGATCCATCTAGCGCAGTACAGCCCCGTGAGTTACTTGTATATAAAATGTTGGGATAAAGTTTGTTCTTTTATATTAAGATAAAGTAAAAACTAAATAAATGAGCAATGTTGTCGCTATTAAAAATTATATTATTATACCTAACTAGGTGAAATTCCCATTGTTTGTTACGAAATTCTCATACAAACTTTCACCCCCGTTTTCACACCTTTGGGGGTTGAATTGCGAAAAATATTTTTTGGTGAACACGTAGATGACAATAAAAACATCCCTGCCAGATTTAAGTTAGGAGTCTTTGTAGTTTTAGGTATTTGAGCGTTGAGTGAGTGTCCGGATTTGCATAGATTCAAGCTGCGATCGAATGCGATCGACTTGACGGTTCCCAATACCCACTTCGCACATAGCCAATACGATGCTTTGTATCTTGTTATAAAATATGGTAGATTTATTGTAAATAAAGTACTTCTAAATGTCCGCAAGCAAAAACTTTGTTTAAACTTAATACTTTCCCAGATGTAGAAGGTCCTCTGTGAGGATTGAGAGATCACACATTTTAGATTGTATCTTTTTAATTATCTCTTTAAAATTCTAGGACGCAATTCTACAATTGTTTTAGAACTACTGCTAAAACCTGCATTATTTTATTTACGATTTCGCGATGTGATCTCTCATTGCACACACACATACACCAAAGACTTGGTACCCTCTTAATAATTTAGTTTTTGAAGCATCGATATTCGCTTTATTTTTTCATCAATTCGCTGAAAGTATTTTAAGGGTATGTATGATCAGACCTCCAAACTGAACAACTTGCTCTAAGTGAACAACATGGAAATCGTTCCATATATAAATAATAAAAACAGTGGTCCAGTCATCATGACGGTCAGGTTGTCTGGACCATTTCGTTTGACCAAGTTCTAGTCGTCCTACCTTTTTTATTTTTCCATTATGATTTAGTACCTAGTTTTGAGATGTACATATATTTTTTCCACATTCATTAGAAGCACCAAAAAAAAAGGATAGCATCTGAAAATCAAGGTCGTGAGAGATATTGCACTTTAAACAATACAAATTTTTAGTACGTATTAGGTTCTAAATCGTACTTACCATATGCTGTAATTCAGGAAACTGACGGTCAGGACCATTTCGTTTGACCAAGTTCTAGTCTTCCTACATTTTTAATTTTTCCGTGATGATTTAGTAACTTTTTTGTACATGTACATATATTTTTTCCAGAAGCATAAAAAAACGGTAGCATCTGAAAATCAAGGTCATAAGAGAATTTATCTTTAAACAATACTAAGTTTTCGTACGTATTAGGTACTAAATCTTACTTACCTTCAGATATTTAGTACCTCACGGTAATCCGAGCAAAAGATGAGGAAACTTAACAGACGCATTTGGTATCTGGTTCTAAGCACAATATCGTGATAATATTAATTATTTGTAATAACAACCATTACAAACACATACGCACGAAACGATGGGTGGGACGGTACTAAATATCTGAAGGTAAGTACGATTTAGTACCTAATACGTACTAAAACTTAGTATTGTTTAAAGTTAAATATCTCTCAATCTCGCATGACCTTGATTTTCAGATGCTACCCTTTTTTTGGTGCTTCTAATGAATCTGGAAAAATATATAATACCTATATTTGTACAAATGGACAAATAAAAAAGGTAGGAAGACTAGAACTTGGTCAAACGAAATGGTCCAGACAACCTGACCGTCAGGATGACTAGACCACTGTTTTTATTATTTTTCTCGGATTACAGCGAGGTACTAAGTATCTGAAGGTAAGTATGATTTAGTACTTACCTAATCCGTACTAAAACTTAGTATTGTTTAAAGTTCAATATCTCTCATGTCATGACCTTGATTTTCAGATGCTACTTTTTTTTGGTACATCTAAAGAATCTGGCAAATTTTTTTTTGCCTGTACTAATTAGGTACTAAATCATTATGTAAAAATAAAAAAGGTAGGAGGACTACAACTAGGTAAAAAAAATGGTCCAGACCATGGTCGTCAGGATGACTAAACCACTGTTTTTCTATTTTACTCCGTTTGTAGCGAGGTACTTAATATTTGATGATAAGTATCAAATAGTACTAAATAGGTACTAAATCGTGCATAGCTTAAAAATCGAATCGCCGGCTTGGTCCAGACATCCTGACGCTCAATAAATTTCTTGTAATGTTAAAAAAAAAAATATTGTACGCTGCCGCTTCTATTAGACTCTTAGGCTTTTCGTATTGGGCTTCCTTTGACAGTTTGTTTTTTTTTTTTTGGCATCTGCTATGAGGCAATTTAGCCAATGTCAGAGGTTCTACACAGTTTGTTGCTAGATGGCACCACAGTGACGTAATGAAGTACAAGTCAGCTACCAATAGGTGTCGCTACTAAAATTACGTAGTTAAGTAGAGGTGAGGCGGGGCGAGGAGGAACTGAAATGCTCAAGGTCGCTCCATCGGGGAAACGCCTTATGTAACTCTTATTGTTCTTTTTTTTTTTATTATGTTTTAAAGTTTTTTTTTAATTAGTTTTTGAATTCACCGAGTAATACTTTTGATGAGAATCTGTAACAAAAACCTTAAATTAGCTTAATTTACGACAAATTTCAAAATCTCCCGATTTCTCCCGATTTTTCGATCACACGTCTACCGAATTATAATTTTTTGTTTCGGGAACACTGATAATAAGACACAATTCAAATAGTGATTCGCCGAAGCCAGTAGGAACCAGTAATAAAATAAATAAATAAAAACCACACCAAACCGGCCAACCAAACAAACCACCCAATCATATTTTTTAAAATCACCTTCACCTCGAACCGCAGTTTTCACAAAACTAAAACAAGATAAAAAATTATTTATCTATTTCCTTTCATGTCGGAACAAGTTAAAAGGGCCGCTGCCTCCTATGGGATGCCACCTGTTCGTGCACGTTTGCACCATCATCATACCTTCCCAGTACCACGCAGGTAGCCGGGTCAGCTGCCGAACACGCGGCACATCTGAAGCACTTCACATAGTCCTACTTGGAAGCGGATCACATATTTGTCCCGTTCGCCGTGGAGACAGCCGGCCCCTGGTGTGCAGAGGCAAGGGTCTTTGCTAAAGAATTGAGCCGACGGCTCCGGGACAGGGGCTGCGACCCCCGCTCCGGTTCGTTTCTGGTCCAACACATAGCACTGGCAATACAACGCGGTAACGCCGCCAGTATTTTAGACTCCTTCAGACCGGAAACCAACCGTGGCGGGCTCCTGGAATAGCATAGGTTCATCTTTCATCTCTTCTTTCTTTCTTATTTTTTCCTTTTTTAGGGTTCCGTACCCAAAGGGTGAAAATGGGACCCTATTACTAAGCCTACGTTGTCCGTCCGTCCGTCCGTCCGTCCGTCTGTCCGTCCGTCTGTCCTACCTATTTAGGGCTGTAACTTTTGAACCGTAAGGCGCTGTCCTATTGCCATCGCACGCGCGATCATGCGTCCGTCCGATGAAAATGATCGTGCGATCGTGCGATCAAACATAGGAATCAGTATTGACTGTCCTAATTTCGATCGCGCGATCATGCGATGCGTTCGAATTGTTCTATTTTCGACGCACGATCGTACGATCGTGCGATCAAACATAGGAATCAGTATTGACTGTCCTAATTTCGATCGCGCGATCGAGGAGCGCGACGAGGCAAGGGTGTACCTACACTCAGCGGGACCCCGTGTCCTAGAACTTGTTCTATAGAATTTGTTCTAATTTCAAATATTATTGATTTCAAACATATTACAGCCTTTGGATAACGCACTTCCCCGGTTTGGAAGGGTGCGGGTTCAAGTCCGGCTCGAGACTTAATTTTTCAATCTTTAATTTGATTAGAATTTGTTCTATCGAATCCAATTAGAAATAAAATGTGTTCCGTCAAAATGGGAGAATGGCATAGGCAAAGATTTTTTTTGGTCTTTACGACTAGAATTCGAGTTTCAACAATAACAAAAAATGAAAACCGACTTCAAAGTAAAAAAGTTAAAAAATAATATTTCAGTTTGACTTTTACGTTCGAATCTATAAGAAAATTAATATTTTGTTTTATCGAAGTTTGATAAAGGTGAGAAATAAAACCTTTGGCCTTAATAATTAAACTCAAGTTGTTTTATTAAAATAATCAAGCACTGTTGTACAAGTAAGAACATAACATTGTCTACAATTGTATCATGGACAAACTTTTTCTATCATCAACCGTTGTCGAGATATCTGTCTATTACTATTTTAATTAATAATTTTTTGCAAATATCTCGTTTCGTATGCATCAAATCGTGAATAAAGTTATTACAAAACTTCTAGAACATAACATTGTCTACAATTGTATCTTTGAGAAACTTTTTCTATCATCAACCGTTGTCGAGATATCTGTCTATTACTATTTTAATTAATTCGTTTTTGCAAATATCTCATTTCGTATGCATCAAATCGTGAATAAAGTTATAACAAAACCTGTAGTACATAACATTATCTACAATTGTATGCTACACAAACTTTTCCTATCATCAACAATTTTCGAGATATCTGTCTATTACTATTTAATTAATTCGTTTTTGCAAATATCTCTTTTCGTATGCATCAAATCGTGAACAAAGTTAGAACAAAACTTGTAAAACATAATATTGTCTACAATTGTTTTTCAGACAAACTTTTTCTATCATGAACCGTTTTCGAGATATCTGTCTATTACTATTTTAATTAATAATTTTTTGCAAATATCTCGTTTCGTATGCATCAAATTGTGAACAAAGTTATAACAAAACTTGTAGTACATAACTTTATCTACAATTCTATGCTACACAACCTTTTCCTATCATCAACAATTTTCGAGATATCTGTCTATTACTATTTAATTAATTCGTTTTTGCAAATATCTCTTTTCGTATGCATCAAATCGTGAACAAAGTTAGAATAAAACTTGTAGAACATAACATTGTCTATAATTGTATTTTTAAGAAACTTTTTCTATCATCAACAATTTTCGAGATATCTGTCTATTACTATTTTAATTTATTCGTTTTTGCAAATATCTCTTTTCGTATGCTTGAAATCGTGAATAAAGTTATTACAAAACTTGTAGTACATAACATTATCTAGAATTGTATGCTACACAAACTTTTCCTATGATCAACAATTTTCGAGATATCTGTCTATTACTATTTTAATTAATTCGTTTTTGCAAATATCTCTTTTCGTATGCATCAAATCGTGAACAAAGTTAAAACAAAACATGTAGAACATAACATTGTCTATAATTGTATCAAAAAGAAACTTTTTCTATCATGAACCGTTTTCGAGATATCTGTCTATTACTATTTTAATTAATTATTTTTTGCAAATATCTCGTTTCGTATGCATCAAATCGTGAACAAAGTTAAAACAAAACTTGTAGTACATAACATTATCTACAATTGTATGCTCCACAAACTTTTCCTATCATCAACAATTTTCGAGATATCTGTCTATTACTATTTAATTAATTCGTTTTTGCAAATATCTCTTTTCGTATGCATCAAATCGTGAACAAAGTTAGAACAAAACTTGTAGAACATAACATTGTCTATAATTGTATCTTTAAGAAACTTTTTCTATCATGAACCGTTTTCGAGATATCTGTCTATTACTATTTTAATTAATTATTTTTTGCAAATATCTCGTTTCGTATGCATCAAATCGTGAACAAAGTTAAAACAAAACTTGTAGTACATAATATTATCTAGAATTGTATTCTACACAAACTATTCCTATCATCAACAATTTTCGAGATATCTGTCTATTACTATTTTAATTTATTCGTTTTTGCAAATTTCTCTTTTCGTATGCTTCAAATCGTGAACAAAGTTATTACAAAACTTGTAAAACATAATATTGTCTACAATTGTTTTTCTGATTAACTTTTTCTATCAAGAACCGTTTTCGAGATATCTGTCTATTACTATTTTAATTAATAATTTTTTGCAAATATCTCGTTTCGTATGCATCAAATCGTGAACAAAATTTTGACAAAACTTGTAGTACATAACATTATCTAGAATTGTATGCTACACAAACTATTCCTATCATCAACAATTTTCGAGATATCTGTCTATTACTATTTTAATTAATTCGTTTTTGCAAATTTCTCTTTTCGTATGCTTCAAATCGTGAACAAAGTTATTACAAAACTTGTAAAACATAATATTGTCTACAATTGTTTTTCAGACAAACTTTTTCTATCAAGAACCGTTTTCGAGATATCTGTCTATTACTATTTTAATTAATAATTTTTTGCAAATATCTCTTTTCGCATGCTTCAAATCGTGAATAAAGTTATTACAAAATTTGTAGAACATAACATTATCTACAATTTTATGCTTAACAAACTTTTCCTATGATCAACAATTTTCGAGATATCTGTCTATTACTATTTTAATTAATTCGTTTTTGCAAATATCTCTTTTCGTATGCATCAAATCGTGAACAAAGTTAGAATAAAACTTGTAGAACATAACATAGTCTATGATTGTATCTGTAAGAAACTTTTTCTATCATGAACCGTTGTCGAGATATCTGTCTATTACTATTTTAATTAATTATTTTTTGCAAATATCTCGTTTCGTATGGATGAAATCGTGAACAAAGTTATAACAAAACTTGTAGTACATAATATTATCTACAATTGTATGCTGCACAAACTATTCCTATCATCAAAAAATTTCGAGATATCTGTCTATTACTATTTAATTAATTCGTTTTTGCAAATATCTCTTTTTGTATGCATTAAATCGTGAACAAAGTTAGAACAAAACATGTAGAACATAACATTGTCTATAATTGTTTTTCAGATAAACTTTTTCTATCATGAACCGTTTTCTAGATATCGGTCTATTACTATTTTAATTTATTCGGTTTTGCAAATATCTCTTTTCGTATGCTTCAAATCGTGAACAAAGTTGTAAACTTGTAGAACATAACATTATCTACAATTTTATTTTTCAAAAACTTTTCCTATCATCAACCGTTGTCGATATATCTGTCTGTTACTATTTTAATTATTCAGTTTTTACAAATATCTCGTCTCCTATGCATAGGATTGTAAACAAAGTTTATACAAGCGTGAAGACCATTAAATTTCCAACAATTTTGTTCATTACAAATTTTTTTCTATCACTTACCATTGTCGAGATATCTGTCATTTTTGTTATATTATAAAAGTGGTCTGATTCTGGAAAGGTGACCGATCCGCCATGTAAGACCGGGTTTTTCGTGATGGGTAAAGTGTGTTCTTTCGATCCAAGTTGGTTTCACATTTCCTATATGTTTAGGCCTAAGACCTATTTTTTTTTATTTTCAACCCCAGTCTGATTTTGAACGGTGACCGATTTGAGAATAACTAAATCTGCTGTGGTGTTCTCCTAAGAGGGCTCTTTCTTAAAATGCTTCCAGTTCGTATCCTATATATTTAGGCCCAGACCCCATTTTTTCGCGATTGTCTTACCGCTGTAAAAAAAATCAGTGACCGCTTTGAGTCATAAGACCGAGGCTAAATGATGTACTTTGGCGTCTATTTTCGAGCTAGACTGAATCCAGCTTTCCTATAATTATAATACGTTTAGGCCCTAGACCGTTGGTGGCTCTGGATCTAATTCTTCCATTTTGACGGATTTTTTTTTATTTCTAATTGAATTCGATAGAACAAATTCGGAACTAAATCCCATACATACTCGCATCGTTCTAGGACACGGGGAAGCAAGGGAGGGTGATCGATCGCATCGATCGCATCGCACCAAATTAGGACACACGTTTTTTGATCGCGCGATCGGTTTCATCGCGCGATGAGATCGCATCGCACCATCGCGCGTGCGATGGCAATAGGACACCGCCTAATAGCTAGATAGTTGAGCGTTATTGCGGCGGATTTGTTAACAAATAATAAAAATGGCAGAAAGTTAAAAATTAAGGGGGGTTTTCAACAAGAAACTAGTTTTTATCAACGTTTTTTCTTCACGCTCTATAGTAAAAACGGTAATACATACAAGCGTCAAACTTAGTGTGATTATAGAGCAAACTCTACAGAATAACAACAAATACTAAAAACCGGCCAAGTGTGAGTCGGTCTCGCGCTAAAGGTCCCGGACAAAAAAAGTTTTTTTTCTATGTTAATAATGTTGTGTTCTGTGGTGGTGTGGTACGAAACCCTCGGGCGCGAATAGCCCGACTCGCACTTGACCAGTTTTTATTAACCTTTGTCGCCTATAAATATATCATTCATTAGTTATAAGTTCTTCTTGTATACTATATAGGTAATAGTTTAGATTTAGTTTAGATAATTATTTAGTTTATTTATAATCGTGTATCCCCCACCCCCCCTTCTAGAAGTTAATATAAAAGATTATGTATACACTATGAATTACTTATGGTAAATCCTCCACCATAACAAACATTTGGGCCAGATATATGGGCCGGGATCGTATGGTCGAATTTTTTGGTCACTTATTTTTTAATATCTACTTATAGTAAACTATACAGTACATTCACGTTACGCATTGTACAGTTCTTTTTCTTTTGCGTCAGCATAATAATAACAAAAGCATTAAAAGGTCTTTTACAAGCTCAGTGGCGCCCTCACCACAATAATAACGATTTCTCAATAAAGAAAGCCTAAATTAAAAAGCGCTACGCCAATAAACTACAAAAGCCTTCAAGCTATTTTCATAGGTTTTGTAGGTTTTTTATAGGTCTAACTTTGAAAATTATCTATAAGTGGAATGTTTAGAACCTATAAAAGTATTGTATAACAATAGCTTGAAGGCTTTTTGTAGTGTAGTTTGTAGTAGTAGTGTAGCACTTTTTTAATTTAGGCTTTCTTTATTGAGAAATCTTTATTATTGTGGTGAGGGCGCCACTAAGCTTGTAAAAGGCCTCTTAAGTATACTCACGCAGAAGTTTTAACATTTCTGTATTCGGACGAACAATAATCCAAGTATACATTATAACAGTACACAGTATACTATCTCTCACTATTATCCAGTCAACAAGGATACGCCAGACGAACTCAGGTTTTATATAATATAGGTAACCATTTGTTTGTAAAATTATAGGAATTCATCATCATCATATCAGCTGATAAACGTCCACTACTGGCCATAGACCTCCCCGAGTATCGCCACAACGACCGGTCCTGCGCTGCCCTCATCCAACGGGTTCTCGCCACCTTCACCACTTTGTCGGTCCACCTTATGGGGCCTACCCACGTTGGGCTTTCCGGTCGCCACCCGAAAACTCTTTAGCCCCATCGGCCATCGGTTCTGCGAGCAATGTTGCCACTTTAGTTTAGCAATTTTTTGGGCTACCTATGTCGACATTCTGGTTCTTCTGCGAATCTCTTCATTTTTGATTCGCAGGGAAACTCCGAGCATCTTCGTTGCCCTTTGGGTGACTTTCAGCCTTTTTATAAGGCCTGGAGTCTTCTTCTCCTGGAGTGAGCGACCATGTCTCAGCTCCATAGATATTATCACTGGCAGTACACACTCGTCAAAGACTTTCGTCTCGAGACACTGCGGTAGGTATTTGGGACGAGAAGATACAACGCATTTCCCGAACGCTGCCCAGCAGAATTGGATTTGACGATTAAATTATAGGAATGCATTTATGTTTAAAATTTACAAAGAATGTCTCTACATGTATAAATGCTAGCTGATATCTTTATATCACAGTTTGCCCTGCATGAACGGTTTGAGGTACTTGTGGAAGCTCTCGTTGACGGGCTCCTTGTTGAGGGGGCTCTTCAGCGCCTCCTCCATCAGACGCTCGTACACGCGACCGTCGTACGCGCCTAAAGTCGAATGCAGGATCTGCAATGTTAAATTCAAATGCATTCAGTTTGTGTTGAGCTTGAGTTCCTATGAGGAGGACCCCCATGGGAGGCATTGGTCCTCCACGCGTGCCCAATGCGGATTGGTGGACTACTCATACTAGACTCATACGGATCATTACACTATACAGGCTGTAAACTTAAATGCATTCCATATATCTACCTAAAAGGGGTATTTCAGACCATCAAACTGAACATAGAAACATGAAATTTGGAATATCTGAAACTGCAATAAAAAATAAACTGTTCTCTAGAAAACGTCATATGGAACAGCTTATTTTTTCTTAGCGATTTCGTTGTTGGCTCTATAGTGAAAATTGTTCAGATTGATGTAACGTATTTAAATTTACAACCTGTTTACAAGATTCAAGATCTATTTTATTACCTACCTAACCAGACAGTTTTTGAAATAATATAGGTAATAAAAAATAATAAATTGTCATATAAGAAAACGATAAATTATTTTTTTATTTGAGATATTGGATGGTTTTATGTCACGGAAGGCGAAGCGCAATATCAGCGTCACGATAAAAAAAACATACCTACATGGTGCTCGAGTTTAAATGTTTAAAAGATAATTTTAATCTTCAGCGTTTGCATGTTTCCTTTACGATATTTTTCTTCACCGTTAGAGGTTCATTTGGATCGATTAGGTTTCCAGTTTTAGATGGAATGATTCTCCCCTTCCGATTATCTCCATAAAATACTAAGACCAACCTTTTATTTCGCATGGTGTCATTTATAATTAGAGATCTTCAATCCCCAATAAAAATTACATTACAGTACTTACCTTTCATAGGCGCTGTCCTATTGCCATCGCTCGCGCGATCATGCGTTCGTCCGACGAAAATAATTGTGCCACTGCGCGTTTAAACATACTTTTATCTGAATAGAAATAGAACTATTCGATCGCATCTCATGATAGCACGTCCTTCTATAGGATATTCCGCATATATGTATAAGTATGTTTAAACGCACAGTGGCACAATGATTTATGTCGGACGAACGCATATTCGCGCGACCGATGGCAATAGGACATCGCCATAATAGACGTACTTGTAACTTTTTTTTGTAAAACACCACACTAAACGGATCGTCTTTATTTATATCAATAGCGAACTAACTAAAGCTTACCTCATCCTTTATATCAAAAGCATCGACAAGGCCAACAGCGTTAGGTCTAATTTCGCACAGAAGTTGCTCGTACCATTCCTGGAGTCTATCCACATCATTCTTGGACATTGCAGTATACTGAAAATAATCAGAGTTTATCAAAATGTCTTCGAATCTGATGAAAATTCCCAGATGATTAGTCATTATCATACTTCTCTTGCCATGATATTTTAACATCATTCTCGTCATGATCTTCATCATTCTTTTGCCCAAGTCTTTAGGGTTCTTCCTTTCATCTCTTAAAGCTGTCAGCACATAATCTAAACTTCTTTCTTACACATCATCTTTCACAAAATCCATTTATCTTTCTTCGGTCTTCCTCTTCTTCTATAGCCATACACAAATCTACCTTCCTAGCACTCGTCTCGTAATATGACACTACTTATCGTCTCTCCGCATGGAATCCTATATAAAGTATTGTAGGTACGTTCATATTGCGGACCAAACTGTTGTTTCTATTAAATTACCTATGTCTTTATGTAACTACACAGAGCGATAATAGCCCATTTAAAAAGAGAGCTAGCGCGTCAATCATGAGGCTGCGGTTCGATTCCTGGACCACTAAGTTCTTCGGAATTGATGTACGGTTGTACCTATTTATCATTTACTAGCTCAGCGGTGAAGGAAAACATCGTGAGGCAACCTGCATTCCGAGAATGAAAAGAAAATATCATAAGTTCGGAGGTATGCTTAAAACATGGGTGAGCTTCGGGCGAACACAAAGGTCCAGCGCTGGTCTCAGTGTCACATAACGACCCTTGCTTGCAATCAATAGCCCAACCACAAATAATCAAATGTGTAACTACACAGATTTCACTATAAATATTTCTTATTCTTCTTTCATTCAAGTCTCTTACGATAATTTGTGACGTTCTCAGGGTAAAGGCACCTTGTTACCGTCATGGAGTTAGTAATGGAAACTAAAACCGACAACATAGTCCCTTTTCCCAGTGAACGTCACATTTTATTACACCGCTATTTTTATTCATTTATTCATTTATTGGTTGCTTTCATGGGTACATAGGTTCTTTTCTGTATTCCCGCAAGAATTTAATGAAATTCTTACCCTAAGTAAATCGTTCAGTTTTTCCAAAGCCCAGTATACAGCGTACAAAGCAACTAATTGTTGTAGAACTGGCCTCAGTTCAGGCGAAACCGTAAGAGCTTGCTTAGATACTTCTTCATGGTAAGTTGAAATTATTATTGTTCTGCAATGTGCCTAGAAAGACAACCAACAACATAATAGGTAACTATATCAAAATTACACCCTTAAATAAGGTAGCTACTTAACATTTGCGTTTAATGAACTGACGAAGTATTTGAGGGTCAAAAGAACGTCTTTCTACAAAGTCACAAAGAAAGAAAGAGCTAAATCTTGCCTTTTCTATTAGATATCTTCTTGACCGCCAAGAAAAGGCGCATTTGATACCGTCCCACGTAACTGGATTGAATCAAACGTCAAAAATGTGTGCTTCTAGCACTTAATTTTACAGTCAAGTATCTTAAAACTCCAAAGTAGAAATTTGTCATAATTATGCCATAGCCGTCTTCAACCATCGAGTCAGTGGCATGTCAATTTAGTTTGTATTGCTAACGTGGTGTAGAGATTTTTAAAACAGCATTATCTAGAGCCCAAACATTTTCACTTACATCAGTCTAAAACTAGATGATAATTTATTTATTTATCAGGGGACTAACACGTCACTCGATTAGGCTCTCTTCTTGCACGGCAGAAGGTGCCTAAACGTAGATAAGTAAATATACCTATAGGTATTAAGTTTAGAAGACTGTCATAATTTGGAGAATAATATCTTCAAATAGTTTATTCATACCTCAGCCGCAGCAACCAATTGAACAGATGTCATGTTCCAGGCATCTTCGAATGACATACCAGATTCCACTCTCCTTGTCATATTACCCACGCATGACGAGATTTTTCTGCAATAAAATTGGACTAATGAGTCAACGACTCAGGGCCTCTACCCGCACATTCGAACTTCGCAATTGCGTGAACGTTTTCGTTCCAATGTCAACTCTATTACAATGAAGTGCGGGCCGAAACAGTGGCGACATATCGAGCATCGAAAGTCCGAGTACAGGGCCTGATTTAGCAACATAGGTAGTAAGAAATAATATCCTACTTTGGCATTGGTATTTCACTTTGTACCTATCGCCCACTGATCTTTAAAAGTATCAAAGAAGTGTATGCCATTGCTCGGATACAAACCTCGCAGCAATAATTTGAAATCCTTTAACAATTCCATCAACAGAATTTTCCCAGTGGTCAGCAAACCCTTGCGTTGATGCAGACTTCAAGTAAGCAACGGTTGGAGTCAACTTCACTTTGTCTATCTGCTGCCAAGTTTTCACCAGAAACCTTTAAAAAGAAACATAAAGGAATAAAAAATTACAACAGAAGTAAGAGGCATCAGGTATTTCCAACTCTGTCTTTCTAACCTGGCAGTCTGCAATAGAAGTACAGTGTTCTCTCCCTCATAAGTGCAGGCGGCGGTCACAAGACCATACGTCAGAGGCAGATTAGAAGATTGCATGTAGCCATGACCTCCGCACGCCAGTCGACAACGCTCAACACAGACTGCTGTGTCGGACGTACTGACTGCTTTGAGACAGCAAGCTAGAGCGTGCAGCTAAAATAATACATTACTGAGTTAACATATCAATCTTTTGGTACTCTGACAGCAGAATGCGACTGGGACTGGGACTCAAGCTTTCACCAATCTACGCCGAGTCCAGATAGCAAACTTTAACCCGCAGTCCCGTCTTACCTCTCACTCTTTGGTCCCAGAATAGATCGCACTAATGCACAATAGTAACATGCATGGCATAATCTTCAACTGAGATAACATTATGACCTCTATGTTCAATCTCTCGCTAATGAGTAATTATTATAAATCTTACTCTCCTTCACTGAGAACGAATTTCAAGAATTATTCACCTCTGGTAATCTTTCCAGGTTACCGCCGACGAGTTGATCATTGACTTCGTTAAAAGTGTCCCAAAGCTTACTGCCCGTGATACGTATAGCGTGACACGCTGCTATTCCTGGAAAAATCTTGTGCTGCTGTGTCAGAAAATCGATAACTTGACATTCTGGTTCTCTGCAATATATAATTTCCAGTTATGAGGAAAGAAACTTCTGTGGAAAGAACAATAAAATCTGAGATCTAGCTATACATTATAAGCTCTTTTCATGATATAGGTACTTGCCCTTCTTTCAGCTGTGACTGCCTCCGCACGGCTGAGTATCTGGTAGCTATCGTGAGGGCTTTGGACAAGTAATTGATCATGTCAAAAACTATTACGACCCTCACAAACACCATGGCTCCGTAATTCAGCTTACTGTTTTTAGATTTCACGTATGTGCCGTCCTGGAAAAGACGTATTGAACCATCACAAAACTGTTGGATTGTACAGTCAAACATGTTTTTCGTATAAGGATCGGTAACCTTACTTCCAAAACTTGTGCATGTTTCATTAACATATGGTTCCTTGGAATCCTCACGTTGTCCAAACCCAAGAAGCCGTTATTGACATTGTTCAGGCCCAGCTTAGCTCCAATATCTCCAATTTTTATCCCTGGCATGGGCTTGTGGGTTTCCTCTTCTCGGACTTGGACCATAAAGGAGTGGACCCCATGGCATTGACCCTTAGTGTAAAGTTGGGCAACTACGATGCAATAGTTAGCTGTATGGCCCACTGAAAAACGTTTTTTTTATGAAGCTGTCTTATTTACTCTTTTCTCTGCATCATTATACAATGCATACATTATGCAAAGAGTACTTGTGCTATTTCCACCAAGATATAAATACTTACATCCACCGGGCCACCATTTATAAGCAGTTAACGTAGGAGTGTTAAGAACAAACTCCTGGGTCCTAGGGTCGTATGTGGCAGTCGTCTCCAGGCCGCGGATAAATGTTCCATGCCCTAGCTCCGTCTAGAATGTCAAGAGAGACGACTTTTATTCGAGAGGCATGTTGCCGAAAACAAGTCTGCAGTATTTTATACATTTATTAATTAACTACTTTGACGAAGCCTGTCGTGGATACGCATTTTGTACTTTTCGTTTTAACAAATATTTTAAAATCTCTATTACTTTATTTTTTAAATCGATTTTATGGTAAACCGAACGTACATACCGTAGTACGTTGGCCATATTGCATGTTTTGGTGGAAACTAAAGTATATTTGTTCGATTGATTACGGCGTATTTTTATTTAAGAATAAGTATTAAAACTTTTACAAACCAGATAGTAGGTTTACCATGGTAGTTACGGGCGCATTTTGTTAGTCAAAATCAAAGTAGGTAACCACTAGGAGCGCTGTACGAAATTCAATACGAAAAATAAAAAATCAAAACTAAAAAAGTATTAAGATAACCAGAGTCTTTTAAATTCGCATCTATTAGATTATTAATTTGGTTCATTGAAGTCGGTGTCAAGCTAAGCCCAAAACATACCTATAGTTTACTACTATGCAAACTCATTGTAGGTACCTAAGTCTCTGATGTAGGTACTAATAAATTTATTTATTTTGTTTTGCTGTTTGGTCAAAAGGTATATCGTATCTGTCTGTTCTATCGTAGTAACATTAATATCATTGGTTCTATTTAACTAGTTAGGGCTCTTACAGATGAGCGACATTTTGTTTGTTGTCGCGGTGGGTCGCAGCTCGTCGCGCACGTCGCGCTCATACCTACATTTTACGAACCTCCGCTACACCCGGCGACCACAAAGTGTCGCTCGAATCGTCTGTTAGAGCGCTTAGGTACTTATGTGTAAATGATGTTAGGATAGCGGCTGTAAGTTGCCGTCTAAAATTGCGTTTGTTACGTACTTGCGCGTAACTCCCGATGATGCTGCTATTCCACGCCCTGGCCAGCCACTGTGCCTGTTGCTCCTCATTGCCCTGGTTGAGGATCGCCGGCATGAACATGACATAGTGCAACCCTAATGGGGCACCGTCTCGAGTGACTGATGATCCGAGCAAACCGCCTATGAGATCCCTGGAAGAGCGATAAGTTCTTGATTACTTCTGTTTCTGTGTTGTGCTGTTTTGTCGTGTAGGTACCGGTTATAGCCATTGCATCCTCCTGGAAGGTAAGGGCAAGGGAGTGCATACGTGTTTTGCGCACACACTTATACAAGGTTGTTTGATAATTATAACAATAGTAATATTGTAGATATAAAATGATGCTGGTTCTTGACCACCCCGCAAGGGATGATGGTCGTGAGTATGTATGTATGTTCTCATGTATTAATCTAAAATGAAAGAGTGTCAGTCAAACTACACCTAAAGCAAATAACATTAATTCCCAGGAATGTAAAATATATTAAAAAAAAAAAAGTAAAAATAATAACTGTAAGTGTAGTGTATCGCTAGCATGTACAAACTGTTTATATAAAATTGTAACTAAGAGCGTATCGCCAACAAACTGTTCTGCAGTTTGGCGAATTTGTATTTTAATTATAACAGTTTTAAGAATGAAGTTAAATAAATTAAAAAAAAAAAAAAAAGGTGTAACAAAACACCCTAGTAATCTTTAAAAGTGTTGTTTAGACCATCAAATTGAACAATTTTCTCTATGGGGACAAAGTTGAAAAAGAAATCTGCTGTCCCATTCATTTGAGTAGAGTTGATATTCTGCAGTTTTGTATGAAACAGTTGATTTCTTTTTTTTTCTAATCAATAAATAAACATAAGAAACAGTGTAATGTTTTTCTCAACGTTTTCTCCATTATAAACATTGTTCAGTTTGATGGTCTAACTAAACTAACTCTCTAGGTGTTTTGTTACACCCTGTACATATTACATTCGTTGCCATATAAGTTAATAAGTAATTGGATAACCTTGAAAATTAAAGTTTGTTCACAGAAAAGCAGAACTACTTTAACCTAACATGACATGGATCCGATATTCCAGGACTGTGAATATCCTTAAGCTCTAGTTTCCTATCATGGAAACCAGAAGCAAACAGCATAACATAATTATTATTAAAGGTGCATCCATCCATACCATAGTTAGACAGAGATTCGAAACCCAGAACCAGTAGGCCAGTAAATTTATGAAATTTTGTATACAGAGTGTTAGGATAAACAGTTGTTCAGTACAACTTTCCCAAAGAAACCTATAGGAAATCCGTAAAAAATTTTTTTTACTTCCAATAGTAAATGCTATCAGCTGACTGAAGTTTTGTAGGACAAGTCCAAAAAAAATTGCGAATTTCCTATAGGTTTCTTTGGGAAAGTTGTTCAGTATCATGGGTACAATCACCCCTTAAAGTAATGCAATTGTTTACCCTAACACTCTGTAGAGGGTGAGAAGTAATCATGTCCGTAATCGGCACGATTTAGTGACGAAACTCAGGAGACAACAAAATACACCACTTGATACCTACAGACTTTTTCTAAATAATGATGGGAACTAAAATTACGTAAGTCATCATTCCATTATATACGATGGGATGTATATGTTAACCGTTGTATATATATTATTTTTATAGACTGTGTAGGTAGGTAGGCATAGGTACCACGGTACCAGTGATTCATGCAGAGAAATTAGCATTGCAGATATAACGTGAAAACAATCAGAAATAACAAAATCTTGATCTTTGGTACCTTACCTAAGTATATACTTATAACAGGTAGGTACTTACGTTTTGTCCATACGTAATCATACAAATTCTAAATCGTAATAATAATAGGGAATTTGACTGGTTTTTAAAAACTGTTCTACTTACGTTAATCACTGATGTCTAAGGATTCTATAGAAAATGTATATTTTACGTTCCATTAATAGTGAAAGAAAAAACGAAAACAAAAAATATTGAGTATTTAAATATCCCGCGATAACGCTTTTCTTAACAATATACGATACGTGACTACATGCAAGTGACGTCATCGTGACGTCACCTGCTTGTAACACTCATACTCTACACGCAACTGTCTACATGCAGTTGACATCATCAACCATTCGGCCAATCACAGTCGTTTACGATCACGTGACTAAAGAAGACAAAAAATATTTACTTAATGTCGGTTTTCTCTCAAAATATCCAGTATTTTTCTTAATTGCCTAAATAGTCGGCTTCCAAAATTCATATTCAATACGGATTTATTTTTATTTATTAAGAAAAGTTAAAATAAAACAGAGTTGAACATTCATACTATCAAACATAGGCCAATTACAGGTTTCCCTAGATTAACATAACAGTTTAACAAAATTAATGGAGTACAGCGGTTGAATAAGAGCAAAGAATGAAAGAAATACCTACTTAAAAGGTAAGGATGCCATCAATAGATCCTATAGGTATTTTACATGTTTTCAAATACCCTATTTGTTATTTTCATATAGACCCGAACCTAGAGTTAACTTATACAAAGTAAAATCTCTCTCTGAGAGAGCTTTTTGAAGGGAATAGTTTTGATAGACAATTAAAGGCAATTTTGTTGGAAAAATGTTATTACACAATTAATGAATATCTGAATGACGAATTGAATTAAGCAAATATATAATATATTTATGTTATGTTATTATTAAGTATTATCAAATTATAAGTAGGGCAAATTGTATTATATAATTAATGATATATCTAAATGACAAATTATTATTAAACAAATATTGTTAAGCATCAAATTATAAGTACTAACGAAACTAAACTAGCCTAAATTAACTGAACTAATAAACTAACACTGAATACTTGCACACCTCGACGAGGTAGATTGTTGAAACCTAAATATTAAGATAAGAACTCTATGTACACAATCAAGCAAGGAATAAATGATTATGATTATGATTATGAAAACACGAGCTTTTACCCGCGACTTCGTCCGCATAAATTATATACCAGATTTTAAGTCAGATGATAAGCTATCAAACAAAAAAAGTTTCATCAAAATCGGTTCAGTAGTTTTTGCGTGATACTCGAACAAACAAACACCCAAACAAACAAACAAACAAACAAACAAACAAACATACAAACAAACAAACAAACAAACAGACAGACAAAAAATCCAAAAATTGGTGATTTGGAATCAGGGACAGGTAAAAACCATGTCGTAATTTTTTTTTGTAAATATCTTCAATGTACAGACACACTTCTGTTACAGTTTTATCATAGTTTAGATTTATATTTATGATTAGGTACCTATAATTATTCAAAAGCATTTTCCCTTCTTCTTGCAGTCTGCGTACTTTGCCGAATAATATGACAGATTTCTTGATGGCATTCTCAAATTTCTCTTTATTACTGAGATATTCTTCTGGAGTGCCTTCCAATAGTTCTTTATCACTTAGCAATATGCTTTCTGAAAAATAATAAAAGGGCATGACACTCGAAAACATTTCGCATTATGGTCACCACTATAAATATGTACCTATTCCCTTTGAGGGGTGGTCAGAGATCTAGGTATTCAGAATATCAAATATAGCTAAGTCCGTGTGGTGTCGGCTAAGAGGAAAGAAGATCCCATTTCCTCCCGTGGGTGTCGAAAAAGGCGAATAATGGATCTACCGGAGGATGGGCAGCAGCATCCTCTGAGTACACAACATTCAATCCAACTGCGGTCGCCAACCCGCCTGCCAAGCGTGGCGATTATGGCAAATCCCCCAGTTTTGGGGGAGGCCTATGTCCAGCAGTGGACGTCTATCGGCTGATATGATGATGATGATGATATACTTAGTCATCCTAGTAATCCAACAATTGTCACAGAATACCTAATAGCTACCTAATATTATAAACTAGCTCTTGCCCTCGACTTCGTCCGCATCTCATGAAATGAAAAAAATCGGCCAAGTACGAGTCGGGACTCGGGCAATTAGTGTTTCGTACTACCAGTTGTTTAACATGGGTCATTGAAGACAACCACTATAAATTGACACTTACTTAGTATGTGGTCAGATAGTAACTGAAGATCATTTTACACTGATCTCCCTGGTGTTAGTTTTTTGGGTATAGAAAGAAAACTATCCAAGTTAGAGCCACCCTGATAATTTTCCCGCCACCTACACGTTATTTCTAATGTTCATGATTTTTTTCAGATCTTAAACGGCAAAATTTTTTGAAATAGTGGTGGGGACAGTAATTTCTCGGATTTAATTGAAATTTTGTTAAACAAAGTTTTTATAAAAAAAATTAACTATATTTTTAGACTCTTATTTTCATAAGCTTTCAATTGATACCCCACATCATAGGGTAGAAAAAATAGATTCTACATACATACATACATCATACATAAACTCACGCCTGTGTCCCACTGGGGTAGGCAGAGACAATAGATCGCCATCGGCCACGATCCTGACACACCTCTTTCGCCTCTTCCACACTCATAAGTCGTTTCATACACGCTCGTCGGTTTCGGGTAACATTTGATCTGACCCTTCTTAAGTACGCTACCAATTTGGTCCGCATACGTACTTCTAGGGCGACCCCTTTCGACTGTCCCATTCACACTTGCTTTATATATTTCATTCGTCATTCTGCTATCACTCATTCTTTCCACATGACCAAACCATCTCAGCATTCCCTTTTCAATCCTTGTTACTTCGACCTATATTTAGGTAGGTATAGAAGGTAGCAAATGTGAAAGATTTTGACGTTGTTGGAGACTCAATCATGCTCAACGGAACGGATTTGAATAAAAAACCAATGCCTAAAAAACTTTTTTTTTTTGCTTATTTTTTTAGCGCGGCCATCAATCAAACTTGAATATTATAGTTCAGAATAAAGTTACAAACAAAACTTGTTATTACATTACAAATATCTCGAAACTCAGTCCGAACTGAGATATCTAAACTATTATAAAACTGTAACAGAAATTGTGTCTGTACATTGAAGATATTTACAAAAAAAATTACAACATGGTTTTTACCTGTCCCTGATTTCAAATCACCATTTTTTGGATTTTCTGGAACAAACAAACACCCAAACAAACAATTGTTTATTTGTTTGTTTGTTTGTTTGGGTGTTTGTTTGTTCGAGTATCACGCAAAAACTACTGAACCGATTTTGATGAAACTTTTTTTGTTTGATAGCTTATCATCTGATTTAAAATCTGGTATATAATTTATGCGGACGAAGTCGCGGGTAAAAGCTCGTACTTACATAAAAGGCTTTCGTCTGCGTGGGTACCTGTAGGGGTCGATTTTCGAAAAATCCTTTCTTAGTGCACCCCTACATGCTCTGTAGAATATATACCTAAATATGCTTTCTCATTATGCTCACACTTTTTTTAAGGGGATGATCAGGAGTGCGATTTTTGAATCTCATTCACTGAGTTCAGCAGTTGAAAATGTCAAAATTACTACGGAGATACGCATCTTTCTACTGCTGATTTGACTTTCAAAAAATCATACTTCATGGTTGCGATTTTTGAAAGTCAAATCAGCAGCATAAAAGATGCGTATCTCCTTAGTAATTTTGACATTTTCAACTGCTGAACTCAGCGAATGAGATTCAAAAATCGCACTCCTGACCGTCAAACTGAACAACTTTTTCTATGGGACCATGGGACTAACATCGATATCGCGAAAAAAAAATCAGCTGGCCCTACATTTGGCTCGAGTAGATTTTCAGTTTTGTATGGAACAGCATATTTTTTTTCCGTGATTTCGATGTTGGTGCCATAGAGAAAGTTGTTCATATTGACGGTCTGATCATCCCCTTAATAAAGTGTCAGCATATTAAGAAGGACCCTATTATAATTTCATATTTCTATCTTCAGCGGTTTAGCCTGGTGTTGTCTGTCAGTCAGTCAGTCACGGAACTCTTATAAATAGGTAATAGATAATTATGTAGGTATATATAGATTGTATCTCGTTTTTGCGTCGTTAGTAGTGCATATTTCATCAGAATGTAAATACTTCAATCCTCGATACCTACCTATCTCTATTCTTTGTCTTATTTTTAGATTTTGTGCAAATTCAGAAAATGCCACAAATGTGACTTGTAAAAACCCGATGTAGCACAAGGCCAAACATAAATATAATCATAGTAAAAAGCTGCATGACCTTTTTGGTTAGATCAGTTAACGCAATCTAAGTACCTATACAACGTGTTAATGAATTAGCGCAAAACCTCATACACCCCAACTGATTTAACTATAACAAAATAATTAGATTGAAACAATAATTTCATTATTTTAATGGTTAAAATTTAAAGTTGTTCGCATTTTAAGTTTTGAGGCAAAAATGATTTGTTATCATTTTAGCACTGAAAGAATGCGCTAACGTACTCATGAATACATTTTTATAATCTTGTTTTGGTAGTCAGTAGGGTCAGTGCACCCGTGCGGTGGGTGACATCGGGTTCAGATTTTTTTTTAATTTTGCAAGCAAATTATTAAAAATTTGGAAAAAATTTACCTATGTTGAAACCACGATAATTCGATTCTGCTCTCGATTCTAAACAAACTACTTTCTAGTTTTGCGTTAATTCATTAACACGTTGTATATCTAGCAACAAAAACATTTAATTTTCCGGAAAACCTGTTTTATTTATTATTCAATAAGTACCTTGTTACCTACCTACTAACTTCCTACTAAAGACAGAAAATAAGGTAGAGTTCTAATACATGTAATAAAATGTACCTCTTTCTCTCCGTGCCAAAGTCCTCTCTCGACTTCCGTCAACGATGTGTGTTAACTCTTCCACATTAAAACTACATTTATCCCTCTCCCTTTGTAAATCTTCGTTTATTTTTGCCATTTTAGATAAATAAATAACTTATTAACCGGGCCTGCGACTGCGAAATAGCTCTATAACAAGCGACTAGCCGAGTGTAGTACGGCTTTGGACTGTGCAAACGAGTTGATTGAACATGAACAAGGACAGTGAACGAGTTCAATAATCCACACTCTACAGGATGAAAACTAAAATTAGTTAACTAATTTAACCGCTCCCAACCCGGCTTTAAGACAATATAAAAGATAAATAAAAATTTTCTCTATGGCACAACCATGGTACAACACTGAAATTGCGAAAAAGAACCAGCTGTTCCATACATTTATATCGAGCAGCCTTTTACATTTTCCATGTAACTACTAGGTAAATATTTTCTCGCGTTTTCAATATTGGTCATATTGTGTTTGTTCATTTTTATGGTCTGAAGCACTCTTTAAAGTACGTATACCTAACGCAAATGCGTTACGTAAACTTAAATAACTTTACACCCTGTATAATTTTTCGCATTTCTAGGTATTACCATATGAATAGATAATTCAGGTACCTACATGCCTGAACTTACCATAGTTTTCATGTGTCCGTATAGTTAGCGTACACCTGAAAGGTATCAGGAGTGCGATTTTTGAAACTCATTCAGTGAGTTCAGCCGTTGTAAACAGGGTCTGATTAACCCTTAGGCTAATTAGGCTGCAGCCTAGGGCGCGAGGAGCGTGGGGGGGCGTCGGGCGCGCTGAAATCGTGTCTTCGTATGCACTAATCTAGCGTCAATTGCATCTACCTTACATATTTCAACTACCTAGAGGCGGCAGGTCTAGGGGGCGCCAAAATAAAAAGTGTGATAAATAAAATATTGCAACGACTTAAAAATATTGTAAAAAAATCACGAGCTCGCTTCGCTCGCTCCTGGTTTTAGATTGTATTGCAATGATCTCATATTGCAGTAAAATTTCGAGCTCGCTTCGCTCGCTCTTAATTTTTTTTTGTATTGGAACTATTCAGTCATGCCTATCCGAATTCGATCCAGATTTTAGATCATATTACGACGAGCTAATCACATTGCCGTAAAATCTCGAGCTCGCTTCGCTCGCTCCAAGTTTTAGATATTTTTGCAACAACCAAAACTGGACTCGGCCACCCCTGGAAAAAATTATTGCTACTCCCTTGAAGGGGAGGGGCGCCAATGTCAAGTTTTTGCCCCGGGTCGGGAAAATCGTACGATAGTTTCGCTTGCAGATCGATCTGAAAACTTTTATAGGTAGTATTGAACCATGTTAAAATTTTCACACTAGTAATGGCAGGGGCGCGTCCTCATAATTAGCCAGGGCGGTCAGAACTCTTAATAACTTATAATTATATATTAATAACTCGTAAATGTCAAAATAACTACGGAGATACGCATCTTTATACCTACTGCTGATTTAACTTTCAAAAATGGCACTCCTGAAGTATGATTTTTCAAAGTCTCACTCGCACTCTGAGTGAGTCCAGGATGTCTTTCAAAAATCATACTTCAGGAGTGCGATTTTTGAAAGTCAAATCAGCAGTAGAAAGATGCATATCTCCACAGTAATTTTGACATTTTCAACTGCTGAACTCAGCGAATGAGATTCAAAAATCGCACTCCTGGCTGGAATTGATGCCAATAAATAGTTCCTAAATAGTGCCTAATTAGTTACCCAGGTCAAATAAATAGTGCCTCTGTTCTTTACGAGATATCGATTTTTTTACCTGGTACGCTGGCTTGACGTCAAGGTAGCGTACACATTTTCTGTGGCTAAAACGGCTTGCATTGCAGCATCGAATTTACACTCAAAAAATTGTGATCAAATAGTGCCCTAGGCATCAAAAATCTCATGAGGCTAGGTCTTCAGGGAGCGGAGATATAAATAAGTCTTTTAAATAAACCACGGAGCTGAAGTGCGATTTTTGAAAATCATACGAGCGACTTGGCAGTAGAAAGATGCGTAATCTCCATAGTAATTTTGACATTTTCTACTGCCAAGTCGCTCGTATGATTTTCAAAAATCGCACTTCTGAAGTGCGATTTTTGCAAATCATACGAGCGACTTGGCAGTAGAAAGATGCATAATCTCCATAGTAATTTTGACGTTTTCTACTGCCAAGTCGCTCGTATGATTTTCAAAAATCGCACTTCAGGCGTTGCGGTGGCGTACACACGAATTCACAAAATATTTCTTACAGAAGACGTTTCTTTTTACAAAAACTACATCAAATAAATAGTTCCTGAAATAGTGCCTCTGCCAGTACTAATATTTTATGTAAAGTCGTAGTGAAACAATATAAAAAAATCGGTGCAAAGTTGTACGTACTAATATATTTGGCTGAGCAATGTATGTGAAACCTAAAAACAGACTCTATTACAAATATGCATAAAAAATCGCACTCCAGGAGTGCGATTTTTGAATCTCATTCGCTGAGTTCAGCAGTTAAAAATGTCAAAATTACTATGAAGATAGGTACGCATCTTTCTACTGCTGATTTGACTTTCAAAAATCGCACTCCTGAAGTATGATTTTTGAAAGTCAAATCAACCGTAGAAAGATGGGTATCGCCAAAGTAATTTTGACATTTTCAACTGCTGAACTCAGTGAATGAGATTCAAAAATCGCACTCTGAGTGCGAGTGAGTCCAGGATGTCTTTCAAAAATCATACTTCAGGAGTGCGATTTTTGAAAGTCAAATCAGCAGTAGAAAGATCCGTATCTCCATAGTAATTTTGACATTAGCAACTGCTGAACTCAGCGAATGAGATTCAAAAATCGCACTCCAGGTAAAAAAAATCGATATCTCGTAAAGTACAGAGGCACTATTTATTTGACCTAGGTACTAATTAGGCACTATTTAGGAATTATTTATTGGCATCAATTCCAGCCAGATCCCTTTCATGTGTACGCTAGCTATACGGACACGTTTTCATTACTAACACGTACCTGAAAAAAATACCTTTTTTTCGCCTATGCGGGGTGTAAGTGACAGCCTAGCAAATACTGAAACGGTGAACGCAGACCATCAAACTGAACAACTTTCACTATGGAGCCTACCTCAGGAAACGCGAAAAAAAATCAGCTGTCCCATACATTTTAGTCGGGTAGGTACGGCAGTTTTGTATGGGACAGCTGATTTGTTTTCGCGTTTCCTGAGGTAGGCTCCATAGTGAAAGTTGTTCAGTTTGATGGTCTGAGTTCACCGTTTCAGTATTTGCTAGGCTGTCACTTACCTACGCCGTGTATTGGGGCAGCTACCAGACCAGAAGCATTATAGCTACAAGAACACTTTCTTAGAAGACCTAACATTTAGAGCATTTTAATTCTGCATTCACTGATTTTGAAAAAAAATTACAGTCATCGAGAAAAGCTGTTTTCACAAAACTTTTGTTTCATCCCGTTCGATCCTCTTAGAGCCCGGTTACACGTTCAGTATTTCGTCATTCTGGTCCATCAGTCTGGTCATGTTTATTTGATTTGAAGGGAAACTGATATACTGAAGCACCATGTTAGTCGGGTCAATCTCGAGTCAGTTTCCCTTCAAATCAAATATACATGACCAGACTGATGGTCCAGACTGATGAAATACTGACCGTGTAACCTGTGTCTTACTGACAAAAAGAACATAATAAGTCTCTATGGGGTCAACCGAGGTCGAGGTATTAGAACTCTCAGAAAAGGCAAAATTAAATTCACATTTAGTAGGGAAATAACAAAATCACCAAGTGATGATTTTGTATACACTTTTAAAATTTTCAGGAGCGGTTCAACTTTCCACCCTGGAGTGGAGAGCGATTTTTGAAACTCTTTCTTTCAACTCGCCAGTTGAAAATGTGAATATTACTATGTAGACGTGCATCATTCTTAGGTAGGTACTCCAGGAGTGCGAATTTTGAAAGGTCAAATCAGCAGTAGAAAGATGCGTGTCTCCATACATTTTCAACTGCCGAGTTCAACGTATGAGATTCAAAAATCGCACTCCTGTAGAGCTAAAAGTTTGCGGAAGAGTAAGCACCTACTGCCACCACCATACAACGTGTTAATGAATTAACGCATAACTAGAAAGTAGTTTGTTTAGAACCGAGAGCAGAATCGAATTATCATGGTTTCAACATAGGTAATTTTTTTACAAAATATTAATTAAGTAATTAGTTTGTAAAATTTCTTTACTGAACTTGATTTCAACCCACCGCACGGGAACACTAACCCTACTTACTACCAACACAAGATTCTTAAAATGTATCCATGAGTACGTTAGCGCTTTCATTCATTGCTGAAATGATAACAAATCATTTTTGCCTCAAAACTTAAAATAATTTCAATCTAATTACTTTGTTACCTATACTTAAATCAGTAAAAACGTTGGATGAGGGCAGCGCAGGACCGGTCGTTATGGCGATCCTTGGGGGAGGCCTATGTCCAGCAGTGGACGTCCATCGGCTGATGATGATGACTTAAATCAGTTGGGGTGTGTGAGGTTTTGCGCTTATTCATTAACACGTTGTATAGTTTGTAGGTTACGATGTGGTTACGAATTACGATCCACCTGTTCACTGTGCCGGCAAAGTATTCGAATAAATTAACAATTATAATTATTATAATTGCCCATTGTCGAGCGGGTGATGTGAAATTATGTCATGTACCTAAAGCTAACCTAAAGTAAGTCATTATAGACCTTGGGACCAGCCTCGTGTTGGTCCCAAAAGCTATGACTTCCTTTTTCGTAAATAAAACGCATTGACAAGTTCGTTAAGTAGTTTGATCGTTAAGCTTATGCCACCATTTTACCGTTCAGTGGCGCCCTCATCACAATATTAAAGATTTCTCTAAATTCCAAAGAGATTATACCTAAAGAAAGATATCCTTCCTCTGATCAAAATTTTTTATTTAAAATCATCCATGATTTTTTAATATTTCCTGCACGGCTAGCATGCCACCCACGACAAAGCGTTTAAACGAGAAAAACTTCATGCGCGCTCTTTCTGGCATACGTTAAATAATAAGGATGGAGGCACATCTCGATTTTTATCGTTTTCTCGGGGGTGGCATGCGAGGCCTACTCTGGACACATGGTAATTTTTTTCTCTAAGAGTCGTCGCACATCTATAAAGAACTGTGCGAGCAGTTTTCATTAAGGGCCTATGTCGAAAAATAATTTAAGCGAAACGGGCGTGTGATAGCTTATATTACTGCCAGATGCGAGAGAAAGAGATAGGGCGGCGCGCGCGCCTGCACGGCTAGCATGCCACCCACGACAAAGCGTTTAAACGAGAAAACCGTCATGCGCGCTCTTTTTGGCGTACGTAAAATAATAAAGATGGAGGCACGTCTCGATTTTTGTCGTTTTCTCGGGGGTGGCATGCTAGGCCTACTGGAACGAATCAAGCGAAAAAACAAAATGTAAGTTCAATTCTGCTCTAATCAAAACTTAGATAATAGCAATCTCTTTTTTTTTAATCAAGTCTCATGTTTCTAATATTCAGTTTAGCAGTTACAAGCGTTTATAGACCAAAACGGAGGCTACTTTGGCTTGTTTTTCTATCGAGAAAATTTGTCTTAATCGTGTTTTGGCTCTAATCAAAACTTCAATTATATGTTCAATTTACACATATCCGCAAATCATACTCCTACTGTTAGTACTTCATGATATATGGAGCTTTGAAGAATCCTATTTTTTTTACATAGCCCCTTAATCAATTGATAGTGAACTCGATAACAATAGAAATGTATATGAAGTAACACTTCGGAGTCAGGTGGCCGTAGTTAAGTGGTTACGCCGATAAGGACAGCAAAAAGGAAGCGATCTCCTTTAGAGCGAATTTGCTATGCGCTACTCTTATTGAGTGAATATGACAAGACACGTGCTTCCTTCTTTACCTTCTGTTTCTGATGCTATTGGCCAGTTAAAATGAAAAGCAACAAGTGAACCCAAAGCATTTATTGGATCATTTTAAGTTTATTTACAAAGTCTAGGTGATCACTTTTTGGCGGTGACGGCTGCCTCGTCCTCCCTCGCGAAGGTCTGCAGTAGTTCCTCCTTCTTGGCGGCGATGCGCTCCTCGCGGCGCTTGCGCGCCTCCTTTACCTTGTTACGACGGGCTTCGGCCTGGTCGCTGCAGGAAAGATGTTGAGATTAGTGAAACAAATAGGGTACTTACAGAAAAAATAGTAGTGAGTAGAGTCAGACCAAGCCACAGAATAAATTGCTATACCTACTATGTATTTTAACTTCCACACAACTAGCACGGAAGATTGATAAAAACATACCTAAGAAATGTAATGCAAGCTAAGAGCGCTCATCGTAAATGGTAAAAACTGAACCGGCGCACACTGGTCCGCTTTGGCAAAACGATGGACTTAGGAAACGATGTAAGTCAATGTTTATATTTTGATTTGAATTTTTTTTTACGCATTCCTCTTTTGATTACAAACAACCTTTTTTAGTCACATTTTTCAAAAAAAACCTACTATTTCCGAGAAAAAAAATGTTGAGTGTTTTTTTTGTATGGGAGGATATGGAAAGCGTGCGTGAGTCAAAATGAAACTTAGTAGGTATTCAAGAACATGTCATTCCCAAAGAGAAATTACAAAGAAATGTTATTGTATCCCTGCCGGTTTTGGAGGTACGGGCGCTCAAAGATTTGAAAAAAATAAAATATTATGTTTCGACTAAAAGAGCAATGAAAGCTGAAAATAACGTTTAAGATAAATTAATTTTAAACATCGCAGCCCCCAACATCATCAAAACATGTGTATCATATTTTAACAGGTGTATTATACCTAACAAAATCTTGAACATGAGCCTACATGTGACTTTGTGAATAATACTAATAAATAATCGATTCTTTTCCTAAAAATAAACTGTGACTCAGTGCGATAAAACATGACGTCATTATCATGGAATGTGCGGCTTGCAACTACAATAGGGTAGTCATTAGTAAAGTGATTTCGGATTGGTTCTTATGTTTGGTGCGCCGAATGCCGGTATCGACTACCGCAGCGCAGCAAGTTTTAACCAGTCTCAGACAGAGTGTGCTCCTGTGTTGACGTGCTTTCCATTCTGTGACTACGTTCGCTTCAAAATATTTAGTTTTTGTTGCTTGTTTCGTTATTAATATTGTTACGTTTTCGTTGTTATTATTGTTTTGTTCACGTTTTCGTGTTGTTTGTTTTGTTATGTTACGAATTTGCATTCTGTTGAATTTTTGTTTTTCTTGTTGCTGACAAAAAAGTCAGAAAGTCTCGTGGTATTATCGACTACCGACCTTTTTGTTCGTTTAACTTGTTGTTTGGTTTGTTGACGTATTGATTTTAAAAAGTTTCGATTGGTTTGTTTTGGAAATGGCCCAGTATGTTTCCAATTTAGATTTTTTCATTGAGTTGCAAAAATGTACAAATGATAATGAGAAATATGAGTACCTATTTAATTTGCTCTCAACTCGTTTACCTTTGGAAATTTCTGAAGGAGACGTAAAAATCATAAAAAACTTTATTAAAAATTTTATCACCAACTTTAAAAAAAGATGGTTAAAGGCACACAGAGATGCCAAAACATTTCGAAATCAAAATTTGTCTTGGTTAGAGTCTCATATACGTTGGCCTTCTTGTGCATCAGTTGATTTGCTGTCTATATTTAGTCAAGAAACTATGGACACACAAGAAGAGTTGAGTTCGTCAACTCATTCAATGGAAGCTGGACCATCTTATGGTGATGTCAGTATATCGATGGAACATCTTCCATCAATGACCATCGATATACGGACATCTGATGAGATGGACCATCGTCCATCTAGTTTTGATAAAAGTACAAATACTCTAGTTACACGAAAGGCTTTTGTTGATTTGACGAACAAACAAAAAAAAAGACGTTCGGGGAGACTTTAGGTATAATACACCTGTTAAAATATGATACACATGTTTTAATGATGTTGGGGGCTGCGATATTTAAAATTAATTTATCTTAAACGTTATTTTCAGCTTTCATTGCTCTTTTAGTCGAAACAAAATATTTTATTTTTTTCAAATCTTTGAGCGCCCGTACCTCCAAAACCGGCAGGGATACAATAACATTTCTTTGTAATTTCTCTTTGGGAATGACATGTTCTTGAATACCTACTAAGTTTCATTTTGACTCACGCACGCTTTCCATATCCTCCCATACAAAAAAAACACTCAACATTTTTTTTCTCGGAAATAGTAGGTTTTTTTCAAAAATGTGACTAAAAAAGGTTGTTTGTAATCAAAACAGGAATACGTAAAAAAAAAATCAAATCAAAATATAAACATTGACTTACATCGTTTCCTAAGTCCATCGTTTTGCCAAAGCGGACCAGTGTGCGGCGGTGGTAGGCCACCTAAATATGTAAACCGCAAGGTTGACGCGAAATGTGTGGTTTTTACCGGTGATGGGTTAAAGCTCTATATCCAAGACAAGAACATCTATCCGTTCCTTCATGTCAATCTGCAAACTAGCATGCCTAGACAAAACCGTCGTACGTACACATTTTTGCATGCGCAAAATAACAATAAAAACTGAGGCGCATTTCAATTATTCTAATTTTTAATGCCATAAACCTAGTAACCTACAGTAGTACGTACCTAAGCATCTTAGTCCTAGCCTTCTCAGCCTTCTTCCTGTGGATGTACTCCATCAAGACACGCTTGTTCTTGAACACATTACCCTTCGCCTTCATGTACAGGGCGTGGTATAGATGTCTGTCTATCTTCTTCGCTGTTCTGTACTTGAGCAGTAGTTTACGGAGCACCCTTTGTCTTTGTACCCAAAGTTCCTGTAAAAATTTGATTAATCTTAATTGTTATTCACAAAAATAATCTTTGTCGACAGTAGTTAAAAATTAATAAGCTTAAGCGTGAAACACACTGAAGAGGCATAAGGCGAAGGCACGGGACAGACGCGGCGCGGACAACCGTAACCGTGCCGCGCCGCTTGAGTGTAATCACGACGCGTCGCTTGCATACATTTCGTATGAAGATGTTTTGAAACGCGGCGGCGCGGACATCGAAGCGGCATGCCCGTTACGCGCCGCTTGCCGTACCTTCGCTTCATGGCTTACGTGTATGTTTCACGCCTGCTGTTCCAAGCTGTTTATAGAGCCAAAGCTCTTATTAAAGATCACTTTTTCGGAATTTGTCTATACAACTTAAACTACAAAAATTAAACAATGGGGTGGCAGCGCTGTGCAGTGCTGTTGTAGGCGAACGGGCCCACACCCCGGTGTGTGTGGCCCTAGGATTTGGTGACCTAGCTCTAAGATGTCTATTGGTTACAGTTACAGGTTCAAACAAAAGAATTTGTACCCAATAAAAACATTGCCTGTGAGTGTTACTTATTTACTTTATTTTTTATTATAACCCTTTTCATTATATTTATGTGTAACTACATAAATTATTTCAAATAACAAGAACAGTATCTCAAACCTAGAGATACTGCAGAGGTTCCAAATTAAAACTATTGAGATCAATATCTGGTGCGACCAGTGGTGTGGACTACGTGAAAGTAGAAACTCACAAGCAATAGAGAAACTAACTGATTACAGCCATCGCTGGCCGCTGGCAGATATTCTGGTAAAAATAACAGAAAAAATAATAATAACAATAAAATTAAACAAGCAATTACCTTCTGTGGCATACGAGCATTAGCAGTACCTCTTCTCTTACCGAAGCCACAGTGACGACCCTTTCTGCGAGCTTCAGTGTTCTTGCGGACGCGCGCACGGGAGTGCACGGCTACGGGCTTCTTGATGACGAGACCATCCTTGATCATCTTACGGATGTTCTGTCCTAGAAGACCGACAAAATGTGGTTAGAAATGTGGGCTTTCATGATGCATGGAAACATTTGTTACCACTGCTGTTTAAATTGAACCTACCAGGCATTGGACCATTTGAAACCACTACACCAATATGGAATTGGACAATGGTACCGATTCGGACTGTGCCACGACTTAACTGAATTTATTCCTGTCACTTTCTAAAATAAGATTAAGAAAAGAGACAGAAAACCAACAGCTGACTTTAGTGCTGTCAAAGTGACGTTACATGACCAAAATAAGATGCCATCATAATTTACACAATCTTATTTAAAGCGTTTTTGGGCGTGTAACGTCACATTGACAGCACTAAAGTCAGCTGTTGGTTTTCTGTCTCTTTTCTTAATCTTATTTTAGAAAGTGACAGGAATAAATTTAGTTAAGTCGTGGCACAGTCCGAATTGAGGCCATTATTAACCTAAACGGTTTAAACTGGTGAAGGTAGCACAGTATAGACGTTTATCGGTTGAGGTGATGATGATGACCACCGTTGTATTCAAATCTTTCTGTAATCACATATTTAAGCTTCTCTAGTATGATTTCCCTACTTGCATTGCATTTGACTAGGTTTGTTTTCGTACTACATGTCGTGGCAGGAGTGATGATCAATAATTCAATAAGCCTCTTAGTCCTGTACTTTTGTGTTGTGAAGAATGTGTATGTGTTTATAAAATGTCTCGCAGTTCCGTGTGCCTCTCGTCAAAGGCCTCCTCTAACAGCCTCCACAGTGCCGTCTCTGCCAACTCTCCTCCAGTTTGCACCCGCTGAGTCTTATCATGTCTTCCCATCTTCTGCAGGAGCGACAATGAAGGCGAGGCCATACAGAGTGCGGCTGCGGGCCGGCGGTATTTGTAAACTATGGAATTATAATGTCACACTGCAGCTACTGTACCGCAACTGTTCCGCAGCCATGTCGGACTGCATCTAGTGTAACACATATAATTCCATAGTTTAAAACTACTGCCGGCCCGCAGCTGCACTCTGTGTGACCCAGCCTTAACTCTTAAAAAAAGGGGTCATTTTCTAGGGAGCGAAGGCGCCCCCCGGCGCTACAGAAATCATAGAGGGGCAGCATAAGTAACAACTAAGCTAAGGGACGGTTCTTACTACACTATGCAGCTAAGACTAATGTAATGGGTGGAGTGTTGTGGGTGAGGGTTCAGTTCACAGTAGTGCTTTTGTTTGACCTACAAATTTTGTTCTGCACAGTCAAAGTTATTGCAGCAGAACCTAGATACGATGATTTTCACAATAAAGGTCAACTTGTCTTCGATGTGTACACAGGAAACACAAAAATATTGTGCATTTATAGTAATTCGTTACATCCACGTGATCAACTCTGTAGGGTGTTCAGGAAAAGTCGAAAGAAATTAACATATAGGTACTTACGGGAGTTGGTGTTAGCGATTTCATTGATCTCATTGGGATCCAACCACACCTTCTTTTTACCACATCGCATAACAGAGGCTGCAAGCCTCTTCTGGAGCTTGAGGGAACTGGAAGCATAAAAATATCGTGGATGACCACATGGCTTGAACAGGCCGCCAACATGTCACTCAAACCTCGTCAATATTGCATCTTTCGGAATAAAAACACTTTACACATGATGCCACGACGATACTTATTCTTTTAACCATAACTTTATACCACATTTTACTGTAAAAACGTGAAATTCTTTAAAAACTAACCTCATCGTGACACGGTGAGATCCGACGCATACAAGAAAGAAATATGGCCGATGCGGAATGTATTCAGCGTGACCACTTTTTTTTCAGAGAATCTACCAAAATGACTGCTGAAATCTACCAAAATCTACCAAGTCCTGTTTCAAATTCTACTTAAAATCTACCAACTAATATTTATGTCGTTCCAGATGGTCAAAATTCAATAAAAACACGTTTTTGAACAAAATATTATCATTTTCATACTTAAGCTCATCATTACTTATGTTAGTATCGCATTTTTGTAAAAATATATCGGTTTTTATCACTTTGTAACATGGATGCTTCAATGCTTCGATGCTTCCAAATAAATCTAAATAAGTATTATTGGTCGTCCCTATGAAGGCTTAAAGTTGGTACAGTTTATTCTGTGTCTTATAAAAGCCCCCTTTTGTAAAAAACAACATTAAGCGATAAGATTAATTTTGCTGTACACCACTAAAGCTTTACTAGAAGTTCCAGAAAACCCCCTGCAATCGTTTTCTCCGCTATTTTTATTTCCAGCTTTTAATTTTTTTTAATCCTTGCATTTTTGATCACATTTTCGAATACCGAATTTCTACCAAAATCTACTAACCGATTTCCACTACTAAATTGTCGTTCTCTTTGCCCGAAATCTACCAAAAAAGTAGAAATCTACTAAAAGTGGTCACACTGAATGTATTGCCAGCTTTCACTACAATAATAACACTACCTACACTAAAGAAAAAGACCAACAATATTATTGAAACTAAAAAATTGTTTTTCCATTCTAAGCATTTCTCTTAAATTTCTCACCATGCAATGAAATTGTGTACAATCATCTAATAGATTCCTATGAAATCATTCTTGCTAAACAAGTCTAATTGGACAACAAAAATCGAAGATTATCATTATTACATAACAAAAACAGTTTCAGCAACATTCTTTATTAAAATTTAAAATAAAAGAGTGAAGCTGGTACAAATTTACCATCCTACCTCATGGAAAAATAGATGCACAAATAGCAAGATTCCTACTATTCTAGTTGTTTTGCAACTATGCTGGCAGCACCGACCAAAATTACCATAGACAACTTTTAGTCTATGGCAAGGGTGGCCAACCCGCGGCCCGCGGGCCGCGTGCGGCCCGCCGACTGTCAAATTGTGGCCCTTGGAGCTGTAACGACACAACCTTAAATTCGTCGTTGAAATTGACCTGAAGCACAGGCCCGACACTCCTCGTACGTGTGAGTCCCCGCGTCGGTGACCTTGAGGCGGCGTGTGTATGCTATAGGGTTGAAACTTGCGGAAAACGAATTATGTGTAAGTTTACCCTGGTGCAAGGAAATAATAAAAGATAAGGTAGGTACTTAATTTTTATTTACGTAAATTCAATTTAAATTATCCTAGTGCAATTGTGGGTATTGTAGCATACTTGATAGATAATTTTTAGTAATTAGGTAGTAAGTAGGTAATTGAAGTAAAATGTAGATAGGTAATCTACACGTGCATTTTTAAAAATCAATGTATTTAAGATACACGACTCATACAAATCTTACTACGAATGCGTAGGTACACACGGCGACACATCAAGCTACCCAAAACTAAAATAAGCTAACCGAGCGTAGGCATAGTAAGGTATAACGTCGCGCGGCCAGCTTATTTTGGTTTTGGGTAGCTTGATGTGTCGCCGTGTGTACCTACCTAGCTACCACTACCACCTAATATCGTCAATGGTTAGTAAGGAGCATTATCGATACTCCATCAAAATTAATAGATTTTGAATTGACGTTTAGAATAATAATGTAACTTACGTTTCTGCATCATCATTAGGTAATGAACAGAAACTCTTATCACTGTTATCTTTCTGATTGTTGCCACAACCGTAAACACAACAATAAATGGCACTTTTCATGATTCGTATTATTTGGCGTCGCACGCTTCGTTCGCCGTTCGCCGAGTCAAAGAAAATATTTATATCAACGGCCGAATCGTGCCGTCATGCGAGCAAGAGCAGCCATGTCATTCGACCGTCAATGACATGACGTCCCACCCGCTCGCAACCCGCGCACCCCCCTGCGCTCGCCCGACCCGCACACATAGCCGCGAGCGCTTTTACGAGCACACATGCATGAGTGTCGCTTCTTTTCGCGTAGTGTATATTTTCTTTGCCTGAAGTGCGATTTTTGAAAATCATACGAGCGACTTGGCAGTAGAAAGATGCATAATCTCCATAGTAATTTTGACATTTTCTACTGCCAAGTCGCTCGTATGATTTTCAAAAATCGCACTTCTGACAATACGGTATTCACTACGGTTATGTCATGTTTGTGTCAAACTGATACTGAACATCACTCAAAACTTCGACGATCTGAAGGATGCAAGAAGGATGTTACATATTTGTGAGCTCGTCGATGTTTTTGACAGCGATGTTATCCACTCCTGAAGTGCGATTTTTGAATTTCATACGTTGATGAACTCAGCAGTTGAAAATGTACGGAGATACGCATCTTTCTTCTGCTGATTTGACTTGACTTTCTAAAATCGCATTCCCGAAGTATGATTTTTTATGTCAAATCAGCAGTAGAAAGATGTACGTCTCCATAGTAATATTGACATTTTCAACTGCTAAGTTCAAAGAATGAGTTTCAAAAATCGCACCCCAGAATCATTTTTTTTTAAAGTTAAAAAAATTAATCACATTACTTTTAATTACCTACTTCTCTTTTACCTTAAAAAAATTAGAAAAGATTATTTGTAATTTGTTGTTGTTTTTATAGCCTGTGCTGTGCCGGCCGTGCGAAAAGCAGAATTATTCAGTAAACAAAAACCTTTATTTTTCTAATAAGAAATCTGTTCTATTTTCAACAATTCCTTCGAAAATAATTATTTTTTTGTGCTTTGGTTAGCTACATAAAATTTGGTAGTGCGGCCCGGTGTGAAAATCTATTTCCGAATTTTTGCCCAGCTGCCGAAAAGGTTGGCCACCCTTGTTCTATGGCCTTTCGTTCGTGCTGTTTTTATAAGACAGTAAAATCACAAAACAATACCTTTTGTTCATAATGAGTTATTTATTACGTGTGATTTTTACTGAAGTTTTTATGATTTTGGTATAGCTTAAAGGGGCCCATTCACAGTAGTCCGTCTTGCAGTCCTACACCAATATCGGATCGTGAATGGTGTTGCAGTCCTACAAAGCGTCCGATGACCTTGGGAAAAATGTATGAGTAGTCCTACTTGCAGGATAGTGTGTGGCCTCGTAGTCCTGCATGTAGGACTACTGTGAATGGGCCCCTTAAGACTCATTTGAGTCAACTAAAATAGCTTTCAAGACCCCGAAATGTGGATTATCTCAGTCATTCTTATTCGTAGATCTCAGTGGAATATAAATGTGTTTCACTGTAGGTTTCACTCTGTCGTTGTAAGCATGCTGTAAGCATGCTTATCCATATTCTACGTAAACATCTCTCCACTGTCATCTGAAGTGCGATTTTTGAAAATCATACGAGCGACTTGGCAGTAGAAAATGTCAAAATTACTATGGAGATTATGCGTCTTTCTACTGCCAAGTCGCTCGTATGATTTTCAAAAATCGCACTTCTGTAATGTCAGATGTCAATGTCATCGCGGGTCCTACTCAGTGTTGCCAATGCTACGGCAATTACCGTGTTCTACGGCTTTCAGGCCAACAAATTACAAAATCCACGGCCTACGGCTGCAACCCTATGGCCGTAGCAGATTCTACGGCTTTTCGCAAATTCTACGGTAATTGACTAATTTATTTATAAAAAATTCACTTTTAGAGTATTCGACTGTTATAAATAAGTGTATGGTTCGACTGTGTACTGTATCCAATTCCAAATCCGAATGCCAACATTGCAACTAAGTTGGCTTGGCTTGGTTTTGTTCTTCTTTCTTGCTCTGTGAGCAAAAAACAGATGAGATGAAATTGTTTTCCACACAAATAGATATTTGCAAACGTTTAATTACTTAACGTTAAAAACCTAAAAACAGCACCATTTGGCTAATATTGAAAAGTGTTTCCTTTTTTTTTTAAGCAGTGACACGGCCCACCGTTGGTCTTTTTCCATATAAACACGGCTTTTTTACCTAATGTACACGGCGGCCGCCTAAAAATTTGCATTGGCAACACTGGTCCTACTCAACCAGTGTTCCCGAACCTCCCGATTTTACGGGAGATCTACCGATTTCCGACCTCATCTCCCGATCTACCGTAACATGGTCAATTTCTCCCGATTTTTATGATTGTCTGTATAATTCATAATAAAAACCAACTTTCTTCTAAAAAATTTAATAATTAATGCATCCATATTGATTTTTAAATAAGTTTTCATTATTGCATTTGTTTGTTTTCTGACAGTAAGATAGTTAAAGGCAAGGTACAATAAACAATTATACGGTTTAAGGTATTTTTCTGGTAATGATAAATTAAAATACAATATGTTATTGTATATTATATTGTTACTAATCAACCTACTAACAAAATTATGGATTTTTTGGTCTGAAATAAATGAGTAATTTAATTTAATATCAAACAAATAAATTTAGGATTTAGTTAGATAGGTACCTACGGAAGAAGTGGCGAAATTATTGTAATACGGATTAAGTTACAGGTTTTTAAAGAAAGAAGACAAAATACTTAATTTTTTTAGAAAAAGCCTTTGAAAAATTAAATATTACGTTTAAATTAAGTTTTAAAGTTTTTTTTAATTACATCTTATAATACTTTTGATGATATCTGTACAAAAAATCTTAAATTAGCTTTATTTACAACAAATTTCAAAATCTCCCGATTTCTCCCGATTTTTTGACCACACTTCTACCAAAGCTTCTACCGAATTCTAATTTTTTGTTTCGGGAACACTGTACTCAACTTTTTGTCAACAAGGATTTTCTTTCGCTTTGTACGGAAGTTTAACATTTTATTTAAATAAACAGCATTTAGAAACGGTACATGCAAATAATACAGTGAAAAACAATTGTCTGTAGTCTCTCTAGTAATACAACTCTGATCTGGAAACAAATTCAGTCCACTTTATTGGACGGAAACTTTACGATAACTTGTTTTTGTGTAGTCCACCTTCCACCAACCAGCGAAGAAGGCGCGAGCGACGTCATTCGAGCCACCTCGAGCGATTACCAAGCAGCCAGTCACCGCAGTGGCCCCAAAACCTTACGTTTAACAAGACGACTGTTGCATTTTATTGATAATAATTTCATAGTATCATGACTACGAAAGTGAACGAAGACTTGCAAAGGGAGAGAGATAAGTGCACGTTCAACGTCACAGAATTAACGAACTGGATAGATGGAGGCATTGAGAAGACTCAAGAAAGGAAAGCCAGAGGTACCTCTTTGTTGCTAACTTTTAGTTTTGTACTTTCTAAAACTTTTGTAATTTACATGGTCATTAAACGTTTTTTATGTTGTGAAGCTAATAATTTGTGTGATAATATCAATAATTAACTAGGTATAGTTCTGTTGTCCCATTGCTGGGCAAATAAATGTCTACCACAAGCTATTTTGGTCAGTGTCATCTTAGGGTTTGTCTTTCTATCCCACACAATAATTATTCAGTTTGTTTTATGAGCAATTTGTAACACCATGACCACTGGCTTTTCGGTGAAGGAAAACATTGTGAGGAAACCTGCATGTTTAAATTTCGAGGCATGTATTGTACCTACTGTCCATTACAAGTTGAGACGGGCTCACTCCCCGTCACACTGGACAGAGTTACGGTACTAGTGAAACGTGGATGTTCCTTCTGAATTTTCAGAATATCTCTGACTTCCCCCTTGGGGAATATAGTTGTGAGCATATGCATGCATGTTTTATGGTTGTTTACTTTTACACACATATTAGTCCCAACATACCCTAAACTTTATTACAGACCGCCTGTTTTTGTGCCTTTTGTATTTCCTGATTGTTTGCTCTCTGTATACTATGTTTTTTTTCTTTTTGGTGTGAAATAAAGTATAATTGATTGATTGATAAACCCTAAGATGACACTCTGACCCAATAAGAAAATAATCAATGCATTTCCACATCATTGATTCCCTGATGAAGTCACAAAGGTAAAGAACTTTTTAGCTTCATCTGAAGGGCTAGCTAAAAGTTTGTGAAAAGCATAATGGGTATTATACCATACAACGTCAAGCAATTATGCTATTTAATGGAAAAATCATCAACACTATAGAGCCATAATGTTAAGATTACAACAGAATGAGCATCTTGAGTAGTGTGCCTGTGCCATCTCTTTCTGTGGTGTCATGCGAATTGGTCATCGCTCGTGCGATTGTACAATGATCAAATAGCACTGATCAAACAAACCTGCAATAACCCACATACAAATGTGGGCGTCCACGCAAGAAGGGTCCAGTGGTCGGCATTTTAACACCCCTTTTTATGATTCCATATGATTATGTGACTGATATAGATGCCGAATCTAACTTTAACTCAAAACCCGACAACTGGACCCTTCTTGCGTGGATGCCCACAAATAAGTCCTTGTGATCATGTTATAGTCTATTAGGACACTTGATGATGATTGGTATGTTAAATTGTGATTTCATGCGATCTGTGACTGAAAAGGTGCAATGCGATCATTGCACGACCACTAGCGGTGCCCAATCAGCATGACGCCTAAGTAAATTCTGTTTTTAAACCCATAGTTACTAAAAGGTTTGAAAATATTGTTATTTAGGTTACTATCAAAGCTGTTATAATAATAAGAAATGTAATGGACTGTGGTGCTTATAGCATTTACATAGAGTTGTACAATTAAACTAATATGTTATAATAGCTTCGCTAAATAACCATTGAGGCAAATAAAATTTATCCCAACATCAATTTCATTTTCATTTTTAACTATGAGAAAAAGAAAGAAAAAAAAGGAGAAAAATAAATAGGTAAGATGCACACACTCACTTTTTTTATGCAATTCATATTAAATCTTACTTTTTTATCGAAAATTGTACAAAAATTTTGTAGGTTCCTCCCTATCGTTAGTTATTTAAATAATATGTTATAAGATGCAGTTTTTAAAACAGTGTGGTATTTTTTTAAATAAGTGTAACTGAACAGAACGAGAATCAATTAAAGTTTTGAGTTTACTTAGTTTTTTTGACATCAGTTATTTGTTTACATTCGAAGACTGTAGATAGATAGATAGATAGATAAACAATTTATTTGCAAAAGTAACACACATAATATTACAGTTCACAACAATTTTACAAACAAGAATACAACGAGACATAGAATAGAACAACATGTAATTTATTGTATGCTACAGCAGCAAATAGGTCGCAGCTCAACATAGACCTTACCCGAGAGCAGGGTGTTGGTTTTCAGATGAAACCTTTTTAGTAGTAGTCAGACGCAGCAACCAAAGAAGTGAGTGATAATAAATACTGTACTATTGGGATACAATATAAATATAGTTGTTATGTAGTTATCAGTGTGAGAGACAAAACAGTTCAAAGTTCAAGTGTCAGTCATTATCTCATTTGAAATAAGCACAACACAACACATCTCAGTCTCAGTAATGTAATAAACACTGGTTTGAATCAGGTCGAGTGGTTAATGTACATACTTGTACAGGTGGCAAATAAAGTTAGGTCTGATTAACATCTGATACCTTTATTTCTCTATGAGATTAAGATTCAGATGTGTTAATCTCTGTTGCTAACCTTATCATGAATTCTTCACATAGACCATGGACTTGACTTTGTAATTTAACTTTTATTTTTATTTAATCGCTTATAATCACTTCATTTTTTTATTAGACATTGGTTGTATATTTTGGTGTGCGTTTTTAGGGTTCCATTCTCAAAGGGTAAAAACGGGACCATTACTAAGACTCCACTGTCCGTCCATCTGTCACCAGGCTGTATCTCATGAAACATGATAGCTAGGTAGTTGAAATTTTCACAGATGATGTATTACTGTTGCTGCTATAACAAAAAACACTAAAAACAGAGTAAAATAAATATTTAAGTGGGGCTCCCATAGAACAAACGCGATTATTTGCCGTTTTTTGCTCGATAATGGTATGGAACCCTTCATGCGCGAGTTCGTCTCGCACTTAGCCGGTTTTGTTAATTTTGTTTGGTATTTTATTGTAACAGTTACACCTAAATCATAGCTCTGAAAAGAAGCAACAAGCAACAAGTTATATTCTAGTTATAAATATTGTTTATGTATCTGTAGCATCTTGCCCTTTTCTTTCTAGTTGGCTAGGTAGAGACCTGGTAGAGACAAACTAAATACTACACTACTCACACGCTTAAAATACGAGTTGCTCGTACGAGTAAAAATCGTAATATATATCGTACGATACGACACTTCACTTCACCATCTTTAATGTTTTCATAAATGTATTTAAGATGTCCAAAACCAAAAGATAGGTACAGCAATAAATCCAAAATTGAATATTATTTCTTTAAACTAATAAGAATATTTTTTTATTGATTACTCGAGAATCTTATTGGAATAAAATGTTGTAACTTTGTGTAAAGCTATTACATTCACTTAAATATTTGCTTAGTCTCATTGAACTTCGACCTCACAGCTTTAAAAATATACATAATATGTATGCCTGCCTTTGTCTATGTTGTTTTAGTTTGTTAAGTTAATAAGTTTAGTTAAGTACATCGCTATATACAAAAACCTACCAGACCCGAATATGGGACAACAGATTTTTTTAGGAAGAATGAACCTGTATAAATTTTCACAAAATATGTATGCTAGCATTTATTTTCAGAGGAAATGGTACTCAAAGAAGGCTTGCACATAGACGAGGTCCCATCAGAGTACCTCAGCCACAAGGAAAAGTACGAGCGGGCTGTGAAGAAAGCCTGCTACCTCTTCAAACTGATTAGGAGAATGCAGGAAGAGGACAGCGCTGCTATGGAAAACTACATGTAAATATAATTAATTATCTTAAATACATTTGCGATAACATTTGACACTCAATTATACAGGGTCCAGCTGAATATGCTGACGGTTTTTATGCGGCAAACTGAACAACTTTCTCTATGGGACCAAAATCGAAATCGCGAAAAAAAAATCTGCTCCGTACATTTAGGTACATTAGGATTGTTGCTTTGTATAGAACATCAGATTTATTATTCGCGATTTCGATATTGGTCCCATAGGCATAAAGAAAGATTTTCAGTTTGATGGTCTCATCATCCCCTTAAAAACGAGGGCCCGGCCGGATTCGAATCCGCATGCACAACCTGCCATACTATATAAGTGCATTTACTAATCATAATCAAATTAGTTTCATTGGAAAGGTGGGTTCGGGATATCATATTCGTACCCTTTTTTATTTAGGGTTCCGTACCCAAAGGGTAAAAACGGGACCCTATTACTAAGCCTACGCTGTCCGTCCGTCCGTCCGTCCGTCCGTCCGTCCGTCCGTCCGTCTGTCCGTCTGTCCGTCTGTCCGTCCGTCCGTCTGTCCGACCTATTTAGGGCTGTAACTTTTGAACCGAAAGAGCTAAATAGTTGAAATTTTCACAGAATGTGCGTTGTTACGGCGGATTTGCTAACAAATAATAAAAATATCAAAAAGTTAAAAATTAAGGGGGGTTCTCAACAAGAAACTAGTTTTTATCAACGTTTTTTCTTCTCGCTCTATGGTAAAAACGGTAATACATACAAGCGTCAAACTTTGTGTGATTATAGAGCAAACTCTACAGAATAACAACAAATACTAAAAACCGGCCAAGTGTGAGTCGGTCTTGCACTAAAGATCCCGGACAAAAAACGTTTTTATTTCTACGTTAATAATGTTGTGTTCTGTGGTGGTGTAGCATGGAACCCTCGGTGCGCGAGTAGCCCAACTCGCACTTTACCGGTTTTATTGTCTCCTCCCATACCTACCCCAATTTAGGCTGTACACCCCCTTTTATGTGTTGGTGGGCGCGTAATTTGATGGGATCCTTATTCTCCTTTTATAGAGGGCTTCAAAATGTGGGTAAGAGGAGCGGGGGACGGGGGACGGGACTCAAAAAGAGGAGTACTTATACCCGCACCATTTCTAATAACAAATTATCAAAAATTGTTTATCTGGGTTTTTTATGATTAGGATGGACGGAAGGGGCTGTAGTCCCCCCTTTCATGTCCACCTTTGAGCGTATTTGACGCCCACCAATCAGCATAGGGCCCGCGCTTGGACGAATCAACATGGTACTCGTGATCGACTAACGCCTGTTTACCTCCATTGAGCGTTAGCGTGTGCTCCAGCATGGCTCGTACGCCAACCAGCGATAGCCTTGTTACGGCTATATCATGGTACAATAATATACTGCGCCTGGTATTTTCTTCCGATCACGTGACTGACACAAGCCTACGTCATCGTACCCTTTTACCATGTTTAGCGGCCATTTTTTTGTGACGTAGGCTTGTGGCACTCTGGGAATAGAAGACCTTGTTTTTTTAGACTAGGGCTATATCACGTCTTTTATCTCGTTTGTTCGCGAACAAACGAGCGAAATAAAAGATGTGTTAAAGCCGTATCACGGCTATCGCGGGTTGGCGTACTAGCTAGGCAGTAGTAGGAACTATTAGAGGTTGATGATGATGCTCTAGATGAAACAGTGCTAAAATGCTACTGAACTGAACAGAAAAAACCACAACATTATACCTATAATTAGTAGGAGGGCCTTGATCGGATTCCCCGCGCTACTAGTGGTAGTGCAAATGCATTTGATAAGATATGACCTGCACATTGTATAAAAATTTAATCTACAGAAATTATCGCGAATTATACGAACAGTAATAGAAAAAAACGTTTTTTTTTTTAATTGGTACCTATTAGTCATGGATTTACACAAAGTAACGCCTGATTCAATTAATAAATAATAACACATTTTTTTTATTCAAACAGATTCCTAGTCGATTTTAGAGTTTGTATCTAACAATATTTATTTAAATTCTGTAGAAAGGTTTCCAGTTTTGCACTCAGTACATAAATCGAGTTATATAAACTTATTATTTACTTTGCAAAACATTAGTTCTAACAGCTAGTCATAAATGCACTTCTATTAAGAGATTTCACACTCATGTGTTTAAAACATAGTATAGTATTCTTATTTTTATACACTTATTGAAACTAAGGAAACTGCTGAGCTCGCCTTTACATCACGTCTCATCGTTTAAGGGGATGATCAGATCATCAAACTGAACAACCTTTTTTCTTTTGATTTGATAGTCTGATCATCCCCTTGAAAAAGTGACACGACCCCCTACTTTTATTTAATAATTTCGTCCAGTTTATGTGAAATTAGCTTGCGTTTTGCCTTACGCTTGGATGCTAATAGGACGCTTCATACAAATGGATTCACATTGACAAGAAGTGCTTACCATGTGCGATACTGAGTTAATGCGAGTGAGATAGTACAATATTGCCTACTGTAGTCTTCCACGAGGGGCGAGGTATAAATTTTGGGGAGGGGGGGAGTGTCGTACTGTATGTAGTACCATACTCTTATACTATGGTTTTCCCTCAGTCTTATCATCGGTATCCTAATGGTCACCGATGACGAGGTTGAAAGTAGACCACACAAATAAACAAAGTAAATACTATAGGTACTTAAAAACGCTATTTACCCTACAGGGCATTCCTAGGAGGCAACCTAGGCGCGGCCATCCTCCAGGACAGTTCCCCGCTCACCCTCCACTACGTCATGTTCATACCGACCATCATGGGGCAGGGCACGGTCGAACAACAGGCCTACTGGATCGGCAGGGCGTTCAACCTCGATATTATTGGCACTTATGCACAGGTAAATGTTTATTAATTTACGTATGGTCATCATCATAGAAATGTAACTCCCTTGCGCTTATAAAGATTAAGATAGAGTGGTCAGGTTTCTCTGAAGCTATACATGCTTAAACTCACTACTTGTACACACGGCGACACATCAAGCTATCAGGCACAATCAGCTTAGTAAGTCAGTATCTTAGCAGGTATCTGTTGTCTCTTCCCACTCCTTTGGGAATTTGAGAGACAGGTACGCACGGCGACACATCAAGCTATACAAAACCAACATAAGCTGGCCGCACGTAGGTCGAGTAACGAATAATGTCCCGCGGCCAGCTTATGTTGGTTTTGTATAGCTTGATGTGTCGCCGTGTGTACCTGTCTCTCAAATTCCCAAAGGAGTGGGAATGGGGGAGTGGGGAAAGGGGTGGGTAGCGCTCTCCTTTTTTAACTAGTGAAATTTTACTACTGTATCTTTTTGTCGTTATGTTTTTGATTCTGTTTGAAGATACTGCTTGAAACTTTACGTTTCGAACACTCCCCCTGGTTCGCTAGACTTAAAACGACGTGTACTTTTTACAGACTGAGCTCGGACATGGAACGTTCGTCCGAGGACTGGAGACGACTGCGACATACGAGCCCAGCACCAAAGAGTTCGTGCTGCACTGCCCAACTCTCACTGCCTACAAGTGGTGGCCTGGCGGGCGTAAGTACAACTTTATTATTAACGCTAGCTTCTGTCTGCAACTACCTACTATCTCTGAGGAATGGAGTCAGTATTCAGGTATTAGTACATTACTACAGCGGCCAGCAACAGAGGCATTGATGGACGAACGTGTAAAGTCCATCAATGCCTAGTTGTGGCCAAGGCTTGTATAGTACTTTTCTCAAATAATGCGCGGAAATTAAAACAGTAAATTTTCTCAAATAATTCGCGGAAATTAAAACTCTTTTCAAAATCAATGATAAACAACGAACAACAATTAGTTTTTTTTTTCAATAAACAGCTTTCTATTTGCAAGCCAGTGCGAAATTTAAATAAAACCTTTGATGAGTTACCTCCTTGGTCGCCATGTTTCGGAGAAAAAGATCGTTCCATTTTTAAATTACACGACAGATATGAGTTTACTATGTAATTTACTTGGCCGCTAAACACGACAGATATGGATTTTCATACAACATTGCCGGCCGCTGCGCGCATGTATTTGGCCAGTACAGCAATTTCGATTTATCTCGAAGAAGGTTGGCAAGATAATGCTCACATTTCCAAGCATGTTTGAGAAAAATAATTATCGCAGTTTTTTAGTAGAACCAGCAGAATAGAATACCTGATAGTAAGTCAGCAAAGTTTATTTTATTTGTATTCAATTAAGTGTGGAACATCTTTTATGTATAGACATAGACATAGCTCTTTTACAGTTTAAAATACTTAGAACTTAAATAATACGAGGTGAGATCAGAATGTTTACGGGAAATCAATAAAAAAAAAATTTGTTATTTTTTCAACGTAGTCTTAGTTTAACACATTTTCATCTCATTTCATCTCGCGTCATGGTGACATGTCTCGTCTGTCTTAAAACACTGAAGGGTTTATGGATGAATCTCTTTTAGCCATAAGACCGCTTTTAATGCGATATAAATTTTAAGGAGTGCTTTAGACCATCACAATGAACAACTTTAACTATGGCAGCAACATTAAAAGCAGGATAAAAATGTCTGCTGTTTCATACATTTTGGTCGAGCACTTAGGACATTGTCTATGGAACAGCTGATTATTTTTTCGCGATTTCAAAGTTGGTTCCATAGTAAAAGTTGTTCAGTTTGATTGTCTGAAACACCCTGTTTAATAAATTAACGCATTTTTTACAACCTGTATTAATTGACATTTACAACAACAAATTAACTACCTACTTACCTACACCATGATACCTGTTCCAAATGTCAATTACCAGAAACATTTCGATCACCGCTCGAAGAATAATTAGTAATATTCAAGATTAGCATTCTAGAGGTAGCGAGAAAAAAATTGTGAGCAGGTACTTAACTGTTTTTGTGCGGTTTTTTATGTAAATTAACTTAAATTCTTAGTTATCGGTTTGTCTACACTCTACAGTCTTGTTTTATGCTCTAAGTTATTTCTTTGCTGACGCAAAAAGCCGTGGTGGTCCAGTGGCGAGTAACCTTGCCTGCCGTGCAGGAGGCGATGGTTCGATCCCCGTCCAGGCCGACTCGTACCAATGAGTTTTTCGGAATTTATGTACGATTTGTAACACGACTGGCGTTTCGGTGAAGGAAAACATCGTGAGGAAACCTGCATGCTTCAATTTCGAGGCATGTATTGTGCCCACTGTCCATTACAAGTGGCGACGGGCTCACTCCCCGTCACACTGGACAGAGTTTCGGCACTACTAGTGAAACGTGGATGTTCTGAGGTTTCAGAATATCTCTGACTACCCCCTCGGGGAATATAGTCGTGAGCCTATGCTTGCTGACGCAAAAGTAGGTATTTAATCTCTCTAACAGGAGTGCGATTTTTGAAACTCAGTAGTTGAAAATGTAATACAAATATACAATACAAAAACTTTATTTTCTCCACAAAAGGTTTACATGTACGTTGCACAATATATATAGGATTGAAGGTGGAGACTGGTGCTTGGTAAGTATGCATGTTTGCACACACATACCTGTACTTCAAGTCACCAGAAAAATAATAGTCTCCATAGTAAATATTACTATGGAGACGTGCATCTTTCTACTGCTGATTCGACATCAAAAAATCATACTCAAGGAGTGCGATTTTTGAAAGTCAATTAAGCAGTAGAAAGATGCGTATCTCCATACATTTTCAACTGTTGAGTTCAACGTATGAGATTCAAAAATCGCACTCCCAGAGCTCAATAACATAATATTTTATTTTCTCTGTAGGATAGAACTATTTGTGATAGCCCACTTACTACAAATACTACACAAATTATTGACCAATCAATGGTTTAAGTATGCTAGGCCACACAAATTATTTACCAATGAATGGTTCAAGTAATCTGGGCTACACAAATGATTGACCAATCAATGGTTAAGGCGGTTGCAGAGGGGTCAATTTTATACAAAACTTTGACGCACAATATGTATGAAATTTTTCATACAAAATTTTCAATGCTTGATATCTTCGTAATTATATTATAAATTGCAAATGTTATTTGTGACGCGACATCTAGATTTTCTAAACTATTTTTCCATATATAAAATATTACTTGTTATTAATTCCGTCTTCGCGTACTGTGCGTCAAGCGTTTGTATGGACTGAAACCACCTTAACGTAAGTAGGGCTACATAAATCTTTCCATACACATACAACCTAAGGTTCAATATTCTAGAGCGATAAAAAATGGAGATACGTCATTATAATTATCCTAAAACATGCATTATGCTAAATGTGGGCGTCCAAGCGAAAAGGTACCAGTGGGCAGTTTCCGTTCACAAGATATTTAAGTTTTTGTAAAGACGGGTTGAATTTTACTTATTTTTTTAAATAAATTTGACTTGTAGGTACTTTTTTATTTTTTACTAGCTGTCCCGGCGAACTTTGTACCGCCTTAGAACAGTTTTACCCGACACACCCTTGACCCTTTTTTTTATTTATAAACCTTCCCTGGCATGTGCACAATAATCCACCAAAGTTTCATCGCAATCGGTCCAGCCGTTCTCGAGTATTAGCGAGACTAACGAACAGCAATTCATTTTTATTTATATAGATAATCAAGCTACTTTTCTAGTTTCCAAATCAAGTCTTAACGCAATACCTGCCCACTGCTGGTACCAAAGGGCTGGACGAACACAATTGTGACTACAACTGAACGCTTCAAAAATGTCCCCCAAATGGGATTAAAGCTTCTATGTGATATATTATGTTACAAATTAACAGACAAACGGATTATAAACATTAGAATAGAAGTTAAATGTCTGAAGTAATGTCTGGTAGTAATAAATAATAAGTATTAAATTTAATTTAATTCTGGTGTGATTTTTATGCAGTAAAAGCTTGAAAAAATTGTTCAGAATGAATGGAAAGAAAATAAGAAATCAATGAAAATGTTGATCCGCGTTAATATCACTACTAGACTATTAGCATAGATTTAAATACTAGCATGTTCTAATCAGCATATTCCTTACAAAATAGAACTAAATAATAATTAAATAACCAACAGCTATATCATCAATCATCGGAATTGTTATTTCGAAGGCTTAAAATCATTATCGATCTCATTTACCTTACTGATATGATAATATATTATTTTGGTGTAAAATTTATTGTTATCTATCAATCTCATGTTTTAGTTACACAAATTTTGAAGGAAAATTAATTGCATAATTACCTACTGTTGTGTTGGAGATTCCAAATGTTATGTTAAATTGATACTTATACTATAAAATTCAAATATAATATTTACTAGAGTTAACCCGCGACTTCGTCCGCACACATTATATGCCAGATTTTAAGTCTGACCATAAGCTATCAAACAAAAAAACTTTCATCAAAATCAGTTCAGTAGTTATGTTTGATCAAACAAACAAACAAATACACAAATAAACAGACAGACAAAAAATAAAAAAATTGGTGATATGGAATCAGGGACACCTAAAAACCATATAGGTAATTTTTTTTGTTAATATCTTCAATGTACAGACACACTTCTGTTACAGTTTTATAATAGTTAAGATTCCGTTGCTTTGTTTTTTTGTAAACATTCGAAAGAAACAGAAAGTAAAGGAAGTTTTCGCGCCATGAGCTAGGCAACGACATGCAAATTCCTCCCAACCACTTACCCGCATGGCAGCCATGCGGTCGCCGCGCGGTTAGGTGATCTTCCCAGGATTTTGAATGTTGTTGCCTAGTAAATAAAGTTTACACTTGCCAACATTGACCTGAGTTCTGTATAATATATCTATGCTTACCAACAATAAACACGAGAGCGCTGGGGGAAAGATTTTGCGTCGTCTGTCTGCGCGCTTATTCACACAAAAAGGTTTTGGTACAAACCAAGGTTTTAAGATAATTTTGTTGTTTCATAGAAAACGTTAACGGCTTCTAATTCGACAAAAATTTCAGTTGTAATGTTAATTCCATTATGAAATGTGTAGTTTGATGTTCCAAACTAAAGTCTTAATCTCCTTCAGAATTAACATGTATGGCATATTTTAATACACTCTATGTACAGTCGCATACTCACGTTTGTACATCCTTCTTGCCTCCAATCCGCACTGGCCCAGCTTGGGGATTATAAAAGGGCCTTCTACAGTGCAATTCTACAGGCTATACTTTACTTAACTTACGTTGTACCATTTTTTTTCTTTGTACCCCTAATTTAGCTTCATGTCCCTCCCTTCAGTTGCTCACACTGCAAACTACTGCATCGTAATGGCCCAGCTCTACACCAAAGGGCAATGCCACGGCATTCACCCGTTCATAGTTCAGCTTAGAGACGAAGACACCCACATGCCGCTCCCCGGCATCAAAGTGGGCGAGATCGGCGCCAAGCTCGGCATGAACTCAACCAATAACGGCTTCCTTGGCTTTGAGCACGTCAGGATACCGAGGAATCATATGCTGATGAAGAATTCGAAGGTTTTAGAGGTAAAGTTTTTATTCGTATTGCTTTGGCTGACTTTGATATTACTTGTAGCAATCCATTGTTTATTCCACAAAAGACGAACCAGCACTTTACGGGAAGAAGCGTGTAGGTGCATGCAGCCCGCGTGCCACTGATATGGCTTGACCCCCGCATCTGTTCCTTCATTTTGTGTATAAAAAGGGCAAAGTCTCTGTCACAATTTTATGACATTCAACCATAATACTTATGAAGATAACGTTAAATTTAATTTGATTTAATTTTTTGGTCACATTAGTTCTCGTAACAAATAAGTTGCATAAGCATAAAATTATGCTCCAATGAAACAAAATTAGACGACCAAATGTTGACAGTATTTATCTCCCTCTTCACAGGATGGTTCGTACGTAAAGTCGCCCAGCTCGAAGCTAACGTACGGCACGATGATGTTCGTACGTGTTGTTATAGTACACGACATGTGTAACTACATGGCGAAGGCTGTCACCATCGCCACACGCTACTCCGCCGTCAGGAGGCAGTCACAGCCGAAGCCCAAGTAAGTTTCATTCAATAATATTATGTTACATTGTCTCGAGCTCCTAGCTAAATCATTTAGTATACTTTTTCATCGGCAGTGAACCGGAGCCGCAGATAATAGACTACGTGACTCAACAGCACAAGCTAATGATCGGCATAGCGTCAGTGCACGCGTTCCGTCTGAGCGCCGAGTGGGTGTGGAACATGTACAACAACGTGACCGCGGAGCTAGACGCCGGCGACATGGACAGACTGCCCGAGGTACGGTCTCGTATCTGTTGGATCTCAGCTGCGCTCGCTCCGTAGATATGTTAAGACTATATAGTGAACATTGCAGCTGCACGCGCTGTCGTGCTGCCTGAAGGCGGTGACGACTGCGGACGCGGCGCAGTGCGTGGAGCTGCGCTCGCTCGGTAGATATGTTAAGACTATATAGTGAACATTGCAGCTGCACGCGCTGTCGTGCTGCCTGAAGGCGGTGACGACTGCGGACGCGGCGCAGTGCGTGGAGCTGCGCTCGCTCGGTAGATATGTTAAGACTATATAGTGAACATTGCAGCTGGACGCGCTGTCGTGCTGCCTGAAGGCGGTGACGACTGCGGACGCGGCGCAGTGCGTGGAGCTGCGCTCGCTCGGTAGATATGTTAAGACTATATAGTGAACATTGCAGCTGCACGCGCTGTCGTGCTGCCTGAAGGCGGTGACGACTGCGGACGCGGCGCAGTGCGTGGAGCTGCGCTCGCTCGGTAGATATGTTAAGACTATATAGTGAACATTGCAGCTGCACGCGCTGTCGTGCTGCCTGAAGGCGGTGACGACTGCGGACGCGGCGCAGTGCGTGGAGCTGCGCTCGCTCGGTAGATATGTTAAGACTATATAGTGAACATTGCAGCTGCACGCGCTGTCGTGCTGCCTGAAGGCGGTGACGACTGCGGACGCGGCGCAGTGCGTGGAGCTGCGCTCGCTCGGTAGATATGTTAAGACTATATAGTGAACATTGCAGCTGCACGCGCTGTCGTGCTGCCTGAAGGCGGTGACGACTGCGGACGCGGCGCAGTGCGTGGAGCTGCGCTCGCTCGGTAGATATGTTAAGACTATATAGTGAACATTGCAGCTGCACGCGCTGTCGTGCTGCCTGAAGGCGGTGACGACTGCGGACGCGGCGCAGTGCGTGGAGCTGCGCTCGCTCGGTAGATATGTTAAGACTATATAGTGAACATTGCAGCTGGACGCGCTGTCGTGCTGCCTGAAGGCGGTGACGACTGCGGACGCGGCGCAGTGCGTGGAGCTGCGCTCGCTCGGTAGATATGTTAAGACTATATAGTGAACATTGCAGCTGCACGCGCTGTCGTGCTGCCTGAAGGCGGTGACGACTGCGGACGCGGCGCAGTGCGTGGAGCTGCGCTCGCTCGGTAGATATGTTAAGACTATATAGTGAACATTGCAGCTGCACGCGCTGTCGTGCTGCCTGAAGGCGGTGACGACTGCGGACGCGGCGCAGTGCGTGGAGCTGCGCTCGCTCGGTAGATATGTTAAGACTATATAGTGAACATTGCAGCTGCACGCGCTGTCGTGCTGCCTGAAGGCGGTGACGACTGCGGACGCGGCGCAGTGCGTGGAGCTGCGCTCGCTCGGTAGATATGTTAAGACTATATAGTGAACATTGCAGCTGCACGCGCTGTCGTGCTGCCTGAAGGCGGTGACGACTGCGGACGCGGCGCAGTGCGTGGAGCTGCGCTCGCTCGGTAGATATGTTAAGACTATATAGTGAACATTGCAGCTGCACGCGCTGTCGTGCTGCCTGAAGGCGGTGACGACTGCGGACGCGGCGCAGTGCGTGGAGCTGCGCTCGCTCGGTAGATATGTTAAGACTATATAGTGAACATTGCAGCTGCACGCGCTGTCGTGCTGCCTGAAGGCGGTGACGACTGCGGACGCGGCGCAGTGCGTGGAGCTGCGCTCGCTCGGTAGATATGTTAAGACTATATAGTGAACATTGCAGCTGCACGCGCTGTCGTGCTGCCTGAAGGCGGTGACGACTGCGGACGCGGCGCAGTGCGTGGAGCTGCGCTCGCTCGGTAGATATGTTAAGACTATATAGTGAACATTGCAGCTGCACGCGCTGTCGTGCTGCCTGAAGGCGGTGACGACTGCGGACGCGGCGCAGTGCGTGGAGCTGCGCTCGCTCGGTAGATATGTTAAGACTATATAGTGAACATTGCAGCTGCACGCGCTGTCGTGCTGCCTGAAGGCGGTGACGACTGCGGACGCGGCGCAGTGCGTGGAGCTGCGCTCGCTCGGTAGATATGTTAAGACTATATAGTGAACATTGCAGCTGCACGCGCTGTCGTGCTGCCTGAAGGCGGTGACGACTGCGGACGCGGCGCAGTGCGTGGAGCTGCGCTCGCTCGGTAGATATGTTAAGACTATATAGTGAACATTGCAGCTGCACGCGCTGTCGTGCTGCCTGAAGGCGGTGACGACTGCGGACGCGGCGCAGTGCGTGGAGCTGCGCTCGCTCGGTAGATATGTTAAGACTATATAGTGAACATTGCAGCTGCACGCGCTGTCGTGCTGCCTGAAGGCGGTGACGACTGCGGACGCGGCGCAGTGCGTGGAGCTGCGCTCGCTCGGTAGATATGTTAAGACTATATAGTGAACATTGCAGCTGCACGCGCTGTCGTGCTGCCTGAAGGCGGTGACGACTGCGGACGCGGCGCAGTGCGTGGAGCTGCGCTCGCTCGGTAGATATGTTAAGACTATATAGTGAACATTGCAGCTGCACGCGCTGTCGTGCTGCCTGAAGGCGGTGACGACTGCGGACGCGGCGCAGTGCGTGGAGCTGCGCTCGCTCGGTAGATATGTTAAGACTATATAGTGAACATTGCAGCTGCACGCGCTGTCGTGCTGCCTGAAGGCGGTGACGACTGCGGACGCGGCGCAGTGCGTGGAGCTGCGCTCGCTCGGTAGATATGTTAAGACTATATAGTGAACATTGCAGCTGCACGCGCTGTCGTGCTGCCTGAAGGCGGTGACGACTGCGGACGCGGCGCAGTGCGTGGAGCTGCGCTCGCTCGGTAGATATGTTAAGACTATATAGTGAACATTGCAGCTGCACGCGCTGTCGTGCTGCCTGAAGGCGGTGACGACTGCGGACGCGGCGCAGTGCGTGGAGCTGCGCTCGCTCGGTAGATATGTTAAGACTATATAGTGAACATTGCAGCTGCACGCGCTGTCGTGCTGCCTGAAGGCGGTGACGACTGCGGACGCGGCGCAGTGCGTGGAGCTGCGCTCGCTCGGTAGATATGTTAAGACTATATAGTGAACATTGCAGCTGCACGCGCTGTCGTGCTGCCTGAAGGCGGTGACGACTGCGGACGCGGCGCAGTGCGTGGAGCTGCGCTCGCTCGGTAGATATGTTAAGACTATATAGTGAACATTGCAGCTGCACGCGCTGTCGTGCTGCCTGAAGGCGGTGACGACTGCGGACGCGGCGCAGTGCGTGGAGCTGCGCTCGCTCGGTAGATATGTTAAGACTATATAGTGAACATTGCAGCTGCACGCGCTGTCGTGCTGCCTGAAGGCGGTGACGACTGCGGACGCGGCGCAGTGCGTGGAGCTGCGCTCGCTCGGTAGATATGTTAAGACTATATAGTGAACATTGCAGCTGCACGCGCTGTCGTGCTGCCTGAAGGCGGTGACGACTGCGGACGCGGCGCAGTGCGTGGAGCGCTGCCGGCTCGCGTGCGGCGGACACGGCTACATGCACTCCTCCAACCTGCCGCTCGCCTACGGGCTCGTCACCGCCGCCTGCACCTACGAGGGCGAGAACACCGTCATGCTGCTGCAGACCGCCAGGTTTATATAATACACCTACCTACTAAAGTAAGGCCAATTTAATAGGCCACATTTGACATTTGTGCGAGTGCGATTTTTGAAAATCATACGAGCGACTTGGCAGTAGAAAATGTCAAAATGACTATGGAGATTATGCATCTTTCTACTGCCAAGTCGCTCGTATGACTTTCAAAAATCGCACTTCAGTTTCAGCTTCATAGTGAGGTGACCTGCTTAAAAAGTGAGTGATTCGATTCAGACTTCAATTTCTTCAATTCAGTTATTATGAAAAGGTATACTTATAGGTACTGTAATATTATTTTAAAAATCATCAGTCGAATCCCTGGCCCATTATTATTTTATATCGTAAACAAATCGTTTAAGGATCAAAATAAGATACCTACTTACATACCTAATTTATCGAACATTTTTGTTTTTTAACCGATTGCTTCCAAAATCGATATATAGGGGTTCCTGAGATCTCTTAACACGAATCCGATGTCAGATTTGAGAAATGTGGCCGCCCTCTTGAAATTTTTTTGTTTTTCAACCGACTACGTCCAAAATGGATATCTAGGGGTTTCTGCGATCTCTTAACATGAATCTGATTTCAGATTTGAGAAAATTGGCCACTATCTTGAAACTTTTTAGTTTCTGGGCCGATTGTTACCAAAATCGATATCTGAGAGTCCGCGGTCCTTAAGATTTCTGAAGCAATCTGTCCAAGAACTGAATAGTTCAAGATGGCGGCCACTTTTCTCAAATTTGACATCGGATCCGTGTTCAGAGTCCACGCGGCAGGCATTAGTTTATTTTATAATGATTTATTAGTTTTTATCATTTTTATATAAAAAAAACATTGTGCTTGCAACACCTCCTACTAAACAACATTGAGGCTGAGATTCAGAGACGATTTTTTAAGTCATAGTTCGAACTAAGTAGGGTCAAACAAAATGTATGGATTTTGACATACGGGAGTCCGAACTAAGACTTAAAAAATGTCTCTGAATCTCAGCCTGACAGTCATGTTGGGGTTGCTGCTTTTTTATAATTTATTAATAATAAATGATTAAATAACTCGTTAAATAAAAATAAATGATACTATCTGAGTCGTTTTTATAAAACCTCATAATTTATGACACATTTGACTTCAGTCAAAACTTCTATACATTTTAAGGTATTTTTACAAGGGAGAGCGGCCGCGGCGGTTGTCCTTTAAAATTTACTGAACCCGATATCATCCCACCGCACGGGCACGCTCACCCTACATACTATCAAAACAAGATTATTAAAATGTATCCATAAGCATGTTAGCGCTTTCATTCATTACTGAAATGATAATAAATCATTTTTGCCTCAAAACTTAAAATACGAATAACTTTAAACTGTAACTATCAAAATAATGAAATTAGTTTCAATCTAATTACTTTGTTATAAATCAGTTGGGGTGTATGAGGTTTTGCGCTAATTCATTAACACGTTGTATAAGTACCTTTTCATAATAACTGAATACGATTCACATTTATGATTGAAGTCTGAATCGAATCAGTCTTCTTAAGCAGGGCACCTCACTATGAAGCTCAAACTGACAAATGTCAAATGTGGCCTATTAAATTGGCCCTACTATAACTACATTATTATCATTTATCATCTACAACAACGACTCGCTTCGCTCGCTCAATTTTTTATATAAACTTAGCTTGCTCCAGTTTTTTATCCACATACAAAATCAACTCGATTTCGGCATGGGCTACTCAATTATAATCTACATCGCATTATACAATCGTGCACTACATAATTGATAATCACGAGCTCGCTTCGCTCGCTCCACCTTTTTACCCGACTGCGCCAGAAGGAGGATATAATGTATCAAAATCTCGATCTTGCTTCACTTGCTCACTTGGTCACAGGTCCGGCCATAATAGTAGATTATGTACCAAGGGGATAAAGCAGTGTCTTTCATCACGGGCGCGATATTGAATCCCGAGCGCAACGAGGGATTCTAGGGTTAACTCCCGAGCGTAGCGAGGGAGTCTAGAGTTAACTCCCGAGCGAAGCGAGGGAGTTAAGACTAGAATCCTGAGTGAAGCGTGGGGTTCAAGCTCGCCCAAGATGAAAACACGTTTATCCCCGAGGACCATACTCTACTTTTCACACCCTCCGCGAGAAAATAAAAAGAAATACTGTTAGAAACCCAGGGGAGCGTGTAAATTCTCTATGGTTAGAAACCAATTCTTTTATTAGAGTTTATAACAAAGTATTAGAGTTCAATAGTATAGTATTTAGAAAACACTATTTTATTAAATTCAAAGTGAAAGTAGATATTTGAAAAATTAGACCAGGAGAGCGATTTTTGAAACTCATTCGCTGAGTTCAGCAGTTCAAAATGTCAAAATTACTATGGAGATATGTAACTTTCTACTGCTGATTTGACTTTCAAAAATCATACTTCAGGAGTGCCATTTTTGAAAGTCAAATCAGCAGCAGAAAGATGCGTATCTCCATAGTAATTTTGACATTTTCAACTGCTGAACTCAGCCAATGAGATTCAAAAATCGCACTCCAGTTGTGGAAAGAAATAGTAGATTGTTAACCAAGGGATGAAAGTGACCCATTTCACACGAGATGTTTGGCGCCCCGAACCAAAGGTGAGGGGCGCCCATAGTTCGAGTGTGAAATGGGTACTTTCACCCGAGTTAAACACTCTGCTTTTCATCACGATTACGAGGAAATTAACCAAAATCCACATAATGAAAAATCAATTTCTGAATCGCTATTAGCTCGATGAATTCATTTTAGGCTGCGTTTCAAAACGTTTGAAAAACTCCGGTACCAATACGAAGTAGAAAAAAAACATAGGAAGGTAGTGGATGCTAGAGTGAGACAAATATACTTCCCTAGTGATTTTTACACGTTTTTAAACGGATCCGCAAAATTAGCAACATGTGCTTTCCCTCCCTTTTTTTCTTTTTCGCGCAAGGGTGCGTTCCGAACCTACGCCCCAGGTGCACCCCGAGTGAAACTTTTCACACTAACGCCGTTCAGGAGTGCGATTTTTGAACATCGTACGAGCGACTCGGCAGTAGAAAATGTCATAATTACTATGGAGATTATGTATCTTTTTACTGCCGATTCGCTCGTATGATGTTCAAAAATCGCACTTCAGAGCCTCTGTGAAAAACGTTCTACCATAGAGCAAGTTGAAAAAACAACCGCACCCAAAGTTCGTGAACGCAGCCTAACTTAATGACTTTTTTTAAAACTTTTTTTTAAATTAGGTACTTTTTCTTCACGCAGAAAACAAAATGCGTATAATTTGTAAAAAAGTATTGAAATGTAGCTAATTATTATTATTATTACTAAATTCCAATATTTTTGTTCATAATAATTATTAAAGTTAAGAATTTTAATATAATGTTATCGAAGTGTGGCTGTATAGGTTTCTGCCTTTGCTCAGTATAGAGTGGTAATAGACCTGTGGTATTGACGTAGATTTTTTTTTAAATTACTTTTCCGCCCTAGCCTCCTAAGGCCCAGCTTTTTAAAAACTTCGAAGAGCTTGAGACCCACTGTACAATTTTATGTACATAATAAATATCTGCTGTCAGGCCCAAGACCTACTTTACCTTGTAACTTTAAAATTCGAAAAGTTTCAAGTGAGATACTATTCTAGCCTGCCTAGGCTTTATGTAAAGAACATTTTGTCTTAAATTAAATCAACCTATCTTTTGTTCAAAAAATTGTACTGTGGGTCTGAAGTCAGAGTAAATTTTTTACATAAATTTTGAAAATAGTATAGCCAGAACGTCAGAAACATACTTAAATCTCTTATTGTAATTAATAAACATTATGGCTTTTAAGAACTGTCAATACTTTACAAAAATAAAATTAAAAAAAATTAAAAACTGACACAATTTTACTATAAATGGTATGAAGCTGAGACCCAGTGTACCAAAACATGTACAAAAAAAAATTTCTCATTGTAATTCGGGTGATTGTCAACCGACAGTGAAAATCATTAACTTAGCATACTTTTCTGTCTTTTTCGTACATTCGACTAAAAAACATACTCGAAAAAATAGTACATTACTGCAGTGGCCAGCAACAGAGGCATTGATGGACGAACGTGTAAATGTGGGCCGAGGCGAAGCCGAGGCACACATACGTAAGTCCATCAATGCCTAGTTGTGGCCAAGGCTTGTATAGTACTTTTCTCAAACAATGCGCGGAAATTAAAACAGTAAAATTTTCTCAAATAATTCGCGGTAATTAAAACTCTTTTCAAAATCAATGACGAACAACGAACAACAATTTGTTTTTTTTTCAATAAACAGCTTTCTATTTGCAAGCCAGTTCGAAATTTAAATAAAACCTTTGATGAGTTACCTCCTTGGTCGCCATGTTTCGGAGAAAAAGATCGTTCCATTTTTAAATTACACGACAGATATGAGTTTAGTATGTAATTTATTTGGTCGCTAAACACGACAGATATGGATTTTCATACAACATTGCCGGCCGCTGCGCGCATGTATTTGGCCAGTACTGCAATTTCGATTTATCTCGAAGAAGGTTGTCAAAATAATGCTCACATTTCCAAGCATGTTTGAGAAAATAAAGATTAACCGGATTTATTAAGATTTAAAAATACCCTTCCCGCCATGGTCAAACTTTGAACCTGCTTTGAACCATTTGGTTTTGACAGCTTTTACTTTTTTTTTAAGTTGGCTGCATTTGAAACATTAAAAAAATATTCATCAACACTGTGGTATGTCAAAAAACACCCCGCGAAGATTCAAAAATAAAAAATTATATTTTAAACAATATTGTTTAAAACGCCCACTGTACAAATTTTTGTACATATGTACAAAAATTTGTACAGTGGGCGTTTTCTACTATGATCTGTTTTTAAAGCTGGGCCTGACGGATGAACTTTATTATGTGCAAAATTTTGTACGAGGGGTCTTAGGAGGCTAGGGAAGAAATGTATCACTTTCAACCCGCTTCTTAGATAAACAATGACCTACTTTCAGAGTATGAGTGATGAAAAGTTATTAATAACTGTCCGGCACTCAATAGAACGGTTTTTAATTTTTCACGCCACCCGCTCGAAAATGGAACATTATATGTCATGTAACTCGAACCTAAAGCAAGTCATTATAGCCTGGGACTAGCCGGGCAATAATATTGTACTGAATTTCATTATAACCCGCTGGTCAATAATGAGATTTGAATATGGAACCGCATCCACAGATTATTTAATATTTACTACGACCCTTACTTAAAATTCGTATGAAAACTTATCATGGAGACCTGCACCAAATAGTACATTACTGCAGTGGCCAGCAACAGAGGCATTGATGGACGAACGTGTAAATGTGGGCCGAGGCGAAGCCGAGGCACACATACGTAAGTCCATCAATGCCTAGTTGTGGCCAAGGCTTGTATAGTACTTTTCTCAAACAATGCGCGGAAATTAAAACAGTAAATTTTCTCAAATAATGCGCGGAAATTAAAACTAAGTTTTCAATCTAGGTAGAACTTTTTATTTAAAAATACAGTTGTGGAATGTACAATTTTTGAAATTTAATGTGGACTTTCCGGGGATTATGTTGGTTTGGGATAATTCTAACGAGGTCGAAGTTTGTTGCATAGTATTCTCTTCAGTGTGATTCTGTATTTCAAAGCTTTGATGGGAGGTCGATGGACGAGATTGAATACTTTCGTTGATTTGACGTGTAATGCTACTTTTATTTTCAATTGATTCTTCTATGTAGCTTTCAGCTACCCGGTCAGACTTCCATTATTATCACACCCTCGTTATTTTCTACGTCTTTTATAGTAATATTTGTAATTTCGATACATCGGCATGCACCAAAAATGCCGAAAATAAGAATAACCTGCAACAAAAACAAAGTAGGTAAGTACGTTATAGCTTACGTTCACATAGGTAATTTTCCTAAAAAAAAAGAGGTTACAATAAAATAAAAATAAAATAAATAATGCTCACAAACATTGGTTAATATTATCAAGTGTAAAACTTACTTTGAGGTCCAGATACACACTGTCTGGTGCTTCAAACAAAAACATTTTTACATTTGATGCGGTGAAAACTTTTGATTTTTTACATTTGTATCCATCCGACTGTCTTTTGAGCATTGAAGTCAGGTTTACATACTGTTTTAAATTCACGTTATGTTTCATTAAAACTGTACATTTTAGCATTGAATAGATGACCCATAGCGTTGTCGGCTTAACTTTCTTGGCGAGTTCACCGAAATAAGCCAAAAAAACGTTTTCGGATAAGGATTTCGATTTTCTTTCATTCTTCCACTGAACAAAATTTTCATAGGCTTTCAAATATTTTTCTTTTGATTTTGGCGGTAACAAGTTTTCTATTACGGCTCTTAGAGCCTCTTGAATTTCAGGTGGCGTTAAAATAACTTCAGTATACTCACTGTCTTCACTTGAACTCATTTTGCCAAATACAATTACTCAACAATTACTTATTTTTCCCGCGGTAGTGTTCTTTTTTTTTTTTTCAATGAACAGCAGCTTTCTATTTGCAAGTCAGTTCGAAATTTAAATAAAACCTTTGATAAGTTACCTCCTTGGTCGCCATGTTTCGGAGAAAAAGATCGTTCCATTTTTAAATTACACGACAGATATGAGTTTAGTATGTAATTTATTTGGTCGCTAAACACGACAGATATGGATTTTCATACAAACATTGCCGGCCGCTGCGCGCATGTATTTGGCCAGTACTGCAATTTCGATTTATCTCGAAGAAGGTTGTCAAAATAATGCTCACATTTCCAAGCATGTTTGAGAAAAAGAACTTAATTCGAAATTTGATCTGGCCACCACGAGTATTGAACACAAAAAAAGAAAAAAAGGCGCGAATAGGTACTGCAAATCTCTGTACCTATTGCTACGAACAAAGTAATAAAAATATATTAAATTTTCTTTCCACATCTGGAGTGCGATTATTGAATCTCATTCGCTGAGTTCAGCAGTTGAAAATGTCAAAATTACTATGGAGATACGCATCATTCTACTGCTGATTTGACTTTCAATAATCGCACTCCTGAAGTATGATTTTTGAAAGTCAAATCATCAGTAGAAAAATGCGTATCTCCATAGTAATTTTGACATTTTCAACTGCTGAACTCAGCGAATGAGATTCAAAAATCGCACTCCTGTTTAAAATACTCTAATTTCACTTTGAATTTAATAAAATAGTGTTTTCTAAATACTATACTATTGAACTCTAATACTTTGTTATAAACTCTAATAAAATAATTGTTTTCTAACCATAGAGAATTTACACGCTCCCCTGGGTTTCTAACAGTATTGCTTTTTATTTTCTTGCGGAGGGTGTGAAAAGTGAAGTATGGTCCTCGGGGATAAACGTGTTTTCATCTTGGGCGAGCTTGAACCCCTCGCTTCACTCAGGATTCTAGTCGTAACTCCCTCACTTCGCTCAGGAGTTAACTCTAAGCTCCCTCGTTACGCTCGGGATTCAATATCGCGCCCGTGATGAAAGACACTGCTTTATCCCCTTGGTACATAATCTACTATTGAAATGGCGTCTGCACATGCGCACTTTGTGCAAACTGTCCATGACATTACGTGTAGGGTTGAAAGCCGCGCTTTGCATTTAACGTCATCTACATTTCGATACTTTTAATTTTTCGTTCTGTTATTAAAAATAGTATTTGAGCTAAAGAATTACTGAAAATGTGTATATAGCGTTATTTTTCAACGTTTTTAATGCAGTGAAAAGACACATTTTATGTAGTCAAATTGAAGGGGTGCGCGCGCCTGACTGCATTCCCTTGTTCGGCTTCCCTCAGGTTACCCCATAAAGTGTGAGGGGAGGTGAGGTATCTGAAGTCAGAGGGGGGCGGAGAGTGGCGGTTCTGTATGTAGAACTATATACTATTACCTATTCTGTGTCCTGGTTCTAAATCATATTGCGATTATCTCATTACATTTCAGTAAATTCTTAAGCTTACTTTGCTCGCTCATAGTTTTTAATTGTATTGCAACGACTTATACCAAGTCTCATTCAATCATCTTTTATAGATGAAAAGGCCAGTGATCTGTCAATCTCGAGCTCTCTTCTCTCACTCCTGGTTTTAGATTTTATTGCAACGTCCTAACTTGGACCTGAAACTCCCTGGGTTGTAATAAATAAAAAAATAAATAAATAACGCTCACAGGCACAATACATTGTAATGATCCCAAGAAAGCACTATTATATAGGCTGTTTATTATGGAAACCATACAACAACGGCACAAACATATAAACATCCATGACCGAACCGGGATTCGAACCCAGGACCCTGGTTTGGCAGTCCAAATAGTTTGGCAGTAATGATTGCAATCTACGTCCATGTAGGGAAGCCGATGCACCTATGTGAAGTTTTTGCAACGGTTGGAAAAAATCGTAGATATCATTTTCTAGAAAGACCGGGGTGGGGGGGAGGGCTTATTTAGTTTTACCGCCCCGGGCCTCCGACGGGCTTAGTCCGCCACTGCTTCATACCTTCCAATAAACGGCACGGGAGTCCTCTCAAAACACAATCTGTCGTTTTGAAACGTGATCAAAAGAGGGCTTCGAGTTTGAACCATCAAATCTGAACATAATATGAACAACTTTTACTAAGAGGCAAAAATGAAATAGTGGAAAAAATACATTTGTTTTTAATCGATACATAATAGGCTTCTGCAAATCTCCCAGTAAACATGTATTACTTACAGATACCTAGTAAAGTCGTGGCAGCAAGCGGCCGGCGGAGACACGCTGACGCCGACGGTGTCGTACCTCGCGTCGGTGGGCGCCGGCCGCCGCTCCCCGCCCTGGGAGAACACCGTCGAGGGCATCCTCACTGGCTTCCAGAGAGTCGCCGCCGGGTCTGTACTAATACAAACACATACATACATACATATACTCACGACGGTGTCGTACCTCGCGTCGGTGGGCGCCGGCCGCCGCTCCCCGCCCTGGGAGAACACCGTCGAGGGCATCCTCACTGGCTTCCAGAGAGTCGCCGCCGGGTCTGTACTAATACAAACACATACATACATACATATACTCACGACGGTGTCGTACCTCGCGTCGGTGGGCGCCGGCCGCCGCTCCCCGCCCTGGGAGAACACCGTCGAGGGCATCCTCACTGGCTTCCAGAGAGTCGCCGCCGGGTCTGTACTAATACAAACACATACATACATACATATACTCACGACGGTGTCGTACCTCGCGTCGGTGGGCGCCGGCCGCCGCTCCCCGCCCTGGGAGAACACCGTCGAGGGCATCCTCACTGGCTTCCAGAGAGTCGCCGCCGGGTCTGTACTAATACAAACACATACATACATACATATACTCACGACGGTGTCGTACCTCGCGTCGGTGGGCGCCGGCCGCCGCTCCCCGCCCTGGGAGAACACCGTCGAGGGCATCCTCACTGGCTTCCAGAGAGTCGCCGCCGGGTCTGTACTAATACAAACACATACATACATACATATACTCACGACGGTGTCGTACCTCGCGTCGGTGGGCGCCGGCCGCCGCTCCCCGCCCTGGGAGAACACCGTCGAGGGCATCCTCACTGGCTTCCAGAGAGTCGCCGCCGGGTCTGTACTAATACAAACACATTTTGGCACAAAACACACTACTAATATTTGATGGAGTGGCTAACTAAACCATCAAACTGAACTAAAAAAAATCGCAACCCAATCGCAAGACAACGCCATCTCTTGACACGCTTGTGCACGTCTCAGTCAAGCATCATGCTATATACTAATATGCTTCTACTCACGATAGATGGCGCTGCGAGCAGAACTCGTAACATTATAGCTTGAAAATTTGCATTTTTCTCCAATATTACAATGACAATGTTTTTTGGAAACGATGTTTTATATTACGGAATAAATTACTGAACTGAAAATAATACATTTACCATATATTTAAGTAGTTTTGTGAAAGAAAACGGTAAAATTCCTAAATCGCGCTATCATAGTTTTCACAGTCGGCCAGTATATATACAGAGTCGATGGCTAGGTAAGTGTACTTGCTTCGGCAGTACATATACTAAAATTGGAACGATACAGAGAAGATTAGCATGGCCCCTGCGCAAGGATGACACGCAAAATCGTGAAGCGTTCCACATTTTTTGAAGAGTTTTGTTCCAAATTATTTCAGAAGTTTTGATTTATAAAATCGTGCTGATGATCAGTGCACAAAAGAAATTATGCTTTCGGAAATATTGTAAAAATGATTAAATTTTGTACACTATTATTAAGGTTACTGGTGTTTTCGTTTGATAAATAAAATAAAAAAATTACCGGAGAGTGCCTACTTATATTAAATTTTTAATCAATTCTTTAAAAATATCCTATTTTAAGAAACGTTTTCAAAGCCTATAAATGTAATGTAGGCTGGGTAAGTCTTAATTTTAATTCGATGCAAGTTAAAATTTAAAAAAAGTCTGCAAAATGTTGAGCATGATGCATGGATGTGTCATAATGTTGATGTTCTATCTATGTGACTTTATTTTACAGTAAAATTGGGTTATGCGTGGCGAACATCGAGAAGCGACAGAAGACCGGCTTATGTTACGAAGACGCCTGGAATATGACATCCGTACAACTGGTGTCCGCTTCTGAGGTATGAGACCATTTTATAAACTAACATTTACGTACACATTATAGTTCAAAACTAAAAGAGGTTATTTAGGGTTCCAGGGTAGGTATTAAATATACAGGGTTACTTTTTATTCAGTGCACAAACTTTGCGAGCGTGATGGTTATCGAAATTAAGAATACCCGTGTTTTTTTGTTTAACCCGGTTTAGAACAAAATTAAAAAAATAACTAATAAATAATAATAAATAAATATCTTGGACAATGTCACACAAATTAACTAGTCACACTTAAAGTACCAGAATCTAGCCTGAACTTGTATTATGATGACTAGACAACGATATAGAATACATATACAGGGTGTACAATAAAATGGGACAGCTACTTAGACCATCAAACTGATCAACTTTCTCTATGGGACCAATATCGAAATCGCGAAAAAAAATTCCGCTCTCCCATACAAAACTGCAAACATAACTCGACTGAAATGTATGGGACAGCAGATTTTTTTTTCGCTTTGCTTTGTTTTGATGGTCTGAAGCACCTCTTTAAGTAGCTGTCCTATTTTAATTTACACCCTGTATAAATACAAACATCCATGACTCGGGTACAAATATTCATATTCATCATACAAATATTTGCCCCTTACGGAATTCGAACCCGCGACCCTCGGCACGGCAGGCAGATTCACTACCGACTGTGCTACCGGGCCGTCGAACTATAATAACTGCATCTGAACTAATTCATTAAAAATGTTTGGTTTGTACTGACCATACTGTCACCTGTCACTCGCTTCCTCGAACGGCGCGGTTGTTATCAACAGTACGATCAGCACAGCAATTTTTATTCAAGTTTACGGGATGGCAAAAATAAGAGATAACATTTTCAAAAAAAAATTGTTTTTTTTAACGATACGTTGTGAAGGTTTGTGCACTGAATAAAAAGTAACCCTGTATATCAATGGTTCCAGGATAAAACGACATGTCAATAATCATAATGAATGTTATAGCTAGAAACCTTTGTTTAGTCGCATCGTCTTGCACCCACGGGATTAAATCGAATGGTCTATCCTCGACTCAGAATCACAGCAAAGTGTATTAAATAATGTTCGCAAAATACCGATAGATATCTTTCACAAAAATGCGTATAGCTTGTTTGTTCTGTAAATCTACAGGGTGTTAGGGTAAACAGTTGCATTACTTTAAGGGGTGATTTGTACCCATGATACTGAACAACTTTCCCTAAGAAACCTATAGGAAATTCGCAAAAAAATGTTTGGACTTCCCATACTAAATCCAATCAGCTGATCGAAAAGTCGTTGTTTTTTTAATTTCCTGTAGGTTTCTTTGGGAAAGTTGTTCAGTTTCACGGGTACAATAACCCCTTAAGGACGCGTATGCAGAATTCGTAAAAATTACATGTTTTCCGGTACATTTTCACAAGAAACCGCATCATTTTATGAATAGTTCTTAATACCTACTGATACATGATACCTTTATCTATAAATCTGTGGGAAAACAATTTATGATATTGCTATTTTGAATACTAAAATATCAAATTTCCGTACCCTCCTCCCTTGAAATCTGCGAAAATGGGGTGTCTTTCGGTACATTTATCTCCAAAACTACATTATTTTTATGAGTAAAAAAAATACTGTCATATTATAGATATAGTCAGCTCAAAACGTTGGGAACAAAAATAGTGAATTAATTATTAAAACGCTCAGAAAAAAAGAAAATACTTTTTAAAGAAACTTGCACTATTTTTGTAAATTTTGCTAATCCACGTAAACCTTGACGTACTGCAATAAGGTTTAGTTTACTTTGGCAATCACACCGGATTTTTGTTTATATTCACAAGCTTTTAAATGAAGAAATCAGTCGGCGTTCATGCGCCCTTGTGGGTGGACCTCCATGTCGCTCTACAGCAGCTCCTGGCAGTAAAATACATCGCTGTACGGACACACAATTGTATTTGACCATTTCTCTTGATACTTGATTTGACTATACAAAATAAAAGAATGCCACGGTTACAAGATCCCTCGAGTTTAGGCTCGTTAGATTTGTCTTGGTTATCTCATAAAAATAGTCAATAAAAATAATAATGTGGTAGATATATTAAAAAAATTTTGCTTTAACATACCTTAAGGTATGTTAAATAATAATAGTCACTTAGGAGTTATTATTGTTATTTATTACCTATTTTTATTTCATGGTGGAATTACTTTTATCTTTATTTAGATCTAACAGGTAGGTAGTAGATACGGTACCTTCAGACGGTGAGGCAAGAAGGGAGGTAATGCGGCGCTGCGGGCGGGGTGCCGGCGTCATTATTGGCTCTTTTGTTAAATTTTTGAAGTGTCATAATAATTATGTTATCTGGTAATGTTTCTCGTGCGTATATCTAATACTTTGACATGCCCTACAGCCTAAACGGCTTGATGGATTTTGACAAATGGGGTGTTGTAGATTCGTCTTAAGTGATGTATGTTCTGTTTTGGTGTGCAATAAAGTACCTATGAACTGGTGAACACTGGTCGAAAATGATAAAATTTATGGACCTCCGATATAAAATCGATCGGTTGACCAGCATTTTAGTATAGGAAGTCCAATTTTCGTCCTTTTTTGTCCCATGTTCCTCAGGGAAAGTTGTTTAGTTTCATTGTCTGAATACACCCTATAATTTTTTTTGTAATTTAATCTAGTGGCGTATATAAATATTGGGGGAGAACGGTCAATGTGCAGAACAGCAGCCAGGTGGTCGGATGACATTATGTAGAGAAGCCGACAAATAGTGGACGAGACTATCGAAGGCCGTTCTGGTTGTCGCGAAAATGAAGAGGCTTATTCCCAGCAGTGGGCTTTCCGGGCTGACGATGAATATGACATAAATGTTATAGTACTACTACGATTAATTAAAAACTAAAAAGTCTTAAATAAAACCAAATTTTTACGAAAATATAAGACTCGACGACGGCGTGAAAAAATTATTAACTGAAAAGAGAAAAACAAACTCCAAAAGTACTATTTAAAATATTACTCGAATTTTTAGGCCCCGGATAAACCAATAACAAATATTACCTGATTCAAAATAAGCAAATTATAATAAAAGTATTCAAATAACATCGCTGCGCGCCGGTGCAGGTATATGGGTGGGTAGTGTAACTTCAAAATGCAACAACAATACATTTAGAGTCACAATACTATTTACGATATGCACGTGTTGCCAAGCTACTTAGATAGCTTTGTTCGTACGTTTGGTTTGGAGTGTTCTTAGTTGTGATCCCTAACAACTTAGCTTCTGTTTTATGATTATACTTTTTTGTAAATTGGCTGGTGTTTTCCTTTGGACTGACAATTTACAGCTACGACTCAAAGACAATAAACCATTGCCATTGCTATTCACATTTGAAGCGCATAGTTCCTACCTGCCTACCTGTCCAGTAAGAGATAATTTTGACTTGGCTCTATTTACGTTTCATACCGTGTAGGTGTAGTTTACATTTTGCTTCTACAATTAGATACCTATGGCTGTAAAAAGAATATAAGTACTTTTTTTGTTTTTAACTACTTTTTGCCGCAAGTCTGGTATATAGAGGGTCCTTTTTAATATGCTAACACTTTTTTAAGGCGATATCAGACCATCAAACTGATTAACTTTCTCTATGGGCCCAACATCGAAATCTCAAAAAAAACAGCTGTCCCATACAAAACTGCAAACCTACTCGAGCCAAATGTATGGGACAGCTGATTATTTTTTCGCGGTTTCGATGTTGGTCCCATAGAAAAAGCTCTTAGGTTACAAAACTGTCAGCATATTAAGAAGGACTCTATATACCAGTTTATAAGTTAGCTTTTCGACACAAAAAGTTCATTAAAGGTGATTTGGAGTCACGAACACCTAAAACCAACAGATCACCTGCATACCGAATTAAAAGATTTAAGTATAAGATTAATTTAAGTTAAAATAATAAAAAATATTTTTGCCGAAATACAACGAAAAATATTACAAGTATCAAGTGGTTTCAGTTAACTCATACTTTTAGTTATCTCTGTGTGCGTGAGCCTTGCGCGTGTAGTAGTACGAGCAAAACCCTAAAATTGAGATGCGGAAATCGTATACGCGTCCTTAAAGTTATGCAACTGTTTACCCTAACACTCTGTATAAGTTTGATGCTGATCTCCAGAATTGTTCTCTCTGAAAAACCTTTCGTACAAGCACAGTTATAATGTTCCCCAGGCTCACTGCCGCGCGATGATCCTAAAGTGTTACTTTGAAGAAAGTGAGAAACAGTTGAAGAGCGTGTCCCCCGCGTTACGACAAGTTCTACTGCAACTTGTCGACCTGTACGTCGTGTATTGGGCGCTGCAGTGCGTTGGAGATTTACTGAGGGTGAGTTTTATATCTACCTACCTACTTACTACCCGTTTGTTTGGAGTTGGCCGTCGATGACCGTTACAAAATTTCGTCACAGGCACATTAAATGGTCCCGTCGACAAAAAATAATATAACAAGCAAATAAAAATTTAAAATTAAAAGTGATATTAGTGATCGGGACAGACTTGCCGTACGTGGTTGCGTTGCTAAAGGTTATAAAATTGCGTTTAATAGGGTCTCTTAGGGGTGCGGTACGGTGAAGCGGGAAGGGAGTGAGCGGCCAACTCGAAGCAAATGACTAGTAGTATATAAAGGGATGTGAGAAGAAAATTATTGGTAGATAGCGATTGTTGACTTCTATCTTGTGAATCTACCGAGAATCATAATCATCATCAGCCTATCATCTACATTGTAAGTGTATGTGTGTATCGTGTTCTAAACTTATAAACTGTTCCGACGTTTCCTTTAAATGCAGCATAGACAAACAGTGTTTTTTCTTGTATTTCTCCGTTACTACAAACAATATAAATAACGAGCTTTTACCCGCGACTTCGTCCGCATAAATTATATACCAGATTTTAAGTCAGATATTACGCTACCAAACAAAAAAAGTTTCATCAAAATCGGTTCAGTAGTTTTTGCTTGATACTCGAACAAACAAACACCCAAACAAACAAACAAACAAACTAAATACTTTTTTCAAAAATTTACAGTTTTATAATAGTCAAGATTTCTAAAAAGAGTGTCTAAACTATTATAAAACTGTAACAGAAATGTGTCTGTACATTGAAGATATTTACAAAAAAAAAATTACGACATGGTTTTTACATGTCCCTGATTCCAAATCACCAATTTTTGGATTTTTTGTCTGTCTGTTTGTTTGTTTGTTCGGGTGTTTGTTTGTTCGAGTATCACGCAAAAACTACTGAACCGATTTTGATGAAACTTTTTTTGTTTGATAGCTTATCATCTGACTTAAAATCTGGTAGGTATATAATTTATGCGGACGAAGTCGCGGGTAAAAGCTCGTTTTCTATAAATTCATTAAATTATATCACGAATTATTTTCTATCCCTTAGGAGTAGTAGGTACGAGGAATTCTTTTTGTTTTTAGGGTTCCGTACCCAAAGGGTGAAAACGGGACCCTATTACTAAGCCTACGTTGTCCGTCCGTCCGTCCGTCCGTCTGTCCGTCCGTCCGTCCGTCTGTCCTACCTATTTAGGGCTGTAACTTTTGAACCGTAATAGCTAGATAGTTGAAATTTAGAGATTATGCGTTATTACGGCGGATTTGTTTACAAATAATAAAAATGTCAAAAAATGTCAAAGGGTTCTCAACAAGAAACTAGTTTTATCAACGTTTTTTTCTTCACGCTCTATCGTAAAAACGGTAATAAATACAAGCGTCAAACTTAGTGTGATTATAGAGCAAACTCTACGAAATAACAACAAATACAAAAAACCGGCCAAGTGTGAGTCGGTCTTGCGCTAAAGGTCCCGGACAAAAAAAGATGTTTTTTTCTAAGTTAGTAATGTTGTGTTCTGTGGTGGTGTGGTACGGAACCCTCGGTGCGCGAGTAGACCGACTCGCACTTGACCGGTTTTATTTAATTTCCCCGAAACGAAAAAATTTTTTTTTTTCAATGAATTCATTACTTACAGTCTAAAGTCTAAACTAATGAAAATTGACACTTCGGAGTTCTCTTCGTGCATTCGATATACTAAGAACTATGTAATAAAAAAGAGACCTTCAATTCAAAATTCAAAAATTTTTGAATTTTGGCTCTAATCAAAATATAGTGCAGCGATGTGTCACACTTACTAAACTTATCACCACCAGTTCACGTCGATATCGGAGCGTGACATAGAGCAGCTGCAGAAATGGTACGAGGACTTGCTGTCCAAGCTGAGACCTAATGCAGTGGGCCTCGTCGACGCCTTCGACATCAGAGACGAGGTTAGTGTTACAATAAGATAACGGATCACTGACATGGGACTTACATTTTTTCTCTGGCAGGTTAAGAATATCCTCTGATATCCCACGAAAGATTGACCGTCATCATCATCATCATCATATCAGCTGATAGACGTCCACTGCTGGACATACACCTCCCCCAAAATGGGGGGATTTGCCATAATCGCCACGCTTGGCAGGCGGGTTGGCGATCGCAGATTGATTGAATGTGTGTACTCAGAGGATGTTGCTGCCCTTCCTCCGGTAGATATCTTATTCGCCTTTTACGACACCCACGGGACGAAATGGGGTGGTGCTATTCTAAGCCGACATCAGACGGACAACTGACCGGACGGGATTGACCGTACAGAGTCGAAAATGTGGGAATACTACTTTATTTTTAATTACTATCCCTATTCCGTTTTATTAAAGTTCATTATACAATGATTATTTTGCACATAGATCCTGCGCTCGACCCTGGGCGCGTACGACGGTCGCGTGTACGAGCGTCTGATGGAGGAGGCGCTGAAGAGCCCCCTCAACAAGGAGCCCGTCAACGAGAGCTTCCACAAGTACCTCAAGCCGTTCATGCAGGGCAAACTATAATTGTGTACCTTAATACAAGGCAAGAAAGCTGTAATCAGTATACCTACAATATAAATCGTACTAAACCTAAACACAATGTGTTTACGGGGTTTAATATTAAACGCATTGCATATTTTAGGAGGTGCTTTTGAACCATCAAACTTTTATCAGCTTTCACTATGGACCCAACATCTAAATCAGGATAAAAATGGTTGTTCACATTGACGTAGACTCTAGCGATAGACTGGCCCTTTCATAGAAGCAACATGTTCCACTTCAATACGGTGTCCGCACCGCATTGATGTTCCTGAGTTCACTTCGTCACTATGGCAATGACAGACCGCAATGTGTCATTTTGTGTTGTTTTGTGTGACATGTTGTTTGTTTAAACGTGTGTGTGTATTGCTAGAGTTTGTAATGTACCGAATTCATTTAAAAAAAAAAAAACAAAAAAAGTTTATGTCATTGGTTGTTCTCGGGTTATTCAATATTAGACTTTAATGAATGAAATATCAATTTTCATGTTGTCTCCGTAATGTAAGTGGTCCAGTGTGATATGAAAAGCACCCTCTAAAATATGCAACCAAAGAAATCACTAAGCGACAATATAAATTCTGTGAAAAACAGATAAAAAAATAGTTTTGTGAATATTAACCCCAAAATTATTTTGGTTTGATAAGGTTCATTCAATAATGATAAATCTGTATTATTTTTCAATACTTTAACATGATATCGTATGGCATTTTTTGTCTGCTTGGTGGGTCCTGCTTTCAATACTAACAAAACTATTTTATTTATTTTATAAACAGTTTTTTTCAGAATGTAACATGTCAATTAGTGACTTCTTGCAGTAAGCCGACGTTATACAATTTTGATCAAATAGATATATTCCGTTGCTAACATAAAACAATTTTAATCAATACTGCTTGCATTGATAAGTTTAAAAGCTGCCTTTCAGTAAGGTTAGGTGAGTATTACAAAAATTGTGATGTAGCTTAGGTTTAACAAAACATGATTATTATGGGTATGGTTATATTATTTTAAGTTTAAATGAAATGTACTGAATGTTTAATTAGAGCATAGGTGGTGGATGTATCACATTCCTAAGAGGGAAGTATTATGGGTCTGTCCCTACAAATATAGAGATTGTGTTATGAGATTGGTGAAGAAATTATTTACATTAAATTTTTACATATTTTTTGTTACAATCTGTTTTGAATTTTACTTCCCTTCGAAAGTTATGCAATAGCTTTCTTGTACGAAGCCCAATCAGCCGTGTTTGACAGATGCTTTCTGCATGTGATCGACTTCTTTATAGTCATCGAAGAACAGGTAGGTCAAGATTCAGAGACTTTTGAGCGTGACCTTAGGTAGGGCTCCCACACATAACTGCGAATTCGCATGGCATCGCAAATATCTGCCAGCGCTCGATGACTTATGTATGATTTTCAATCGTAGCACTCGCAGATATTTGAGATGCGTTGCGAATTCGCAGTTATGTGTGGGAGCACTTAGTCCAAGTATGGTCGGAAATGTATGGATATGGGAGTTTGAACTAAGACTTAAAAAAACGTATCTGAATCCCGACCTTAGTCCTATAGATGGTTTGGCCTTTTTAGAAGAAAACTATCGACTTTTCGGAAACAAATGCGCGAGCGTGCAAAAGCTATAATAGAGCTTGACCGACGTCGGTACCTAACCGACCTACGCAACGGTCGGTGGAGGACAGGCGAGCGCCGCGAGTGTAATGTAAAATAATCCTTATTGATATCATATTGGAGAATACAATACATTGACGGCCAACCGCCGTTCATACCGTCCCTTCTCCGCCCTCGCGCAGTGTTTAGTGTTGCCTAAATATTGATAACGATAAGAAAATGAGAAATAATATTGCATCTACAGGGTGAAATTGATATCATTCGCATCCTTTTAAACTAAGAGTCTACCCATCAAACTGAACAACTTTTACTATGGGAGCAAACCGATCGGAGCAAAAAAAAATTCTGCTGTTGCATACATTTGAGTCGCGAAGTCGCGCGTCGACATTGCAGTTTAGTATGGAACAGCTGATTTTTTACTTGCTCCGATCGGTTTGCTCCCATAATAAAAGTTGTTCAGTTTGATGGGTAGACTCTTAGTTTAAAAGGATGCTAATGATATCAATTTCACCCTGTATAGCAGCCCTGTTCGAACAGTTTTCATTAATCAATTGATAATGGACTCAATGATCATTGAAATAGTGTTGAAAATAGCGTGCAAGAAATAATACGAACACGTCACTGGGACAGGCACAGAACATTATAAGAGGGGTAAGAAGTGCAAAGTAGGCGTGAAACGTGTCGCCACAGGATATGCAATGATTTGCATAACAATGTTGAAAATAGCGTGCACGAGATCCCTGTCCCCACAGAACAGAACATTAAAAGAGGGGTTAGAAATGCAAAGCAGCGCTTTTGCTTCGGAGACGGCTGTCGCCACTTGTCTTCCCATGCCCATGCCCTCTCGCTCACACCACGCCGCGCGCTTTATGGTGTTATGCAAATCATTGCATATCCTGTGGCGACACGTTTCACGCCTCCTTTGCACTTCTTACCCCTCTTATAATGTTCTGTGCCTGTCCCAGTGACGTGTTCTTATTATTTCTTGCACGCTATTTTCAACTCTATTTCAATGACCATTGAGTTCATTATCAATTTATTAATGAAAACTGCTCGAACAGTTCTCCGCTAGGTATGTGCTGACCCTAAGGGTTATGCTATACACATAAGCGGTTCGGCAGTATTTCTCGATCAACAAAGCCGACCCGAAGCAATCACTGCACTTGCTCGGCTTTATTCGGTTTGTGCCGATCGGTAGTTCGTTCGAGTAGACGCATCATTCGAACATTCATCTGCATACATTTAATTTTATCGCCCTGTTTTGCCGATTGTTCCATCCGGCTTTGCCCGGCTACTGTATTCGTGCGGCAAAGACGAGCGGCTTTTTTCCCGAACATTCATCTGCACATATTCGATTTTACCGCCCGGCTGTGCCGATTATTGCCGGCCCGCTTATGTGTACAGCAATCCTTAGGTTCAGCGCTGCATTGCAATGCAACTTGCATTACCCGCGGCTGATGATTGGTTAATCCGACCGTCTCGGTACCGACGCGACGTCGAGCTCCAAAACCAACCAATCAAGCGACGTCATTCGAGCCACCTCGAGCGATTACCAAGCAGCCAGACACAGCAGTGGCCCCTAAACCTTACGTTTAACAAGACGACTGTTGCATTCTATTGATAATAATTTCATAGTATCATGACTACGAATGTGAACGAAGACTTGCAAAGGGAGAGAGATAAGTGCACGTTCAACGTCACAGAATTAACGAATTGGATAGATGGAGGCGTTGAGAAGACTCAAGAAAGGAAAGTCAGAGGTAAGTACATCTTTTGTTATTAACTATTAAATATTATGTTTCACATTTGGTACTTTATAAAACTTTTGAAATCATCATGACCGGATTCAATTCTTTTATTACTGTAGATATACTTAGTATGTAGTTGAGATCTGATCATCAAATTCATTTAGCCATACTATGGTCATCTATGGTAATAAAATTAAAATTGAGGAAGTGTTAGGTAATTAAATTACTATTTACTAATAAATTGGGGTCCAAAGATTTTTTTTTACCAAAAAAAATCTTTGTTGGGGTCTTAATTAAAGGTCCACGTAGGTATTAATGTGTTGTCGGCAACACTCTTTTCACACTAGAACAACCTCGGCATGCCGTGCAGATATAAATAAAGATAAATTAAATAATGTTCAAAAATAAAAAATGGAAATAGATATAATAGAATAAACATAAATTAAATTAAAATGCAGTCCTCACAGATCCACAATATGCCGCATAGACCGAGCAATGCCCTATTCCGTAATCTGTACCCCTTCTTTGTGCCCTTAGGCCAGTTCTTTCATTGGTAACCTACCAGGGTGCTTGATCGTGAGGTGTATCCGTGTATACCACCCCTTCACCTGCTGTAGCTGCTCGAAATGCTGTAATCGTCACCGTCAGTTCGAACTCTACATTTACATTAAAACTCATTTGTAATGTAAATAAAACCGGTCAAGTGGTAGTCGGGCTACTCGCGCACCGAGGGTTCCGTACCACACCACCAGAGAACACAACATTATTAACTTAGAAAAAAACTTTTTTTATCCGGGACCTTTAGCGCAAGACCGACTCACACTTGGCCGGTTTTTAGTATTTGTTGTTATTCTGTAGAGTTTGCTCTATAATCACACTAAGTTTGGCGCTTGTATGTATTACCGTTTTTACGATAGAGCGTGAAGAAAAAACGTTGATAAAAACTGGTTTCTTGTTGAGAACCCCCCTTAATTTTTAACTTTTTGACATTTTTATTATTTGTTAACAAATCCGCCGTAATAAAATAACGGACGGACAGACGGACAGAAGGACGGACAGACGGACGGACGGACAACGTAGGCTTAGTAATAGGGTCCCGTTTTCACCCTTTGGGTACGGAACCCTAAAAACCAAGTAATTCAAATACAATGGTCATGACATTTTAAACACTTAACACAACATTTTAATATTCTATTTCATTAAATAGGCGATTCATAATGAATACATAAAGGTAAGTATACGTAATGCAATGCGAATTTCAATGTAAGTATAAAGAACTTCGCTGGCGCGTTGCGGAGTCTCAGTCATGAGACTCATGAGGGAGGGTCATGCAGGAAGCTGGCATAGGTATTGTCTTGGGGTCCTGGGTCGAATCCGTACGGACGACATGCCATGTTTTTACCAATAAGGTTTTAGAAATAGGTATGTACCAAGGATTTTAGAATCATCAATACCTATGCCAGCTTCCTGGTATGTACCTACGTAATACTGCTCCCAAACGGTAAAGGGAAACGTTAGAAAACCTGCATACGCTGAAGAAGAAATTCTGATACTACAAATAATATAATAAAATATAGAAAAATATACACAAAATCAGTAGTAATAGCCTTTAGGGCTGTTACCATTGGCTGTTACAGACGAGCGAGACTTTGTTTGCGACCGCTGTCGCCAGTTGTCGCAAACAAAGTGTCGCTCAAGGAATAGAATACTCCCTAGGCGGGTGTCGCTCGTCTGTAAGAACTCTCAGCTCCGACGCTGGCGGCCTCGCGTTTGACGCATGGAGTAGTATGTCATTTCTCTGTGTTGACGTTACTTTAAGCTGTGGCGTAGCGTGGGTTTCCGCCGCCCGGGGCACAGACCTATTTTGCCGCCCCTTTATCTTTATAAGAAGACACCCAAAAAATAACGGAGCAAGCGAAGCGAGCTCGACATTTTTTGGCACAATTATTCAGGTAGTGGTCAGACATCTTTTGGTTTATAAATGTAAAAAACAGAGCAAGCGAAGCAAGCTCGACTTTTCTCCTAAATACGAATCTGTTGGAGGCAAAGCTTTTGACTTACAAAACATGTTCAAAGTAACCTAAGTAAAAGCTATGGATCAAGCGAAGTAAACTCGAAATTTTTAGCACTACGTCTTAGCTGTGGTCAGATCTCTTTTAGATTATCTATGTGTAGTGTACTGGTTTAGGTAGTCACCAGTAAAGAATATGCTACTCTCTAGTCATCAGACACATCTCAATATATTGCTTCAAACAAAAGAACCATAATTATAAAATAATTACTGTTAAAATTTAGCAAAACTCGGAATTAGGAGTTTTATTTAAAGCTCAAATAATAATGTTAACTAGCTTTTGAGAGAGGGAATTCATTTCATTCGATTATTAAAAAAAAAATAGAGGTAGAATTCGATATTTCAGACATAATTAACTAATATTTCATTAAAAAAATTACTTTCATTATTAAAAATGGTAATACAAATCAAGCATCATAAAAAGGGCAAAAAATGGCGAAAATAAACAGCTGATACATCTGACGCATGCGTAGTTGGTTGGCAAGATAGCTTGGGGACGCTGCGCGGAAAAGTTAAAAATGCAAGGAGTAAAATTGGCGCGAGGAGGATTTCGCTAGCTAAAAATGAATCTTATGTCAGGGCAAGAAAGCTTAATTGACTAAGTTTTTACTATAGGTAGTCTGCGCATCGGGCTGTAAGACCATTTAATTAAGAAACTAAAATTATGGATAGTAGTACAAATGAAATTCATCTTTAATGAAAAGTAAATAGAGGTCAAATCTTTTATTAAGTAAATATCATCAGGCATAACTGAACGCAACTTTATTTTCATCAAAATAGAGCTCAATATTGTGTATTTGAAAGTCGAGGCAGGCTTGGTCATTGAGGATCGCAGGGAAATGGCGGACATCACGGAAACTACGGTTCGTGTGGATGCCACGGAGGTCAAGGAGTTCAGGGACGCGTGGGATTGAGTATAAATAGGCGGGAGTGATAGGAGATCGGGTCTTTCTTCAATTTTATTCTAAGAGCTCACTGTCTCGCTGCCGGTTTGCGTTTTGATTTTATTTAAATTTTCTAAGTATTTTTGGGAGGTTTTGTTTATAATTTGGGATAATTGTAAAGTAATTTAAGGGGAAGTAGTAAGCTTTCTTTATAGATTCTTGGGATAAATTCTGGAAGTTTCATATTTTTAATCATTTGTTAAATTCATTTATTGGGGAGTTAATATTTAAATTGCGAGCTCGAGGAATCTTTTGGTACACGATGAAGTATCGTGGGTTTTTGGTGCTTTCACGACTAGCAGTGCTATACTGTGAAAGTGTCATTAACTTCCATTTTCATAGCCTGGCTTTGTGGTGCGCCGGCGATCGTTTTTTACCTACATAGCGATTCTTAGCCACCTGAGTTTTGTAACCTGGGCCAAATGCTGCTTGGTAATCCACCGTTCAAGAGGAGGATGTTCTTTAGGGAGCCAAGTACTTTGTTTCTGGAGTGCAAAATTTAGTCCCCTTATTTATATATTTCACACACTTATATAACTCACCTTGGGACTCCTGATCTCTAAGCTTCGGCCGCACGGAGTTCCCATAAAACACAAGTCCATAGGAACTAGGTACACTAGAGTTGACTTACTCGCACACCTAATTTAGCTATTCAGAAGGTTCTTCCCTAGACAACACGGGAAAATCTACATTACACACCTACACGATTAAATGTAAATGTGGGGTCTGCCCCTAGCTTTGCAGATGCCCTTACACCGGGGTTATCTTAACACTAGGGAAACTTCTTTAGAATAGGAATATTTTAGACATTGGTTAGATTTTAAAGTCCGCGTTTTATTTTAGAAGTAGGCTAGGATAGGATAGGTAACTTTTCTAGATTATTGGGAGGGATTGATGATAGTTTTCATAGGGAAATCATATTTCTTATACTTGTACAGTTAAAAGGAAAATATTGGTTTAGCTGATAATAAGTTATTTTACAATATTGGTTTCATGAAAGAATGGAACTATGTTAAGAATAATTAGTATGTATTTTACATCAAAACTGATGACTTGTTAATAGAGAATGTTAAGCATACTATTAGGAAAGAAAAACCTAATTTACTTGTTTTAGTTTCATAGAATATTTTCTATTTTTATCCCAGTTGTCTTATAGACTATAACAAACAGACTAAGACTAATGAATGAAAGTAAATTCTCCTGTCCTCTTTATTTTCAATACTTACTCATACTTACTGAATTTTTGAAGATATCACTGTAGAGTTTCTGGCCACATCTTCTCTGCAGTTAGGACCCCTAGTGACGTGGTGGTAGAATCTTTTTGAGGTCATACCCTATCCGAAAGAAGTATTTGATAAGGATTTTGTATTTTAAAATTTTACAAGGTACTAAAAGGGTACAAATTTTATGAGAATTATAATTACTAATATAACAAATAATCCTCCTGGAAGAATCAACTTGAGGTTCTGATAGTTTTGGTTTGTCTTTGGGTGAGCAAAGAGCAGCCCGTAGCTAATCTCCATACTAAGATGATTGGAGACGTTACACTTAAGATAAAGCTGAAAATATCAATGTCTTAACTAATCATGGTACAAAATCATGGTATTTATAATATAAGAGTATAATAATCGTTCTCCATTACTCCTTGTAACCGATCTCACTAACTAGGTTGGGGTGTCCCCATAAAAACAATCACAATGTTATCTAATTAAGATATGCTTACCATTTTCTTATAACATTTAATTAATTTAAAATTTACACCCTGTATAATTATACTGTTTAGGAAAGAGTTTATTCAGGTTAGGATTATTTCTAGGTTCATTTCAGAAAGATCTAGGTCACTAAGTCCTTCTAAACAAATCTGAGTTGTTACTAAGCAATGTGGGTTCTTAGACGATCACATCTTTTAGCCAATACCTAGTTTAAGTTTAGATCTAAGTTCAATGAAAAATTTAAGTCAGTCATCATGAAGTAGTACTTTGGTTAGGCTTATTATAATAGGATCAGGTTTTACTTATCATTAGGTTAAGTATGATAGGCTAAGTTAGGTATTAGAACATAAATAGATAGTTATAAGTTGCATTTATTGGTGATAACTTAAAATTTGCAGTCAGTATTTAATTGATAGGCTAGGAAGTAAGGTATGACTGTTTAAACTATGTTGATATTAAGTTTAGGTATTTCTGTCTCTGTTTGTTAGAATACTAGATAAACCTCGAGTCTGTTGCAACCTAGGTTACTGTTAGGCGGTACACAACGTTAGTTCTATCCACTAGAGATCACGATTGGCCAAAACAACATCTTCAACTCAAAAATAAAATCATAATTAAGTTTAGTTCATAGTAGATTCATTGCTTTATTTAGTTAGTCCAAGTAGTTCATAAGATAGGATAATGATAAGATAGGATCTAGTTTAGGATAAGATAGAAGAATAGGTAGGAAGTTTACAATCTGGGTGCCGGTTGCCCAGGATCTAGTTTAGGATAAGATAGGGAATTTTTACAATTTGGTGCCTTAAGCCCAGGATAATGATAGGATAGTATCAGTTTAGTTTATAAGATAGGGATTTTTACAATTTGGTGCTATGACCAGGATAGTGGTTACAATATGGTGTTCCGTGACAAGGATTGTTAAGAAAATAGGGTTTGGAATGTTATGATTTTATTTTGAGTTGGAATCTAATTATTTAGCTAGCCTTTTGGGCTACAATTTGGTACTGTGAAGAACGATATGCATTCTTGAGGTTGTAGGTATTCATGGGATGTAGTTAGTTTTTCTTAGAAATGCAGGGTCAATAATTAGTTTATTTAAAAATGGGGGATATGCTTTAATTTTTGATAACATGGGATAATTGTTTATATTTACAATAAGGTTATATTGTTATTTGATTTGGATTTTCACTTTGTCTAATAAGGCACTGTTCACTAGATATTTTATTGAGCACTGCACTGTACATTTTGGTTCACTGGGGTTATTTGCTGTTTCACTAAGTTGTTTGACTGAGGGCTGCGTTTCAAGATTCCAGGTAATGAAGCAGAAGAGTTGTAGGGATTGCATTTTAGGGTGATCTTCGATGTTGAGTGAGGTAAATTTTCACTTTTCGAGTTTTCTTTTCGTTGCAGGAGATAGGAAATTTAGTGTTTTGAATATCTTCTTTTCTTCTGTCATAGTAGTGTAGCGTAGAATGAAGATCTTGGAGTTTTGATTCCATGGGAGGACGCGCCGAGAAAGAAGCGTCAGGTTTTGAAATGGGTTCTGGTAGTTTTCTTTTTCGAGTAGATGGTAATATATTCCTTGAGTAGATGGTTACAGGAGCGTGGAGGTTGGAATGTACGTTTTCAATATCTTCTTTTTCATTAGCCATAGTAGCGTAACCGTGGGCGTAGTGTGGAGATGAAATTTTGGCGGGTTCTTGATGCTATAGGACGCTGGGGGAAGCGTTTTCTGTTAGATTTTCTTGCTTTCTTTTCAAGTAGATGGGAACGTAGGTTCTGAATTGAGTTAGCTTTCGTTATCTTTTCGTAGCAAAGATGTAAATGTCTGGATGCGTGACGAGAAAATTCTTGAAAGTTTGAAAGTTTTACGGCAAATCGGCCATGTTTTCTTTTCGCTTTGTTTTGTAAGTTTTGTTGTTTGAAAAGAATGAATGAACGGAACGGAAGTTGATAAATTCTGAACGTATAAAAATTATATTGATTCTATTGGTTGATTGCAAAGTTCATTAGGACTACGTCTAATTTGATTGGCTAATAAGTACCTAAGCTAAGCGGCCAATAAGCGGAATGTCCAAGGGTGGAGAATAAAATTGTCATGATACTTACTTTTAAAGTCAATACTAGAATTTAAGTATTGCTTGCTTGCTTATCGTGTCGACTTCAACACAACAAAGTCGCTAAATAGTACAGTAGTTTAAGTATTTAAATTATTATTTGAGTAATGTAAAAACTAAAATAAATCGAATTACTATTTGTGATTTACAAAATAATATTCAAATAATTCGAAATGTTTTTTTTTTATATTTTATTAAGTAGGTAAACGAATTGAATGACTGATTGATTGAAATATTGATTGAATGAATCATTGACGTTTCCTGTGAATATGTGGTTCATGGGTGGTTTGTTGTAGTGTAGTAAAAGTTTAGATTACTAGATGGCGCTGATGGTTTCAAATTGAATTATTACAATTATCTTAGAATCAAATTTACGTATGATTTTGTTGTTCAAAGTAGTTAAAAATTATGCTAAATAGATTAAAGGGGTAGCTCATTTATTTCATAATGGGAATAAGAAGTTAAAAGGGGAAATTTAAGAATTTCTTATGTTTATTTTGATTTTAGGCATAGAAAGTTTCGCAGTAGAGCTTGGTAGATGGCGCTAGTTGTCCAAAAGAACTTCAAAATAACTAAGACGTACAGGAAACGGAAAAGATAATTATTTTATTTTAATTTTAATTAAACTAGAGTTTTGAATGAATAACGGTATACAAAACTAAACTTTCTTATAGTGCGGTATTTTGGAATGATAAGGTGGAATGGGATTTTATGTTTTCATAATTTTAGAAAGAAAAGGGATACTAAAATCATGTACGACAACTTTAAGATAAAATGAAAACAATTTAGACAACCTTGTGGGATGTAATCAATCCTAGTTCAGTTCGGTGGACCTACGAGTGCAATGGAACTCGAAGTTCTCACTAGAAAGTCGTGCTAAAATATTAGTTTAGTAATGTCAAATCCAAAAAGCTTATATTTTATGGTCAAATCATAAGATTTAAAGCATGAAAACGCAGAACGCAGTTTTCTTATGTGAAGAAGCAGTGTAGTGTAGATACTCACCATAGTTCCAGCCTTTTACTTACGGTTTCTGAACGAATTTCTGCTTTCCGGACGTGAAACCATCTGTCACAGTGTTGCCACTTTAGCCACTTCTTAGCTAGATCTAGCAAAATTTTTGAACTTGTCAGCTACTAAAAAAATATTCGGTGGCTAAATGTTTTAGCCACTTATTCTAGCCACTTTTTTCGGTTATTTATTTATTAATAAATACCAATTTATTAAGCTAAAGTCAATCATTTTAAAGGGTTCTTAGAGCATTTTTTACTGTTTCTGAGTTCCGTTTCCCTAAACGTAGAAGTCAAAAGGCGACTTCTACGATGAGAATTGTAAATCATCAACATAGTAATAGAATGGGTTACAATGACTCACTCAAAATTCCATATTTCTATTCAAAAAAATTATAAAAAAGCATAGTTTTGTAGAATAAATGATTGTAAATCTGCACTATTGATCCAATTAAACTGCGTCTTAGCATATTTATGTATGTTTTTAACATAGATTTATATATTACTAGCGTAAGGATAGGCCCGTCAGAATATTTTACAAAAACCTTCTTCATAGAAACAAAAATTTGCGCCATCTGTCATAACTCGTATACGAACTATATCGTGTCATATATTTGTAGTGCTCTAAATTGACATTTTTCCTTGCATTTTAGAGCCAACGAACTGGGGACAATAATCAAGCTCATAGACCATGTCCTTACGCTAGTAATATATATGTCTTTGGTTTTTAAACTTTTCTGTGTTAGCCACTTTTGGCCACTTTAGCGACAGTGAAATTTCCAGTATCTAGTCACTTTTTGGGTACGGTTTAGCTACTTGGTCCGGAGGTTAGGTGGCAACACTGATCTGTCATGCATTTGTCAAGTATCTGTCACAAGGCGGCGCGATAAAAGTTTTCAATTTGATAATTTTAGTGTAAAAAGTTGGTAAAAGGGTTACAAAGTGAGCGAAAGCGTGTGCCACAGTGTTGCCAATGCTACGGCAATTACCGTGTTCTACGGCTTTTAAGCCAACAAATTACAAAATCCACGGCCTACGGCTGCAACCCTGTGGCCGTAGCAGATTCTACGGCTTTTCGCAAATTCTACGGTAATTAACTAATTTATTTATAAAAAATTCACTTTTAGAGTATTAGACTGTTATAAATAAGTGTATGGTTCGACTGTGTACTGTATCCAATTCCAAATCCGAATGCCAACATTGCAACTAAGTTGTCTACGGTATGTTGGCTGGGTTTTGTTCTTCTTTCTTGCTCTGTGAGCAAAAAACAGATGAGATGAAATTGTTTTCCACACAAATAGATAAAATTTGCAAACGTTTAATTAACGTTAAAAACCTCAAAATAGCACCATTTGGCTAATATTGAAAAGTGTTTCCTTTTTAAAGCAGTGACACGGCCCACCGTTGGTCTTTTTCCATATAAACACGGCTTTTTTACCTAATGTACACGGCCGCTTAAAAATTTGCATTGGCAACACTGGTGTGCCAGTGTATTTGTGCAGTGCACAGTAGTTCTACATTAAAATATGAGTGATGATAACGAAACACTAATGCTCAGAACATTGAGGTCGGCGGACCCGATGCATCGAGTTCAGATTCTTCTAGCTCTTTTTCTGAAAGTAAGAGGCCCTTCTATAAGAGGAAACATGATCCATGAATCGACGCCCTCATCAGTCAGGTCGGTTAATTATCAAATATCTTTATGCAGAATCTGAGCCAGGTCGTGCTAAAATAGGACTTTTTAGGTAGCATATCATCGTAGCGTATACTCACGACAGTGTTTTTCGAGGGGATGGTCAGACATAGTTAGTTTAGTTAAGGTCTTGTAGTTAAATAAAAATAATATAGTAAAATGAAGTTTGTCTGTGTTAGAATAGGTACAATAAACGATACAATGGGGAATAATGTGATTGAAGTTAGTAGTTTAGGACTATTTTAAAGTAAGTAAGGGAAACTAAAAGCATATCATATTAGGAAATAGTAACATGAGCTAGAGCTGAGCTGTGTTCCGAACCTACACCCTATCCAGAGTGCACCCCGAGCGCAACTTTTCGCACTAAACTCTGTTCAGAGCCTCGGTGAAAGACGTTTTACCATAGAGCGAGTTGGGAAAACAACCGCACCTAAACGTCCTGAACGCAGGCCACTATCCATTTAGTAGAGCTTAGAGATAACGTAGGAAGTGAAAGAGAATTATAAGTTTTGAGTCAAATATTAGAGTACCTAATCAAATAAAAAGAAAATTAGTTACAAATGAAATTGAATATTATGTTTCAAACATTATTGACTTTTAAACATGTTACAGCCATGTTGTGCTATTGGATAACGCATTTACCTGGTTTGGAAGAGTGCGGGTTCGAATCCTGCCCGAGACTGATATTTTCAATATTTAATTTGAATATTATGTTGTCTATTTTATCCTAGAAGTTAAGAACAAGAACCTACACCTAGAAGCATAAAACGGTTCAGACTTTTATATCTTAGTGAGAGACATTGTAAGAGATTGATCAATGAGAGTTTGTTAATTGGGATTGAGATTTCATTGTCATAGTTTAAACTAACTAAATTTTAAAGTAAAATCTTTATAATAAGGGGTAAAAGTATCTAAGTATTTTGACACTAAATAAGATTTTAAATTTAACTAAATTACAGAGATAGGAGGGGGATTATAGATATTGTAGGGTAATAAAAAGGGAATTTTGGTATTAGTAGTATTGTTTATGTTTCTGGTTAGGCGTTGCAAAGTTAATAAGGATTGTTAAGCTTATAGAAATAGGGATGGATGTGAGATGATTGTACATTAAGATTAATAAGCAGGAAAATTATTAAAGGTTTAAATAAGTAAAACATGGGGGAGGAGGGTTTGTTATGTTTTGAATCATAAATTAGTTAATTTCAATGCTGAGTAAATCAAGTGTGGAAAACAATAATTAATAAAGCAAATAATAATAATTTTATTCAGTCATAGTCATTTTTTATGAACAATAGTAGGATTATCTTATACTTATAGGATTCTTTTTTTAGGAAGAGTTTTCATACCAAGTACTTCAAAAACTTCAAAAGTCATTCAAAAGGATTTCAGGAAATTTTTTATAAAGTAAAACTGAATTAAAATGGGCAGGTACAACCTGAAAAAAAGTGATAGCAGAAAGTTTTATGATAACTGTCAGTAAATAATACATAGTATAGTATAATCACAGCCCGGACACCGCGTACAGGAATTTGGGGTTGACAGGATGACGTCAGCACATGTGAAATCAAAGAAATTGAACCTTAGGTCTTCTTCGTAGGTAACAAGTAGCTAGTGCGAGGTAACCAGAGAGGGATGAGGTGAAAAGTTGTTGGAAGGAAGGAAGTGTCCGTACTGTATCTACTAATGGATGCTCTTTCTTATACTGTGGTATAGTTATAGAATAGGCGTAGAAAAAGAAAGATTATAGAAGGAATTGGAATGTTAATGATTGTGAGAGTGAGACGGGATTATACATTGGACTTAGTGAGTGAGTGGAAGAGTGGCGGTAATGGTTTTCTTTTTGTGTGTATGTGTAGTTTGTGTTGATGTTGAGGGACGAGTTTAGTTTGAAGGGTCTACATTAGTTAAGAAGAGGGTCGACAATTTTCATACGTCTTTATCCGCAAAGTATGGTCGGTGAATTTGAAGTGGAAAAAAAAGGGGGCCCTTAACTAACAAATATAGAGTACAAGAATGGTTTAGGAGTGTTATTTGTCATTCGGTCGCACTAGTGAAGGTCGTTCATATGGAATGAAGTAGTTGTTAGTAGAGAATCAGTGTTGCTTTGAAGCTGAGTCAACTTGGATCCAGTTGGAGGTTTGCGCTATATCTGTATTTTAGAGTTGGTTTTTGCTAGAATTTCATAGAAAAAAATTGGGAGTTACAAATTTTGATAGTTACTACTACTAGTTATCTGACTGAGCCAGAAGGAGGGTTATTGCTACTTAGTTTAGTTATTGTTAGTTTAAAATTAATCCTAGTGTAGGGTTCTCTAGACTTAAGTATTGTTTCGGGGTCCTATCACTTGCGTATGTCGACTGCAATGGAAGTCTGTAGCATCATGTATCTTATGACATGAGTCACAAATAATATTAGATTTTCATACACTATTGTGTTAGCACACTTCCGGTAACAGATGGGTTGGAATAAAAAAAAAATAAGAAATTGTCTAGTATTTTCGCGCATTTGATTTAATACTTGCTCGTTATAATAAATATACTTTTAGGTATATATATTAGTGTTTCAGTAGTTACGTTAGTTACAAATAATGGTCAATCGTGCGTAAGGAGTCGAAGATAGGGGGGGAAGCGTTTTCCGGACTTCTCAGTCTGCGGGTCATAACATCTAGGCAGAGTAAATTGTGGAGTTGTCATATAGGGTAGTTGATAAGTTGATAACATCTAAGTATGATTATGTTTTATGTTATAGAAGGGAGTTAGAATTAATTGAAGTCAGGAGGAATGTATCTCTGCGAAATGGATGCTTCAAGTTTCAAGGGGTTCAGACACTAAACATTAATTTGAATAAGCTGGTATCAAGAGTCGAAGTCGGGTTTGAGCTTGGTATAATGCAGGAGGGTTGAGGTGAAATTTATTCTATCTAGTTTATTTAGGAATAGAACGTATTTAGCGGGAGTTAGCAGATTTTCTTAATAATAATGATTTGTAGGTTACCGGTTAATTATATTATCTTGTAATAATAGTTTTGAAAAAATTACAGCTCACATTATGAAAGGTGTGACGTGCGTGCCTCTGATGTCCTTAACTGTTTTGTACATTCTAAAATTTATTATTTTGGGGTATTCTTATTTATACCTACTATTATATATTTTATATTATTACTGTCATATTGCCGAGACATGGGGTTGTTGCGTGACTTTTAGAGAATTTCACTGCTAATAGGATTATTTACACAATAGGTTAGGTTAAGGTTAAGCATTCAACTAAAGGAGAAATGTTAAAGATTCTTTTCAAATAAAAACAATAGTTAAAATAATAATAATAAAACCTAGAACTTAAGACTAAAGTTAATTAAAATAAATATAAGGAAACGGAAAAGTTAAAATAATAATAATAAAACCTAGAACTTAAGACTAAAGTTAATTAAAATAAATATAAGGAAACGGAAAATCACAGAAGAGTTGGCTGTTAGGCTGATTCCACTTGCCTTCTAGAAAATTAAGTTGAACTGTCAAAAGATCAGACTCGAATAGGTTAGATTCGCGGAAGAATTTTTATTAGTAAACAATAATAAATAAAAATAAAAAAGAAATAAAAATAATAAAATGTTAACTTAAGAGTTATTAAACATAAATATTGGAGTAATATGCGAGTGATGGTGACAAGAGTAATTAATTATTAGAATAATTGGGAATGGGGAAAGCAAATGTTCGAATTTCAAAAGGTATTTGAATCATTTTGATTTAGAACCTCTTTACAATGTAAAGATGTCTTGTTCGGGATAAATTATATTTCTTTTACCTTTCGTGTCATTGATCTGTTGATTTCATTGGGGTTTTGATTGTAATGCAAAAGAGATGAATGTGGAAAAAAAAAAGTATGTTGACAAGCAGAATGTTTATGAGACATTAAAATCTTTATACCATATTATATATTATATTATATTAATAAAAAAAAAAAACTATCAGTATGAGGAAAGTGGGCCTTTTGGAGTTAGCAGAAATCAGGGACATGAAAATTAGGTTATTTGTATTCTGACTTGGACACATTACACCATACAAAAAGATTTCTTGTGTAGATCTGTTAGGAGGGTTTTAGTTGTCGCGACAGCTGTTTTTAATGGCTGGGACGATGATTAAGATTATTAATTAGTTACAGTAGGAAATACTGTCCACAAGAAAGCTTTTACTCCACTGGTAGGATATGCAAATACGAGAACACTCTACATTCTCCGTGCTTTTATTGGTTGTGAGACGGGAGAGAGTTTAGTGTGAGTTATGTTAATTGGTGCACAGATATTTTTGGAGGCTGTTAAATTAGTTAGGGAAACGGGGACTTATCGGGCACCCATATACTCAATTTCGCATAGAAAGAGATCGGTAATGGAATGTCTGGTTTGTTATCACAGGATTGTTGTATCTCACAAATACGATCCCTAGTCAGAACTGACGAAGTAGGCTGAAGCTAATTTTTGGGCATTAATTGATACTTATGTTGAAGCACTAAAAGTTATTTCTCTTATGATTGGTATTTGTGCGGTTTAAATACACACCACACTGAGAACATTTCAAGGAAGAATATTAATAAACTATTTTATTGTTACTATTTTAATTTAAGGAAAATTTAGCTCCGATTGAAATCCGAACCAATCTGATCAGCGAGTGAGATTCTAAAATCACTCCTGTTTGATCTGATTTTTATCTGCGTAAATTTTGGGGGAAGAAATGTACTGGTTTAGGTAGTCACCAGTAAAGAATATGCTACTCTCTAGTCATCAGACACATCTCAATATATTGCTTCAAACAAAAGAACCATAATTATAAAATAATTACTGTTAAAATTTAGCAAAACTCGGAATTAGGAGTTTTATTTAAAGCTCAAATAATAATGTTAACTAGCTTTTGAGAGAGGGAATTCATTTCATTCGATTATTAAAAAAAAAATAGAGGTAGAATTCGATATTTCAGACATAATTAACTAATATTTCATTAAAAAAATTACTTTCATTATTAAAAATGGTAATACAAATCAAGCATCATAAAAAGGGCAAAAAATGGCGAAAATAAACAGCTGATACATCTGACGCATGCGTAGTTGGTTGGCAAGATAGCTTGGGGACGCTGCGCGGAAAAGTTAAAAATGCAAGGAGTAAAATTGGCGCGAGGAGGATTTCGCTAGCTAAAAATGAATCTTATGTCAGGGCAAGAAAGCTTAATTGACTAAGTTTTTACTATAGGTAGTCTGCGCATCGGGCTGTAAGACCATTTAATTAAGAAACTAAAATTATGGATAGTAGTACAAATGAAATTCATCTTTAATGAAAAGTAAATAGAGGTCAAATCTTTTATTAAGTAAATATCATCAGGCATAACTGAACGCAACTTTATTTTCATCAAAATAGAGCTCAATATTGTGTATTTGAAAGTCGAGGCAGGCTTGGTCATTGAGGATCGCAGGGAAATGGCGGACATCACGGAAACTACGGTTCGTGTGGATGCCACGGAGGTCAAGGAGTTCAGGGACGCGTGGGATTGAGTATAAATAGGCGGGAGTGATAGGAGATCGGGTCTTTCTTCAATTTTATTCTAAGAGCTCACTGTCTCGCTGCCGGTTTGCGTTTTGATTTTATTTAAATTTTCTAAGTATTTTTGGGAGGTTTTGTTTATAATTTGGGATAATTGTAAAGTAATTTAAGGGGAAGTAGTAAGCTTTCTTTATAGATTCTTGGGATAAATTCTGGAAGTTTCATATTTTTAATCATTTGTTAAATTCATTTATTGGGGAGTTAATATTTAAATTGCGAGCTCGAGGAATCTTTTGGTACACGATGAAGTATCGTGGGTTTTTGGTGCTTTCACGACTAGCAGTGCTATACTGTGAAAGTGTCATTAACTTCCATTTTCATAGCCTGGCTTTGTGGTGCGCCGGCGATCGTTTTTTACCTACATAGCGATTCTTAGCCACCTGAGTTTTGTAACCTGGGCCAAATGCTGCTTGGTAATCCACCGTTCAAGAGGAGGATGTTCTTTAGGGAGCCAAGTACTTTGTTTCTGGAGTGCAAAATTTAGTCCCCTTATTTATATATTTCACACACTTATATAACTCACCTTGGGACTCCTGATCTCTAAGCTTCGGCCGCACGGAGTTCCCATAAAACACAAGTCCATAGGAACTAGGTACACTAGAGTTGACTTACTCGCACACCTAATTTAGCTATTCAGAAGGTTCTTCCCTAGACAACACGGGAAAATCTACATTACACACCTACACGATTAAATGTAAATGTGGGGTCTGCCCCTAGCTTTGCAGATGCCCTTACACCGGGGTTATCTTAACACTAGGGAAACTTCTTTAGAATAGGAATATTTTAGACATTGGTTAGATTTTAAAGTCCGCGTTTTATTTTAGAAGTAGGCTAGGATAGGATAGGTAACTTTTCTAGATTATTGGGATGGATTGATGATAGTTTTCATAGGGAAATCATATTTCTTATACTTGTACAGTTAAAAGGAAAATATTGGTTTAGCTGATAATAAGTTATTTTACAATATTGGTTTCATGAAAGAATGGAACTATGTTAAGAATAATTAGTATGTATTTTACATCAAAACTGATGACTTGTTAATAGAGAATGTTAAGCATACTATTAGGAAAGAAAAACCTAATTTACTTGTTTTAGTTTCATAGAATATTTTCTATTTTTATCCCAGTTGTCTTATAGACTATAACAAACAGACTAAGACTAATGAATGAAAGTAAATTCTCCTGTCCTCTTTATTTTCAATACTTACTCATACTTACTGAATTTTTGAAGATATCACTGTAGAGTTTCTGGCCACATCTTCTCTGCAGTTAGGACCCCTAGTGACGTGGTGGTAGAATCTTTTTGAGGTCATACCCTATCCGAAAGAAGTATTTGATAAGGATTTTGTATTTTAAAATTTTACAAGGTACTAAAAGGGTACAAATTTTATGAGAATTATAATTACTAATATAACAAATAATCCTCCTGGAAGAATCAACTTGAGGTTCTGATAGTTTTGGTTTGTCTTTGGGTGAGCAAAGAGCAGCCCGTAGCTAATCTCCATACTAAGATGATTGGAGACGTTACACTTAAGATAAAGCTGAAAATATCAATGTCTTAACTAATCATGGTACAAAATCATGGTATTTATAATATAAGAGTATAATAATCGTTCTCCATTACTCCTTGTAACCGATCTCACTAACTAGGTTGGGGTGTCCCCATAAAAACAATCACAATGTTATCTAATTAAGATATGCTTACCATTTTCTTATAACATTTAATTAATTTAAAATTTACACCCTGTATAATTATACTGTTTAGGAAAGAGTTTATTCAGGTTAGGATTATTTCTAGGTTCATTTCAGAAAGATCTAGGTCACTAAGTCCTTCTAAACAAATCTGAGTTGTTACTAAGCAATGTGGGTTCTTAGACGATCACATCTTTTAGCCAATACCTAGTTTAAGTTTAGATCTAAGTTCAATGAAAAATTTAAGTCAGTCATCATGAAGTAGTACTTTGGTTAGGCTTATTATAATAGGATCAGGTTTTACTTATCATTAGGTTAAGTATGATAGGCTAAGTTAGGTATTAGAACATAAATAGATAGTTATAAGTTGCATTTATTGGTGATAACTTAAAATTTGCAGTCAGTATTTAATTGATAGGCTAGGAAGTAAGGTATGACTGTTTAAACTATGTTGATATTAAGTTTAGGTATTTCTGTCTCTGTTTGTTAGAATACTAGATAAACCTCGAGTCTGTTGCAACCTAGGTTACTGTTAGGCGGTACACAACGTTAGTTCTATCCACTAGAGATCACGATTGGCCAAAACAACATCTTCAACTCAAAAATAAAATCATAATTAAGTTTAGTTCATAGTAGATTCATTGCTTTATTTAGTTAGTCCAAGTAGTTCATAAGATAGGATAATGATAAGATAGGATCTAGTTTAGGATAAGATAGAAGAATAGGTAGGAAGTTTACAATCTGGGTGCCGGTTGCCCAGGATCTAGTTTAGGATAAGATAGGGAATTTTTACAATTTGGTGCCTTAAGCCCAGGATAATGATAGGATAGTATCAGTTTAGTTTATAAGATAGGGATTTTTACAGTAGGTACAATAATTAAAACAGACATGACATGACATTTTTAACTTAGAGCGATTATGGTTAATGGTTGGTAATGGCTATGGTTTTCCCGAATTTGCCGCCCCTAGTAAAGTGCCGACCGGGGCATTTGCGCCCCCCCCCCCCCCCTCGCAACGCTACTGACTTTAAGAGCCTATCAGAGTTGAGTTTAGAGTGGGACTTCATTCTATTCTAATCTTCCTAGCGTAAGCGAAAAAAAAATCGTCTATGCTATTCTTATTTTTTATTTTATTTTATTTTATTCATTTTAGGAAAACTTACGGACTAATTACATGATAGTAGGGTATCAACATTTTTTAAAACAACATTGCCAACTAAAAGTTTCCATTCTCATTTCTTCATTTCTTCATTATACTATCTACTCCTGTCTATCTCCAGCATCCATTAAGGCGCTGTGTACTGGATACACTGTCCATAAAAATAGATGGTTATACCTAGGAGTTACACACACGTGGTACACACGTCTCTAAAATCGCGCTCTTGAAGTGCGTTATCTGAAGTTGAGGAGGGGCACGGAGTGGCGATTCTGTCGTTCTAATCGTATTACAATAAATATAGATTTAGTGTCACCCTACATTAAACTTTCTCAAAATATGTATGCTAGCATTTCTTTTCAGAGGAAATGGTACTCAAAGAAGGCTTGCACATAGACGAGGTCCCAGCAGAGTACCTCAGCCATAAAGAGAAGTACGAGCGGGCTGTGAAGAAATCCTGCTACCTCTTTAAACTGATTAGAAGAATGCAGGAAGAGGACAGGGCTACTATTGAAAATTACTTGTAAGTTGTTATCATAAATGGTTTTTGTGAGGGTTATGGACACTTAAAGATGATGTTCCTGGTTTTAATCTGCACGCATGGCATGCCATGGACTAATTAGTTTAACTAGAGAGATGGGTTCGGGACGGGGGTATAATATATGTAGATTATGTAGGTATACTACATGGTGTTAGGGTAAACAGTTGCATTATTTTAAGGGGTAATTGTACCCATGATACTGATCAACTTTTCCTAAGAAACCAATAGGAAATTCGCAAAAAAAATACTACACTTTCCGTACCTACTAGGTAAATGCAATCAGCTGATCGAACGTTTGTATGAAAACTCGATTTTTTTACGAATTTCCTAGGTTTCTTAGGGAAAGTTGATCAGTATCATGGGCACAAACACGATCACCCCTTAAGGTAATGGTAACTGTTTACTCGAATACCCTGTACTTTTTGACTCCTCCAACACACCTCCTTTTATGCGTTGTTGGACACAAGAACAGATTACCTAATAGTTACTACGTACCTACATGATAGGTACGATACCTAACCTAACCATAGGGTATCAAGGTACCTACTTGTTCCCCTTTGAAAGAGGCTCCTATAGTCTATAGAGGTAGGGAGGCTCAAAACGGAGAGTATACCTCATCCCAAAACCACATTTCTAATTATAAAGATGTCAAAAATGCACTGCTACTAAAATAGTAGTGCCTAGTGCAAATGCATTTGATCAGTTACAAACTGCGCATAAAAAGATTGTCATCATCATCTCAATCTCAGCCGATAAACGTCCACAGCTGAACATAGGTCTCCGCCGAGCCGGTCCTGTGCTGCCCTCATCCAACGGGTGACCGTTTCCTTGCTAGGTTGGCGGTGGTCCACCCTGTAGGGGGCCTACCTGTGCTGTGCTGATGAAAAATGGATCGACAGATCAAATTAAAGATTGAAAAATTAAGTCTCGGGCGGGACTTGAACCCGCACCTTTCCAAACCGGGGTAGTGCGTTATCCGTTTCGTTCTCTGGCTAGTGGACTCGGTAGCGAAATTGGATAACGCACTACCCCGGTTTGGAAAGGTGCGGGTTCAAGTCCCGCCCGAGACTTAATTTTTCAATCTTTAATTTGATTCGAAATAGCACAACATGGCTGTAACATGTTTAAAAATCCATAATATTTGAAATAGGATCGACAGATGTTATCGTGAATATTCTTCAGTAACTTCAGCATCTTTTTTATTCAAATAGAGGTTTAGCACTCATACCTACAATAGGGGATCGGATAGTCCGGGACAATTAGTCAAATTAGCAACTTTTAATCTAACGTCAAAACGCGCGCGATGTATGAAAAATTGTACCTACTAAATACCCACAAGTGACGTCATCAACATTTAATTACTTATAATAGTTCATCATGTTATTAAAAATAGTATTCTAGCTTAAAAAAGCTAAAAATGTGAGTATTGCGTTATTTTCAATTTTTTTTTTTAATAAGAAGATAAAACTAAAATATATTTTATGCAGTACGCAGTCCGCTTTCCGCAAGTTAGTTTGTTCAAAGCAACTTTATTTCCTTTGCAAATATTAATTTTAACAGCAAGTCATAAATGGATTTCTATCAAAAGATTTCACGCAAGTGTGTTTAGTACCTTCACACGTTTTATTTTAAAGCCTTAGCATAAATTGAAACTTTGAAATATTCTTCTGTTAGTAGGTTTATATACACGGTGAAATTGATATCATTAGCATCCTTTTAAACTAAGAGTCTACCCATCAACCTAAACAACTTTTACTATGGGAGCAAACAAATCGGAGAAAAAAAGAAATTTGCTGTTGCATACACTTGTGTCGCATAGGCATTGCAGTTTAGTATGGAACAGCGGATTTTTTTGTTGCTCCGATCGGTTTGCTCCCATAGTGAAAAATGTTCAGTTTGATGGGTAGACTCGTAGTTTAAAAGGATGCTAATGATATCAATTTCACCCTGTACCTATAACTTTATCTGTTAGAAGAGGGTTGCACCCTACAGTAGGACGTTCCTAGGACATCCTGGACGTGATAATCCTCCATCTTCAACCTCAGACCCTGCTATCCTTCCCACTGCTGGGGAAAAAGCTAATCAACAATTTTCTCTCTTAGATAACAAGCTGCGGGGCTAACCAACCCACAAAAGTCTTTTATCTCGTTCTTTCGCGCGCAAATAGAAAGAGCGGAAGCATGATAGCTCTATATCACGCTATCGCGGGTTGGCCGCTTCGTTAAAATATCTGGGTATAACACGTCTTCTTTTTCCTACACTTGTTTACGCTTCATCATAATTTTCAGCCCGTATCCATATCCACCCACTGCAGGGCATAAGCCTCATCCTTATTTTGCCATTTCTTCTCGGTCCTGTGCCAGTCGCATCCAGGTCTTGCCGATACTTTTCCAGATGTCCAGAGATCCAGGCATAAGAATCAAGACACGTTTAAGGTCAGATACGCCTGCCGACAAGCCAACCGTTTCGGTTGGTATAACCAACGGCGCGCGAAGTATCACTTCTATACAAGATGTTAGGGTAAACAGTTGCATTACCTACTTTCAGGGGTGATTGATACTGATCAACTTTCCCTAAGAAACCGAAAATAAATTCTAAAAAAAAAAATTACTTTCCATACTAAATGCAATCAGTTTATTGTAGAATCAAAGACTGGTAGACTATTGGAAGCTATATTTTACTTTCACTGCACTTTTATAATTTTACTAAACTATTTTAATTTTAAATATATCACAATTACTTCACAAATACAAGTTGTCACTTCGAGTGCCGGCTGAGAACTGGCTGTTCGATCCCTTTTTCCCCACTTCGATCGTCCTCCCCACCCTTTCAGAGTCACTGTGCCCACCAAACGCGCCTGGCGTTTGATTGGTCCAGCGCTCCGGCGACAGCCAATCACAAAAGTCAGTATTGCCATATGAATGAATCCTTAGTAAAATATTTAACGGCTCTGGATACAAGTCCTTTTTAAGCTATTCGTTGGTTATTGTACAGGTAATTTGAATGTAATAGAATATTAAACCTATTGCTAGTACAAAATAAAGGTTTAGTAACAAAATATCACTTAATTTAGTAAAGAATCACGACATTCGGCCATCCGACCCTGTGCAACCCCCTGGTGCACAGCCATCCAACAGTCAGTTCTCATTACCATTTAGTCAAAATTATTCAGAATAATCTTTATATAATCACAACATTGAAACATTTTACAGCAGGTTTTTCAAAATTATTAATTAAAAGTTTTTATTTGTATATATATATTTTTTTTTTAATTTACCACCGCTTCGTAATGTGTTATCACTGCAGAGAAGATGCGGCCAGAAACTCTACAGCAACACAATGTTTAGTAGTTAGACATTCAGTTACAACATCTGGTTCAGACATTTTAGAATTCAGCGATGTTACTTTTGTATTTATTTTTATTATGTAAAAATTATTTAAGAATGAATGAATGAGGCTGGTACACAAAACTGGTACTTGAGTTTAATTTTAGAAATTAATTTTAGGGAATGATTTTTTTTTTGCATCATATAAGTGGCTCTTACATTATTTAATCTGTTTTCTTATTTAAGGTTATAATAACGTTTAAGTAGTAACTATTCGAACACATCACGACATTTGGCTGCTTACACTAATATCAATATTTATCAACTTAAATATTTGTGAACGTTGCTGCAGTTCTAACAGAGGCAGCTCTAATAGTTGCAATCTTCCTCGTCCAATGATTTATTTTGGAATAGTACATTCTGATTTTAGGGGAAGAAGAATTGAATATTAGGTAGACTGATATTCAAAGTTTAAATAATAATAAACAGAATAACAACTCTTCTTTTCATTCTGTTTGCTGCCACAACGTTCTCAATTTTTCAAAATTTTTATGCTTCTTATGTTTATAAAATACAATACAATACTCTTTATTTGCAAACCAAAACATACCGTCCCCGTTTATACTGTTTTTAAATTAATTAAAAAATATCCATCACTTATAAGTTATCAATCAAAACAGTGGTTATAACGGCAGCCGGGTCAGTCATCGTGTACAGACATTCAGCATTTTCTTAACCTGCTTTTTTAACAGGAAGGAGAAACATTACAATTTAGTCGTATTAACTTTTTAACAATAATTTCGTAAATCCATTCTCCATCTTACAAATTCACAGATAAACATGAAGAAGTATGTAATTATCTCCTTTACTTAATTACAAAAAAAACAGTATTATAAAACAAATTATCCATCGATTAAATCTGGTAGTCGCACAATAAGTCATCTGATAATAAATCTTGTCTTGAGCTCAGTGTAATATACTGTCATCACCATCAGCTAGTTATACTGTCTACAATACTTTACGCCTTTCGCAAAGCCCACCGAACTGGGATGTACTATGAAACAGTTGCTGTATACAGTTGCAAAAAATTGTGTTATTAATGAGAAGTATACCAGCAATAATGGAATTAAATCTATTATAACTTAAAACACACAACACATTACAGCAGCAGCACCGTTTCTATTACAATTATAATTCAGATTACTATATATTTTTTTTTTACTAACAAATTTTTGTTGTGCCTATACTCATTCTATACAAAGTACAGCTTTAATCCCATTTTAGACGACAACAAAAAGGTTTGGAACACTTTCTGTGAACGGCTGCAATAATTATAATCATCATGAAGTAAATTGCATAGGAGCTTTTTTTTAAATAAACAAATCTAATCAGATGGCGTTGTCAAATTCATCGAGTAAGTATTCGCTACGAATAACTTCTGCAAATTAATATGATTACGATCGTAAAATTTTGAAGACTTTTGAAGAAAAAAAAGAATACTTTATAGAAGTATGTCGAAACCAATCCACCCTCTATAAATTAAATTAAAAATTGTTTATTCGTCTCATAAGCATTAGGTACAACATTAAAATGAATCAATCATTGATTAATAATTCTTTGGATGTAGGTACCTCAACTAATTTGACCAGAAGAAAACACGCTTCTACCTTTTATTTCGATTCAAAAACCTAGAATATTTGATTCTTGTCATAATGGAAACCTTACTTTGAATGGTGTCCTACAAGGCTTAGTGTACCACATACTTGTTAAGCCAAAAATGCAAATGACAATCAGTTTAGTTAAAAACTAAGTAGCACCTGCGATAAGGTACCTACAGGGGTGTTATACAGTCAACAAAATCCGGATCTAAAATCGTCAAACTCGTTAAAGAGAAACGAAGGCAATGTCTTGTCTTCCAAGCCATATCTGCACGCCGGTGTTGTGATTTTCTTTCTTAAATTATTTGACAAACAAAGCAATCTACAGCCATTTTGTAAACAAGAAATGTACTTAAGGTCATTGGGCGAAATCTGACTCAGCTAACTAAATTTTTCCTACAAAACCCAAATTGGTTTTAAAATGTTTAGTCACCCACAATCAATTTTATGTAGTTTTTTTTTTTAAAACCATGGGAAAATGTACTAAATGTACTATAATACTAAAATGTACGAAATGTACGAAAATGTCCAAAATGAAGAAAATGTACTAAAATGTACTAATTGTACTAAAATGTACTTATAGTACTAAAATGTACCTATTGTACTAAAATGTACCTATTGTACTAAAATGTACCTATTGTACTAAAATGTACCTATTGTACTAAAATGTACCTATTGTACTAAAATGTACTTATTGTACTAAAATGTACTTATTGTACTAAAATGTACTTATTGTACTAAAATGTACTTATTGTACTAAAATGTACTTATTGCACTAAAATGTACATATTGTACTAAAATGTACTTATTGTACTAAAATGTACTTATTGTACTAAAATGTACTTATTGTACTAAAATGTACTTATTGTACTAAAATGTACTTATTGTACTAAAATGTACTAACTGTACTAAAATTTACTAATTGTACTAAAATGTACTAATTGTACTAAAATGTAATAATTGTACTAAAATGTACTACTAGTACTAAAATGTGCAAAATGTAAGAAAATGTATTAAATTTACGAAAATGTACAAAATATTACATTTTTCTTTACCCGTTATTGGCCTGAATCCCATTATCTACAATAATGCGACATATATATACATGAACTAGAGACATTCATTTAAACATCCTATACTTTTTTTTTTTGTAGGTCGTGCGCATAGGTTTCATACTAAGGTGCCTAGTGGCCTTTGTCTAGCGGTTTCCTGGAGGAAATATCGTATTAGAGCTAAGCTCGCTTCTGTTTACTTAATTATGCCAATATGATGTGTAAATAAAATAAAGAATCTATAATTCATGAAATATCAATATGTCTACATGTAGGTAGGTCTACGAATAAGAATAACTATGGAAGAATAACTCTAAACAAAAGCAACATAATTTTCGGCACCCTTTGAAAAATGACATTTTGTATGAGTTTTGGCGGCAAGGTGTAGTTTTTAAGAAACAAATTTCGAACACTGTGTACTTTTTTTTTGGGGTCACTTTTTGAGCTTGATTTACATTTCTATACATTCTTATTCGTAGAGGTAGGTACATTACTTCATAATTTTTTTTTTATTATACAACAATTGCTCATCAGTAACTAGAAAGACTAATGTGTATTTAATAAAGTATCTTATAATTACGACACTAATTTTGTGGCAGTCAAAATTTGCTGAAATTCTGCCGTGAACATTTCGAAAGACAATTGGCACTAAATATGATGGATCTCAAAGTCACGTGGTAGCGACCTCCTTCAGATTCACCATTACCTCGGAACAAAAAAAATGCATTAAGAAAAATAATAAAAATAACTGTAACTTTGAATATTAGCTCGCTAAAGTGTGCACCATTAAATTCGATCTCTGAATTTTTAATGATCAGTATTTCTTTAAATTAATTGTTTGTGTTAAAGACAATGAAACAAATACGGTCTCTTGTAAGTTTGTAATAAAGTAAAAATAAATGACATCCGGCACATAATACCAAAAAATGTATAACCGTACTTCTATTTTTACTATGAACTATGGAACACTAGAAACTAATTGCAGGCATTAGTTTATTTTATAATGCTTCATTAGCTTTTATCATTTTTATATAAAAAAAGAACATTGTGCTTGCATCACCTCATATCAAACAACATTGGATAATAAATTATTAAATAACTCGATAAATGAAAATAAAGTATAAAATCTGAGTAATTTTTATAAAACCCCATAATTTATTAAAAATTTTACTACAGTCAAAACTTCTGTACATTTACTGGCATTTTGTAAAGGGAATGTGGCGGTTGTCCTTTGCTGGTCTGGCGTTATTAAAAGCTACACGGACTGTGACGATGATGACACAATTAATCGACCATTCGACACAAAGTGTATTTAACCATAGTGAAAACTATTTGAAATTTGGTTTTACAGACAAATCACTTGTTACGAGATTTAGTGGCTATAAATCAAATCAAATCAAAATCTCTATTTCTTTATAGATACATAACTACTGGCACACATATCCACAGAACTACTTGTGGAACATACATAGCTCCTAGGCACACATGGCCTTGAACTGGTTTTGGAACATACATAGCTCCTAGGCACACATGGCCTCGAACTGTTTTTGGAACATACATAGCTCCTAGGCACACATGGCCTTATGATAGACATACATAGTCTTAAGTTCTGTTCTGGTGGTATATATGGCCTCAACTACGTGACACATTTGGCCACCATGCATAATAAAATATTTTAATTCGATTTGTCCACATGACTCTGCCAGTGACTTCACAAATTATGACATTATTATATCTGAGTCTTATTTTCTTTAAGCACCGATTAATGTAGGTATAAAAATATAAATATCAATTAACTAAATTTTAGAATATAATTGAAAGCAATTTAGCTCGTATACTGTTTTATCGCACACTAGCACTATCAAGGAGTAGCCTTGACCAAATGGTCATATACGATCACACAGCATCGTTTTAATACCAGAAAAACGGTGTCAAGGAGTAGCCCCGACCGAACGCTAGTCTGGTAATTGATCAAAATGCTTGCAATTTCAAATTCGGTGGTTAACGGTTTATGAATATTTCGGAGCACAATGACACGGAGTTGCCCTGACCGAATGGACTACGAAATAAAATCAGACTTAACATTGTCATGGGGTAGCCTGACCAAATGATAAATCCAATGTAACTATCAACCATTACGAAAATTCTATAAAATTCGAGAGAAAAATTAATAAACTCAGTAGGTACTTTAAGAAAACAATATAATCTTTCAATATTCAAAGAATCAGTGGACTTTGACCGAATTCACGTACCTTGAGGGCTGAAGATTTTTTTCCCGCTGCTGATTTATTGTAGAATCAAAGACTGGTAGACTATTGGAAGCTATATTTTACTTTCACTGCACTTTTATAATTTTACTAAACTATTTTAATTTTAAATATATCACAATTACTTCACAAATACAAGATGTCACTTCGAGTGCCGGCTGAGAACTGGCTGTTCGATCCCTTTTTCCCCACTTCGATCGTCCTCCCCACCCTTTCAGAGTCACTGTGCCCACCAAACGCGCCTGGCGTTTGATTGGTCCAGCGCTCCGGCGACAGCCAATCACAAAAGTCAGTATTGCCATATGAATGAATCCTTAGTAAAATATTTAACGGCTCTGGATACAAGTCCTTTTTAAGCTATTCGTTGGTTATTGTACAGGTAATTTGAATGTAATAGAATATTAAACCTATTGCTAGTACAAAATAAAGGTTTAGTAACAAAATATCACTTAATTTAGTAAAGAATCACGACAAGTTGATCGAACGTTTCTATGAAAAGTCGAAATTTTTTCTTGCGAATTTCTTATAGGTTTCTTAGGGACTAGGGACTTCTTAAGTTGACTAGTATCATGGATACAGTCACACCTTAAAGTAATGCAACTGTTTACCCTAACACCCTGTAGTGTAGGGTTATTATTATTACCGAAACTTATTTGTGGCACGTTTGAACGAATTGAACGGCCAGTTTGAAATTCGCTAACACATAAACAGAATAAATACTGTACATACTTTGACTGTACCTAACACCCTATATTATCCTACAGGGAAATCCTAGGCGGCAACCTAGGCTCGACGGTCGCTCCGGATAGCTCCCCGCTCACCGTCCACTTCGTTATGTTCATACCGACCATCATGGGGCAGGGCACGGTCGAGCAACAGGCCTACTGGTTGGGCAGGGCGTTGAACCTCGATATTATTGGTACTTATGCACAGGTTTGTACTTTTTTTAATTCTTGTTTTTTCGAGTCGATGGCCGAGTTAATAAAGGACACTGAGCCTAAATGTATGGCCACTGGTCCAAGAGCCCCCCCGCTATGACACAGGTAGGGATAGTTAGAGGATACCCAAACGTACTATGGCACCCAAGGGGCATCAAAATATTGTCGAGGAAAAAAAAGATACAGGGTGTTTTATTTAGAGGAAGTCATTTTAGGGGGTAGTCTTTTTGATATTATGGCCCCGGAAGGTGTAATGTCTTTCGGGGTGATCAGACCCTTAGCTAAAACTACTAAAAGTTAAATTATTAAGCGTGCAAAAATAATAAAGGTTTACGTTTACTATACCGGCAATTTCAAGATGAGATAATGATTTTCTCGTTTTATGTTGTGTATTTTGAAGGCTAAAGATTCTTTTGAATTAATAATAATCAAAAATAATAATACTATCCACATGGCACAAGGAATTTAAGCAACAGATGTAAATAGCGGCTAAATGCTAACGTTAGTATGAAAACGAAGAGATATTGGTGGCATATAAAAAAAATGCTCTATATTAAACCCCTTTTCAAACGTACTATGCCACTTATGAGGGGCTCTTGGACCACTTCTGCCCACTGTCCTTTAAAATAGTGATTACATTATCTTTTTTGACGTTGCTTCCAAGAATTAGTCGTGGGCTGAGAATAAGAATGTGTCGTGGGCCCATGCACGTTAAAAATAATAATGTTAACGTAGGTAAGTATGTTAACTTTTTGCAGACTGAGCTCGGACACGGAACGTTTGTCCGAGGACTGGAGACGACTGCGACATACGAGCCCAGCACCAAAGAGTTCGTGCTGCACTGCCCAACACTCACTGCCTACAAGTGGTGGCCTGGCGGGCGTTAGTACAAGCTTTATTATTAACACTATACAATACAGGCGTTAGTACAAGCTTTATTATTAACACTATACAATACAAAGTGTAGGTAAACTTAAATGCATTACATAATTTAAGGGGTGCTTCAGACCATCAAATTGAAAAAATGGGTGGGACCAACATCAAAATAGCGAAATACGCAAATTATTGACCAGGAGTGCGATTTATGAAACTCATTCGTTAAACTCAGCAGTTGTAAATGTCACAATTACTATGGAGATACGCATCTTACTACTGTTGATTTGACATTCAAAAAACATACTCCAGGGGTGCTATTTTTGAAAGTCAAATCAGCAGTAGAAAGATGCGTATGTCCATACATTTTCATAGATTCAAAGATCGCACTCCAGGTTTACACAAATTATTTGTCTATCAATGGTATAAGAGCTACACAAATTGCGTGTTGTTACATAGAATGGCCGTTTGACACAAATGTTATGTTTTTTTGCGATTTCAATAAATTTGTTTTATTTTAGTTTATCATTTCTTTATTTACTCCAACATATCGAGATAGGTTGCGCTCGGCCTACGGCCTCGCTTGGCAGGCAGACTGACCCCGGAGTCCAGGTCCACCAGGTTCCAGGGGGGACGTTTCGGAGCTTCGCTCCTACGCGTACCTCGGCCTTCGGCCTCGCGGTCGGACATAATAATGTCAATGCTAGTAAAATAACAAAAAAATCTAAGACGCAAGAGCAACGCAGGGTTCGTCAAACAAACCTATAATAATAAATTAATTCCATTATGAACGTTTTTAAGTTGCACGACAAAGCATGTTGCTGATTACTGGCTGATTGACGGAGCGTGTGCTGACTGCTTAGTTTGTGTAGCCTTTACCGAATTCTTTTTACTATCAATAAATAATACAACGTTTAGTTGACTAAAGTCTTCACTTCCCTCAGAAATAATGTATTGCATATTTTAATACACCATGTATTGTACGTAGGTGCATACCTAGGTTCACCCTATTGTCGCATAACTTTTGTTCGCATAATTTTGTAATGCATGATCACTATAGGCATAAATGACTAATGGCATAAACTCACTTGGCATACTAACGTTTAGCATCCTTCATAACGTATAGTCTTCTATGGCAGATCAATCGTATTCCATAAAGTTTATATTCAGAAGTACCGTATGGCATTATTGCCTTTTCGAAGAATATTGTTATTCATGTGGAAATAAAACTATAAGTAAATAAAACAAACTGCAGTGGGACTCTACAGAACTAACCTTACTTACGTTGTAATGTTTTTTTTTTAAGTACACACGGCGACACATCAGGTTACGCACCCTATATACCCATAACTACACTACGTACAAAACACAAAATAGTGCGGTAGAGAGCCTACATAGATGCGGCTGCCGGCGCGGGCGCAGCGTGCTGTGAGACGAAACAACAACAACATACCGAACCCTCTCGCACGATTCGCAGCGTTCAACTTCTAATAGTTCAAAGTCCAAACAGGGTAACCTGACCTGTCGCCGTGTGTAGGTACCCTTCTAATTTACCTTCATGTCCCTACAGTCGCTCACACTGCAAACCACTGCATAGTAATGGCTCAGCTCTACACCAAAGGGCAATGCCACGGCGTCCACATGTTCATAGTTCAGCTTAGAGACGAAGACACCCACATGCCGCTCCCCGGCATCAAAATCGGCGAGATAGGTGCCAAGCTCGGCATGAACTCGTCCAATAACGGGTTTCTTGGCTTTGAGCACGTCAGGATACCGAGGAATCATATGCTGATGAAGAATGCTAAGGTTTTAGAGGTAACGTTTACTTTTATTTTGTACCTATAGTTGTGCAGTAACCAAGTTTTTATTTCTAGGTACACTTTTTCCTTTGGCTGTCTTTGAAATTAATTGCAGCAACCAATTCTTACTAGTTCAGAGAAAAATAACAAATAAAAAATTTATTAAACTACCATCTATTACACACCAGCCAAGTCGTAAAAAAAATGGTTAGAACAAATAATGTAGACATTATACCTATTATTATACCTTTATTTCCAGGACGGTTCGTACGTGAAGTCGCCGAGTTCCAAGCTGATGTACGGCTCTATGATGTTCATGCGTGTGGTGATTGTGCACGACATGCGCAACTACATGGCCAAGGCTGTCACCATCGCCACACGCTACTCCGCCGTCAGGAGGCAGTCACAGCTGAAGCCCAAGTTGGTTTATTTATATTAGATAACATTGTCTCGAGCTCGAGCTCCAAGCTGACATACGGAACTAGGAAATCGGTGCCAGTAGAGATAGTGTACGACGCGACATGTGTTACTATATAACGATATGGCGAAGGCTGTCACCATCGCCACACGTTACTCCGTTGTCAGGAGGCAGTCACAACCGAAGCGCTAGCTAGTTTTATTTATTCATGTTATTTCATCGGCAGTGAGCCGGAGCCGCAGATAATAGACTACGTGACTCAACAGCACAAGCTAATGATCGGCATAGCGTCAGTGCACGCGTTCCGTCTGAGCGCCGAGTGGGTGTGGAACATGTACAACAACGTGACCGCGGAGCTAGACGCCGGCGACATGGACAGACTGCCCGAGGTACGGTCTCGTATCTGTTGGATCTCAGCTGCGCTCGCTCCGTAGATATGTTAAGACTATATAGTGAACATTGCAGCTGCACGCGCTGTCGTGCTGCCTGAAGGCGGTGACGACTGCGGACGCGGCGCAGTGCGTGGAGCTGCGCTCGCTCGGTAGATATGTTAAGACTATATAGTGAACATTGCAGCTGCACGCGCTGTCGTGCTGCCTGAAGGCGGTGACGACTGCGGACGCGGCGCAGTGCGTGGAGCTGCGCTCGCTCGGTAGATATGTTAAGACTATATAGTGAACATTGCAGCTGCACGCGCTGTCGTGCTGCCTGAAGGCGGTGACGACTGCGGACGCGGCGCAGTGCGTGGAGCTGCGCTCGCTCGGTAGATATGTTAAGACTATATAGTGAACATTGCAGCTGCACGCGCTGTCGTGCTGCCTGAAGGCGGTGACGACTGCGGACGCGGCGCAGTGCGTGGAGCTGCGCTCGCTCGGTAGATATGTTAAGACTATATAGTGAACATTGCAGCTGCACGCGCTGTCGTGCTGCCTGAAGGCGGTGACGACTGCGGACGCGGCGCAGTGCGTGGAGCTGCGCTCGCTCGGTAGATATGTTAAGACTATATAGTGAACATTGCAGCTGCACGCGCTGTCGTGCTGCCTGAAGGCGGTGACGACTGCGGACGCGGCGCAGTGCGTGGAGCTGCGCTCGCTCGGTAGATATGTTAAGACTATATAGTGAACATTGCAGCTGCACGCGCTGTCGTGCTGCCTGAAGGCGGTGACGACTGCGGACGCGGCGCAGTGCGTGGAGCTGCGCTCGCTCGGTAGATATGTTAAGACTATATAGTGAACATTGCAGCTGCACGCGCTGTCGTGCTGCCTGAAGGCGGTGACGACTGCGGACGCGGCGCAGTGCGTGGAGCTGCGCTCGCTCGGTAGATATGTTAAGACTATATAGTGAACATTGCAGCTGCACGCGCTGTCGTGCTGCCTGAAGGCGGTGACGACTGCGGACGCGGCGCAGTGCGTGGAGCTGCGCTCGCTCGGTAGATATGTTAAGACTATATAGTGAACATTGCAGCTGCACGCGCTGTCGTGCTGCCTGAAGGCGGTGACGACTGCGGACGCGGCGCAGTGCGTGGAGCTGCGCTCGCTCGGTAGATATGTTAAGACTATATAGTGAACATTGCAGCTGCACGCGCTGTCGTGCTGCCTGAAGGCGGTGACGACTGCGGACGCGGCGCAGTGCGTGGAGCTGCGCTCGCTCGGTAGATATGTTAAGACTATATAGTGAACATTGCAGCTGCACGCGCTGTCGTGCTGCCTGAAGGCGGTGACGACTGCGGACGCGGCGCAGTGCGTGGAGCTGCGCTCGCTCGGTAGATATGTTAAGACTATATAGTGAACATTGCAGCTGCACGCGCTGTCGTGCTGCCTGAAGGCGGTGACGACTGCGGACGCGGCGCAGTGCGTGGAGCTGCGCTCGCTCGGTAGATATGTTAAGACTATATAGTGAACATTGCAGCTGCACGCGCTGTCGTGCTGCCTGAAGGCGGTGACGACTGCGGACGCGGCGCAGTGCGTGGAGCTGCGCTCGCTCGGTAGATATGTTAAGACTATATAGTGAACATTGCAGCTGCACGCGCTGTCGTGCTGCCTGAAGGCGGTGACGACTGCGGACGCGGCGCAGTGCGTGGAGCTGCGCTCGCTCGGTAGATATGTTAAGACTATATAGTGAACATTGCAGCTGCACGCGCTGTCGTGCTGCCTGAAGGCGGTGACGACTGCGGACGCGGCGCAGTGCGTGGAGCTGCGCTCGCTCGGTAGATATGTTAAGACTATATAGTGAACATTGCAGCTGCACGCGCTGTCGTGCTGCCTGAAGGCGGTGACGACTGCGGACGCGGCGCAGTGCGTGGAGCTGCGCTCGCTCGGTAGATATGTTAAGACTATATAGTGAACATTGCAGCTGCACGCGCTGTCGTGCTGCCTGAAGGCGGTGACGACTGCGGACGCGGCGCAGTGCGTGGAGCTGCGCTCGCTCGGTAGATATGTTAAGACTATATAGTGAACATTGCAGCTGCACGCGCTGTCGTGCTGCCTGAAGGCGGTGACGACTGCGGACGCGGCGCAGTGCGTGGAGCTGCGCTCGCTCGGTAGATATGTTAAGACTATATAGTGAACATTGCAGCTGCACGCGCTGTCGTGCTGCCTGAAGGCGGTGACGACTGCGGACGCGGCGCAGTGCGTGGAGCTGCGCTCGCTCGGTAGATATGTTAAGACTATATAGTGAACATTGCAGCTGCACGCGCTGTCGTGCTGCCTGAAGGCGGTGACGACTGCGGACGCGGCGCAGTGCGTGGAGCGCTGCCGGCTCGCGTGCGGCGGACACGGCTACATGCACTCCTCCAACCTGCCGCTCGCCTACGGGCTCGTCACCGCCGCCTGCACCTACGAGGGCGAGAACACCGTCATGCTGCTGCAGACCGCCAGGTTTGTATACCTACTACCTACATTATTATCATTTATCCTCTACAACAACGGCTCGCTTCGCTCCCTAAATTTTTTATATAAACTAAGCTCGCTTCTAGTATTTAATTATTACAAATATTTTTGGCAGATACCTAGTAAAGTCGTGGCAGCAAGCGGCCGGCGGAGACACGCTGACGCCGACGGTGTCGTACCTCGCGTCGGTGGGCGCCGGCCGCCGCTCCCCGCCCTGGGAGAACACCGTCGAGGGCATCCTCACTGGCTTCCAGAGAGTCGCCGCCGGGTCTGTACTAATACAAACACATACATACATACATATACTCACGACGGTGTCGTACCTCGCGTCGGTGGGCGCCGGCCGCCGCTCCCCGCCCTGGGAGAACACCGTCGAGGGCATCCTCACTGGCTTCCAGAGAGTCGCCGCCGGGTCTGTACTAATACAAACACATACATACATACATATACTCCCGACGGTGTCGTACCTCGCGTCGGTGGGCGCCGGCCGCCGCTCCCCGCCCTGGGAGAACACCGTCGAGGGCATCCTCACTGGCTTCCAGAGAGTCGCCGCCGGGTCTGTACTAATACAAACACATACATACATACATATACTCACGACGGTGTCGTACCTCGCGTCGGTGGGCGCCGGCCGCCGCTCCCCGCCCTGGGAGAACACCGTCGAGGGCATCCTCACTGGCTTCCAGAGAGTCGCCGCCGGGTCTGTACTAATACAAACACATACATACATACATATACTCACGACGGTGTCGTACCTCGCGTCGGTGGGCGCCGGCCGCCGCTCCCCGCCCTGGGAGAACACCGTCGAGGGCATCCTCACTGGCTTCCAGAGAGTCGCCGCCGGGTCTGTACTAATACAAACACATACATACATACATATACTCACGACGGTGTCGTACCTCGCGTCGGTGGGCGCCGGCCGCCGCTCCCCGCCCTGGGAGAACACCGTCGAGGGCATCCTCACTGGCTTCCAGAGAGTCGCCGCCGGGTCTGTACTAATACAAACACATACATACATACATATACTCACGACGGTGTCGTACCTCGCGTCGGTGGGCGCCGGCCGCCGCTCCCCGCCCTGGGAGAACACCGTCGAGGGCATCCTCACTGGCTTCCAGAGAGTCGCCGCCGGGTCTGTACTAATACAAACACATACATACATACATATACTCACGACGGTGTCGTACCTCGCGTCGGTGGGCGCCGGCCGCCGCTCCCCGCCCTGGGAGAACACCGTCGAGGGCATCCTCACTGGCTTCCAGAGAGTCGCCGCCGGGTCTGTACTAATACAAACACATACATACATACATATACTCACGACGGTGTCGTACCTCGCGTCGGTGGGCGCCGGCCGCCGCTCCCCGCCCTGGGAGAACACCGTCGAGGGCATCCTCACTGGCTTCCAGAGAGTCGCCGCCGGGTCTGTACTAATACAAACACATACATACATACATATACTCACGACGGTGTCGTACCTCGCGTCGGTGGGCGCCGGCCGCCGCTCCCCGCCCTGGGAGAACACCGTCGAGGGCATCCTCACTGGCTTCCAGAGAGTCGCCGCCGGGTCTGTACTAATACAAACACATACATACATACATATACTCACGACGGTGTCGTACCTCGCGTCGGTGGGCGCCGGCCGCCGCTCCCCGCCCTGGGAGAACACCGTCGAGGGCATCCTCACTGGCTTCCAGAGAGTCGCCGCCGGGTCTGTACTAATACAAACACATACATACATACATATACTCACGACGGTGTCGTACCTCGCGTCGGTGGGCGCCGGCCGCCGCTCCCCGCCCTGGGAGAACACCGTCGAGGGCATCCTCACTGGCTTCCAGAGAGTCGCCGCCGGGTCTGTACTAATACAAACACATACATACATACATATACTCACGACGGTGTCGTACCTCGCGTCGGTGGGCGCCGGCCGCCGCTCCCCGCCCTGGGAGAACACCGTCGAGGGCATCCTCACTGGCTTCCAGAGAGTCGCCGCCGGGTCTGTACTAATACAAACACATACATACATACATATACTCACGACGGTGTCGTACCTCGCGTCGGTGGGCGCCGGCCGCCGCTCCCCGCCCTGGGAGAACACCGTCGAGGGCATCCTCACTGGCTTCCAGAGAGTCGCCGCCGGGTCTGTACTAATACAAACACATACATACATACATATACTCACGACGGTGTCGTACCTCGCGTCGGTGGGCGCCGGCCGCCGCTCCCCGCCCTGGGAGAACACCGTCGAGGGCATCCTCACTGGCTTCCAGAGAGTCGCCGCCGGGTCTGTACTAATACAAACACATACATACATACAAGTAGTGAGTTATTGAGAGTTCTAACTCACGGCGTTCGGTCGCAGACGCGACCTCACTGGTTAGTTAGAGCTCTCAATAACTCGCTTGATTTAATACCGATTCATGATCAGACGACAAACGTTCATCAACGAGTGACACTCGTTTCCAATTAAACTTGTTGGATCGTTTGCGGATATCGGTACAGTTGTGTGGCTGTTGTTCAATATCGAACACGATCAACCGCTCGTGCGTGACACCGTCGTGAACGTATCGATTAATTCCCATAAAACGAAACATTCTTTGTTATAAAATATCATAAAGCTTAGATGTTCAATCAGTGTAATACGGTCTCTGAAGTGATAAACATCATCATGCAATTTATGAAACAACATCCTTCACTTCAAGTTGATAATATTTGTGTAGATTCACCTAGATCAAGATTACGCCACGGGAAACTGTTGCCTAATACAATTAGGTGCATTGTTTGTGGACCTTCAAATTGTGGAAAAACTAATTTGGTTATAGGTCTTCTTTTGCATGAACACGGTCTATGTTATAAAAATTTGTACGTATACTCTAAAACTTTACATCAACCTAAGTACGTCTTTTTAGAAAAAGTTTTGAATTTGGTGCCGGGGATTTCGTTTGCTAAATATCATGATAATCAAGAAGTGATTTCTCCGCAAGAAATCAAGCCTAATTCTATCATAATGTTTGATGATGTAGCATGCGAAAATCAAAACAACATACGGAATTATTTCGCTATGGGGAGACATAAGTATGTAGACTGTTTTTATTTGAATCAAACATATAGTAAGATTCCAAAACAGCTTGTTAGAGACAACACAAATTTAATAATCCTTTTTAAACAAGATGAAATTAATATGAAGCATGTATATGAAGAACACGTTAATACGGATATGACCTGGAATCAGTTCCGTAACATGTGTTCTAAAATATGGAATGAACCGTATGACTATTTGGTAATCAATAAAGATTGTAAGAAAAATGAAGGATGCTATCGAAATAAATTTGATTCGTTCGTAGTGTTCGACTGATTTATATTAATATATAAGCAAGTCACATTCAATTATGAATCAGTCTTTAGATAACCTCTTACCACATCATTAATCAATCGCAAAATGGAGAAGATACTAAAACGTCAGATTATTGATGCTGCGGAAGCTGTAAAAAAGAAGATACGCAAAATGAGAGACAATGAGTTTGATACTAAAAATGTGTTTGAAACTGCGTTCAAACCACTAACCGAACCTCTTAATTGTTTAGTTAAAACTAATCATAATAAATACTTAATAGATAAAAAACAAAATCAAGATCATATTAATGAAAGCAATAAAATTAATTTATTTCACGATACGTATTCGGAGGGAACTTTATGTAATAAGTCAAACTTCGGAATCAATACGAAAAATGTGCTTAGACAAGATAATACTGATGATGCGGAAGATAATAACGGTGAAGGTGAAGATGAAGATAAATTTAACGATATTACTAAGAATACAGGTGAAGACAGAGAAAGTGAGTTAGAAAACGAAAACAGCAATAATTCGTTCCAATCGGTTGAATCGAATGCAAGTCCAAATAAAGACACCTCTTCCTGGTCACTATCATCTGAGGCATTCGATAATGTTCCATTTGGAGTCCGAAGAGAACATGGGAAACTGATGATGGGATCAGCTGTTGTAACTGTTACTTACAATCATATATCAGTAGCAGGTCGAAATTATAACAATACTGTTGGTTTGAAAGAACTAATGTTCAAGAAAGTACCCGATTTAAGTTTAATAACCAAAGACGACTTAAAGGTCTACAAAGTTATATTGCTAGACACAAACGCTCATCGACGAGATTATGAGCCACATAAGCCAATAAAAAGCAATAAAGGACTAAAGTATTTGAACATTATCAAACCACTGTTTAGTTTGCAAAAAGATTCTACCGGTATTAATAGAAATCATCGAACAGGGGAAGGTTTGCCGTTATTGAAAAGATGGAAGAAAAATGTAGATTTTGTTTATTGGGATGATCCTAACGAACTAGTTGAGAGGTTAAAATTATTATTAGCATCTAAAGATGCTGGTAATACTGGAGTTAGTAATGAAATTATTTCTATTGTAGAAGAGTTACGTGAAAGTGGGGTATTAAATTGATAAATACTGATAACTTCACAAATTTATTCATTTCACATCAAACTCTTCTACGAAACAGGCTTCACTATGAACATAGATAAATTTGGTCATCATATTCACAAAAGAATGCGTTTATCGGATATATTCGATCTTAGTGAGAAATATTTATCAAAACTAGACAATGGAGACTTTAGTGCCAATTTTATGAAATTAACAAACGTTAAAAATCCTGAAAGTGTTCATGATGCTGTTAACAAACAATACGTTGATAAAAAGTGTTCCGATTTTTGTACTAAAAAAGATGTTCAAAATCGCGTTGACTCTATGCGGGAGGAATTTGAAGCAACTTTTATGAATATGATCAATAACGCTTTAAAAACAAAGATATTTTCACTTTTTGATCAGTTTGAAACAAAATACTATACCAAGGTTGACGTTGATAATATTATTAAATCATTACAAAATGAAAAAAGAGCAAGTGGTAAATGAGATACATAAAGCTGCGAGAAAAAATTTTAATCGTTGTCCTGTTATTCTTAGAGGAATTGATGATTTATGGCAAGCTGATTTGATCGATTTTAAAAATTTGAAACATTGTAATAATAGCTTTAGCTTTATTTTAGTAGTTATAGATTGTTTCTCTAAGTACGCTTGGGCGGTACCGTTGAAAAAAAAAACTAAATCCGAAGTCTCTAATGCTTTTGAAAATGTAATCTTTAAAAGTCATCGCACACCGGTTAATTTACAAACTGACCGTGGAACCGAGTTTTATAATAATATTTTTCAAGCACTTATGACCTCTTTAAAAATAAACCATTACTCTACATTCTCAACTAAAAAAGCTTCAATAGTAGAGAGGTTGATTAAAACTTTGAAACAGCAACTATACAAGAAGTTTAGTTTAAAAGGCAATTACAAATGGATTGGAAATATTTTACCTGATGTTGTTGATGCGTATAATAAAACAAAACATCGAATTATTAAATACAAACCAGTTGAGGTTAGTCAACTAAACGAAGAAATAATAAGGGAAAACATTCAAAAATCACAAAAGAAAAATTTGAAATCGTTGAAAAGTAAGTTCCAATTAGGTGATCATGTACGAGTTAGTAAGTACAAAACTAGTTTTCAAAAGGGGTATACTCCAAATTGGTCAACCGAAATATTTACAGTTAAAAAAGTAAACAATACTAAGCCATTTACATATTACTTAGAAGATCAGCGGAAACAACAAGTGCTAGGTGCTTTCTATGAGCAAGAACTTCAAAAAACAAAATATCCTGATGTGTATCTCATTGAAAAGGTGATTAAAAAAGGGGGAATAAACTATATGTGAAATGGTTGGGTTTGAATAATAGTGAAAATAGTTGGATTGACAGACGCGCTATTGTACACTAAATTTTGTATTATTATATATTAAAAAGCAATATTTATAATTAACATTACATCTCATGCAATGCGCGGAGGAGGACTTGTAAATAACATTATAAATAATTTACCGTTTGAGTTACACTTACCTGGATATAATTATTGTGGACCCGGCACGAAACTGCGAGAACGATTACTGAGAGGAGATAAGGGAATCAATAAACTGGATGAAGCTTGTATGAACCACGATATCGCATATTCCAACTATCCTGATTTAGCGAACCGACACAAGGCTGATGTTGAACTACTTAACATGGCAAAACAACGACTCAGCGCAAAAAATTCTAGGAAGGGAGAAAAATTAGCTTCATGGTTAGTTAGTAAAGTTATGAAAACTAAATTGAAAACAGGTTCTGGCGTTAAGACTTTTAAAACTTTGGTTTCTAAAATTCGATCACAGATGAAGAAATCGAAGAATAAGAGTGATAGCTCCCTTATTAAATGTGCTTATTCAGCAGGGAAAAAATTGTTTCCAAAAAATAATAGAATACGTTTGCCACGTATAATTCCCCTACCTAAGACTGGTGGAATTTTACCATTAATTCCAATTTTTGCGGGATTATCAGCATTAGGTACTCTAGCAGGAGGTGCGGCAGGCATCGCGAAGACAGTTAATGACTATAAATCAGCTCAACATAATTTACGAGAATCAGAACGACATAATAAGGTTATGGAATCGGTCGCCCTGGGCAAAGGCTTATACATTAAACCATATAAGAAAGGTTGCGGATTAGTTGTAAAATGTATAAAAAACTAAGTAGAAACCTAATGAAACGCGCTCTTACCAATATTGATATTTTAAAATATGCAAATACTATACCATACTTTCGGGGAGTTTATATGAAAGATCAGTTACCAAAGAAACCAAGACGTGTCGAATGTGGTGTTGTTAATTTAGATGATTCAGTCAACGAAGGAACGCATTGGGTCGCATATATTAAAGTAAATAACTATTGTGAATATTTTGATAGCTATGGTGATTTAAAACCACCATTAGAACTTTTAAACTATTTTAAAAAATGTGAAATATTTTATAACTTTACTAGATACCAACATTTTAATACTGTGAACTGTGGACATCTGTGTTTATTGTTTTTATGTAATTTTTGGAATAAATGTATAAAATGATTAAACGTTTTTTCTTTCTATCATTAACACCATGTCGTTCACACTATCGATAACTGGTAACACATCAGTTTTATCAAGTTATTATTCACCTACTTTACAACTTGATGATGAATATGAGTGTGCTTTATTATATTTATCTACATTCAATTCTATTCCAAATATTGATATTTCCAATAATAAGTTTTTTTATGGTCACAACGAAGTCATTGAAATACCTGAAGGAGCATATGAACTTCAGGATATAAATGACTATATAAAGGGGAACATAAAAGAAGCTACTTTTTATCTACAGTGCAACAACAATACATTAAAAACCTCTATAATATGTTCAAAGGATGTTGATTTTAAAAAAGAAGGTTCTCTTGGAAGTCTACTTGGATTTGATAGGCAGATCTATAGATCGAATATAAGCATATGTCACAAGTGCCAGTCAACATTTTATCAACGACTGTGGTACGGATCGAATGTGATATTGTTAGCGGGTCATACATTAACGGAAAGCGGAGTCACATAATTCATGAGTTTGCACCGAATGTTCCACCTGGATACAGAATTATAGAAATTCCTAAACACGCTATATATTTTCCAGTAAATCAAAAAAATATAAGCAATTTAAATATACGGTTATTAGATATAAATAATAACCTATTAAATTTAAGAGGTGAAGAAGTGCAGTTGTATTTACATCTGAAGAAAAAATGATTAATTATAATAAATACGAGACTCCTCAATCAACTAACATTAGTTCTAAACGAGCTATCTGCAAAGCAACACCAAAATCAAGAAGTAAAATAAAATTATCTAGGGAAAACACAATTTTTCTCAAGCAAATAGGACTACTGAAATGAATATTTTAGACATTTTATCGACTCCGTCTTATGACAACACCATTGACGGAATTGAATATCATTCGTACAAACCTTACATAACGAGCTTCAACAGAAATGATGAAATTCGGATTCCAATCAATCAACAAGATTTATACATACTACCATCAGGAAGCACTTTATATTTGGAAGGAACTGTGAATGTGCACAATAGGGAAACGCAAGCTAAAATTACAAGTGTTCAATTTATAAATAATCCTTTACTTTACTTATTCCAAGATATTCGATATGAATTGAATGGGGTCGAAATAGATAAAATAAAAAATGCAGGCATCACTACTACAATGAAGTCTTTACTATCAATGAATGAAAGTGAATCAAAAATGTCGAAGGCTTGGGGCTGGGATATTGAAGGCACAAAAAATGTGAACAATGGTAACTTTTCAGCCTCTATACCACTTGGCAGTATTCTCGGTTTCGCAGAGGATTATAAAAAGGTTGTAATTAATTGTAGACATGAACTTGTACTTTTACGAAGTAATACGGATTTGAACGCTGTGAAACTTAATACCGGTGAAGTAGTAAACGATATACAAATTAATAAAATAATATGGCGTGTGCCACATGTAAAGGTATCCGACAAGGAAAAATTGACCTTGCTTCGGCTATTAGAAAAAGATCGCCCAGTTCAAATGGTTTTTAGAAATTGGGATCTTTATGAATATCCTTTACTACCAAAAACTACAAAGCACACTTGGTCTATTAAGACATCATCCCAAATAGAAAAACCGAGGTATGTTATTTTAGGATTGCAAACAAATAGAAAAAATAATGCAGGTGGTGACATGTCTCAATTTGATCATTGCAATTTGCGTGATGTTAAAGTTTATCTCAATTCTACTTATTTTCCATATGAAAACTTAAATGTGAGTTTTTCTAACGATAGAATTGCTTTATTATACGAACAGTATTCCCGATTCCACCATTCGTATTATGGAGTGCGAAGCGAGCCGTTGTTAAGCGCTAAGCAATTTAAAGATTTAGCTCCACTTTTTGTAATCGATTGCTCGAGGCAAATAGATAATTTAAAAACAGGTGCTGTTGTTGATGTACGGGTAGAAATAGAAAGTGAATCAGAAATACCAGACCAGACTTCAGCTTACTGTCTTATACTGAACGATTGTATAATCGAATACAAACCACTGAGTAATATTGTGAAGAAGATATCATGAATAAAGAGATAATTTTTGTTGATGTCCAAGGTTTTAAAGATATAACTAATACATTTATCATTAAAGAATTAGCTTTGGCAACCCCGAACTATACACAATCATTTTTAGTTAAACCTCCATATAAATTTAATTATTTATCGAATGAAGAAAGAAAGCAAGTCAAATGGTTAGAAAAAAATTATGGAATTTATTGGAGTGAAGGTTATATTGATTATCAAGAGTTCCACCGACTTATTATCTCATACCTACAGAATAAGAGGATTTTAACAAAAGGTTTTGAAAAGGTACAATGGATTAAAAATTTGTGCTTAAATTGTGAAGTAATAGATTTAAGTGAGAAAGGCTGTCCTACTTTGATGAAACTTCGACAAGATTTTTGTAAAGAAAATAAGGCTTTTAACTGCGTTTATCATAATAAACACTGTGCGTTAAACAATGTTTTGTGTATTTACAAGTGGTATTATGATAACAATATGACTGTATTTAATTTATTTATTTAATAATAAAGGTTTAATTATTGTAATTAAGTTTTAATAAATAATTGGAAAGCTAAAGCTATTTGTTTTATTCTATTATAATTCATTATCATACATAACAAAAAAGCTCCTAACTATTTAAAGGAATATGTAACCACAGTCAAAATAATTGCTATGATAAATTATCAAGGAGGAAAATTATGACTTATTAATTACCTAATGTATTATTTTTAGTCAAGTTTAACTAATGATTTCAATATAAAACAAGGAAACATTTTTTATTACGTTTATTTTTTCAAAACTTATTGCTAAATGTGTTCATTACATATTTTTTTACAAATTTTTTTTACAACGTTTTCGGTCAAATCCAGAATTTCATCTACTGCTTCTGAAACCAAGTACTGAGCACTAACAACACGGTCGTCTGTTTTTGATGAAGGTCCCGAAGCAGTTGTCCCCAACAAATCATAGATTTCTATCTTAATTAAGCGAAGTGGTCTTCTTGGAGGCTTTGATATAACATATGAAGAATGCGCCTTTGGTTGGTGCTTCTTTATCCGTGGAATATTCTTTTTATTACTACCACAATTATCCTTGTGTATATCAGAGCTAACAGGCACTTCAGTGACATCGCTGTCAAACTCGTCCAAAGGTTGCGCATGCGGAAACCATAAATCTGAAGGATCCATTATTCTGAAACAACATGTAACAATAAAAACTCAGTTATGGATTAATACTAACAATCTATCTGAAAACAATCGAAACATTTTCATAAATATTTAATCGAAACTAACTTACGTTTTGTAAATAAGAACCCAGGGTGGTACCAGCGATATAATGTGCTCGATTGTCTGTTGTAAAATGAATTGATTTAAAACAAAATCGCATTGGATTGAGTTCAGTGACCGCCAGTAATTTGCAGTGTAGCACTTTAGAGTTTCATGCAATTGTTCACATTTTAAACTAGGTCAACCTACCCATAGTTCGACCTTATGTCTATGAACATAGAGTTCAACTATGGGTAGGTTGATCTGTCGCCGTGTGTACCTAGGTACTTTTTAATTTTATGTTGCAGGTAAATGAAATGAAACGAATGACTGTTTTAAAAATATTTTTTATTTAATATAATAGGTATATAAAACAAACTGTTATTGTCCACTCCAGTAAAATACATGTTATTTACGTATCCATAACAATCAAAATCTGCTTTCTTATAGCTATTTTACATTGCAATATAAGAATTAATATTTATAATTATTTGCTACTAACAATACTAGATGTATTCCAGTAAATTTCACTCACTATTACTACATAGCATGGAGTAATTACCCCAAGCCATTGTAGAAATTTGGTCAGATAACACTAATCGCTTGTCGTCATTAGATGACAAAACAACTTTATTCACACAACGCGTAAATACTGCATGTTTTAAAGATTTAAATAGAATATTTTTTCTTCGTATTATGTCTCCTGTGAATAAAGTAGATTTGTAATCAGATGTACGTATATCACGTACTACACATTTTTTTATACCTTTCGCCTTTTTAATGGTGGAATTCATAGATTCAATGCAATACAGTTTTGGTCGCAAACCAACAAATTCACTTATTATTTCCCCACCCATTTCATCTTTGAAAAGACCTGGAACTTTTTTATTCAAAAGAGATAGGTTGAATTTATTGTAAAAATCATAGTTGCTAGTATCAAAAAACTCTAAAAATTGGTGTTTCAGGTCTTTATAAAAATCTTGAGTGCGTATTTTGTAGATAAAGCTATCGGTATCCGTATAGCATAATTTAACACGATCCCCATAGTACGGTTTAATTACAGAGTAGTGGAATTCGTACATATGACTTTTTGATAATTCTAAGACGGAAAAACCAATTTGGATCGGTTTGTCTAAGATTATTTTCTCAGGTTTCATTTGAATAGCTACTAGATTTTCTGAAAATATGACTGCGCTATGAAAATTCGGTCTAGAAATTAATGACTCTGCACATGACTTTTTCTTAGTTTGATTGTTTTCATCACTCCATTGATTTACTAACTGAATATTTACTCTATTTTCACTATTTTCAAGAGTTTTTCCGAAAATACTATTGTTCAAAAGTTTGAAAAAATCCTGTTCGAATGTAGAGGTTGACTTCTGTCTCAATTCTGTATTGAGGTCAATATATTTTTTTAAAAACGTGCTTTGTCTGAAAGTGATGACGCGATGCACTTTTTTTAAAATAAGTCCATGCTTTAAACAGTTTTTGAGATATACATAATGTATAACATAATAATATTTATCATACATATTAGGTACAAGTTTTGAGGTTTTACCTCCAGGTGGCACACATTTCTCAGGGCAAAAAGGTAGATCGTTATGTAGGTTATGCAAGTGTTTAGGGTAATGTAAATCCACCTCTAAAATAAAACCGTACTCTGCATCGTTTTTTACATTAATTATATCTAAAACGTTTATTTCGTTTTGATCTAAAAACCTAAAACCAGACAAAGGTAGGGTTTGAGACATGGCATAGCCATATAAATTGTTACAATCAACGTACACAATAAACTCACTTTCCTGCATAGGATCGTAGTCAGTCGTGTATTTGTTATTACTTTTAGCATAACGATGTGAACACATACAAATACCTCCTCTAATTCCGCTCTGGATCATTCGAATAATGGCTAAGTCATCAATTAGTTCTATTTTTACTCCTGTTTTCAATAACATAGCATCGAAAGATAAACTTGGAGCCGTTACATAAAATGCGGGATCGAGCTGATAGTGGAGTTTTGATGTTCTCCTAAAATTTTCGAAAACGTCTGTTAACAAAAGAACGTCTGTTTTAAGATATAGATCTGTGTATTCCCCCAGATTTTGTATATTGAACTCTGACCAAACTGACTGCGCATGACTGTAATCTTCATCAGATATATTTTCATTATTCAAGGAACTAAAAAATCTATCTTTACTCGGGAGAGATGTCTCATCATATCGTTTCAAGTTGGACATGTACTCGTATGGGTAAACTCCTTTACGCGACAACAGATCAAATTGTTTTTTTTCTGGAAAATAATCCTTTAAGTTTTTGAACTGAGATGGTTTCAATGTATTTGTCAATTTGTCTAAACTCGCACCTAAAAACTTAAAAGAGTCTAGGAATCTAATTTGTACACACTCATCTTTACTGACCTGAATAAATTTAGTAAACGTAACATAATTTTCTTTATTTTTTGCAATTATTTTTAAGGCTCCGGGAGCTTCTCCTAATTTTTTTATAAAAAGATGACAGTCATACCCAGAAAGATTGTGAAAGAAAATAGGGATAAACTTCGGAAGTTTATACTGAAGATTGCAAATATTATGCGCAGCTCCGCGGTATTTCCCAGTGATATGACAATGGTCCCTCACTCTATCATGAAATAATAAATTATTACAAATATGACAATAAATTGACGACTTATAATTAACGTCATCAGTTTTAGTAAAAAGAATTGGGGCAGTAGTGTTCAACTTTTTACTAATCAAATCAATATCACGATACAAATAACGAATAAATTTATCAACACAATCTGTTCCGCGATACGATATTATATTATTCTTACTATCATCAAAAGAACAAACGATATGGTAAGCGAACGCAATAGGGACATGTATCTGACGGTTAGTCGTGCTAGCAGCTTCTGGATCTGCGTCACACCCATGCACAGGTACTAACATAGTCTCAAAATCTGCATAAATTATGAACGGGATATTTTGTTTACGTTCATAATTTTTAAATTGGATCACAGAGCCTTTTTGAGGTAATTTTGTGACCACGCCTGCACACACGTGAGAATCTATTTCTTGATTTGTTCTAAAAAATAAAAGACAGTCATCGCAAAAGTATAGTCTACCGTTATGTTTAGTGATTTGCTTCCTCACTAAACGCGACAAATTTTTTATATAACAGTAATGAGCAGAATCGCCTTGCTCTAATAATAATAAATTAATAGTTTTCCTACTGTGTTTGGCGTACTTTGATCTGTATAATGGACCTGTTATACTTTTCTCGTTTTCTAAACCATATACATTTATTCGTATATTTGGGTTATTTCTTTCAAAAATAGCTATGTCGGTGAATGTTACTGGGAATGACATTCCTTCAGTGTTAAGAAAATCGTGAAAACTAGGATACATCGACACCCTTTGACAATTTTTACTAACAGGGTTGAGAGCGGCAGTGATAGACCACAAAAAACAAAACTCATCTTCATTTTGAATATTTATACATGCTTTTTTCCTCTTTATGTATGGAGGCAAATCAATAAAATTAGAACCACGTAGGGGGTGATATCTATTTATGTTTATTTCCAAGTGACTATTACTTAATAGAGTCCAACCACTATCTTTTTCTTCAAACTCAGAAATTTTTTTCATCAATTTATTTATGACATCGGAAAAAATTGAATCAACATTATAATTTAGATGAAGCATAATGTTTTTTGTACCAAAAGACTTCATCTCTTGGGTATTATTTTTCATCATTAAAAATACAAGGTAGATGTCAAAATTTACTTTGATACTTGTGTGGACTGTAAGTGATTGGTCTATCAGTGTCTTTATCCGATTTCGAATGTTATTGAAAAAAAAAATCAAGATGTTGTTGCTCTTTTTGATTAGTAGCTGTTATTCTATAGGTAGCTAATCTATTTCTAAAAGCGCTACTTACTTTCTCAACCCCATTCCCTAGACTTACTATATCATTCGTCTTTTGTTTATGTGCTTTACTCCTTAAATGACCAACCCACTGTCTATTACCTACAGTCATACTACAAACTGAACAAAAAGGCATGATAATAATGTGATTGAAAAAACTAGAAAAATCTGTAAATGTACGATGTTTACTCTAAAAAGAACTACTTGGAAAATTCAATGATATTATTTAGGTATTTATGAGTCTAAAGCTAAACTTCTTACAAAATCTTACTAGAGTAATAAGTGATTCTGAGTGTAATTGTAGGAAAAATTAATAATGATAAATTTCTTTGAGAACATTATAATTATAAGGAACATAAAATTACTATTTAAATTTTATATTGTCAGAAAAAAAGGTTGGCTCTGCCTTTTCAAATATTACATGAGCTTGCTCCACAAACTCCTGCAAGTTGTTCCATTGTTGAGTATCAGTATCGGTGCGTAGCTTCAACCAAAGCAACGATTTCTTCCACAAATCGTCACCGCCCTCGGTCACATCCGATGAATGGAATACCTTCAGCTCCACGTAGAACTCGCCGTCAGTGTCGAGCACACGTCGCGTTTGTCCGTTGGCCACACGGTTGTAAAATACCGACGCTGGAATCTTCTTCTTCACCACTTCTTCCCCTTGTTGAAGATTGAACACGTCAAATGAAGTCTTCTTCTTGCTTGTTCTGAAAAGAAACAATAACAATATTATACACAAATAATAATAGGATTTCTTATGGTAAGGAGATTTCTAATTGTAAGACGTTCGACATCGCTATATAATTATTATTATGGTAACGGCTGGCAGGCTTGGGTTATATCTGATACGTAATTAAAACATTGATTTAATTTGTAATTTTTGAACTATTAAACGAAATTAACCTAAGTGATACCTACTTATTCAGTTGCTTGACAAAATGGAGGAATATGAAGAACAGAATACAATTTGTTACCTATTAGTAACATACTTAATTCCTGATATTACTCATATTCACAAAATATAATAATTATGTACATAATAAGTATGTTAAGTAAACAATATTTTTCCAAACACCTGAAAGAGTAGTTAAGTACATTCTTATTTACCTTAAGGACTCCGTGGACGCTTTCTTGCTATTTGCGGCAACAATCTTACGTTTCGATGCTACTTTAGTCCGCTTGGTCTTTACCAGCTCACATGGTACCGAGGAGGAATAATCACACTCCGAATCAGACCTAGAAATAAAGAAAACAGTTGAAATCAAATTGATTCTTAATCTTATTAGCAATAAATACCATTATCTTTCGAATAAAACCTCAAAAAATAGCGAGGAATTTAGGACATTCTTATTTACCTTAAGGACTCTGTGGTCACTTTCTTGCTATTCTTGGCAACAATCTTACGTTTTGATGATACTTTATTAGGTTTGGTTTTAACCAGCTCACACGGTCCCGACGAGGTATAATCACACTCCGAATCAGACCTGGAAATAAAGAAAACAGTTGAAATCAAATTGGTTCCTAATCTTATTAGCAATAAACACCACAATCTTGCGAAATAAAAAAATCTATGTACTTAGTTAGGTACTTACTAACATTTTATCTTTAAATTCCGGAAGACAACTGGAATACACTTGCTACAAAACGATGTGACGTCTGTAGAGGGTGTAGGGCTAACCGAACTAAATTTCAAAAACCGGACCGCGCGGAACAGCAATGTTCAACAATGGCTACTTAGGAGTTTGACTCGACTGTGCTTTCCAACTCAATCATGGTCGAACATCGATTTAAACGTTCATTTCGTCATTAAAATGCTTATCAAAATAAAAAAGTCATATGTGCTAGATATTTCAACTTGACTTAATTCATTTCAGAATTAACAATTTATTGATCAATAATATTTTTGCCTACGCAGTGAATAAATAATTCATTGAACGAAAATGCATTTCGGTAAACGACAATTTGTAATTTGATATCTTAGCAACACTAGGTTTCCGAGCTGGCGTTACTCGAAAACAAAAATATTTTTTTCTTAAGTAGGTACTTACTTTCAATCATAGTTTTCAAATTACATGAAATATAGATCCCTATACATTGTTTTTTGGTGATAAACTACCTAGTCTATCCGTCCCAAAGGGCCTGTGTACTGTTTACTGAAGGCTAATACAGATCAGTTTGTTGCATTTGTATGTAAGTTAATTTTGATAAATATGTTATACCTATTTTAGCAATTATTAATCTGTTCACCACGAAAGGCGTTTGCCTTTCGACTGTTTAGTCGTACAATTATTTACAAATGAATTGTTTATAATGAAAAAGTTAGAGTACGTTTAACACACTCAGCAATAGTAACATTGTTCTGATTTTTAATAAGGTATTACAACATAGTATGAAACCTAACATTATCAAATATTATACAACGTGTTAGGATTGATTACAAACCTAAAATTTGAAAAACAAAAATCATGATTTTCAAATTGATCTGTTATCGATTCTGAAGAATCTTAATGTAATTACACTTTGTAAAATTTAATTACATTAAGATTCTTCAGAACGATTTTGGAAACTATATTATAGAGATGATAAATCAATGGCATAGTTGCAATAAAGTGTCTATTCCCCCCGAAATCCCAGTATGTTTGATAGTTTATGTATGGAACTAGTACCTTACATATAATACCTCAATGTTGATCATTTATCGAGAGTATACGTTGAATTATTTTCATATTTCGTTTAAGAGCTGTTTAACACATTGTATACCTACGTAATCGTAAAGTCAGGCAAATAAGCATCATATATATTTTTGTATTACGTACCTACCTATACAAGGTGTTACAATAGTAAAAATAAGCAACTTTCACTATGGAACATCAGTTTTTGCGATTTCGATATTGGTCCCATAGTGAAAGTTGTTTATTTGTATTTTTGTAACACCTTGTATAAAATCTAATTTCTAAAATATACCGCATGGTAAAATGCGCTTTATTAACACTATTCGAACTTTAAAAAAAATCAAATCCGAACACAAAAAATTAACTAACGCGTACGTACGCCATCTAGTAAACTTTTGCAATACCTGATACTATGCATTCTATTGATAATTTATAAAATGTTCAAACATCGAATGAGTACGTTGTTCGTATATTATATTATAGTTCGTATATTAGTTTCGATACATCCGCTAGATGTTGACCCACTCGAAATGTATATTTGAATAAAAATGCTTTAGTTCTGATAGGATGAAGTGGAACGCCATCTGTGCAAAATACTATTACACTATCATGCAATCTACGTACCTATAACATGAATGAAGTTTCAAATATCGACTGTGCATTGTACTAACAAAATAGTTCAAAATAAATCCGCTCTACAATAAATACAAAAAGTAACACCGTATCGAAATAATGTTTGGATAAATTAGTTAATTGTAATATTTACAAAAGTACTAACATTTTAGATTCTAATTTTATTCTAGTTTAAGTTGTCATTATTAAAACGAATATAAATATGTAGGTATCGAAATAATGCATGGATAAATTAGTTTAAATTTTGTATTCCTTAATTTAGGGAACATTTACAAAAGTAACATTTTATATTATAATTCTAGTTTAAGTTGTCAACATTAAAACGAATTTAATATTAAAAATATTGATTATTTTAGGAGTAAAATGCAAATGTTCTAAATCGCGCTATTGAAGTTTTTAACAACGTTAGGTATATATACCAAATTGACGCTGTTTCTTGTGGGCTGGTTGAGGCAAACAGTATAGTAAGGATTGATCAACTTTACCATACTTAGTAACTTGCTACCACGCCTGGTGTGACCTAACAATAAGTAAGACCTGGCCAATCTGAAAATTGCTACAGTAACATCCTGTCTACATGAAAATTAAAACCTAAAAAAAAAACCCTCAGGGGTTTCCTTAGTGCGATGAGCAAGTAAGGTACCTTCGACAACTTCGAAATGAGACCGCTCAAGGTACCTGAAAGCTCAAAGCATCAAGGTTTTTGCTAACTAGAACGCAAAGCAAAGGCGAACATTTTTGAATCAAATAAAACTAATTTTCTTGTTAGAAAAACAGAAAATCAAACGAGTTATTGAGAGCAATAACTAAACAGCGAGGTCGCGTCTGCGACCGAACACCGTGAGTTAGAACTCTCAATCGAGTTATCGAGAGGTGCTAACTAAACAGTGAATCAACGATAGCATTAAAACGGTCAACGAATGTCGTTGGAAAAACAGAAAATCAAACGAGTTATTGAGAGCTCTAACTAACCAGTGAGGTCGCGTCTGCGACCGAACGCCGTGAGTTAGAACTCTCAATAACTCACTACTCATACATATACTCACGACGGTGTCGTACCTCGCGTCGGTGGGCGCCGGCCGCCGCTCCCCGCCCTGGGAGAACACCGTCGAGGGCATCCTCACTGGCTTCCAGAGAGTCGCCGCCGGGTCTGTACTAATACAAACACATACATACATACATATACTCACGACGGTGTCGTACCTCGCGTCGGTGGGCGCCGGCCGCCGCTCCCCGCCCTGGGAGAACACCGTCGAGGGCATCCTCACTGGCTTCCAGAGAGTCGCCGCCGGGTCTGTACTAATACAAACACATACATACATACATATACTCACGACGGTGTCGTACCTCGCGTCGGTGGGCGCCGGCCGCCGCTCCCCGCCCTGGGAGAACACCGTCGAGGGCATCCTCACTGGCTTCCAGAGAGTCGCCGCCGGGTCTGTACTAATACAAACACATACATACATACATATACTCACGACGGTGTCGTACCTCGCGTCGGTGGGCGCCGGCCGCCGCTCCCCGCCCTGGGAGAACACCGTCGAGGGCATCCTCACTGGCTTCCAGAGAGTCGCCGCCGGGTCTGTACTAATACAAACACATACATACATACATATACTCACGACGGTGTCGTACCTCGCGTCGGTGGGCGCCGGCCGCCGCTCCCCGCCCTGGGAGAACACCGTCGAGGGCATCCTCACTGGCTTCCAGAGAGTCGCCGCCGGGTCTGTACTAATACAAACACATACATACATACATATACTCACGACGGTGTCGTACCTCGCGTCGGTGGGCGCCGGCCGCCGCTCCCCGCCCTGGGAGAACACCGTCGAGGGCATCCTCACTGGCTTCCAGAGAGTCGCCGCCGGGTCTGTACTAATACAAACACATACATACATACATATACTCACGACGGTGTCGTACCTCGCGTCGGTGGGCGCCGGCCGCCGCTCCCCGCCCTGGGAGAACACCGTCGAGGGCATCCTCACTGGCTTCCAGAGAGTCGCCGCCGGGTCTGTACTAATACAAACACATACATACATACATATACTCACGACGGTGTCGTACCTCGCGTCGGTGGGCGCCGGCCGCCGCTCCCCGCCCTGGGAGAACACCGTCGAGGGCATCCTCACTGGCTTCCAGAGAGTCGCCGCCGGGTCTGTACTAATACAAACACATACATACATACATATACTCACGACGGTGTCGTACCTCGCGTCGGTGGGCGCCGGCCGCCGCTCCCCGCCCTGGGAGAACACCGTCGAGGGCATCCTCACTGGCTTCCAGAGAGTCGCCGCCGGGTCTGTACTAATACAAACACATACATACATACATATACTCACGACGGTGTCGTACCTCGCGTCGGTGGGCGCCGGCCGCCGCTCCCCGCCCTGGGAGAACACCGTCGAGGGCATCCTCACTGGCTTCCAGAGAGTCGCCGCCGGGTCTGTACTAATACAAACACATACATACATACATATACTCACGACGGTGTCGTACCTCGCGTCGGTGGGCGCCGGCCGCCGCTCCCCGCCCTGGGAGAACACCGTCGAGGGCATCCTCACTGGCTTCCAGAGAGTCGCCGCCGGGTCTGTACTAATACAAACACATACATACATACATATACTCACGACGGTGTCGTACCTCGCGTCGGTGGGCGCCGGCCGCCGCTCCCCGCCCTGGGAGAACACCGTCGAGGGCATCCTCACTGGCTTCCAGAGAGTCGCCGCCGGGTCTGTACTAATACAAACACATACATACATACATGTACTCACGACGGTGTCGCCTAGTAATGGGGTCCCGTTTTCACCCTTTGGGTACGGAGCCCTAAAAATTGAAAATGTATCGAAAAGTAAGTATATTATTTAACTTTTGTATAAAAAATAAATCCCATTGGATCCGATTTAAAAACGTTAATTATATAATGACCTGTATAATGCCGAACATCCTGTGTAATACCTACCGTATTAAACAATAATTCATCAGGTTTACCTACAGATGTTGATCATGTGATCATGATGTATGTATGTGTCAGAATGTTGATGTTCTAATTATAGTTCTCAATTTCTCATGATGATTTTTTACAGTAAAATTGGGTTATGCGTGGCGAACATCGAGAAACGACAGAAGACCGGCTTATGTTACGAAGACGCCTGGAATATGACATCTGTACAACTGGTCTCCGCTGCAGAGGTATGAGACCGTTTTAAACGAACATTTACTTACAAACTTATGAAGCTTAATTTAGCATTCCATGATGAATTGGAATGTTTTCGTTCAGTAGCCTCGTCTGGCACCAACGGGTTTAAATGCAGTGGTCTATTCCCACTCAGAATCCCTGCAAATTTGCAAAATACCGATAGATTTCAGTCGTTACGTTACCCGTGGTCCCGGTGGGTCGACCCATTACCTGGTCCCCGGTTAATTTTAATTACCCGTGGTTCCATGGCATAAGGGATTGCTCCCTGGACTTCAGTTCTTTCACAAAAATGCGTCTAGTTCTCTAAATCTATAAGTTTGATGCTAATCTCCTGAATTGTTCTCTCCGTAAAACCTTTCGTATAAGCACAATAATGTTCCCCAGGCTCACTGCCGCGCGATGATCCTAAAGTGTTACTTCGAAGAAAGTGAGAAACAGTTGAAGAGCGTGTCCCCCGCGTTACGACAAGTTCTACTGCAACTTGTCGACCTGTACGTCGTGTATTGGGCGCTGCAGCGCGTTGGAGATTTACTCAGGGTGAGTTTTATATCTACCTACCTACTTAGTATCAAAAGGGAAGTGAGAAACAAGTGTGTCCTCTGTGTTCGAATTCCTCAATTATTGATAACTTAAATTATTATTATTGACCTCAAGAGTTATTAAATGGGCACTGTGACTCATTGAATATCTACTATGGCATCCAAGGATCATAATCATCATCAGCCTGTCATCGCCCACTTCTGAATAGTGCTGTGCCATTCCTATAATATGTATCAAGGCGCGCCAAAAAATCTTGGCCATACTTTGGACACTTAATACAAATGAGAATGGATGTCATTTCATACAAATGGGAAAAATTTCAAAGAGGAGATTGCTTCTTACATTTTTCGTCCGCTTGCTACCAAGCGGGGTTGAGGTACAAATTGTTGGCGAGCAGGGAGTGTCCGTACTGTATGTAGTACTAGTACTAGATATCATCCTGATCTAGATGCTCCCCGCTACCTGTTCAGGATTAGGTAAATGATAAATTAACTATTAATTTGTTAATAACCAAACGAAAAGTGAAGTGTATGTCCGCTAACTACGTGTTTTAAAAATATCCCATTTTAATTTAACGAAAATTAAAACAATCTTTTTAATTAGTTTGTTACTTGTTTACTAAACTTATCATCCACCAGTTCACGTCAATATCGGAGCGTGACATAGAGCAGCTGCAGAAATGGTACGAGGACTTGCTGTCCAAGCTGAGACCTAATGCAGTGGGCCTCGTCGACGCCTTCGACATCAGAGACGAGGTTAGTGGACACATTAGGCTACACTACGAGAAGCCAAAATAAGCTGGACACGCGTAGGTAGTGTGGTACGTCGCGCGGCCAGTCTTGCTTTCAGCTTGTCTTGTTTGTTTTGCGTAGCTTGATGTGTCGCCGTGTGTGCTGCGCAATGTGGCAATTGCCCCGGGCGACATAACTAGGCGCAGCAAATTCGGGAATAATATTATTGATTGATTGAGCCCTGTCTATAAGCAATTCATAGAGCCATGGAGAAAAGAAAGGAACCCTTCTTTTCTTCGTGCATAGAGCAGAGAAAAGTGAAGCTTGCTTCGCTCGTTCTAAGTTTCTGTTTTTTATTACATAATATAATCCTAAAGAGTTCTGACCACAGTTAAAGCGGTGCTAACTTCGCTCGATCCATAGCTTTTACTTAGGTTACTTCGCATATTTTTTGTACGTAAGACCAGATTCGTATTGAGGAGAAAAGTCGAGCTCGCTTCGCTCGCTCTAAGTTTCTATTTTTGCATGGATAGACCAAAAGATGTCTGACCACAACCCGAATAGATGTGCTTAAATATTTAGTGTTCGCTACGCTCGCTCCGTCATGTTTGTGTACGTCTTCTTATTAAGTTATAAAGATAATGGGGCGGCAAAATCGGCAACGATAGTGCGCGCATACAGAGAGAGGGAGAGATAGAGTATTTGTGTTATGTGTTATGTTATACAATGATTATTTTTCTCCTAGATCCTGCGCTCGACGCTGGGCGCGTACGACGGTCGCGTGTACGAGCGTCTGATGGAGGAGGCGCTGAAGAGCCCCCTCAACAAGGAGCCCGTCAACGAGAGCTTCCACAAGTACCTGAAGCCGTTCATGCAGGGCAAACTGTAATTGTGTACAAGGCAAGAAAGCTGTAATCAGCTGTAGCTGTTGTGTATTGTATACACAATATAAATCGTACTAAACCTAAACACATTTCATGCGTTTACGGGGGTAATCTTAAATGCATTTCATATTATAGGAGGTGCTTTGAACCATCAAACTTACATCAGCTTTCACTATGGAGCCAACATCTAAATCAGTAAAAAAATGGTTGTTCAATATTATTAGACTTTAATGAATAATAGCAATATCAATGTTGTCTCCGTAATGAAAGTGGTCCACTGTAATATGAAAAGCACCCTCTAAAATTAAATATGCAAGGCATTTAAGTTTACCAAAGAAAGTATAAATTATGTGAAAAACAGTAAAAAAAAAGTTTTGTGAACGTTGTAAGGGCGAGTTCGCCAGATATGGACGCACCTTTACACCAACATTATTTTGGTTTGGTAAGGGTCATTCAATAGTAATAAAACTGTATTATTTTTCAATACCTAACAAAACTGTTTTATTTATTTTACAAACAGTTTTTCTCAAAATGTAACATGTCAATTAGTGACTTCTTGCAGTAAGCCGACTCCATACAATTTTTATCCCATAGATTTGTTCCGTTATCGTTACTGACAAACAAATTTTTACATTTTTTTTTTATTAAACTTGAATTTTTATGGGTATGGTTATATTATTTTAAGTTTAAATTAAATTGTACTGAATGTTTAATTAGAGCATAGGTGGTGGATGTGTCACATTCCTAAGAGGAAGTATTATGGGTCTGTCCCTACAAATATAGAGATTGTGTTATGAGATTGGTGAAGAAATTATTTACAACATATATTTTTACATATTTTTTGTTACAATCTGTTTTGAATTTTACTTCCAGTCGAAATTTTACGTGAGATAATAGCTTTCTTGTACGAAGCCCAATCGGCCATGTCTGACAGATGTTTTCTGCATGTGATCGTCATAGACATAGTCGTCGAAGAACAGGTAGGTCGAGATTTAGACACTTCTTTTGAGCCTGACCTTAGTCTAAGTATGGTCGGAAATGTATGGATATGGGAGTTCGAACTAAGACTTCAAAAACGTATCTGAATCTCGACCTTGATTATTTGTGGTTGGGCTATTGCAAGCAAGGGTCGTTGTAAGTGCCAGGTTACACGTTCAGTATTTCATCAGTCTGGTCCATCAGTCTGGTCTGAATGACGGGAGAATGATGCGAGATGATGAGAATGATGGACTGATGGAATGATGGTAAACCATCCATCCAGACTGTCATTCCGTTGTGAATGATGGTATACTGATGGTAAACTGATGGTCGGTGTCAGTCACCGTCGGGGTTGCCAGATTGGGGGTTTTTCACGGGATTTTTGGGAAAAATTTGGCCTTTGGGGAAAATTTGGAGAAGGGAAATCGTTGGGGAAATTTATGGGGAAAAAATTATCAAGGTGGGGAATATGGGGGCTGTAAATAAATAATTTTAACACCGCATTATGATTTATGTTACAAAATTAGGGCCTAATAATAAGAGATCGGATATTCGGATGCATAGTTAGCTAAACTTAATTTTTAGCAATAAAATTATGGCGGCTTCTTAAAATTATTATTTTTAAATATTTGTTGGGATGCCATGAAAATGCGGGAATGCATAACTAATCGGATGCATAGTAAACGCATGCATAGCAAAAATCAACTTTTCAAAATTATTTAATTTAAAAGTTAATCTTTTTTAATTTAAAAGAGAAATAAATCCCGGGATTTCAGTACCTCGTACGTCTGGCAACCCTGCAGTCTTCCATCATTCTGGCGTCATTCAACGTTTGACCAGACTGATGGACCAGAATGATTAAATACTGATGGGAAACTGATCGTGTAACCCACTCATCATTCTGGCATCATTCTGCCGTCATTCTGGCGTCATTCAGAATGATGGACCAGACTGATGGAATACTGAACGTGTAACCTAGCACTAACAGAGACCAGCGCTGGTCCTTTGTGTTCGCCCCAAGCTCACCTATATTTAGGCATACCTCCGAACTTATGGTATTTTATTTTCATTCTCGGGAATGCAGGTTTCTGCACCGCCGAGCTAGTAAGTGATAAAATACAACCGTACATACATAAATTCCGAAGAACTTAGTGGTACAGGCATCGAATGCGAGGAATCGAACCGCGGCCTCAGGATTGAAGCGCTAAGCTCTCTTCCGTATGGGCTATCATCGCTCTTCTCAATCTCAACCTTAGTCCTATCGATAGTTTGGCCTTTTTAGAAGAAAAAGCAACTTTCCGGCAACAACTGCGCGAGCGCGCAAAAGCTATTTAGATCTTGACCGTATTAACCAATCAAGGTTTGTATAGGGTGTAAGTAACAGCCTAGCAAATACTGAAACGGTAAACTCAGACCATCAAACTGAACAACATTCACTATGGAGCCTACCTCAAGAAACGCGGAAAAAAATCAGCTGTCCCATACATTTTAGTCGGGTACCTACAGCAGTTTTGTATGGGACAGCTAATTATATGTATACTAGGCTTTCACTTGCACCCTATTGTATAACGGGTAGAGGACGAGCGAGCGCCGCGAGTGCAATGTAAAATAATCCTTATTGATATTGTATTGGAGAATATAATACTTTGACGGCAAACCGCCGTTCATCGCCGCCCTCACAGAAAATTGTAAGAGGGCAAAGTAGCGTTTTTGCTTCGGAGACGGCTGTCCCCACTTGTCTTCCCGCTCACGCTGCTACAACTCCTACAACTACTCATGCCCTCTCGCTCGCACCACGCCGCGCGCCTTATGGTGTTATGCAATTCATTGCATTACCTGTGGCGACGCGTTCCTCGCCTACTTTGCACTTCTAACCCCTCTTATAATGTTCTGTGGCCGCCCTCACGCAGTGAACTGTTTTGCCTAAATATCTATAATGCAAACGAAACGATAACAGAATGAGATATATCATCCATAGATACTATAGTATCTATACTATTGATAGTATTACTTTAAAACAATTGGTACCTACTATCGATAGTATTCTATACTAGGTGTATATTTTCTTTGATACTAGTGTGAGTGTCGCGTCGCGTCGTACTGTGTACATCCGATGATGCTTCGTCTTGTGCCCGCCGCCCGTCCTCCGCTGGATCTAATGTGGATAGACTTGCAAAACACGCGTTTAGTTTAGGTGCTGCGCTGACAAGTTGCATTGCTCGCCGCTGATTGCTTAATCCGACCGTCTCGGTACCGACGTCTGTCGAGCTCCAAAACCAGCCAATCGAGCTACGTCATTCGCACCACCTCGTGCGATTACCAAGCAGCCAGTCACCGCAGTGGCCCCGAAACCTTACGTTTAACAAGACGACTTGCATTTTATTGATTCTAATTTCATAGAATCATGACTACGAAAGTGAACGAAGACTTGCAAAGGGAGAGAGATAAGTGCACGTTCAACGTCACAGAATTAACGAACTGGATAGATGGAGGCGTTGAGAAGACTCAAGAAAGGAAAGCCAGAGGTAAGTACCTCTTTATTATTTCAACATTTGGTACTTTATAAAACTTTTGAAATCTTCATGACCGGATTCAATTCTTATATTAGTGTCTGCGACCAAATATAGGATAGACGTACAGTCTTATGCAAAACCACACCGAATCTGCGGCGCCGCGTCAATTCATACTTATTCAGGTATATACCTCGTCAGCCTTTCATCTTAACATAGACCTTAATGCGCAGTGATAACGTCGAAAGCCAGTTGTTTCACTTTTTACTTATTAAAAAATATTCATTTTGAAATGACCTTTACGGTTAAAGTAATAAAGTACAAAATCGTCACAAAGGATATGCGTGTAACGTCATTTTGGAACTGCTTACCAAACCGTGCACACGCAGGAGTGAGACGTGCTCATTTTATTGGACGTGCGTTAGAATAGTAAGGCGATATATAGCCAATGGCGGCAAAATGGCAGTGCGCCGCCGGAATCCGTGCCGCCGCGCCATGCAGTGTGACCAGATTCTGTATTTTAATACTTTTTTGGTATATTTTATCGACTTTTCCGAGCATCAGTATTTTTGTAGATGTAGTGGCGGAAGTCAGTATTTTTGGGTATATTTTGCATAAAAAGTTATAGCAGCACCGTAGCGATCGTCCTCGTGAACATTTTCAGGGAATCCCGGATTTAGTCCACATTTTCATTCTGGAGCAAAGATCCCCAAATTTATAGTACCTACGTTTTTGTCATTTTAATCCTCCGAACCGAATATAATGTTAAAATATCCATTCTAACATTTATTGTGATGTTAAATGAATAAAACTTGATTTGCAAATCAGTATTGTTATTGGTATATTTTCCCTGTGCAAGTTGGTATATTTCAGTATTTTTGAGGTGCCTCGGCATGCATGCATGCATATGCTCACGACTATATTCCCCGATGGTAGTCAGAGATATTCTGAAACATCAGAACATCCACGTTTCACTAGTAGTACCGAAACCCTGTACAGTGCGACAGGGAGTGAGCCCGTCGCCACTTGTAACGGACAGCAGGTACAATACATGCATCGAAATTGAAGCATGCAGGTTTCCTCATGATGTTTTCCTCGGTGGCTCGGTATTTTCGTAAAATTGTATCTGGTCACACTGGCGCCATGTGCTTGTCACTGTGGCTTGGAACATGGATTATAGGAGGTGTGGAGTCGCTGAGATTTTTTTTTTTTAGTTTGTAATAAACTAATAATACGTGATAAAATTACAATTTCATTAAACAAATCTCATCAGAAGAGCGATTCTTTGTGATAAGATTTTATGTAAAGAAAAAATATTGGATGACACTGAATGCATCTTTAGCCCTATCTAAACTATTATAAAACTGTAACAGAAGTGTGTCTGTTCATTGAAGATATTTACAAAAAAAAGATTACGATATGGTTTTTAGGCTTCGCTGATTCCAAATCAAAAATTTTGTCTGTCTGTTTGTTTGTTTGTTTGTTTGTTTGTTTGTTTGTTCGTTTGTTTGTTTGTTCGAGTATCACGCAAAAACTACTAAACCGATTTTGATGAAACATTTTTTGTTTGATAGCTTATCATCTGACTTAAAATCTGGTATATAATTTATGCGGACGAAGTCGCGGGTAAAAGCTCGTTCCCTATAAAACCTTGTATTTCTTGGGGTGAAGAATTATGGTGCTTCCCTGATTACCTGATTAAGTACCTACCTTTGTTTTGTACTTATTATGCAATTGATTAGGGTGAATAGTAAACTTGAAGTAATATTGCTTTGACTCTCAAATATTAAAGGAACGGTTGTAGGCTGCGATCAAATACAGGGTAGATAAATAGTAGGGCTAGCATTCCACGCACGACAAAGCGACAAAACGAGAAAACCATCATGCGCGCTCGCTTAAACCAAACCCAATCTGCGGCGCGCCGCGTCAATTCTTACTTAATGGCCGGTTCACACAGAGGCGGTTTTGCGGGAAAGCGGGCCGGCGGCGGTTTTGCGGAAAGCGAAGGCGTTCCGGAGCCTGCCACACAGGGTCCGCGCGGCGCGGTAGCGGCGCGGAGGCGGCCGGTATGACATCCAAAGCGGCGGCGGTGCGGCGCCGCTTTTTTTTTAACGGCTCTGGAATCGATGACTGAATTTTTTTGTTTCTCAACCGATTGCTTCCAAAATCGATATCTGGCGGTCCGCGTGGACTCCGAACACGAAACCGATGTCAGATTTGAGAAAAATGGCCGCCATCTTGAACTTTTTTGATTCTCAACCGATTGCTTCCAAAATCGATATCTGGCGGTCCGCGTGGACTCCGAACACGAATCCGAAGTCAGATTTGAGAAAAGTGGCCGCCATCTTGAACTTTTTTGTTTCTCAACCGATTGCTTCCAAAATCGATATCTGGGGGTCCGCGTGGACTCCAAACACGATTCCGATGTCAGATTTGAGAAAAGTGGCCGCCATCTTGAACTTTTTTGTTTCTCAACCGGTTGCTTCCAAAATCGATATCTGGGGGTCTGCGTGGACTCCGAACACGAATCCGATGTCAGATTTGAGAAAAACGGCCGCCATCTTGAACTTTTTTGTTTCTCAACCGATTGCTTTCAAAATCGATATCTGAGGGTCCGCATGGACTCCGAACACGAATCCGAAGTCAGATTTGAGAAAAGTGGCCGCCATCTTGAACTTTTTTGTTTCTCAACCGATTGCTTCCAAAATCGATATCTGGGGGTCCGCGTGGACTCCGAACACGAATCCGATGTCAGATTTGAGAAAAGTGACCGCCATCTTGAACTTTTTTGTTTCTCAACCGATTACTTCCAAAATCGATATCTGGGGGTCCGCGTGGACTCTGAACACGAATCCTATGACAGATTTGAGAAAAGTGGCCGCCATCTTGAACTTTTTTGTTTCTCAACCGATTACTTCTAAAATCGATATCTGGGGGTCCGCGTGGACTCCAAACACGAATCCGATCTCAGATTTGAGGAAAGTGGCCGCCATTTTAAACTTTTTTGTTTCTCAACCGATTGCTTCCAAAATCGATATCTGGGGGTCCGCGTGGACTCCAAACACGAATCCGATGTCAGATTTGAGAAAAGTGGCTGCCATCTTGAACTTTTTTGTTTCTCAACCGATTGCTTCCAAAATCGATATCTGAAGGTCCGCGTGAACTCCAAACACGAATCCGATGTCAGATTTGAGAAAAGTGGGCGCCATCTTGAACTTTTTTGTTTCTCAACCGTTTGCTTCCAAAATCGATACCTGAGGGTCCGCGTGGAATCCGAACACGAATCTGATGTCAGATTTGAGAAGTTATCAGTTAGTCAGTTAGTGATTTTGGAAGCAATCGGTTGAGAAACAAAAAAGTTCAAGATGGCGGCCACTTTTCTCAACTCTGACATCGGATTCGTGTTCGGAGTCAACGTGGACCCCAGATATCGATTTTGGAAGCAATCGGTTGAGAAAAAAAAAGTTCAAGATGGCGGCCACTGTTCTCAACTCTGACATCGGATTCGTGTTCGGAGTCCACGTGGACCCCCAGATATCGATTTTGGAAGAAATCGGTTGAGAATCAAAAAAGTTCAAGATGGCGGCCATTTTTCTCAAATCTGACATCGGATTCGTGTTTGGAGTTCACGCGGACCTTCAGATATCGATTTTGGAAGCAATCGGTTGAGAAACAAAAAAGTTCAAGATGGCAGCCACTTTTCTCAAATCTGACATCGGATTCGTGTTTGGAGTCCACGCGGACCCCCAGATATCGATTTTGGAAGCAATCGGTTGAGAAACAAAAAAGTTTAAAATGGCGGCCACTTTCCTCAAATCTGAGATCGGATTCGTGTTTGGAGTCCACGCGGACCCCCAGATATCGATTTTAGAAGTAATCGGTTGAGAAACAAAAAAGTTCAAGATGGCGGCCACTTTTCTCAAATCTGTCATAGGATTCGTGTTCGGAGTCAACGTGGACCCCAGATATCGATTTTGGAAGCAATCGGTTGAGAAACAAAAAAGTTCAAGATGGCGGCCACTTTTCTCAAATCTGACATCGGATTCGTGTTCGGAGTCCACGCAGACCCCCAGATATCGATTTTGGAAGCAACCGGTTGAGAAACAAAAAAGGTCAAGATGGCGGCCGTTTTTCTCAAATCTGACATCGGATTCGTGTTCGGAGTCCACGCAGACCCCCAGATATCGATTTTGGAAGCAACCGGTTGAGAAACAAAAAAGTTCAAGATGGCGGCCACTTTTCTCAAATTCGACATCGGATTCGCGTTTGGAGTCCACGCGGACCCCCAGATATCGATTTTGGAAGCAATCGGTTGAGAAACAAAAATTTCAAGATGGCGGCCACTTTTCTCAAATCTGACTTCGGATTCGTGTTCGGAGTCCACGCGGACCGCCTGATATCGATTTTGGAAGCAATCGGTTGAGAATCAAAAAAGTTCAAGATGGCGGCCATTTTTCTCAAATCTGACATCGGATTCGTGTTTGGAGTTCACGCGGACCTTCAGATATCGATTTTGGAAGCAATCGGTTGAGAAACAAAAAAGTTCAAGATGGCAGCCACTTTTCTCAAATCTGACATCGGATTCGTGTTTGGAGTCCACGCGGACCCCCAGATATCGATTTTGGAAGCAATCGGTTGAGAAACAAAAAAGTTTAAAATGGCGGCCACTTTCCTCAAATCTGAGATCGGATTCGTGTTTGGAGTCCACGCGGACCCCCAGATATCGATTTTAGAAGTAATCGGTTGAGAAACAAAAAAGTTCAAGATGGCGGCCACTTTTCTCAAATCTGTCATAGGATTCGTGTTCGGAGTCAACGTGGACCCCAGATATCGATTTTGGAAGCAATCGGTTGAGAAACAAAAAAGTTCAAGATGGCGGCCACTTTTCTCAAATCTGACATCGGATTCGTGTTCGGAGTCCACGCAGACCCCCAGATATCGATTTTGGAAGCAACCGGTTGAGAAACAAAAAAGGTCAAGATGGCGGCCGTTTTTCTCAAATCTGACATCGGATTCGTGTTCGGAGTCCACGCAGACCCCCAGATATCGATTTTGGAAGCAACCGGTTGAGAAACAAAAAAGTTCAAGATGGCGGCCACTTTTCTCAAATTCGACATCGGATTCGCGTTTGGAGTCCACGCGGACCCCCAGATATCGATTTTGGAAGCAATCGGTTGAGAAACAAAAATTTCAAGATGGCGGCCACTTTTCTCAAATCTGACTTCGGATTCGTGTTCGGAGTCCACGTGGACCCCCAGATATCGATTTTGGAAGAAATCGGTTGAGAATCAAAAAAGTTCAAGATGGCGGCCATTTTTCTCAAATCTGACATCGGATTCGTGTTTGGAGTTCACGCGGACCTTCAGATATCGATTTTGGAAGCAATCGGTTGAGAAACAAAAAAGTTCAAGATGGCAGCCACTTTTCTCAAATCTGACATCGGATTCGTGTTTGGAGTCCACGCGGACCCCCAGATATCGATTTTGGAAGCAATCGGTTGAGAAACAAAAAAGTTTAAAATGGCGGCCACTTTCCTCAAATCTGAGATCGGATTCGTGTTTGGAGTCCACGCGGACCCCCAGATATCGATTTTAGAAGTAATCGGTTGAGAAACAAAAAAGTTCAAGATGGCGGCCACTTTTCTCAAATCTGTCATAGGATTCGTGTTCGGAGTCAACGTGGACCCCAGATATCGATTTTGGAAGCAATCGGTTGAGAAACAAAAAAGTTCAAGATGGCGGCCACTTTTCTCAAATCTGACATCGGATTCGTGTTCGGAGTCCACGCAGACCCCCAGATATCGATTTTGGAAGCAACCGGTTGAGAAACAAAAAAGGTCAAGATGGCGGCCGTTTTTCTCAAATCTGACATCGGATTCGTGTTCGGAGTCCACGCAGACCCCCAGATATCGATTTTGGAAGCAACCGGTTGAGAAACAAAAAAGTTCAAGATGGCGGCCACTTTTCTCAAATTCGACATCGGATTCGCGTTTGGAGTCCACGCGGACCCCCAGATATCGATTTTGGAAGCAATCGGTTGAGAAACAAAAATTTCAAGATGGCGGCCACTTTTCTCAAATCTGACTTCGGATTCGTGTTCGGAGTCCACGCGGACCGCCTGATATCGATTTTGGAAGCAATCGGTTGAGAATCAAAAAAGTTCAAGATGGCGGCCATTTTTCTCAAATCTGACATCGGATTCGTGTTCGGAGTCCACGCGGACCGCCAGATATCGATTTTGGAAGCAATCGGTTGAGAAACAAAAAAATTCAGTCATCGATTCCAGAGCCGTTAAAAAAAAGCGGCGCCGCCCCGCCGCCGCTTTGGATGTCATACCGGCCGCCTCCGCGCCGCTACCGCGCCGCGCGGACCCTGTGTGGCAGGCTCCGGAACGCCTTCGCTTTCCGCAAAACCGCCGCCGGCCCGCTTTCCCGCAAAACCGCCTCTGTGTGAACCGGCCATTATACAGATATAAATACATATTTTCAACTTCAACATTAATTTATTAGAGTTAAGTTTCATTTTGCGGAAAACAATAATGATCGAAACATTTAATCAAATAAGTCAATAAAATGTAACACATTAAAAAGAACGAAAAAAAAAAAAGTTATGACGACTCCTTCGACCTTGTTCTAAGGCATTATCCTCGGTTCTTTCTCACTATTCTCGCGTAGGCGAGAGTGAAAGGGATAGTTGCGTGCTTGCCGCGAGGTTGTAAATGAACAAAAATATTAGAAAAAATGCGATTAAATGCCATGATATATAAAAAATATTGAAGATAATGTGATTACAAAGCGATACTTACTGAAAGTATGACACTCCGTCTTGTTTTTTGCACTTTTCGTGAGTTGTTTTTGCAGGCACGGTCGATTAGCGACTGAGAGCGATACAAGCCACGCTGCCAGATTGTGCATTGCTTTGATGGTGCCATTTTTCGAGCGGCGTTTCAAAATCTACCTACTATACTTGATCGAAGATTAGTGTAGTCTGTTTAATGGAACTTAATAGTTAACAAAATGTAGTTCAGATCATCAAATTAGGCCAGTTGGTAAAGTTATTTCATTGGTAACCTACCAGGGTGCTTGATCATGGGGTTGAGCCCACTAGTGATCGGTTACTACACCGCTTGTGCAACTCGCGGCAAACTCTAGGGATGACATTTGTATCATATCATTTGTTAAGAAATGGTTAAGAATTACAATTTTATCATATCGTTTTCTTTTAGTTTTTTCTAATACGGCCCCAAATTAGATTTATTTTCACGTTTAGAATAATAATAAAAATTCAAGGACACAAAAAACTCGCTTATTACCAACCCTGAAAATACCGCGAATCGCACAATAGTTACCGATCTATATAGTAATAACTAATTCGTTTTACTAAAGAGTTAAAGCTCTGGAGTGCGATTTTTGAAACTCGTTCGCTGAGTTCAGCAGTTGAAAATGTCAAAATCACTGTAGAGATACGCATCTTTCTACTGCTGACTTGACTTTCAATACCTACTCTTAATTTTCAACTGCCGAACTCAGAGAATGAGTTTCAAAAATCGCACTTCAGAGCATTAACTCTTAATTAAAACGAATTAGTTAATACTACCTAAATAACAGTACCAAATAATTCAAATAGACAATGGTCATGTCATGACTTTGTAATTTAACTTTAATTTAAAACACTTAACACAACATTTTAATATTCTATTTCATTCTAATCCTATTGTACACTCAATATAGATTTAGTATGAACCTTAAACTTTCACAAAATATGTATGCTAGCGTTTCTTTTCAGAGGAAATGGTACTCAAAGAAGACTTGCACAAAGATGAGGTCCCAGCAGAGTACCTCAGCCATAAAGAGAAGTACGAGCGGGCTGTGAAGAAATCCTGCTACCTCTTCAAACTGATGAGAAGAATGCAGGAAGAGGGCAGGGCTACTATAGAAAATTTCATGTAAATATATTATCATAAATGGTTTTTGTGAGGGTTATGGACACTTAAACATGATGTTCCTGGTTTTAATCCGCAAGCATGGCATGCCATGGACTAATTAGTTTCCCTAGAAACATGGTTTCGTGGAAGTATCACTTCTATAGTGTAGGGTTATTACCGAAACTTATATTTGGCCCGTTTGAACGAACCGAACCGAATTCGCTAACACATAAACAAATTAAATACTGTACCTAAAACCCTATTTATCCTACAGTGCAATCCTAGGCGGCAACCTTGGCTCGGCGGTCGTTCATGAAAGTTCCCCGCTCGCCCTCCACTATGGTATGTTCATACCGACCATCATGGGGCAGGGCACGGTCGAGCAACAGGCCTACTGGTTGGGCAGGGCGTTGAACCTCGATATTATTGGTACTTATGCACAGGTTTGTAATTTATTTATTGTTATGAGACTATTAATAGTTATATTACATTATCGTCGTTTTCATTATCGGGCTCACTCCCCGTCACACTGGACAGAGTTTCGGTGCTACTAGTGAAACGTGGATGTTCTAAAGTATCAGAATATCTCTGACTACCCCCTCGGGGAATATAGTCATGAGCATATGCTATGCTACATTATCTTTATGACGTTGCTTCCAAGAATTAGTTGGGGGGCCCATGCACGTTAAAAATTTAATTAAATTATGTTAAATTTTTGCAGACTGAGCTCGGACACGGGACTTTCGTCCGAGGACTGGAGACGACTGCGACATACGAGCCCAGCACCAAAGAGTTCGTGCTGCACTGCCCAACTCTCACTGCCTACAAGTGGTGGCCTGGCGGTCGTAAGTTAACAATTTTATTATTAACACTATACAGGGTGTAAAGTGTAAACTAAAATACATTACATAATATAAGGGGTGCTTCAGACCATTTTTTTTATTTGCCTATTTCATCCCACTGCTGAGCAAAGGCCTCTCCCCTGCTCTTCCACTCGTTCCTGTCTTGGGCAACCTCTGGCCATTGGTCGTCAAATTTGTCCAGGTCATCACGCCACCTCTTTCTGGGTCGACCTGGACGCCGTCGACCGTTTTCGGGGATCCAGGGCATGGTGTTTTTGCCCATCTCTCAGGATGCATCCGACAGACATGACCGGCGCACTCCCATTTAAGTTTGGTGCTTTTCTCTCCGACATTGGCTATTTGAGTTTTGGAGCGGCACGTGGTATTTCTGACCCGGTCAGTTCGTTTAACACCTAGAATGCTGCGCTCTATTGCTCTTTGACAAACCTTAAGCTTGAACTTTTGGGCCGCAGTGAGTGACCACTTTGAGCTCCGTAAGTTAGGATGGGCAGGATACACATGTCGATGAGTCTACGTTTAACCGAGAGCGGGAGTTCTCCCTTCATCAGCTACTTCATGGACCAGAAGCTCTTCCAGTCGTTCGACTTCCATGTCTTGCCTGTTTTCGAAGGAGTCTCGGAGGATCTGGCCCAAGTAAATATACTCATCGACATTATGTATTTCCTGTCCATCTACCTCTACCTTACGTTTCGTGGTATTACTCGTAATTTGAGTCTTAGACCTGTCCATTGAATAAGTCCAACCTCAAGGCTTGCAGTGCTCAGATCTTGGAACATTTGTTGCAGTTCCAGTGCAGATCGCGAGAAAAGAACAATGTCGACGGCAAAGCGAAACTTAGAGCAAGCGAAGCGAGCTCGACTTCTCTCTGCTCTACGAATTGGTTATAGACAGAGCTCAATCAATCAATATTTTTCCCGGATTTGCCGCCCCTAGTAAAGTGCCGCCCGGGGCATTTGCTCCCCCTGCCTCCTCTCGCTACGCTACTGACTCTCCATAACTTACGTAGTAACGTTGTTTTTTTCAAGTACGCTTCTAATTTACCTTTATGTCCCTTCAGTCGCTCACACTGCAAACTACTGCATAGTAATGGCTCAGCTCTACACCAAAGGGCAATGCCACGGCGTCCACATGTTCATAGTTCAGCTTAGAGACGAAGACACCCACATGCCGCTCCCCGGCATCAAAGTGGGCGAGATCGGCGCCAAGCTCGGTCTGAACTCGTCCAATAACGGCTTTCTTGGCTTTGAGCACGTCAGGATACCGAGGAATCATATGCTGATGAAGAATGCTAAGGTTTTAGAGGTAACGTTTACTTTTATTTTGTACCTATAGTTGTGCAGTAATCAAGTTTTTATTTGTAGGTACACTTTTTCCTTTGGCTGTCTTTGAAATTAATTGCAGCAACCATTCTTATAAGTTCAGAGAAAAATAAGTAATAAAAAATTTATTAAACTACCATCCATTACACACCAGCCAAGTCGTAAAAAAATGGTTAGAACAAATAATGTAGACAGTATTATACCTTTATTTCCAGGACGGTTCGTACGTGAAGTCGCCGAGTTCCAAGCTGATGTACGGCTCTATGATGTTCATGCGTGTGGTGATTGTGCACGACATGCGCAACTATATGGCCAAGGCTGTCACCATCGCCACACGCTACTCCGCCGTCAGGAGGCAGTCACAGCTGAAGCCCAAGTTGGTTTATTTATATTAGATAACATTGTCTCGAGCTCGAGCTCCAAGCTGACATACCAAACTAGGAAATCGGTGCCAGTAGAGATAGTGCACGACGCGACATGTGTTACTATATGGCGAAGGCTGTCACCCTCGCCACACGCTACTCCGTTGTCAGGAGGCAGTCACAACCGAAGCGCTAGCTAGTTTTATTTATTCATGTTATTTCATCGGCAGTGAACCGGAGCCGCAGATAATAGACTACGTGACTCAACAGCACAAGCTAATGATCGGCATAGCGTCAGTGCACGCGTTCCGTCTGAGCGCCGAGTGGGTGTGGAACATGTACAACAACGTGACCGCGGAGCTAGACGCCGGCGACATGGACAGACTGCCCGAGGTACGGTCTCGTATCTGTTGGATCTCAGCTGCGCTCGCTCCGTAGATATGTTAAGACTATATAGTGAACATTGCAGCTGCACGCGCTGTCGTGCTGCCTGAAGGCGGTGACGACTGCGGACGCGGCGCAGTGCGTGGAGCTGCGCTCGCTCGGTAGATATGTTAAGACTATATAGTGAACATTGCAGCTGCACGCGCTGTCGTGCTGCCTGAAGGCGGTGACGACTGCGGACGCGGCGCAGTGCGTGGAGCTGCGCTCGCTCGGTAGATATGTTAAGACTATATAGTGAACATTGCAGCTGCACGCGCTGTCGTGCTGCCTGAAGGCGGTGACGACTGCGGACGCGGCGCAGTGCGTGGAGCTGCGCTCGCTCGGTAGATATGTTAAGACTATATAGTGAACATTGCAGCTGCACGCGCTGTCGTGCTGCCTGAAGGCGGTGACGACTGCGGACGCGGCGCAGTGCGTGGAGCTGCGCTCGCTCGGTAGATATGTTAAGACTATATAGTGAACATTGCAGCTGCACGCGCTGTCGTGCTGCCTGAAGGCGGTGACGACTGCGGACGCGGCGCAGTGCGTGGAGCTGCGCTCGCTCGGTAGATATGTTAAGACTATATAGTGAACATTGCAGCTGCACGCGCTGTCGTGCTGCCTGAAGGCGGTGACGACTGCGGACGCGGCGCAGTGCGTGGAGCTGCGCTCGCTCGGTAGATATGTTAAGACTATATAGTGAACATTGCAGCTGCACGCGCTGTCGTGCTGCCTGAAGGCGGTGACGACTGCGGACGCGGCGCAGTGCGTGGAGCTGCGCTCGCTCGGTAGATATGTTAAGACTATATAGTGAACATTGCAGCTGCACGCGCTGTCGTGCTGCCTGAAGGCGGTGACGACTGCGGACGCGGCGCAGTGCGTGGAGCTGCGCTCGCTCGGTAGATATGTTAAGACTATATAGTGAACATTGCAGCTGCACGCGCTGTCGTGCTGCCTGAAGGCGGTGACGACTGCGGACGCGGCGCAGTGCGTGGAGCTGCGCTCGCTCGGTAGATATGTTAAGACTATATAGTGAACATTGCAGCTGCACGCGCTGTCGTGCTGCCTGAAGGCGGTGACGACTGCGGACGCGGCGCAGTGCGTGGAGCTGCGCTCGCTCGGTAGATATGTTAAGACTATATAGTGAACATTGCAGCTGCACGCGCTGTCGTGCTGCCTGAAGGCGGTGACGACTGCGGACGCGGCGCAGTGCGTGGAGCTGCGCTCGCTCGGTAGATATGTTAAGACTATATAGTGAACATTGCAGCTGCACGCGCTGTCGTGCTGCCTGAAGGCGGTGACGACTGCGGACGCGGCGCAGTGCGTGGAGCTGCGCTCGCTCGGTAGATATGTTAAGACTATATAGTGAACATTGCAGCTGCACGCGCTGTCGTGCTGCCTGAAGGCGGTGACGACTGCGGACGCGGCGCAGTGCGTGGAGCTGCGCTCGCTCGGTAGATATGTTAAGACTATATAGTGAACATTGCAGCTGCACGCGCTGTCGTGCTGCCTGAAGGCGGTGACGACTGCGGACGCGGCGCAGTGCGTGGAGCTGCGCTCGCTCGGTAGATATGTTAAGACTATATAGTGAACATTGCAGCTGCACGCGCTGTCGTGCTGCCTGAAGGCGGTGACGACTGCGGACGCGGCGCAGTGCGTGGAGCTGCGCTCGCTCGGTAGATATGTTAAGACTATATAGTGAACATTGCAGCTGCACGCGCTGTCGTGCTGCCTGAAGGCGGTGACGACTGCGGACGCGGCGCAGTGCGTGGAGCGCTGCCGGCTCGCGTGCGGCGGACACGGCTACATGCACTCCTCCAACCTGCCGCTCGCCTACGGGCTCGTCACCGCCGCCTGCACCTACGAGGGCGAGAACACCGTCATGCTGCTGCAGACCGCCAGGTTTGTATCCCGACTGCGCCAGAAAGAGAGTTATTTCATAGAGGAATAGCCTTAATTTCGGCTGGAAATTGAGATATAATGTATCAAAATCTCGAGCTTGCTTCACTGGCTCCTGGTTGTAAATCATATTGCAATTATCTCATTATATTTCAGTAAATTCTTGAGCATACTTTGCTCGCTCCTAGTATTTAATTATTACAAATATTGTTGGCAGATACCTAGTAAAGTCGTGGCAGCAAGCGGCCGGCGGAGACACGCTGACGCCGACGGTGTCGTACCTCGCGTCGGTGGGCGCCGGCCGCCGCTCCCCGCCCTGGGAGAACACCGTCGAGGGCATCCTCACTGGCTTCCAGAGAGTCGCCGCCGGGTCTGTACTAATACAAACACATACATACATACATATACTCACGACGGTGTCGTACCTCGCGTCGGTGGGCGCCGGCCGCCGCTCCCCGCCCTGGGAGAACACCGTCGAGGGCATCCTCACTGGCTTCCAGAGAGTCGCCGCCGGGTCTGTACTAATACAAACACATAATTACATACATATACTCACGACGGTGTCGTACCTCGCGTCGGTGGGCGCCGGCCGCCGCTCCCCGCCCTGGGAGAACACCGTCGAGGGCATCCTCACTGGCTTCCAGAGAGTCGCCGCCGGGTCTGTACTAATACAAACACATACATACATACATATACTCACGACGGTGTCGTACCTCGCGTCGGTGGGCGCCGGCCGCCGCTCCCCGCCCTGGGAGAACACCGTCGAGGGCATCCTCACTGGCTTCCAGAGAGTCGCCGCCGGGTCTGTACTAATACAAACACATAATTACATACATATACTCACGACGGTGTCGTACCTCGCGTCGGTGGGCGCCGGCCGCCGCTCCCCGCCCTGAGAGAACCCTAAAAATTTAAAATGTATAGAAAAGTATATTATTTAACCTTTTCATAAAAAATTAATCCCACAGGATCCGATTTAAAAACGTATATAAATATGTAATGGTCTGTATAATTCCGAACACCCTGTATAATACCAACCGTATTATAAAATTCATTAGAGATCAGTTTTAAAAGTCATGCACAAAAAACCTTTCCGCTTTCCAACCGAGCAACTTTATAGGTTAAGTTCTGTGCTAACTGTTCGGCAGCTCTTCATATTGAGGGCCGCGGTCACGTCTAGTGCGTACCCTGCACTGCTTGCCAAAAGAGTGTACTTCGTGCCTTTGCCCATAATTAGAACTACTTTTGCGAGTCGCTTTCCACCTTTTCTGCATCCCCGAATATACAACGGAGTTTGTAAACTTCTAGACATAAAAACATTATCAGTACGCCGTGCTAAATTTGAGATTAAAAACTGGTTGCAGACTTTGACTTACGATGGAACTGAAGACATAATCAAGGATATATCTTAACATACAAGGCAAACATACACACACCTACACAACCCCCCCCCCCCCCCCCCCCCCATTGTACTGTAACTGTAACTTATTGTCAATTATCTAACTTGTAATGCATCTAATTTTTTTTTTATTGTTAAGGATACCCAATCGTAGACCTCGCGTATCAGGCTTGCCTCGTTTTTGGTCTACCGTTTAATGTTATAAGCAAAAGTTAAAAATAAACGTTATCTTATCTTATTACCTACTAATCAATGTTGATCAGGATGTATACAGGGTGGCCGGGGAGTTGACGTTCAAACGAAAAATTTAGGTCCGGTATGTCTTGGGGTATCCGAATCACCCCCATGTATGTTCCGCGATTTTTTATAGTTTTCGAGTTATGATGATTTTTCCGATTTTTTGAGGAAACTCGACATGACCGGCTTAACAACTTCTAAAAAAAAAAGTGTAAGACTTTTTAGAGATTCTTTTTTTGCAACTTAATCTTCATGAATTGTGCCTTTATTCATAACATCATCAGCATCGTAACTTTGATAAAAGTTTTGAAATTATTGGTCTAAAGTTAAAAATTTGCGATCCGTGAATTATGACCAAATTTTCAACTTTAAATTAAAACTCTAAACAGGTGATCTTATGACTTTTTGGCCAATCCCAAAAATGCGCCCAACTCTCAGCTTTCATAATCATAAATAAAAAGTAGTACTTAAGAGGGCTAATTTGGCTAGAATTGATCTACAAAGACAACAAGGCGGAAAACTCTTAAAATTTTTTTTTTTTTTTTTGCCATTATTACCACGCCTAAGGCTAAATAATTATTAAAGAATGCTGGAAACCGAAACGGCGACGGGTTATGCCGGACTCTTACCGGCTAAAACCCCACCGTGTTCCACCTCATCCCATATTGCCGTAGAGCCTGAGGGCCCGTGAGGAATCTTCCACACTCTACGGCGCAGCGACCGACCTTACCAGGTCTCATCTCTGTTGGCCTTGACAAGCCTACAGGCCTTTAGGTGGTGCGTGGGAACACGCACACAACCACCTCGAGTCCCTATGATCGGACGCCGGACCCCCCAGCCCGACGCCCAGAGACTCAAAAATTACGGGGGAGGCAGACCGCGAGCAAACGCAGCCCGTCTGCGCCCCGTGCGTCTTTGGCGGATCGGGAGTTCAGAAGTCGACTCCCTCTCCCTCTCCGCCGTCTCCTTCTGGAGCATTACTGCCTCACAGGAGAGAACTGCGCGCCAAGACGCCTCACTGTCGACCATAGCGCAAACTATGGCCGGCAGCGAGAGGTCTGAAACTACCTGGGAGAGCTCACTGCGCTCTCCCGCCCACGCAGGGCACTCCTGCAGCACGTGCTGCGCCATCTCGTCGAGACAGCCGTCGCAGTGGTGGCACCCGGCTGTCGGCTCCCTCCTCCTAGGTTAGGTTAGGTTAGGTTATCTACTTTTTACTTAAAACTTTCCTTATTCCACCAACACGATAGGTTTCCAGCATTCTTTAATCATTATTGATGAGACCTGGTAAGGTCGGTCGCTGCGCCGTAGAGTGTGGAAGATTCCTCACGGGCCCTCAGGCTCTACGGCAATATGCGATGAGGTGGAACACGGTGGGGTTTTAGCCGGTAAGAGTCCGGTATAACCCGTCGCCGTTTCGGTTTCCAGCATTCTTTAATCATTATTTAGCCTTAGGCGTGGTAGTTATGGCAAAAAAAAATATTTTTTAATTTAAGAATTTTCCGCCTTGTTGTCTTTGAAGATCAATTCTAGCCAAAGTAGCCCTCTTAAGTACTACTTTTTATTTATGATTATGAAAGCTGAGAGTTGGGCGCATTTTTGGGATTGGCTAAAAAATCATAAGGTCACCTGTTTAGAGTTTTAATTCAAAGTTGAAAATTTAGTCATAATTCACGGATCGCAAATTTTTAACTTTAGATCAATATTTTCATAACTTTTATCAAAGTTACGATGCTGATGATGTTATGAATAAAGACACAATTCATGAAGATTAAGTTGCAAAAAAAGAATCTCTAAAAAGTCTTACACTTTTTTTTTTAGAAGTTGTTCAAGCCGGTCATGTCGAGTTTCCTCAAAAAATCGGAAAAATCATCATAACTCGAAAACTATAAAAAATCGCGGAACATACATGGGGGTGATTCGGATACCCCACGACATACCGGACCTAAATTTTTCGTTTGAACGTCAACTCCCCGGCCACCCTGTATATCTCAGAATGTTGATGTTCTAATTATGTAGTTGGTTCTCAATTTCCCATGATGATTTTTTACAGTAAAATTGGGTCATGCGTGGCGAACATCGAGAAGCGACAGAAGACCGGCCTATGTTACGAAGACGCCTGGAATATGACATCTGTACAACTGGTGTCCGCTTCTGAGGTATGAGACCGTTTTAACATGTTATACTTTGTTCAAAACTTATGAAGCTTAATTTAGCATTCCATGATGAAATGGAATGTAAATAATCAATGATATAAGGTAGAAACTCTCCTGAGACTGCCTCCGTGGTCTAATGGTTAAGAGCATTGGGCTCCCGACACGAAGGTTGTGGGTTCGATTCCCGTTTTTCTCCAGTTGGTCCTAACCAACTGGAGAAAAACGCACAAAGTCCTAACATTGCAGGTTGAATCACATGATTGTCTGAGAAGAAAAATGATTCCGTGCTTCGGATGGCACGTTAAGCCGTTGGACCCGGTTATTATCTCTGGTGGTAGCATCATCCATCCATCATGGATGGATGATGGATGGGTAGCAGTCGTTACATTAAAACCACGCAGAGGCCGTAAGGGGTCTGAAAAACTCTGACACCAGGGCTCTGCCCACACGATAAGAAGAAGAAGGTTGAAACCTTTTCGTTTAGTCGCCTCGCCTAACTGGCACCCACGGGATTAAATGGAATGGTGTATTCTCAACTCAGAATCCCAGTAAATTTGCAAAATATCGATAGATTTCTGTCGTTACCGGTGATCGACCCATTACCGTTCCATGTCATAACTAGTCATAAGGGATTGCTCCCTGGACTTCAGTTCTTTCACAAAAATGCGTAGGTATAGCTAGTTCGTTCAATCTATAAGTTTGATGCTGATCACCTGAATTGTTCTCTCTGTAAAACCTTTCGTATAAGCACAGTTATAATGTACCCCAGGCTCACTGCCGCGCGATGATCCTAAAGTGTTACTTTGAAGAAAGTGAGAAACAGTTGAAGAGCGTGTCCCCCGCGTTACGACAAGTTCTACTGCAACTTGTCGACCTGTACGTCGTGTATTGGGCGCTGCAGCGCGTTGGAGATTTACTGAGGGTGAGTTTTATATCTACCTACTTAGTATCAAAAGGGAAGTGAGAAGCAAGTGTGTCCTCTGTGTTCGAATTCCTCAATTATTGATAACTTAAATTATTATTATTGACCTCAAGAGTTATTAAATGGGCACTGTGACTCATTGAATATCTACTATGGCATCCAAGGATCATAATCATCATCAGCCTGTCATCGTCCACTTCTGAATAATGCTGCGTGCCATTCCTATAATATGTATCTCAAGGCGCGCCAAAAAATCTTGGCCACACCTTGGACACTTAATACAAATGAGAATGGCTGTCATTTCATACAAATGGGAAAAATTTAAAAGATGAGGTTGCCTACATTTTTCGCCACGCTTGCTACCAAGCGGGGTGAGGTAAAAATTGTTGGGGAGCAGGGAGTTTCAGTACTGTATGTAGTACTAGTACTAGATATCATCCTGATCTAGATGCTCCCCGCTACCTGTTTAGGATTAGGTAAATGATAAATTAACTATTAATTTGTTAATAACTAAATGAAAAGTAAAGTGTATGTCCGCTGCTTGTTTTTAAAATATCCCATTTAAATTTAACGAAAATTAAAACAAACTTTTTAATTGGCATGTTACTAGTTCACGTCAATATCGGAGCGTGACATAGAGCAGCTGCAGAAATGGTACGAGGACTTGCTGTCCAAGCTGAGACCTAATGCAGTGGGCCTCGTCGACGCCTTCGACATCAGAGACGAGGTTAGTGTACACACGGCGACACATTAGACTACGCTACGCGAAACCAAAATAAGCTGGACACGCGTAGGTACGGCTGTGGTATAACGTCGCGCGGCCAGCTTGTCTATGTTTGTTTTGCGTAGCTTGATGTGTCGCCGTGTGTGCTGCGCAATGAGGCAATTGCCTCGGGTGACATATTACTAGGGGCAGCAAATTCGGGAATAATATTATAGATTGATTGAGCCCTGTCTATAAGCAATTCATAGAGCAGAGAAAATTGGAACTTGCTTCGCTCGTTCTAAGTTTCTGTTTTTATATATAATGCTAAAGAGTTCTGACCACAGCTAAAGCGGTGCTAACTTCGCTCGCTCCATAGCTTTTACTTAGGTTACTTTGCACATATTTTGTACGTAAAAAGCTCTGGCCCCAACCGATTCGTATTGAGGAGAAAAGTGGAGGTCGCTTCGCTCGCTCTAAGTTTCTATTTTTGCATGGATAGACCAAAAGATGTCTGACCGCAACCCGAATAGATGTGCTTAAAAATTTTGAGTTCGCTACGCTCGCTCCGTCATTTTTGTGTAGGCCTTCTTATAAAGATAAGGGGGCGGCAAAATTCGGTCTCCGCCCTGGGCGGCAGAAACCCATGCTACGCCAGCGCCCCCAACGTCGCGTCGACGCAACGATAGTGCGCGCACACCTGCGCCTTCCCCCTCTTGTAGACATCAAGAAAGCGGGATCAAATCTCTAGATTCCAAATTTAGCAAGTTAACACATTGCCACCACATCGCTACTACATCGCAACCACATCGCTGCTCGACCTTTTGCCACTGCGAGGTGATTTGGTTGTGTTACGTGTGAAACAACGCTAATAGATAGATACCTAGGGAAAGTTGTTCAGTTTGGTGGTCTGAAGCACCCGCCAAAGTATTGTAACGCATTTACACTCTGTATATGCATGCCAAAGTTATTTAACGCTAGTAAGTTATACAGAGAGAGGGAGAGATAGAGTATTTGTGTTATGTTATACAATGATTATTTTGCACATAGATCCTGCGCTCGACGCTGGGCGCGTACGACGGTCGCGTGTACGAGCGTCTGATGGAGGAGGCGCTGAAGAGCCCCCTCAACAAGGAGCCCGTCAACGAGAGCTTCCACAAGTATCTCAAGCCGTTCATGCAGGGCAAACTGTAATTGTGTACAAAGCAAGAAAGCTGTAATCAGTACAGAATTCTCAGAAAGCTCGTTGCCCCCCTTAGGAAAATGGAAAGTAGTGAAGAAATATATAAAATCCCAGAAAAACTTAAAACTGAACCTAAACTCAATTTATTTATTAAAAAATTAAAAAAGTTATTAATAGAAAAAACGTATTATGATATAAACGATTTCCTAACTGAAAGAGTCAATGCTCCATGATTGAATTCCTTTACTCCTAATTGAAGATCATTAATTCTATTGTTTTACTCTCACGAGCCATGAATCTTGATTTATTTATTTATTTAATTTCAAATTAATAATGTATTATTTATATAAAAATTAAAATGTATTATTATAAAGTTACCATTGATTCCCACAATTTTTATTATTTAAATGTATATCACCATTATTGTATACCACCTTTATGTACCATATGATATGATGCAATAAATGAATTATGAATTAATTAAATAGTAGTAGGCACTGTCTCAACATCATCTTGTGAAATTCTAGCCAAAATTCAGTGGTAATACTGCAAAATTTCGAGCTCGCTTTGCTCGCTCCATATGTATAGGCATACAAGGGCTGAAGCACCTATGTTATTGTTTTTGAAATAATCACATTCTTTCACGTTTATAACACGTTCTACAACCTCCTTAAAAATCCCAAGCCCAATTTTGGTTACGGCGCCTTAGAAAAATTATCTTTTGGATCCGACCTTGCCACGACTGGGGCGGTACCTATGAGCTAGGTGGCCAGTTGCAGGGGAAAATCTCTAGCTACCTACGCCAATGAATATAAATCGTTTCCATTTTGTGTTATACGTGGTTTTTATAATAGGTACTTACTTCAAACCGTCAAACTGAACTTCTTTCACATAGGTGCCAACATCGAAATCAATAAAAAATGATTGTTGTTTATTCGACTCAATAAATGTATGGAATAGGTATTAATCTATTAGGCAGATGTTGTTCAGTGTGATGATCTGAAGCACTTTCTAAAATATGTAACGCATTTAAGTTTACATTCTGTACAGTTTTGATCAAAGCTCTGGAGTGCGATTTTTGAATCTCATTCGCTGAGTTCAGCAGTTGAAAATGTCAAAATTACTATGGAGAAACGCATGTTTCTACTGCTGATTTGAAAGTCAAATCAGCAGTAGTTTCTCCATAGTAATTTTGACATTTTCAACTGCTGAACTCAGTGAATGAGTTTCAAAAATCCACAAAAATCGCACTACACGGTTTTGTAATGTAGCCTTCCTTGGACGAAGGAGGCAGTACAGCTTAAGTTTAACAAAACATGAATTTTTAGGGTTAGGGTTATACAACGTGTAAATGAATTAACGCAAAACTAGAAAGTAGTTTGATTAGAATCGAGAGCACAATCGAATTATCATGGTTTCAAAATGGGTAATTTTTTTCAAAATATTAAATAATTTTTTGGTAAAATTTTTAATTTACTGAACCCGATGTCAACCCACCCCACGGGCACACTCACCCTACTTACTACCAAAACAAGATTATTAAAATGTATCCATGAGTACGTTAGCGCCTTCATTCATTGCTGAAATGATAAAAAATAATTTTTGCCTCAAAACTTAAAATGCGAATAACTTTAAATTTTAACTACAAAAATAATGAAATTATTGTTTCAATCTAATTCTTTTGATATAAATCAGTTGGGGTATATGAGGTTTTGCGTTAATTCATTAACACGTTGTATACCTATTTATATCATAAATAAATACAGGGTGTACAATAAAATGGGACAGCTACTCAAAGGGGTGCTTCAGACCATCAAACTGAACAACTTTCTCTATGGGACCAATATCGAAATCGCGAAAAAAAAATGCGCTCTCCCATACAAAACTGCAAACATAACTCGACTGAAATGTATGGGACAGCTGATTTTTTTTTCGCGATTTCGATATTGGTCCCAAGAGAAAGTTGTTCAGTTTGATGGTCTGAAGCACCCCTTTAAGTAGCTGTCCCATTTTATTGTACACCCTGTATATTATTGTCATAAATATTTATCAACGATTTTTTTTTGTGCAAGCGAGGCGTATATCAAAAAAATAATCTTTGATATTTATTTAACAATGTAACATAAAGGTGACATAATTATTATAATGTGAAATAATGTAATACAATCTAACTCGTTTCTTCGCGCGCAAATAGAAAGAGAGCGAAGGTGTGATAGCGCTATATTACGCTGCCATACTAGCCATGCTGGAATAAAGATACTAAGGCTGCCTGTCCATTGACGCGAGCTACGTGGCGGAGCGGTGTAGCGAGGAAATATTAACCAATCAGGATGTCATAAAATCTCCTCCTAAGAGCTCCTGATTATTGGTTAATATTTCCTCGTTACTCCGCTCCGGAGCGAGCTGGCGGACAGCTCGCTCCGCGTCAATGGACAGGCACCCAACAGCTGAGAGACAAGCACGTATCTAGGGGGGGGGGGGGGGGGGATAGGTGGGATTTATCCCCCCCCCCCCCCCCCCGAAATCCGAATATATATGGAACAGTAATTATACTATAATTTTTTCAAACTAGTTTTTCAATTAATATCCAGCCCCACCCCCCGAAAATGAATTGTAGTATGGAAAAAAGCCGAGTCGCGCGCAAGTAGAGAAATCATGCTAGAGGGTCTGGAGATCAATTAGAGGTATCTGCATGGGTAGCATGACAACCCACGATAGCCGTGATACGGCTTTATCACGTCTTTTATCTCGTTCGGTCGCGCGCAAACGAAAGAGATAAAAGACGTGATAAAGCCGTATCACGGCTATCGCGGGTTGTCATGCTGCCCATGCTGGTCAATCCCCACCACTTTCCAAACATAGTAACTAGATAAATACCGGGAAAATTTTTCACTTTCTCGGCCTTGTAGCCCTCAAAGGTTAAGTCTTATGACAAAAATGCATACTACTTGTTTTGTAGGAAATTTTGTCATTTATTTAATTTGTACCTACAAAATAGTATAAGAGATAAGTGTACTTTTTGCAACCATCAGCAGCAAGGCTGATTCAGTGTTTATGGGGTGTAGAGCATCTCTGTGATGGGGATGGACCAGGTCTGCCTGCACAACTCCAGTCGGTATAGGAGTTACTGATGATTAAAGGTCTGTAAAAAATTAACGATCAGCTGCACGGCTGATCGTATGATATTGTTGTAGTATGCACTGTAGCTATGTAGTGAGCTATGTGAACACAGTGTGAACAGTACAAAAACTGTCAAGTACTGTCAGTCGGTTTAGGAGATACAGCCAGTCAAAGTTCCGACCTTTGAACGGCTGTACAGATGTACATCTCCAACCGATTAATGAACCATGTCAGTTTTTGTACTGTTCATCGTCATCTATAAGAAATTAACGTAGATATGGCTTTAAAGGATATAGTATCCAGAGCCATTAAACACATTATAAAAAAAATCAAATGTCAAAATGAGTGTTGCCAATTTAGCCACTTCTTAGCTAGATCTAGCAACATTTTTGAACTGGTGAGCTAAAAAAAATATTCGGTGGCTAAATAGTTTAGTTTTTTTTTATTTTAAAATCTATTAGTTGATTGTGAATTTTATTTTATTTTATTTTATTGTATAGGTACACGTACAGATAATAATTTATTTACAACAAGATATATACAGCCCGACCAGAAAGAGTAGAAATTAAATGAGGGCGCCACTGTCGCTTTACACGGCAACACTACACTACGACTTAAACTATTTTGATACTTGCTGTATTTACTCCGAAAGTTTATGCACAACGTTATCTATGTTTAGCTAAATTTGGCTCTGACAGCAGCTAAATTTTACACCCAATATACATTTTAAATTTCGGCAACTACATGGCTAGCATGGCAGCGTGATATAGCGCTCTCTTTCTATTTGCGCGCGAACGAACGAAATAAAAGGCATGATATAGCCATATCACATGTAACATGCTACGTACGCCTCCTGTATTCTAATTCTAGAAGAAAATAATGAAAACGCATATTACTTTATATTGTACTTTCAAATTATTTGTTTTTGAATACGATGTTTACTATTTTCGTAGATCTGATATTTACATTCCTTCTATTTAAGATTTCTATTTCTCGGCATGGTAGTTTTTTTATCGATGCATTCCGGACAGAAAAATTTTGCGATATAAATGTTTTCCTGAAAACGATAAAAAAAAAGTAGGTAATCGATAAAATATTAACTAGTCGCAGTGAAGATAAACTAAACATGCAGGAATGACATGCAAGGATCAAAATTATGCGGTCCACGCATACAATAACGTCAGTTTTATCAACAAACGATCATAACCCCAAACGTACCAAACTCGAAAGAAAATGCCCTAAATGATTATTTTTCAGATGATAACTGACGATAATTGATATAATTACGCTGAAAACTATTGTTAAAAAGCAACATGAGAGTAAATAAATACCTACCATATCAGCAAATCGCTTGTAAACAACATCCAATCTATTCCAATTTTCCCCGCTTGATATACCTCCAAACATAACAGAAAATAACGTAGTAAATTACTAAACTTGCACCACTTTTTGTTACTTTATCCATTAGTAATAATAATTAGGACAAATTAAAATATTTTACGGTAAATTTTTATTTGAAATGCATAAAACTGCATTTGAAATTTTGGTGATTGACAGTTTGACGTTTTCCATAATGTTGTCATGATAATGAAAAAGTTTAGTTCCGATTTATTTAATTTCTAGACTTTACGGTCGTACTGTACAAATAGATACAAATAACCCTTACCCTAAAAACAAAAGAAAAACAAAACTTATACCTATTATAAATAAAAAATGTCCTCTAAATTGCCGCCGCTTGGCGGCAGGGTGCCCAGGAGGCTGGCAGCATTGCCTCTTTGTATGGCCAGACCTGGCCAGACTTATTCGCTGGCCGAGGTAGCTGCCAGCCCTCTGGTCACCCGAGGCCTCGATTAGGCGCGCCGATAATTCTTTAAATAATCGGCGCGCCTCTGGCCCCCACGGACCCAGTGTCTCAACCCCAAACGGTGCAAATATGTAACCCTCGCCGAGGGCTACATATAAGCGCCGCTTGAGGTTTTCCGCAGTGGCCGCCGCTGCACCCGCATTGGATGAGGTCGCGTGGACATGGGACGGTGCCAGTGTATCTACACAGGTAGCGTCCCAGACCAGCGACCTCCCCAATTTCCAAGGAACGAGCGTCAGTCCATCGGGCCTCTTCCCATCGCCCCGGATTAAACCTTTAGGCTCTAAGATCGCGGGTATGTTGGCGGTTACAAGGACCCGACGGATGACGTCGTTCAGTGTTGCGTGGCGCGACAAGCGGCCAGCGCTCTTATAGCAGGAGAGTCCGTTGTGGCCGAGTTCATAGACGGCCTCGCCGCATTGGCAGCGGTGAGCCTTATAGAATGGGTAACAAAAGAACGAGATAAAAGACGTGATAAAGCCGTATCACGGCTATCGCGGGTGTGCATGCTACCAGTGCAGTATCTTGCTTGTCACTTTTTGGGTACGGTACGGCTTAGCTACTTCATCCTGAGGCAATGTGGCAACACTGGTCAAAAAAAAAATCTAATCAAATAAATAAAAATAAATACTAAACTAAAATCTTATCAATGATCAAACAACTCAAAGTTTTTTCTTATTAAATTAGTTTACTGTGTGTGACCCTTTTACTTTAACTTTGCTTTTTCTTGGGCGAAAAATACCCTAAAATGAATACGTGGAACAAACTGTGTCGTGCGTGCCTTACTACGGAGGAGTCGTTCTCTTATTTCATACACCAAAATGTATCCTCCGAAACGTACTGGTTTTGCACTTCAGTTCAGGTAACTAACTTTATTTTGTATCAAGTTGAATGTACTATACGTTCTATTTACCACAATACCCAGCTCCGGATCCAGGGGGGTCAAACCGGGCGTCAGGTTAGTGGGGCGCCAAAATCAAGAGTTTGACAAAGAATTTATAGCAACATGAAAATATTGCAAAAAAAAATCAGATCCTGGCTTTTTATTGTATTAAAGCTTCCTAGCCATGTAGTCATAGTCCATTGCAAAATTCGATCCATATTTTGGATCATAATTATTGCGACGAGCTAATCATATTGTAGTAAAATCTCGAGCTTGCTTCGCTCCCTAACATGAACCTAGCTTCCTGGGGAAAAAATTCAAAGTCAAGTTCTTGTCCCTGCTCAGAAAAATCCTAGATCCGGGGCTGATAATACCTCTGCCTTTGTTCTCAGATAAATGAAAATGAAGATTTACCTAATGCTCTATGCAAGAGTTGTCACCAACTCTTAATAGCCTATGCGGAGTTCAAACGAACCTGTATTGAATCACAGAATACACTACTAAGCTGTAGTAACACAGGACGATGTGAAACAGAAACATTGGCTGTAAATAAACTTTATAAATTGAATGAAAATGATGATACAAAAGTTGCAGTGAAGGAGGAGGGGCTTTCAGATCATTTTGATGAAGGTAAATGCATAGTACTATTCAAGGATCATCTTTAGTATCCTACGGCATTAATTTGGGGGGCGGAAAGGTGGGGTTGGTCCCCACATGGCCCCCCTAAAGGGAAGAAGTACGGAAACCCCGTGGCAGCGGCCGGCGAGTGCCAGAACTGAGTTGCTACTGTTTACCTAGTCCACCCTAAAATATTGCACCCCATTAAAAAATGGGGGTATCCCCCCCTCTGGGGTGGTAAGGGGGTTTCCGCACTTCCTCCCTTTAGGGGGGGCAATGGGGGATACATACAAAAACGTTGACACCAGGACCATTGATCCTTTTGCCCTGCAGTTCCGCAGGAGTTCTACAGGCTATAATACTGATCAATTTATGTTTCAGATTTTGTAACTCAAGAAGAATTAACTAGACAAACTTCAAAAAAGAACATTAAAATACACAAAAGGTACGAACAGTTTTTGAAAGTTTACCCATGGCTATTGATTAAACTAAACATAAACATCCGACCTGTTAAAAATGTTTCTTTTTCACTACATGGCACGCATTGAAGATTGCAAAATCATTATAATATATTTTTTAAATCCTTTAATAATCTAATCAAATTTTTCAATAACCTTTTTCATAGGAAAATTATACAACTTTAGTAATCATAATTTGATACAAACCTGTTTTATTTCTTTTTCAGAAAGAAAAAGTTAAGTAAATTAAAAAGGGAAGCAAAGTCGGGAATAAAAATAAAAAGAAATCAATTTCTTTATTCCTGTGAATTATGCAATAAAAAATTTAGATATCATGAGAGGTTTGAAGCTCACAAATTGGAACATGATGGCAAAAGGGTAAGGAGGATTACTTCCATCTCTAATTTATTTGTATTAATCTAAATTAAATCATTTTTAACCATCCTTGCACTTAGGGTCAACGCACACTAAGGGTTGAACCTCATCTGGCAGCACAGCATCGCCTTTTTCCGTCGCTCCATCCATTTCTGTCACTCAGGAACATCATTTGCTAGAGCAAATAAGGTAGACGGAACGCGACCGAGCGCAGCACCGCCGCGCGCGATTGCGTTCCGTCTATCTTTATCCGCCTTTTCACACTTTTCCTTTGTAAACTACGTAGCTTGCGTCTGCTCGCGCTTGCTCTTTGAACTAGGCTACCCATCTATCGCGTCAAATAAATTTGAACTTTATTTTCTAATAGTAAGATTCAAAATGCTAGGTTAAAAAGGCACACCAACATGCCTAGTTTTAGTCAAATGACAGTTAATATTCCGAGAGATAAGTGTACTTTTTAACCAACTTCAAAAAAAGGAGGAGGTTCTATGTTCGGCTGTATGTATTTTTTTTTTTAATGTTTGTTCACCGATATTTTCGTCAATTGTGAACCAATTCTTAAAATTCTTTTTTTGTTTGAAAGGGTATACTCCCGAGGTGGTCCCATTTTAATATTGTGATGATCTGATGACGCACTTCGGAGTTACATGATATAACTCCTCAAAAGTTGACAGCAAATCGTCGGCGATTGAACCATTTGCTTCTTTTCAATGTACCCTTTGCGTTTTTAACTGACATCTGAGTCGAAATAACATATTTAATCAATAAAAATTATGAAATAAAAAAATAAAAAATTTAAACCGACTTCAGAAGTAAAAAAGTACAAAATAATATTTCAGCCTATGAATTTTACGTTCGAATCTGTAAGAAAATTAATTTGTTTTGTTGGAGTCGGTGTCAAGCCAACCCAAAAAATTACTGCAAGCCCAGTCGCGAATCGTACCTACCGGCTTGACAGCAACTTCGACAAAAAAAAAAAATTTTCTTATAGATTCGAACGTAAAATTCATAGGCTGAAATATTATTTTGTACTTTTTTACTTCTGAAGTCAGTTTTTATTTTTTTGTAAAAATTTTTTGCAACCATCAGCAGCAAGGCTGATTCAATGTTTATGGGGTGTAGAGCATCTCTGTGATGGGGATGGACCAGGTCTGCCTGCATAACTCCAGTCGGTTTAGGAGTTATTGATGATTAAAGGTCTGTAAAAATTCATCAATCAGCTGCAAGACTGATCGTATGTTATTGTTGTAGTATGCACTGTAGCTATGTGAACAGTACAAAAACTGACATGGTTCATCAGTCGGTTTAGGAGATACAGCCGTTCAAAGGTCGGAACTTTGAGCATACTACAACAATATCATACGTCGTTAATTTTTTACAGACCTTTAATCATCAGTAACTCCTAAGCCGACTGGAGTTATGCAGGCAGACCTGGTCCATCCCCATCACAGAGATGCTCTACACTCCATAAACACTGTATCAGCCTTGCTGCTGATGGTTGCAAAAAGTACACTTATCTCTTATACTATAACTTATATAGTCTATAAGGTACCACTGTTAGTACTATAATCTAAGAAAATTGTAAAGCAGTCTGTGAGGCAGAAAACTCCAGTACAGACTGCTGAATCAGCAGAGTAGATCAGATCTACTCACTCTGTAAATGCATGCGTTTTTGGAATTAAATGTTTATGTTTAACTATTGCACCGAAAATGCTCCTCCAGTCGTCACTGCTCTTTCAGTGTGATTTGACCCTTATACTGTATCCCTATCTAATTGAACTGTAAATTTATATTTTTGGTGTGCCTTACCATAGGTAGGTATAATTGATTTACTTGTGTAAGATCTTCAACTAAGATGAAACAATTAAATCGTCAGGTAGCCCTCCGCTGCCTGCCCTGTGACAAGACATTCATGACCTGGAGCGGCCTGCACCGACACAAGGAGAGCGCGCACACGACGGTCAGCCTGGAGAGCGTGTCGTGCCGGCTGTGCGGCCGCATCTACAAGAGTAGGCACACGCTGCGCGCGCATGAGAAGGCGCACGCGCACGGCCAGCGCGCCTCCTGTGTCTGCCATGTGTGCGGGAAGCGGGTCACTAATGTTGTTATTTTGAGGGTAATTAAATTACAGACTTGTTTAAATACAGGGTGTAAGTGACAGCCTAGCAAATACTGAAACGGTGAACTCAGACTATCAAACTGAACTTTCACTATGGAGCATACCTCAGGAAACGCGAAAAAATCTGCTGTCCCATTTATTTATTTATTTTAAAAAAATTACATGTAAATTTACAGAGCAATTTCCAAAATACTTACATGCTAAAAATACATAGGTAACTACTTACTAATGACAATACTTATTTAATTGAGATCAGAACAAAATAGATAACTTATAAATTGTTGATAACAGATATTGCATAACTTGATAACTCTATAAAACAAATGAGGACTATTGTTAAAAACATCAGCTTCAGGAACTTTCATTAAAACTAAATTTAACATTTTAATGGCTCGCGCTGTAGGAGCGTTTGCGGCGCTACAAGACATTTTAGTCGGGTAGGTAGGTAAACACGGCGACACATCAGGGCCCTATGTAATAAACGTTACAATTGTAATTTACAATTACAATTCAGAGTACATTGCTGATAATGTTAGTGACACATTACATACTACATGTTTAGCGTCAATAGTACCCAGCAATGTACCCTGAATTGTAATTGTAAATTACAATTGTAACGTTTATTAAATAGGGCCCAGGTTACGCACCCTATATACCCATAACTACACTACGTACAAAACACAAAATAGTGCGGTAGAGAGCCTGCATAGACGCGGCTGCCGGCGCGGGCGCAGCGTGCTGTGAGACGAAACAACAACAATAAAATACCGCACCCTCTCGCATGATTCGCAGCGTTCAACTTCTAATAGTCCAAAGTCCAAACAGGGTAACCTGGCCTGTCGCCGTGTGTACATATGGGGCAGATGTTTCTTTTTTTCGCGTTTCCTGAGGTACGCTCCATAGTGAAAGTTGTTCAGTTTGATTTTCAGTATTTGCTAGGCTGTCACTTATACCATAGAGTAAATAAATTATACACAACTTATACCCTGTATAGACAGCACTATAGATCAGTTGGTTGTGAATCGAGGGTCGCGGGTTCGAATCCCAGATGAGGCAAATATTTATAATTTGTACCCAAGTTATGGATGTTTGTGTCTATGTAGAGTTAAGACATAATACCTACAAGCCTGAGCTAGATTCTGGTATAAATATTATAGATAATCTGTATGAAAAGCTCTAAAATATTTATTTATAATATCATGTCTTTGAACTAAACTAAGACCTCTTAAGCCGGGTCCGCTGCGCCATGTTAGATGTTAGCAAAACACGTTAGCAAACCGTTTCCCCTCCCCCGCAGGTGAACGCGGGTGATTTTATCCATTTGCATCGGAAAACATCACCCGCGTTCGCCTGCGGGGGAGGGGAAAGTTAGAAAACGATGTTAGCAAACACGATAACATGGCGCAGCGGACCCCGCTTTAGACTGAGACCAAATGCTCCTAAATTAATTATCCATGGACATGGACAAGATAGAACATGGTCAGACTGTTCTTGGATCTATATCAACCAAGATTTAATAGACATACATTTAAATTATCTTCGCTTTTAATACATACTGAATTTTTAATAACATTAGATTGTATACGAGGTTTTTATATCTTTTTATCTATCTTCACAGGCGCATCTAGAAACGCACAAGGTGGACAGAGAACGCCGCCACACCTGCGAGCATTGCGGCAAGAAATTCTTCACAAAAACCATGCTACTCTCACACATATCACGACAACACAGCGGTCGAAGGTTCATATGCGAAATATGCAGCTACCCGTTCACCGACAAATACAACCTAGCCAAACATATACTCAAGCACGATGGGAAAAAGAACTATAAGTGTGATATATGTGAAAAATCCTTCGCTACAAATAGTTCTTTAGTCGAACATAAACGGATACACTCCGGAGAAAGGCCGTTTCTATGTAGTTATTGCCCTAAAAGGTTTCTATCAAAGCGAAGGTTGACGGACCATCATAGGATACATACCGGAGAGAAGCCCCATCGGTGCAGGGTGTGCGATCAGAGGTTCACACAGAGAGGGACGCTGCAGAGGCATATGAAAGTGCATGATAAGCAAGTTGGGGCTAGCTAATGGAGTAGTAGGAAAACATTTTTTATTTATAAAAAAATGTATTCAGTTCCCGAGATGATGCCGAGACGAGGTGCCGCAGCACCGCCGCATGCGGTCGCGTTTCGTCTATCTATTTTTTCGAGCAAATGACGTCCCGAAAGGAGGGATTACACGCATATTGAAACATTTTCGTTACATGTTCGATCGAAATGACACCTACGCATAATGACATACGAGAAATGGCAAGTACGCATAATGACAAACCATAGACATTATTATACTACCTTCCGTAGTAGACCTGGGGGTCAATCGCGCTAATGTTGAACGACACTACCAAAACAAAACCACAACCAAAAACGTTCCGTTGTGCACAATTCGTATCGCGCTAATTATATTAACGGTAACGATTTAGCTTTTTTCGGAAGATACGTTGGCGTAACGTTCGATGTCCGTTCGATCGAATTTTCTGGCGTGTTAGGTGCGTGGTAGGTTCGTGGTAGGTGCGTGGTAGGTGTATGGTAGGTATGTTTTGCTTTGGTAACCGTCAACGATTTAACGGTTCAAAAAAAAATATAGCGCCATAGCATTTTTACATCAGCTAAACCAAATCTAAACCAAAACTAAACCAAAACCAAAAACGTTCCGTCCGAACGAACGGTAAAACCGTATAAAATAGCGCAATTGAGGCCCTAGTAAGTGTGTGAATGAGATTCCGATCATAATGAAAAAAGCTACGTGTGCGAAAGAGATTATAATATAATTGCCATAAAACCATTTTGAAACAATCTGGTCTCCGTCGGTATCCTGTCAACAAATTATCTCTCGTTATTTTATTGATTTTCTTTAAATTCATTTTGTGTTTTATAAGACGAATATAAAATAGTACATTCGCCCTCGCTGCGCTCGGGCGATAATTCACGCCGTGCAATAATGGACTACTTAGGTCACACGTATCGTATACTATTTTATAGCACTCCGTGACCTAAACCCGCACTTAGGTCACGGTTTTGCGTTACCTAAGTAGTCCATTATTACACGGATTACACCGTTCGAAAATGAATCCACTTTATTGCACAGATGCATAATATACAAAAGAAGGTTCTTTTATAGCATTCCGTGACCTAAACCCGCACTTAGGTCTCGGTTTTTCGTTACTAAGTAGTCCATTATTACACGGATTACATTACACCATTCGAAAATGAATCTACTTTATTGCACAGATGCATAATAAACAAAAGAAGGTAGGTGCTTTTAAATGTGCTTTCAATCAATGTGACCAACCGCAAATGTGAAATCGCGAAATCCCCAACTGACTCCAAGTTACCCCCCCTACTTTAATTATATTACGTACGCCCTACTTACACCCGCACCCCCTGCTCACACCTTATTAGTATGTTGGTAGTAGGATGCGAGTAAGGGATGCGCCCCCTAGTGCGTAGAGGGTGATTGGGGATGCATAGGGGTGATAAGAGGGTACACCCCCTAATGCGTAAGGGGTGTGTAGTGGTGATTAGGGGGTGCACCCCCTAGCTCGTGGGTGTGATTAGGGGGTGTACTCCCTAGCTTGTGGAGGTGATTAGGGGTGTACTCCTAGCTCGTGGGGTGATTAGGGGGTGTACCCCCTAGCTCGTTGGGGTGATTAGGGGATGTACCCCTAGCTCGTGGGGTGGTTAGGGGGTGTACCCCCTAGCTTGTGGGGTGATTAGGGGGTGTACCCCCTATCCCGGGCTGGTATTAGGGGGTGTACCCCCTAGCTCGTGGGGGGTGATTAGGGGTGTACCCCCTAGCTCGTTGGGGTGATTAGGGGGTGTACCCCCTAGCTCGTGCTTCTGATTAGGGGGTGTACCCCCTAGCTCGTGGGGGTGATTAGGGGGTGTACCCCTAGCTCGTGCTGGTGATTAGGGGGTGTACCCCCTAGCTCGTGCTGATGATTAGGGGGTGTACTCCCTAGCTCGTGGGGGTGATTAGGGGGTGTACCCCCTAGTTCGTGGGGGTAATTAGGGGTACGTGCGTAGGGGGTGAGTAGGGGCTGATGATGATGTGACGGTAGATGTGATTACGTGCCACCTAGTGCGTACGTGCGTTGGGGGTGAGTAGGGGCTGATGATGATGTGACGGTAGATGTGATTAGAGGTGAGTATCTATTGATTGTGGTTGCGATATATGAACGAAGATTTTAAAGTCATGGTTGTGTCCTACGGGGGGCTCCGCCCCCCGTGCCCCCGGGGGGGCTCTGCCCCTCCACCCCGCCGGGGGCTTCGCCCCCGGTCCCCCTTTCTACCCTTTTCGTTAGTATACGTTTTCGTAGAATTAAAAACTTCAACATGAAAGAGAATGTCAATACATTACAAACACACACACACACACACACAAAAGTTGGCGGGTTTAGGTCACACGAGCTATAAAAAACATTATGGTATCATGTTCTGTAATGGAGTGCAGTGTAAATTCCACCAAAAACCCAAATAAAGAGACGTTACAAAGGTAAATAGGATTAGTACAGTACTACTTTCACAACACTTTTTCTCATATATTTTATTCTTAAAATTATTTCGTAATACATTCATTATATGCAGTAAACGTCCTATTTTCTAAATAATATATCATTTCAAATAATTATGTGTAAGATAAAAAAATATTGTGTACGTGAAAAAGAAACCGTTTCGCATAGAGATTGTCCAAAATCTAAGCGATATGTCGATAGTTTTGAAATTTATTTTTCTAATCGACCACCTAACTCCCTCCGTTCATGTCACGTGAGATTTTCTGTTATTTTTTTTAACTTATTGAAAGGCGGATTTAGCCTGGCCAAATATTGCCAGAAAATCTCTGTCCGAAAAATTCTTACACGCCGATTTTGACGGAATGGTTTTACTAATTGCGACATTATAACATTACTATTTAGCATGTCCATAACCCATGATACATACTGACAGATTGACAGATTTATCAAAAATCATTATTCCTCTCTTTCGACACATAAAATAAGTATAATAATTTAGCGATATTTTGTTACATTGCACAGTGTAATATCGGACCCTAAAATCGAACGTGGCCCATTTTTTGCCAGAAATTAGTACATTACTGCAGCGGCCAGCAACAGAGGCATTGATGGACGAACGTGTAAATGTGGGCCGAGGCGAAGCCGAGGCACACATACGTAAGTCCATCAATGCCTAGTTGTGGCCAAGGCTTGTACAGTACTTTTCTCAAATAATGCGCGGAAATGAAAACAGTAAATTTTCTCAAATAATTCGCGGAAATTAAAACTCTTTTCAAAATCAATGACGAACAACGAACAACAATTTGTTTTTTTTTTTTCAATAAACAGCTTTCTATTTGCAAGTTAGTTCGAAATTTAAATAAAACCTTTTTTGAGTTACCTCCTTGGTCGCCATGTTTAGGAGAAAAAGATCGTTCCATTTTTAAATTACACGACAGATATGAGTTTACTATGTAATTTATTTGGCCGCAAAACACGACAGATATGGATTTTCATACAAACATTGCCGGCCGCTGCGCGCATGTAGTTGGCCAGTACAGCAATTTCGATTTATCTCGAAGAAGGTTGTCAAAATAATGCTCACATTTCCAAGCATGTTTGAGAAAACATAGTTAATAAATACAATTTGAACACAATAGTGAAACTCCCGATTCCATATTGGAAATCCGAATTTAATAAAAGCGAAAAGTCCTTTAAGAAATATTACTGATTTCCGGATATTTTCTGAGGAATTAAAAGTGACAACTCTAACCCAAACTTTAAATCTATAATATTATATTAGAGAGTCCATGGAATTGGTTGCTAGTTTTTTTTACCCGATATGGTTGACTTCAGTGAAAAAAATAAAGAAGAAAAATATTAAATAATTAATATTTAAATTTCTACGACCTGCACGAGTCTCAAACTATTCTTAAAACACGTGTAAATTAAAGATCTTTCGACATGTATATGCAGCAAAGCAGTAACAGGTTTAGATATTTTAATTTTTTTTATTTTCTGATATCCGGCATAAAAAGTAGGCGATTTTCAGATTTTTTTTGTCTCTCAAACTATAAATCGCAGACAATCGGGAGTTTCAATCTTGTATTCAAAATGTTATTAACTATATTTCTAGCAAAAAATGGACCACGTCTGATTTTAGGGTCCGATATTACACTGCGCACTTATGCACTGTGCGACCGGGCCAAAGTAATGCTTAATATTATTGACTGGGTAACTTCGTAACTTCCAGATTTCCTGCAAATGCAATAACGATACAAAAAATGGGTACGAATGTCAAATAGAATACGCTAGGAGCCTAAAACAAATATATGGTATGCAGTCGACATTTCAAAGAAAACTGTTTCGTGCCACGAAATCACCGATCGGCGTCTTTAATAGAAAGGATCTATACCTACTGAATTTGTCCCGGTGTTGGTAGGTGTTTATTCGTTATATGTGGGCGTCCAATCATAAAGGGTTCAGTAGTGGGGTATAGAGTTAAGACTAGATTCGGAATCTAGAATAGTCAATTGATAATATTGATTAATAAAATTTTCAAAAACTGGCATAGTTTTTTTTTATCTGACATTTGTAGTTGAAACTCTGAAAAAGCTTGTTTTGAGAAAAAACATTTTTAAAGTTCGATAAAAAACACTTCTACTTATTTGTTACATAGATTTTGATTTATTAATGTAGATTAAGATATTCTGCATGAAATCCACATATAATTATATGTGAAACTTTATAAAATAAAAAGTTACGATCTAAACAAAGAATTGATACAAAGTTTAGTAAAAAGGTCCACTTGTCGTTGTTTAGTACAAAGTGAGTAAATACGACCACATAATGTAATAAATAAAAAAGCAAAGTTAAGTAAATTATATTCGTACTCTATTTAAGAACTAACAAAATAACAGACGAGATCTTTTTGATTATAATTTGAACAGAACGCTGAATCTTTAAAAATTACATAAACTATATATATAATTATATATATAATATATATATAATACTATAAACTCTATATATATTATATATATAATACTATAAACTCGTATTTTTTTTTTAAATTCTCCTTTTAGAAGAACTTAAAATAGTTTCCAGTTTTTAGTATTTATATTCACATATTCACCATTGGTTTATCTAGTGAAATCATAAAAAAATCTGTAAAAAGTACTTTTGTTAATTCTTTTTAATCGAAAAAACGGCACACGCACGCAGTTTTCGTGGGGCTGGGCTGGGCTGGGCAATCGCGTTTTTCATAGAAAATATTCGTCTGAACCTATGGCCCCTTAAGTTTCAGTTTTATAACAGTGTAGGTAGATAGATTGTAGCCTAGCCGATTTAGACTTCATAATATAAAAATATAATAGTAGTAGTGACTACTATAATTATTGATGTGACATTGACGTAATCGCGATTATCGGTATCAAAATCACATCGACTACTAAGTAGTCGATAATCTGATATCGATGGTTTTGATATCGATAATCGCGAATACGTCAATGTCACATCACTAGAACTCACACACGTATCAATTTCGCACATATTGACATTTCGGTTTCGGTGATGCGATATTGAGGAGTTCCTCAGTCTACTCGGAAGTATAATATGTTTATGTGACAAACCCAAAATGCGCGAAATGACATAAACGCAAAATGACATTGTGTAGCCTAGATTTTTTTATTACTGGGTGAAGTCCGATAGAAAACACGAGATAAATTATCCACAAGTGTGGTACATTTATTTTAAAGAACAAACTTAATATTCATTTAAAGTTAAAAATGTATTTCTATTTACATTTTATATGATTAGTAAAATAATTTGTAAATTCATTTAATTTTAGTCATAAAGTGCATTTTCTGCGTTTGTACAAATAGTTATCTATTTATAATAATAATATTAAGACAAAATATGTACATAAATATATAATTAATACACGAAGTGACGGAATGAAGTTGAAGATTTGTTTCTTATTTCTAATTATGGACGAAAGAACGTCCTAGTTAACTCCCAGTTTAATTTAAATCAATTTTTTATAAAGAATGTGGCAAACAGTGCAGTGGTTTTACATTATAAGTACACATTATATTAAAACGTCGCGAAACACGTAAATAGCACATTTAAAAGGTTAGAAAGAAAGTAATTTTTTTCCCCACTCACTGCTACGCTGTCACAACATGATGGGTCAGGGTGCCTGATAGACCGAGATCCGACCGTTAAATTATGCACCTATTTCATAGGCGAACGAAATGTGATTCTAGTGTATTACACAGGGGTTAATTCAACGCCGCCAAGTTGCCTAGAAAAATCTTGCCGCAAGTACCTTTTCCACTATGATTTTTAGTAAAAAAATTTCCAACTATGTGTTTGGGAATTAAATGAGGTGCCATCATCGGAAGGAGATTGAAAAAAGGTAGCTAAATATTTATGGTTCTTCCATTGCACCACATTCTCCCGCAACTATTATGTTCCCCAAATCATTGATTTGCACTTTCTTTTAATTCTTCATATTTCTTACTGAGGTCGTGTTTAGATATTCTGCCAAATTATCAGCTGACCCATCGATCCTCGAAGGGCTAACATTGTACCCTCGAAACGACGTCACTCTAGCCACCGAATATATTATCCTAAAAGAACACTTTCATACAATCTTGCGACGGCCTTCTACCAAACTGCCGCTCATTCTCGTACGTCAAAGTTCACGTATCGTCGCACGTTGCGTATGTAGGCATGTACCGGCCGCATATTGTCAAACTGTATACTACTACAGACAGGATTTGCTCTGCACTCGAACACAGTTTACCTTTGTAGATAAGAGCATAGCAATACAGAGAGTGTCGTCATACATTTCGCTTTAGAACATCAGAGCAAAAAAACATACGAGTACAGACTGTCTGCTACTGCTTCCTGACTGCGGTCTGCTGTGGTGCCACGAGCTTGTACGAAGCTGTTTATCTGGTAGGATATATATCCTGTGCCCCACGGGCGTAGCCGGGATTTTATATAGGGGGGCAGACAAAGAAAAATTTATACAAGCCAGCCTTCAAGTCAAGCCTGTTAGTTTCTTAGCGAACAACTCTTCTAAGGGGGGGGCAGCTGCCCCTCCCTGCATGTACCTCGCTACGCCCATGCTGTGCCCTATCTGAAGCAGGCACCCTACGGGCATCAGGCGTCGGTCTGCCAGGGCGCGTAGAGCGCGAGCGGCGCGTCCTGGGCGAGCGCGTGCGGGTGCGTGGTGAGCTTGCCGTGGCCCTTCATGTGCCTGTTCAGAGCGCACTTCTGTATGAAGGCCTGGCTGCAGAGCGCGCACTTGTGCGGCTTCTCGCCCGTGTGGATCATGCGGTGGTTGCGCAGGTCCTTGCGCGCCATGAACCGCTTCGGGCAGAGGTCGCACGCGTACGGACGCTCGCCTGCAATTAAAGTGTTATCATGAGAAAGACTAAAAAGTTATATTATGAGTGAGGCAGAACTGTATTTCAATTTATTCATTAGGATTACAAATTGGCAATAAATAATTAAAAAAATATAATATTTGTATACCTGTATGTGTCCTCATATGAACCGTCTGGAAGCTCTTGCTCTTGAACGTTTTGTCGCACAGGCTGCAACCGAACGGCTTGTTCTCAGAGTGAGACCGCATGTGCTTGTACAGGTCGCTCTGCAAACATTACATGCCATGATATTTAAGTTAAACAACAAAAACTAACATTTTGCTGATGTATTTGTATATGGTCTAAAAATAAAATTGCTTGACCGACTGGTGGAAATTCTGATTGTGGGTTTGTGTGCATATGCATGTAATATATTCACTAAAGGTTGAACCTTATCTGGAAGCACAGAATCGCATTTTTTCACGCTCCATCCTTTTCTGTCGCTCAGGAACTTCACTTGCTAGAGCGAGAAAGATAGCAGGAATGCGACAGCACCCAGTCCGGCAGTGCTGCGACCTTTCTTGCTCTAGCAAATGACGTTCCTGAGCGACAGAAAAGGATAAAGCGTGAATAAATGAGATTCCGTGCTGTCAGATGAGGCTCAAGCTCAACCCTAACCCCACTAAATATCAAATTACCTATATAGCTTACTTGGTAAATCATTGGTGGCTATTTGAAGCACGCCTCAATATTGTCCCCACTTAGCTACGAGCTCGATAGCCTCAACAGTTTGGGCATTACCAGTCAAACGATAGCCTGATTATTTAGAATACCAACCAGGGGAATAGTCTTAAACATAGGGTCAGCGCACACCCAGCGTAAATCTGCTCGCGCATGCTCGAGCATGTTCTTTGCAGTCGCGCACACCTAGCGGCAAAATCCGCCGGCGGCAGAGGCGAAATCCGCCGGCGGCAGCGGCGGATGCTCGAGCATGCGCGAGCATGCTCGCGCGTGTTCGAACAGTCTCGCGGATGCTCCCGTGTTGCTACAGTTGACAGTGAATTTTGCAGTTGTGTTTACAATATTTTAAAGTAAAGACGTGCGAAGAGTAATTTTAAAGTATGGTGGACTAGGATTTGGTAATTATTGGGTTACTAGCAGAGGAAGAGGAGCAAGAGCAGGAAAAGTGCTGTGTTACGGTTTAAAGTTCTAGGGACAGTTATTTTATGGCTAGGAACTATAAAATGGAATATGAACAATTTGAAAACCTACTAAATCTGCTTCGACCTTTCAGATTTTCTTTGTATTTTCAAAAAGAGTTCGATTATTATACAACGTGTTAATAAATTAGCGCAAAACCTCATACACCCCAACTGATTTATAACAAAAGAATTAGATTGAAACAATAATTTCATTATTTTGATACTTAAAATTTAAAGTTATTCGCATTTTAAGTTCGGAGGCAAAAATGATTTGTTATCATTTCAGCACTGAAAGAAAGCGCTAACGTACTCATGGATACATTTTTATAATCTTGTTTTGGTAGTAAGTAGGGTGAGTGTGCCCGTGGGGTGGGTTGACATCGGGTTTAGTAAATTAAAAAAATTATGAAAAAAAAAATTAAAATTTTGAAAAAAATTACCTATGTTGAAACCAGGATAATTCGATTCTGCTATTGATTCTAAACAAACTACTTTCTAGTTTTGCGTTAATTCATTAACACGTTGTATAATATTATCTGTAGTAAATTGCCCTTTTTGGGCTAAAGTAGTTAAAAAATATGCTAGATTTAGTACGAAACCGGCCGAGGTGGCAACACTTACGACGGATCGCAAGCATCGACACGGGCGTATGCTCGAACATGCTCGAGCATGCGCGAGCATCCGCGCGCATGCTCGCGACTGCTCCCGTCGCCGCGAGGAGCATACGCGAGCATACTCGAACAGACGCTGAAGGGATTTAATCACTTGCAAGCTATTTTCAACTTTATTTCAATGGGAATAGAGTTCATTATCAATTGAATCAATGAAATCTGCTCGCGCATGCTCGAACAGTTTTACGCTGGGTGTGCGCTGACCCATAGGCTTACAAAAAGATATTTTTCCATGCAAAGCAACCGCCTGAACTGGAGAAAAATTGCAGGAGTAGAAGCACTTATCCAGGAGAACGCGAAGGAGACCCCTCCCCCGTACTCCTCCATCTTCGACACAACCAAAACTACTCTGACAAGAGTGTATACGACTAATAAGAGATCTTACGTCTGATTTAAACGCAATCGTCGCGCCGCAGCACTCGAAACAATCGGGTAGGCTTTATCATGGATGCAGTCGCAGTGGAGTATGTGAAATGTCTTGTACCAAGTAAGGTCTTCTATCTTCTAAATAATGGTAATAAAATAATGTTGGTAGGTGCTATACTTCCAAAGTAATCAATGATCCTGTCATAACATATTTCGTTACAATTATGGTTTTTGCAGTTAATTATTAGGACATGAAACTTGTTTCACCATTTTAATAAAGCTCTAAGCATACCTTGACGTAGAACTTCATGTCGCAGACAGTGCAGGCGATGTTCTTGATGCCCGAGTGCCTGATCAGGTGTATCTTCAGGTTGCCGGGCTGCGCGAACTTCTTGCCGCATTGCACGCACGAGTAGTTCTTCTCCGCACTGTGCGTCTCGAGGTGCATCTGGAAGAAAATTAAAACACAAACTCACATTGCTGTCCTTTGTTTTAGAGTAAAGCTTTACTACAAAAACTACTCACACTTGTTCTCACTGCGATAAAACCTTAATAAATAAATACTACTTACCTTTTTGAGAATGCATAGGGAGTGAGGTTCGGCATGAGCATGATGAGCATGTCTAAGATTTTAGAATGAAATCTTGGGAATGAAGTGGCTTTGTTAAACTTCGTTCCTATACAAAAAATTATAAGACCGCCAGTTGTATCTTAGCGTTTATCTTATTTACTTATTGTGTTAATTGTATATTTTGGGAGTGCAAATAAATAATATAATTATATATTTTTTATATATAATTAATAGCATTTTGCTTGTGTATAGCACTGAATTTCTGCATATGTTGAGTGACTTTTAGCAGTATCGTAATCTCAACGATTGTTTTATGAACAAAAATATATTTGACCTAATCACAAAACAGTGGAGCCACGTGCAAGCCAGGAAGCACCCGATATCTGATCGCCCACAAACTGACTTGCAACACAACTCCTAGTTTTTGTTTTAGTATGTTTTTGGTGTGCTAATAAACAATATTTATGTTAGCGTTACCTTCAAATTATAAGCCTGCACAAACTTCATATCACAAATATGGCAGACGTGTTTCTTGATGCCGGCGTGTATCAGCTCGTGGTTCTTGAGCACGTTGAGGTAGGCGAAGTGCTTGCCGCACGTCTGGCACTGGTACTTGCGCACGCCGGAGTGCGAGCGCACGTGCGCGTTCAAGCTACGGAACGTCAGGAATGTTTTGTCGCAGTGCTCGCATTTTATGTCCGGCTGGAACATTTTATCAATGACAATCTGATAAATTAATTAAAAACTGCGCGGTAATCGATTATCGTGGTATGGGCGTGTGATAAGAGATGAGATAAACATGAATGTGGATGGCTGCATGAAGAGAAGGCGACCAAAGAAAAGATGGATTGCAATCAATCCATGTGAAAGATGATTTGTGTAGAAAAGGAGTGCGGTGTGCGCTGAAATGATGGCTAAAAGAGATGAATAGAGGAAGACGATATATTGCGCCGTCCCCAAGTAATGGGATAAGGGCAGAAAGATGGTGAATGAGATAAAAATTAACACATGACAAAAATATGAATTATCATAGTTGAATTCAACTGCAGCGACCGCTTTACTTCTTAGACAATATTAAGCTTTACTTTCTAGTAAAGTTCATCTAAGTCATATTTTTTTCTTACGTTGAGGGAGGGACGGGGGTTAGAATGTGCATAAAATTGCCTTACTTAATAATGAACAGCGCCAGACTGACACAGAATTGGATTTCAATAATAGTATGTCTACTCATTCATTTAGTACGAATATAAATACCTTTTTCCCGAAATGACTTCTCATGTGCGCTTCAAGATTTTCATATTTCTGAAAACTCTTTTCACACTTCACGCATTTCATTCTTGGTCTTTTAGGTTTCGGTTTATCTGCTCCACCCCTTGTGTATTTCCTTCTCTTTATTCTGAAAGCAAAATCACTACATATAATATATGACCTTTTCAAACTGTATGGTCATCTGTAGATCAAGATCACAAAGTTATTTATATCAATAGTGTATGATTTATTTATTTTAAAGAAGAACCCACGTAACAAGTCGGTTCAATTGCATTTCGCCTATGCTCATGACCTACCGCGCGTGTCATCGAAAACCTTACGCCTACGCCTGCGCGGGTGACCCACGACGCGAGCCACATTATCGTTTCAACGTTACGATTGTGCGCACGACCTAGGGGGGCTCAAGTGCTATTGCATTTCGCCTGTGCTCATGAGCTACATCGTGAGTCACCCAAACCTTACGCCTGTGCGGGTGACCCACGAGGTGAGCCGCATTGGTATTTTTACGCTACGACTGTGCGCACGACCCACGAGGGGCATCAGTTTCAGCACTGCGCGAGGATCATGATATTGAGCTTAGCAGCGAAAGTGTTAAGGAGGCATTAGAGTAGGCAAGAATTTAAGTGACACGACCGGCTGCAGATTTTGCAAGGAGGAGATGGAAACTCCTCTGCACCTCCTATGTGATTGTGGCCCCCTGATGTACAAATGCAGCACTCATCTGGATAGGCAGGTGCTGACACCAGATGAGATACAAACTATCCCGATCAAGAATCTACTGCGATTTCTGGCCACAGTGGGGATTGGTAAGGAACTATAAAAAGGGCGATCACAAAGGACCAGCAATGGTCTACGTGGCACAGGCTTAGCAAGCCTGTCAAGGCCCAAAACCACAAATAATAATAAGTCCAGCAGTGGATGTCTTTCGGCTGAGATCATGAAGATGAAGGTAAATACTTACTTAGGTTTAGTTTCCTCCTCCTCCTCGGCTGGAGTATCGAGGTGCTGATCCTGGCTTGACCCATCGTCATTGTCCATGAGCGTCATCTCTATGATATCATTAGCATCCACCGTTTGATTCTCCAATTTTACCTGCAACTGAAAATATCCACAAAATCTTAGCAAATTTTTGTTCAAATTGACACAATTGGCTACTTGACAACTAGTCAAATCAGCTACTCTTTATCGGACGTCAAAACATGCGCTTTGTATGAAGATTTGTACTAAATATTAAGTTGTGACATCATCAACATTTTCATTACTTTTTATAGTTTATCTTGTTATTAAAAATAGTATTCAAGCTAAAAACTTAATGAAAATGGGAGTTTTGCGTTATTTTCTAACCCTTTTTTTATTGAGTAGATAAAAATAAAATATATTGAATGTAGTCAAATACCCAATTATACACACAAATCAAATATGCATGCTGTTGGGTGGCACTAATACATTATATTTTATATTAATATATTTTATTCATAAATTGTATTTGGCATGTTATGAAGGAGAAGGATCCTGTATACAGGGTCCAACTTAAAATGCTGACAGTTTTTTAAGTGGATGATCAGACCATCAAACTGAACAACTTTCTCTATGGGACCAACACCAACATCGAAATCGCGAAAAAAAAATCTGCTGTCCCATACATTTGCGTCAAGTAGAATTGCAGTTTAGTATGGAAGGGTTGTTTTTTTTTTGCGATTTCGACATTGGTACCATAGAGAAAATTTTTTTTTTATTCATAATTAAATGGACTCTTGCTTGTGCGTTAGCACTGCATTTCCGCCAGTGTCAAGTGTAGTTTATTGGGAGAATCTATCCCAATCTCTGGGACTGTTTTTGGACAAGAACAAGAAGAGATTGAGGAATGTGGAGCCTCGTGGCAGGCACAAACGCGACGCGCGAAACCACGCGAGACGTGTACTCGGGTCAGTTCCTGCAACGTGACTCCCATAGAGAAAATTGTTCAGTTTGACGGTCTGATATCCCCTTAAAAAAGTGTCAGCATATTAAGAAGGATTGTGTATATGTATAAGATACATCAATGCACCCTGGACACTTAACTGTCACTTGATACAAATAGGCTCGCACTTACAAGATGTAAGCATGTGCAATGCTGAGAGTGAACTACACCATTGCCTACTTTCTAAGAGGGGGTGAGGTAAAAATTGGTGGGGAGCTGGGAGTATCCAGATACTGTTTGTAGTACCAGTAAAATACTTTCTTATACTGTGATTTAGTGCAGGGAAGATGAGGATATGACTGTCAAAATAGATACTGCAAATAAAAATTACACAAATATATATGTTCATTTACCTGTACCGCACACTGTTGTTTCAAAAAAGTGTGGGATCTCGCTACAACTTGTTTGAAATAATAGAACTTGTTCAACATATCTAGACAGGCCTGACATAGTTGCTTTGGATATTGATCGTCCGGTGAAACCTGAAAACAGAATAAAGTTTACATTTTAGTTCCCAGGTTCCAGATCCCAGTTCCACGGTGCTGCCCAAGATCGCAACCGGTGGAGAGCTATCATCCGAGCCCTATATCCCACGTAGGGGTAACAGGAAGAGAAGAAGAAGACTATACAGAACTCGAAAGCCTGGCAGGACCGGTAATTGATGGAACAATACATAGCAATGACATAGCATGCATTGCTGGCAAAACATGGAGACCTTACAACCACACATAATGTCTGATAAAGGGTTAATAGAGTACAGTACCACAGTATAAGACAGTAATCCATCTTCATACAATAGTACCAAACGCCTCATAGCATGCATACACTGACAATATCTCCGCGTAGCCCCGTCTGGCGCTGCCTTGGCTGCCTTAGATATCGTCGTATGTACTGGCGAGCACACATAAGCCGCGTTTGGTACCATTGTATGAAGATAGATAGTCTTCATATTGTGACAGTACAGACTATTCTGTATTATTTATTTATTAGGCATATAAAACAGATTACAGTTATAAAAACACCAAATATAGACAGAAAGATATAGAGATTATTAGTTTTAGAAGAACTATTAAGGTTGTACCTCATCTGGCAGCACGGAATCACATTTTTTCACACTCCATCCTTTTCTGTCACTCAGAAACGTCATTTGCTATAGCGAAAAAGTTAAGTTAGCGGGAATGAGACAGGACCAGCAGTGCAGAGACCTTTCTCCCTCTAGCAAATAACTTGCCTAACCGACAGAAAAGGATAGAATTATTTTTATTTCGTGCTGCCAGATGATGCTCAATCTTTATTCTATTCTTTATTTATTTATAACTAGAGATCGGATATCCAGATGCATATTTACCTAAACATCGTTTTTGGCTAAGAAATTATGGAAGCGGTTTCTTAAAATTATGTTTTTTAAATATTATTTGGGATGCCAGAAAATCCAGAAATGCATAACTAATCGGATGCATAGTATGGAAGCAAGTTCATTAATCTATTTAATTTAGAAAAAAATAAATATTTTCTTTCTGAAAAAAATATCGCGGGATGCCAGGAATGCATAACTAATCGGATGCATAGTATGATAGCAAGTTTTATAATCTATTTAATTTAGAAAAGAATAAATATTTTTGTTCTGAAAAAAATACAAATACTATATCGGCGACAAATAGGCTGCAGTGCTGAAGAACCCATGTAACGAGTCAGTTCAATTGCATTTTGCCTGTGCTCATGACCTACCGCGCGAGTCACCTACATCCTTACGCCTGCTCGGGTGACCCACGAGACGAGCCACTTTATTGTTTCAATGTTACTACTGTGCGCACGACCTACGAGGGGGGTCAAGTGCTATTGCATTTCGCCTGTGCTCATGACCTACAGCGTGAGTCACCCAAACCATACGCATGTGCGGACGACCCAGGAGGTAAGCCACTTTGGTTGTTTTTACGTTACAACTGTGCACATGACCTAGAGGGGCGTCAGTTTTAGCACTGCGCGAGGATCACGATTTGAGCTAAGCAGCGAAAGTGTTAAGGGCAGGTATCCCTAGTGCAAGCATCTCTTTCTAACAAACAAACTTTTGCAATTAGCCATCCCGCTTCAATTGAAAGCAAGATCGCAAAAAAAATTATTTTTCATCAATATCTTTTTCTCTTGGGTGTTTGGGGTAAAATCTATTGGGTAGAATCACTGCTATAATTAATTACCTTTCAAATGATGGTATATTCAGAAGAAATGGTATATGGTGATTCTTGTAAAACTGGTTATAAATCTGAAATCGAACTTACTTTGGTCCTTACTTTTTTCTAACGAGAAAATTTAATAGAATCATGTTTTAAACAGTTAGATTCACTGCAGAAAGAACGTATCTTCATTGTTATTTGAACCATTACATTTTAGCAAAGAAATTACACATAAATTTACTCTTTTAGTTACATAAATGAATCAAGCGTATCCTCAAAAACTTGCTTTCAGTGCCTTACCTTCACAGAAGTGCAATATCGGAATATTTCAGGAGTACAAACTGTAAACAAATCACTCAGGGGTCCCGCGTCTGATAAACATGCACGACAGATTTTCGTGAAATCAAGTGTGGTAGTCATGATCCCTGAAATGTGAAATCTTCAATGCATCGTTTAATATCCACGAATAACTCAATTTTATTTATTTATCGACAGCCAATTTCTTTTGTTTGACAAAATCACAAAAACTTATTGACAATTTGACATTGACAGAACGTCAGATGTTTTTTTTTGCGATTTTTAAAAATCATACGAGTGGCTTGGCAGTAGAAAGATGCATAATCTCCACAGTAATTTTGACATTTTCTACTGCAAAGTCGCTCGTATGATTTTCAAAAATCGCACTTCAGTTCAAGGTAAGGTAAAGAGATTATAATATCCAAAGATAAAATAATATCCCATACAACCGATGTCTTCAATAAAATGTTCGACTTTGTAACGCTTCTTTGGAGTTTTTGGATTCAATCGAGAAACGCAGGAAACGCAGAGAAGTCCACAGGAAAAAAGTGAACCGATCGCTTTGCCGCGCTACAAATGACGGAACACTTTTCTTGTTTACGACCCATACACCATCATATTTCACTGAACTACTATTGTTTACTTGCACGACACTTTGTTAATTTGTTAATTTTATGAACCAAAACTCACTATAAACAATAAAAATTCGATAAAATATGTGGACTCCAAACATAGCTGACGATTGACGAATTCCCGCCAAAAACCAGATGTCATGTCATCTTTTCGTTTTTTTTCGTTAAATTCTGGGCAAAGGGATCTAGCCCATAAAGCTGATGTCTTTAATAAGTTTTTTCAATATTGGTAGCAAGCACAGCCATGGATAGCATGCCAACCCGCAATAGCCGTGATACGGCTATATCACGTCTTTTATCTCGTTTGTTCGCGAACAAACGAGCGAGATAAAAGATGTGATATAGCCGTATCACGGCTATCGCGAGTTGGCGTACTGCGTACTATCTTGAAAGTACGCGCGATACCGCCAAATTAACCACACAAGTTAACTTGAACCAAAGCTCCATTTCGATATTTTGCAGCCAGTAGGAAGTTAAATGGTTTCGAACAAAAAGTAGGTACCTTACCTACCTAACAATAATAGTTTCGAAACGACTGATAATTGTGTAAAAATATTAGATAAGGTCAGTGGGGGGAAGTCCGGCATACTTTTTTGAAAGTTAACTTCAGTGTGTTATATATTCCGCGGTGTATAATCTCTATGTCAATCAATAGAACTGTCTAATATAAAACTTAACTGGCTATTATTTTCAGGTATAAAATCTGTAAAAACGAAGAGTATGAGGAAATAAGGATTATTTTTTTAAAAGTCTGTATGTAGACGGACTTTCCCGTCAAAGTGGGGCAAGTCCGTCTGTCCAAATTTTTGTTAAGGAAGTCATGGTCTACAAGCATAGGTAGTATACAACGTGTTAATGAATTAGCGCAAAACCTCATACACCCCAACTGATTTATAACAAAATAATAAGATTGCAACAATAATTTCATTATTTTGATAGTTAAAATTTAAAGTTATTCGCATTTTAAGTTTTGAGGCAAAAATGATTTGTTATCATTTCAGCACTGAAAGAAAGCGCTAACATACTCATGGATACATTTTTATAATCTTGTTTTGGTAGTAAGTGGGGTGAGTGTGGCACGGGCACGGGGTGGGTTGTCATCGGGTTCAGTAATTTTTTTTTTTGCAAAAATATTATTTAATATTTTCAAAAAAAATTACCTATGTTGAAACCATGATAATTCGATTCTGCTCTCGATTCTAAACAAACTACTTTCTAGTTTTGCGTTAATTCATTAACACGTTGTATAAAAATGTAGATGTATGATACGCTGACAGTCAATTGTGTGTCTTCTGTTCTAGTCCATAGGGTTTAGATTCGAATTTATACACATTTAAAATTAAAAGGGGCAACATCGGCATATATCAGAGTTCAGGGGTTGATAACATTTTTGTATTGGTACTACCGGGTGATTAGGCAGTAATTGGCTACTTGACAACTAGTCAAATCAGCTACTCTTTATCGGACGTCAAAACATGCGCTTTGTATGAATATTTGTACTAAATAATGAGTTGTGACGTCATCAACATTTTCATTACTTTTTAAAGTTTATCACTGATCTACACCTTTCAGCCAAGTTTCATGAAGATCGCATTGAAACTGGAGGAGTTGTGGAGTGTGACATACGGACGGATAGACAGACAGACAGACGGACAGACGGACAGACAGACAGACAGAGGGAATTTATAAGGGTTACCGTTTTAGCCATTTTGGCTACGGAACCCTAAAAACCGGCCAAGTGCGAGTCAAACTATCATCGGTTAAAAAAAACCGACGCGACGGCACTTATGTTAAGTAGGTAAATTTGTTAGAAAAATCCCATTACCCATGGAAGATACACAACGGTGTCTATAAATATTATTCCATCAATAAAATGTTGGTTACATCTGCTTTGGGGCAAGTCCGGCATACGATCAGTTCGCTTCCGTATAAGTAGACGGACTTCCCCACTCATATATTTTGAGGTTAGAAATATTCCTCGGTCTACAATTCAGAAAATAACCACTTATTTCGTAGTTCAACCACAGAAATAGCGCGAGGAGAAAGTAATCTAAGCACACTCGCCAAGTTCTTCCATAAACCTTGTGTTTTCGCAGAGAAATTAATTTTTTTCTTGCTCACGTGACACTCGCGTTTCAAGTTCAAGGCGTCACAAAAAATGCAATCGTTATTTTTTTCGTAAAGTAAGTACAGCAACGACATCTAGCATAGATTGTAAGAATCGATATCGAATACTCTTTTACCGACTAACCTATGAACTGCCTAGCGGTGCAAAAAGAGACCTTAAAACCAAGTAGATGGCCTTGCCCCGTGTACGGACTTCCCCCCATTACGAGCCGCGACTTCGTCCGCATAAATTATATACCAGTTTTTAAGTCAGATGATAAGCTATCAAACAAAAAAAGTTTCATCAAAATCGGTTCAGTAGTTTTTGCGTGATACTCGAACAAACAAACACCCAAACAAACAAACAAACAAACGAACAAACAAACAAACAAACAAACAGACAGACAAAAAATTGGTGATTTGGAATCAGGGACATCTAAAAATCATATCGTAATCTTTTTTTTGTAAATATCTTCAATGTACAGACACACTTCTGTTACAGTTTTATAATAGTTTAGATACTTAACAATGTTGTTATGATTAAGGACTTACTTATTTTATTACATAACATTGCACACCGAAACAGTAGGTATTGTAACAAAGCCGGAACCGTGACCGGAAATCCTATGACTTATGACTCCCATATGGTTTCTCTAAATATATCTTGCTTGGGCTGAGAGCCTGAGATTCAGCATAGGTTTCTCATACATACCTACATTTGGTAGGGACACAGGATTAAATACACTTTGTCTGAGTCCCACAGATGAAATTTGAGTACCCACCGACCTAGATATAATCTTTATTAACGTAAAGATCCAAGATATGTTGGATGGCAAATTATTTAATTTAAATAAACCATCAGAATTGGCCAGATAGCTAAATAGGTAGGAATCGGAAAATCTTTTCGTCCTTATTTGGAATGAAGTATAAAGTAGTAAGTAGAATGTTTATGTTCGAAACTGTTCTAATTTTTGTCCCAACCCAAAGTACGTACCTACCTTCCATATTATGACAACCTACTTTTTATTGGAAAACCAACCACGCAATATTTAAAAGAGCTACCCATATTATTTGTAATCTCCATTCAGGAATTCGGGCGACAAAATGTAAACAACGGTGATACCAGTGTAGAAAATACCATCTCGAGACGGAAGAAAAAGAAAGCTTATCTCCGGATTGAATAATAGTAAATTATCTATTCTACTCGCAAAGGATTACGACAAATGATATGTTAATTTTGTATGGAAAATAATTTTAAAAAACGCGTGTTATAATTTATTCTAGATTAAAAGAAAGCGTGACTGTAAATATTTTATTTCGTGCTCTGGCAACAATCAGATATTAAACTACTAGACCGTCACTGGAAGCTTTATATTGAGATAGCATATCCGTTTCCGTCGATTTTCTACCAGTTTTCGTACCTTTATTCCCTCGTGTTTCCGGTCCAGTGGCGACACCTGGCGGACGCGCGCCTTTTTAGTTTCCTTAAATGTGCCGCGCCGTTTTATATTCATTGGCGTTTCGTATTCCGTCGAAGCAACTTGTGCGCAAAGCTCTGGCTCTGCCACAAACCGTTTATATTTTTAAATAAATTTCAAGTGAAGTTATTAAATAGTGCTTAAAGTGAGTGAATAAACCACGTAAGTAAAACATTTTTTCAACGGTTTATTAAGTTGTTTAATTAGTGAAATGTTACGTGATCATTACATTTAACGGTTTTTCCGTTCGGATCTCGTACATATTTTAAATAAATTTGCCAGTTCGTATAATATTTTGTGGTATAATTCGAATAGGTTTTTGTGAAGAAAAATCGTTTTTAGGATGAACAATAACGATACTGTCTCGGCTAACGAGCCGCAGGCTGTGTCGAGCAAAAGGCTGCGAGGACGCAAGCGTACTCGAAGTAGCAGTAGTTCATCATCGAGCTCGTCCTCTTCTGACTCGTCATCGAGCCAGCAAGGCAGGCGGTCTCGTCGCCGCCGCCGTAAGAGAAGTAAGCACGCTCGTCGTTCCGACAGCAAAATGCAAAAACTACTCCAGGAAATGGGTGAGCTCCGCAATACTGTTTCTAATCATATTCTGGCTACCAATATTTCAAATAACGTTGATCATGACGGGGTATCCATTTATTCAGAGGTTAGTGGAGGCCTTTACGAAGAAAATGACGTCACTGACGACCGTCATGGCGATGAACCGAAAAATTCAAATAAAATTTTACTTTCGATATTGAAACGAAACTCAAGGAACCAACTGTTCCAAAAACCCCTGATAACTATTTGAAAATGTTGCTTGATGCCCAACGTTTGGGTAGTGCCTCTTGGTCTGAAGTAAGATATGCTGACACACAAAAAATCTACAACCATACTCCAGGTTTCATAGACCTGGAAACAAACGAAGAGGTGAAAATGTATGATACCTTGCGTCACCAGGCATATGCTGATAGGTCTTATGCGGCCATAACCTATTGCGTTTTAAAACAAAAAGAGACATTGCAGGAAAGTATTCGTAATCTTCTTTCTTGGGCTAAAAGTACGGAAATTAATTTCGAAAATTTGAGTGGTAAAGTAGAGGAACTGTTTCAAAAAGGTGATCTAAATAAAATTTCTTCAGACCTCTTACAATTAGCTTGCGGCCACCGAGCAGAAGCTATTGAAATGCGTCCAAGTCCGAGACCCTTTAGTTAAAGCTTCACTAAACCGAATTCCCCCGTCCACTACCTATATATTTGAGTCTGAGCCTTTTACGGCTGCTTTGGAAAAGGCCGGGGGGGGTCCGTAAAGCATTCTGGCCGTCTAAAACAAATGGTCCGCAATCGAAGTCTAGTTTACCTAATAGCCACCCCTCGCGGGGGCATGGCGCGCGAAAGCCAGTAGTTCCATCGCGTGGAACTCATAATTATTCTTATGAACCAATCCTTCCAATGCCCATGCATTCTTATGCCTATAACAACCCACCCTCGCGGGGTGGATACAACCAAAGTAACTATCCGTATATGGGTCAACTCTTGAATGCTCAATACGAAAGTCACAATTCCAATGGAAGGGGTTCATTTCACAACCGAGGCTCGCGGCCCGTCCGTGGAAGTAACCGAGGACGCTCAAATGCTCCAAGGGGCTAGTAGAGGGAACCAAAGAAACTTTAGACAATGACTTGTTCCAAGCAGGTCAGTTAGCGCACTTTCACTCGCAGTGGAAGGAAATGGGAGCACCAGAAATTGTCTTAAAGTTGATTCAGGGATATCGCATACCATTCTTTCAAAAGCCCCCACTAATTTATCCAAATGCAATCAGAGGCCCCTTTCATACCCCTGTCTCACAAGAAATGTCGATAATCGTTCAGAAAATGAAAAAACAAGGCATTTTAAAAGTAGCAGTCCCCTCGCCAAGCTTTATATCACCCCTATTTCTGGTGCCAAAATCGTACGGATCACCGCGTCCCATATTCAATTTAAAAGCGCTAAACGACTATGTGATAGCAGAACCGTTCCACTTAATAAATATGTATCGCATCCCAGACTTTCTCCAGCCCCAAGACTGGATGTGCAAGGTCGATCTCTGCCAGGCATATTTTCATTTGAAAATAGCAAAGTCACACAGGCGCTTTCTACGCCTGGTATACAACCAAGAGTTGCTAGAAATGACGTGCCTTCCATTCGGTTTGAGCACAGCTCCAAAGACCTTCTCCATTCTAACGAATTGCGTGGCTCAAATATTACGCGAAAGATGGAATGTAAGAATAGTTGTGTATCTCGACGACATTCTCGTAGCACATCAAAATATAAACATGCTTCGCGAGCATGTCCGACTAACGGTCCAGACGTTACAAACTCTCGGATGGATGATAAATTTCGAAAAATATGTCCTAAATCCTCAGAAGAGCATAATGTATTTAGGAATACTTTGGAGAACATGGGACAATCTAAAATCCCTGCCAAAAGAAAAGTCTGCTGTAATAATCATAAAAGTAAATCAGATTATCGAACAGGAATCATTAAATCTAAAAGATCTACAGAGAATAGTCGGACTTTTGAACTTCGCCAGCTTCGTTGTTCCTCGGGGTCGGCTCAATCATCGACAACTGATAATGTTCATGAACACATTACCAGACAAATCGTTGAAGGTCTACCCGTTACCACAGGGTGCTTACAACGAACTCAATTGGTGGGCTCAGAACTGTCAGTTATCGACACCACTTCATTACCCTCCTCCGACGAACTTTTTAGTGACAGACGCATCAGATCAGGCATGGGGGGCACAGCTAAACAATCTGGCTCTCTCGGGCAGTTGGTCACAAGAAGAGCAGGCGCTGCACTGCAACCAAAAAGAAATGCTGGCCATACTGCATGCTCTTCAGAGCCAAGCCCAGGAATTGCGTCAAAGTTCTATTCTCATACAATGCGACAACAGGACCGCAGTTGCTCATTTACGGAAAGAGGGAGGCACGAAATCATTACCCCTTATGCAAATAACCCATCAAATCTTGGGTCTGATGGATCAACATCAAATACACTTCAGCATACACTACATTCCGGGCAAGTACAACAACGATGCCGATCACCTGTCGCGTCATCGCCAACCTCCAGAATGGCACCTACTGCCAGCCTGTGTGGAAATAGTGTTTGCCAAATGGGGAATTCCAATAATAGATCTGTTTGCCTCGGAGACCGCACACATTGTTTACAATTATGTGACTCGAGACCTGAAAGACCACCAAGCTCTGTTTCACGATGCGTTCAGTGTTCCATGGAACTTCCAGCTCGCATGGGTGTTTCCACCACCGTTCTTGATTCCCAAAGTTCTGACTCACCTAAATCAGTCGACGGGAATATTTCTGATAGTGGTACCACGGTGGGAAAAGGTATTTTGGCGCTCGGACCTCAAAGCCCGAGCGCTAGCAGCACCGCTAACGCTGAGAAAACTACAGAAACACCTAATCGATACATCGACGGGCCTCCCTCCACCGAGAGTCGAAGACATAACGCTCGAGGTCTGGAGATGTGGGGGTGGTCCGAGGCGATAAGAACATGGAACCCTGAACAATTGTCTTTGCTAAAAAATTCCTGGCGAAAGTCTACAGTCAAAACCTATGAGGTGGCTTGGAAACGTTGGACTTCTTGGTGTAGTTCCAAAAACATTAACACAAATAACCCTACCGGTTCGCAATTGGCACAGTTTCTGTCGGATTTACATTTAGTTCACCACTTATCATACAATACAATACTATTGCACAAGTCTGTCGTGTCTACGCTCTGTAACACTGAAGCATCTAGTCACTTAAGTTCACACGTTTTGGTAAAGCATGTTTTAAAGTCTATTGCACTAAAAAATCCCAAGACATCCAAGCCTCCTGTTTGGGACGTCAGTAAACTTACTACGTTCCTTACCAATTACACAGTTGACGTTACAAATAATTTTCACTTCACGTCATACTGCAATTTTATTACTTCTTTGCTCAGGAAGACGTATACATGACTTGACCTTACTTACAATAGATCCTCATCACTGTGTTAGATCCAGTGATAATATAATATTTTGGCCTCGATTCGGTTCAAAAACGGACAGTAGTACATACAGGCAGTCTGGATGGAAACTACTGTCAAATACTAACAATTCTAACTTAGACCCTGTATTCTGGATTGACAAAACAATTGATTTGTTAAAAGATAGACGTGACACAGCTAAATCATTAAATTTGCTTGTCACAGTAAGGGGCGTGGCTAAGCCTGCCTCACGTACAATTATAGCCGGCTGGATCAAATCTCTTTTTAAGGAAGCTGGCATTACAGCGGCACCTGGAAGTGTTCGATCAGCCGTTGCTTCTAAAAGTTGGATAGAAAATCATTCCCTGGACGAAATTCTGGCCCGCGGAAATTGGCGGTCAGCTAATAAATTTCAAAATTACTACAGGCGGGAAGTAAAGAAAATAATCGTTCGGAAACTGTCACACAGTTATTCGAACCAATAAATTAAGCTTATACTGATTTGATTATGACCTAATTTGTGTTTTCGGGTGAATTGCATTGATCAAAGTTGATATTGTTTATATTATTGTTGATAAGTTGATATTGTTGATACTGTAATCATCAGTTTTTCTTTTGGAAATTAAAAATCATCATAGATAAATAAATACAGTAGTGTACCTTATAACCTATAATCACATTGGCGTAAATTAAGTTTCCTATGAGGTACTAGCAAGTGGCGGCACCAGGCGATAACAAACAGGTCTCAATATAAAGCTTCCAGTGACGGTCTAGTAGTTTAATAGCAGCGTTTTACCTGAAATAAAACGCATATTAAAATACTTACCTCACTGGAAGCTTTCACTTTAATTTCTGCCTGGTGTAATAGAGCCAATGAATATAAAACGGCGCGGCACATTTAAGGAAACTAAAAAGGCGCGCGTCCGCCAGGTGTCGCCACTGGACCGGAAACACGAGGGAATAAAGGTACGAAAACTGGTAGAAAATCGACGGAAACGGATATGCTATCTCAATATAAAGCTTCCAGTGAGGTAAGTATTTTAATATGCGTTTTATTTCAGGTAAAACGCTGCTATTTTAGACCTTTGGTCCGTTTCAACAAAGTAAACGCTCTTGATCTGAGTTCGGACGCTGTGCGCGGATGCTACACATATCACAAAAAGCCCACACAGACGGAGTTGCGGGCTACATAACATAATTTTAAAATGTCATTCAAATTGTCAAGATCGTTCTTATTATTTAGAGCCCGGTTACACGTTCAGTATTTCGTCATTCTGGTCCATCAGTCTGGTCATGTTTATTTGTTTTGAAGGGAAACTGATATACTGAAGCACCATGTTAGTCGGGTCAATCTCGAGTCAGTTTCCCTTCAAATCAAATATACATGACCAGACTGATGGACCAGACTGATGAAATACTGACCGTGTAACCTGTGTCTTAATAGATAGACATTAGACAAAACATTTTTAATGTCATCGCAATTTATTATATGCCGTGCCAAAATAATTTTATTCCAAAATAAAAAATGCACCAAAGGTTTCTGACCACGTAATGTCACTTTGACAGTGACGTTTCTTTGTTCACATTTTGTCGCTCGAATTCCTGAACGGAGTATAGGTAAATAGGTATACTTACACCTATTTACCTTACTTACCTACATACCTATATTGTAATATAACTCTGTGAAGCTACCTACAGCTATTTGTAAACTTTGTACGAACAATGGTTGATGGAGCTTGCAAATTGAACAAATTGTCAATTGAGTCGCAGACGGTACTCGATTATTAACGCTTACAATCCACAGGCATTATCTCTAGTTGTTACCATTTTACCTAGGTATAACCTCTATAAGTAAAGTATTATTAGGTACAAGATTTATAAGTAGGTAGGTATGAGTGGCGTAGGTAGGCATGGTATTAAAATAGCAATTCAGTTTTTACATTAGACTGACAAAAGAAAATGTTTACTTATATAAGTAGGTTAGTTATATAGACCTACACTAAATTAGCCCATAACCGAAAAATATTGCGTCGTATATAGTACGTAAAATAATTGCCTTTTAAAAAAACGCGTGTACAGATGATCAAGATCTGTGAACGCTGTGATTCCACAAGTGTTCCGTTTTGACAATTTTGGTACATCATCATCAGCCTATGATCGTCGTCGACTGCTGAACATAAGCCTCTTCCAAGGCGCGCCACAAAACTCTATCCTCGTCCTTCCTCCTCCAGTTGCTCCCCGGTACCTTTTATAGGTCGTTGATCAATCCAGCGGGCCGCAGGACGTCCCACACTTCGCCTGCCAGTTCGTGGTCTCCACTCCAGTATTCTTACTCCCCATCGGTTGTCAGTTCTTCGTACGATATGATCAGCACATTGCCACTTCAGCTTGCTAATTTTCTGAGCTATGTCAACCACTTTAGTTCTCTGACGAGTCACGTCATTCCTGAATTCCTGATGTGAAACAACGAGCATAGCTCAAGAAACTCCGTCATATATTTTCACCGGCCCTATGTACACACGGCGACAGATCAACCTACCCATAGTTGAACTCTATGTTCATGGACATAAGGTCGAACTATGGGTAGGTTGATCTGTCGCCGTGTGTACCATACAATGCCTCAAAAAACGAGCTGTTCAGTCAGTGTCTCCTGCTACCTATGGTGCAGGAGTGTGAACCCTGACGATAGGACTAGTCCTTAGACTATTTTAGAAGTCACTCAGCGAGCTATAGAGAAAGCTAATATACAACGTGTTAATGAATAAACACAAAACTAGTAAGTAGTTTGTTTAGAATCGAGAGTAGAATTGAATTATCATGGTTTCAACATAGGTAATTTTTTTCAAAATGTTAAATAATTTTGAAGAAGGACATCCGGCACATAATACCAAAAAATGTGTTACCGTACTTCTATTTTTATTATGGACCATAGTCCATAGAACACTAGAAACTAACTGCAGGCCTAAGCTGCAGGCATTAGTTTATTTTATAATGATTTATTATTTTTTATTATTTTTATATTAAAAAAAACATTGTACTTGCATCACCTCCTACTAAACAACATTGACAGCCATTATGGGGTTGCTGCTTTTTTAAAATTAATTATTAATAAATGAATAAATAGCTCGTTAAATAAAAATAAATGATACTATCTGAGTCGTTTTTATAAAAACCTATAATTTATTACTCATTTGACTTCAGTCAAAACTTCTATACATTTTATGGTATTTTTTCAAGGGAGAGTTGTCCTTTAAAATTTACTGAACCCGATGTCAACCCACCGCATTCGCATTCATTTCTGAAATGATAACAAATCATTTTTGCCTCAAAACTTAAAATGCGAATAACTTTAAATTTTAACTATTGGGGTGTAAGCTGGGTGTAAGGTTTTGTGCTTATTCATTAACACGTTGTATATTGGTACGGAACACTAAAATAGGTAATGATCAGTTTTTTACTGCGTTTTGAGATACGTCGTAATCGTAATTACATTTTGTAGGTACAAAATAACTGGCATTGTTACGCCTGTTTTGTTATCTTAAGTATGTCTTTAGTGATATTTGTTAGCCTTCTAAAATACCTTGATTGATAATTTGAAGTGTTATTGGACCGCTTTTAGGTATTTCTTAATAGTAGACTTACCTACTTATTTATTAAATAAATATATTAATTATTGCGTATTATTTTTCCTCATTCAGTGGAGCAACGTTATTATTTCGTACCTGCTTATTTTTTTTACAAATTCTGTCTTTACAGCAATATCAGCGCTCCTTTACTTGGCTTGGGATAACTGTGACTATCTCTTATTATGAAGAAAGATATGTCTATAAGTAGGTAGGGTAACTATGAATTAATTAAATCGAAAGAGGTTTAATGGTTCGAGTAAAAACAATCTTCCTAAAACCAGTTCTCCACTTCTGTCTTAGCTAACTGTATATTGACATACTTATAAAATGTATAGCATCGAAACACACCTAACATCTATCTGTAGAATAGAACACAGTGGCTGTGTAAACAACATTCTTAGGTTATGTTGTGTTAGTTAAATTAAATATTTACTATATTTTCTATTTATTGTCAAATATAAGTGCTGGATAATTTTATACTCAGTTGTGGTACGATAGAAAATTGAAAACACTGATTGTTTTGCTAATATTTTGCTCAAACAGTGATTAATCAAACTACTTACATTGATAAATGTAAAGTTTTATTGAACAAGTGTTTGTGAAATTATTGTCCAAGCTTCAACAATACAGTCTGAGGCGAATCGCATAATAATAGTTCCACTGATAAGAACGAATTTCAGTAACAAGTTCGCAGTGATACAGTGCGGTCGTTCACTTTGTTTACACTCGAAAATGACTAACAACATCAAAAGTAATGAAGTTCCTATCACGAAAATACCAACCAATGAGAGGATTGATAAACTTCATGACCTATTTTACGAAGAATTCGGCTGTAAACCTTCTTTCTTTGTTCGAGTACCGGGTCGCGTAAATATTATTGGGGAGCATATTGATTACTGTGGATATCCGGTGTTGCCCATGGCACTGGAGCAAGATATACTAGTCGCAGCAGGATTAATAAAGGAACCGGAACTTCGTCTAAGGAACACAAACAGTAAATATGATAAGTTTGATATTAAAATAAACACATTTGAAGATTTAGAGATCAAGCCAGATTCAAACGGAAAACCTTTCTGGTATAATTACGTACTCTGTGGAGTAAAAGGTGCACTCGAACATCTGGAAAATAAAATGATTAGTGGACTCCAAGTTTTTATAGACGGAAACATACCGCCGGCTTCGGGATTATCGAGTTCTTCTGCATTAGTGAGCGCAGCTTGTTTATCTTTTCTTTACGCTCAAAACGTAAGCCTGAGTAAGACTGAGATAGCATCATTGTGTGCTAAAAGCGAGAGGTATATTGGCACTCAAGGTGGCGGAATGGATCAAGCGATAGCGTTTCTCGCTGAAAAATATAGTGCTCAATACATAACATGGCAACCCCTTAATGCTACTGCAGTAGCTCTACCAGAAGATGCTGCATTTGTCGTAGCCCATAGTCTAGCAGAAGCAAATAAAGCAGCCACTAACGACTTTAACAGAAGGGTAATAGAGTGTAGATTAGCAGCTAAAATTTTAGCTAAGTTCACAGGTGCTACCAAAGATAATAAAGTGATCACTCTAAGTCAGGTGCAGAAGATACTTGGAACAAGCTTAGAGGAAATGGTGAAGCTTGTCCTTGAGCACTTGCCAAAGGATGTTTACGCCAAAGAAGAGTTATGTAAAATTCTAGAAGTTAACGAAGATGAAATGGACGACTTATATTTGACACAGAACACTAAACATTTGAAAGAATTTAAATTAAAACAGAGAGCACTACACGTTTACGAAGAAGCTATGAGGGTAGAGGATTTTAGGAAATTCTGCATGCAGTCCACATCGAATGGTAAACCAATAACGAATGGTTCAAATGGTACTAATGGTTCTGCTACCAATGGAAACAACGAAGACAAAACTCTTGAAGCTCTTGGAAATCTAATGACGGCAAGCCATGAAAGTTTGAAAAACTTATACGAGTGTTCTCATGATAATTTGGATCTTTTAGTAGAGATATCTAAAGAAATGAACGTTCATTCCCGACTGACTGGAGCAGGGTGGGGAGGGTGTATAGTGGCCCTGTGTGCGAAGAAAAACGTGGAAAAATATATAGAAACGTTGAAAGAGAAGTTTTATGAAAAACATTGTAATATAGATAAAAGTAAAGCACATCATTATGTGTTTGCAACTACGCCAAATTACGGTGCAATGATTTATAATAACAATGTATGGTTGTAAAAAGAATTAATTTATACAGGTTCCTTCTTAATATGCTGACCATCAATCTGAACAACTTTCTCCAAGGGACCAACATCGAAATCGCGAAAAAAAATCTGCTGTCCCATACATTTTGCTCGAGTGGGTTTGCAGTTTTATATGGGCGAGCTGATTTTTTTTTTCGCGATTTCAATATTGGTGCCATAGAGACAGTTGTTCAGTTTGATGGTCTGATCATCCCCTTAAAAAAGTGTTAGTATATTAAGAATGACCCTGTATAGCCTACCCTACTTACATAGGGAATAGCTTTGATTAAATTAAAATAGCAAGATAGGTGACTAGCATAAAGCGCATGGACCGCATAAATTGAGCCCCCGTCGCCTATTTTACTTAGAGCGGCATTGCGTGATGGAGCTATACTTTTTTGATTTTAGGCGGGATAAAGGTACCACAACGCCTTCGCGTGCAAAAATCGCACTTCAGGTCCATTTCTTGAGTTCGTACTGCAAGAACGTCAGCTATCTTCCGCTATTTTAATTTAATCAAACGGGTATAGCTGGTTATTTCGTAGGTACCTATACCAAAATTTGTTAGTATGTAGATTGTAGGTATACCTTTTATGTAATCTACCTAGTTATCTACCTGTCAATTATTTGTGTTTGAAAAACAATGAAGTATTTGAATGCATTTATGTTAGTTAGTTAATCATTAAAATATAATTAAAGATTTAAGTAAGTACATACCACCTACTTTAATTTAAAGCCATTTTTATGTTGAAATTATGCAATTCTTTTATTTATAGTAAGGTTAAATTTAAGTACCTTAATAAAATATCGTCTAAAAATAAATCGCTGAAGTTTCTTCTAATTTGAAAAGTGTCTAAAATGTACTAATCATGTAATACCTACTACTAAAAGATTCCCACCCTACACTTACACTAGGCAAACTACTTGTGTTGAAGAAATGCCCATTAGAGTTAATGTAGAGAGTAGTATGTTCATTGGAGTTAATCCTACATTATCTCTTGCTAAAGTGACAGCAACATATTTAATGGAGGATTAACAAGAACTTTAATGAGCGTTTCTGCAAATGGAGTGCGATTTTTGAACATCACACGTTCAAACGAGTAGTAGAAAATATGGAGTTTATCTGTCTCGTTTGAAACGTGTGATGTACAAAAATCGCACTCCGAGCGAATGAATTTCAAACTTAATCACATAATAGTTAACACTTAATGACGAAGCATTTACGAAGCTTGAAACATTAACAACGCCAAATATTTGTAATTTGTACTTTCTTCACCTTTCCCGAAAAAAGATTTAATTAAAAGGATTATTGAAGAAAATACAGTAAAAGCATATGAAATCGCACTAAACTATTTTTTTTGGACTTATAACTCCCGCGTAGGGAATTCTGTGACTTAAAATGAACTGTCAACGAATCTAGCTCCGTAAATGTTGTTTACAACTGAAAATATTTTTTTCGTAACATTTCTTCACATTTTCCATAGTTTAGATTGTTTTCTTATATTTTCTTTTAGCTGTTCGCTGAAAGGAAACGTTCGTATTGATATTTATGATTTATAACTTGTGAAATTACCAAGCACTAGAAAAAATTACCAGTTTCTTCTCAGGTGAGTTTTATATTTTTATTTCCATTTGCTCTTGAATTGATCCAATATATTGGAATGTACATTTTGCAAAACATTATTTTATAGCTTACTGAGGAATAGCAGCTATGATTGTTACTCAGGTATTCAACATTTCACAACTTTCCTATGATGTGTCAAATAATTTTTAGGTTATGTGACTTGAATATGATTTTGGCCTAGCCACCCGTTTTAAAATAGTTTGTTCTTAGCTTTATTTACTAATTAACTAGACACCTTTCGTTTATCAGACTCCCCAAATAATCAAATTTTTATCTTACTTAATGCAGGTACAATTTCTTCATAAAATATATAGGTTACAATACTTACAATCAGGAAGCTGGCAAAGGTATTGTCTTAGAGATAGCGCACACGAGAAACAATTGTCTCTCACATCAAGTCTATGGGTTTGTATGAAAAATCTTCCGTCTGTCTCGTCGTTACATGCGCGCACTTTCATACAAACCTGTAGACTTGATGTGAAAGACAAATTAGCTGCGGAGACAAAAGTTGCTCGTGCACGCTATCTCTTACAATGCACAAACTTAGCAACCTTAGGTATCGGCATAACAAAGAAACTTAGGAAAGAGGGCAGTATTCCATCAATAAAACATTATTACCAATTTATGTCTTTTTTGTGATTGTATTTTTGTGTTTGGTGTATTTATGTTTTTTTGGTATGAATGTGGATGGCTGTGGTAGGAGAGGCAGGCCGAAGAAAAGATAGATATATTCTTTCTTTTTTGCTTGTAAATTACAAGCATGATTTTTTTACACACCCCATTAAATAAGTAGACTCAAATAAATTAAGAATTTTAAATAAGATCTAAAATTTGCAGATCGAAACAAATTCTATAGAACCGGCTGATTCAACAGAACAGACAGCTGCTAAAAAACGAAGGCTCAGAAGAAAAAAATTACAAGCCGCTAGATTTAGTAACGAAGCTCTAAGATTGAACTTAGCACAAAAAAAAGAAAATCTTGCTATAAATACTCCAGCATTCAAAACTGTGCCAAAACTTGATACAAAAGTTTCAAAACCCAATTGTGTAGAAAAAGGAAATGCTCAAGAAAATCGATTTCCTAAACTAGATAATATCAAAGAAGGTACCATGTCTTCTAAAGAGGTCCCAAAGTCTAGAGAAGATGTTGTAGCTGCGAGAGAAGCTAAGAAATTAGCTAAACTAAAAGCGAAAGGCAAAGGAGATACTCTACAAAATCTAGATAAGAAAGATGTTCCTTTAGAAGAAAAGCAACAAAAAAATATAAAAAACGAGACTCAAAAGGATGTAACTCCTAGGAAAGCTGAGAAAGAAACAAAGTCAGATTCTCCTAAATGTAGAGATGAAGTAGACAGAGCTATGGTACAAACACCAGCTGTAGAATCTGAGAAAACAAAAGAGGAAATAGTTGCAGAAAGAGCAGCAAAAAAAGCTGCAAAACAATCCAAGAAAAAGAGCGAAAAAGTAGTTGAACCTAACCAAGAAATGACTGTTAAAGATGTTGTGGAAACACTGAAAGATATCAAGAATGTTGCAAAGGAGGTCCAAGATATCACTGCTAAAGTTAGTGCTATTAATTTTGAAGCTAAGAAGGTACTTGATTTAGGTAGTAATGTGTGAAAATATGCTAAAAATGGTCTTTACACGCTTTAAAAGGTGGTTTGTAGTTATAGCAATTTTTGTTTCTATTTCAAATGGTAATAAGGTTGACATTATTAACGCAAATACCAACCACTTTAGTAATGGGGAATTTAACTATGTATTGCTACTTCTTTAAACAAATAGATAGTAACAATTATAATTATTTAACAATAATGAGGAATGAATTATTTAAAAATTATGGGTCACACCAATTGCTAAATATAAAAAAAACAGGGCTCACAACTATACAGGGTGTAACAAAACACCCTAGTAATACTTAAGGGGGTGCTTCAGACCATCAAACTGAACAACTTTCACTATGGGGCCAACATCGAGAAAAAATAAAAAAAATCAGCTGTCCCATACAAAAGTACAGTACCGACTCTACTAAAATGTATGGGACAGCTGATTTTTTTTTACACCTTGTTACACCCTGTACATATAACTTCTACTACCATATAATGTATGTGACAATAACAAGGGCTCAAAACTGTAACTGTAAATATAATTGAATATTAACATGGCTACACCAATTTATGATTGATAAATTCAGTATTAGATACCCATAATCTAGGTGTTTATTAAAACACCAATAGATAACACTCAACTTTGCAGCACAAATGCAGCAATTCTAGACGCAGTAGAAAAAGCTACCTACAAGCCTCCATCACAAAGATCTACTTTCTGTCAGTTCAAAGTGTAAATAGGTTGAGAAATTAAAAAGCAAGCAACGAAGTGTTGGTAGCTTTATTGAACGAAAACAAGCAACCGTTTGGCAGGTTGCTGGTTCAAGTACTTTCTGATACTGAATTTTTCAATCTATAATTTATCTAACTGAAGCTATTTAAAAAGATGTGTTTGTTCAATACGATAATATCTTTGTTTAATTATTCTTTATTCACAAATAAAAACAGCATTTCTGAACCCACCAGGCACCAGAAGAAGGTAAAAGCAAAGCTGATTTAAAAGCAGAAAGAAGAGCCAAGCAGGAGGCACAGAGAGCTGCCAAACAGGCCGCAGAACAAAAAGCCGCCAAGGCTAAGGAACCAGTCAAACCCAAGGCAGAACTAAGCGCCAAGAGTGTAGAAGTTGTTAAGGTTAGTTAGATTATTGTGTACAATCTAAATAAAATCTGGATCGTTATTATGCCGCCACAACGGACGGGTGCTAGCGCCCGGTCATGCATATACATATGGGATAAGAGTATTGTATTGTATACCTCCACAGTCTTACATGACTGGAGACCCGACGTAAGGCTGGTTTACAGCCGGCCTATAAATAATCTATGCCAATATAGTTTGCAAGCAGCGGCTCACAAAATGCTTGTTGCTCTGTCATATTAAATGCAGCTCTGTGATGATGATGAATGACAAAACTTCCAGAGGAAATAAATGAAAAAAAGAAATAAATAAATAAGATCATTATTAACTGTGACATTAGATTTTATTGTTCCTCTACAGGGTGAAATTGATATCATTGGCATCCTTTTAAACTAAGAGTCTACCCATCAAAGCCGCACAAATGCCGTAAATGCGGCAGGCTTTGCCGCTCCCGAATCGGCTTATATAGCCACGAACGTCGGTGTCTTAAGCAAACAGACGCTGTTTGAAACATCTATTTAGATGAAACAAGGCCCATGATGATGATGACCCATCAAACTGAACAACTTTTACTATGGGAGCAAACCGATCGGAGCAAAAAAAAAATCAGCTGTTGCATACATTTAAGTCGAGTAGGCATTGCAGTTTAGTATGGGACAGCAGATTTTTTAGTTGCTCCGATCGGTTTGCTTCCATAGTAAAAGTTGTTCAGTTTGATGGGTAGACTCTTAGTTTAAAAGGATGCCAATGATATCAATTTCACCCTGTATATACGGGGTAAAATTGATATCATTAGCATCCTTTTAAACTAAGAATCTAGAATCTACCCATCAAACTGAACAACTTTTACTATGGTACCAACACAGATATCGCGAAAAAAAAATCTGCTGTCCCATACAAAACTGCAAACCACTATTAAGTAGGAAGGCGATAAAAATATTGAGTATTGAGTAAGTATATTGGTCCCGTAGAAAAAGTTGTTCAGTTTGATGGCCTGAAGCACCCCTTTAAGTAAGCGTCCCATTAAATGTTATAGGGTATATAGTTATTGTTGTTCAGCTGTGAAGAAATTATAATTTTCAGTTAGTTTTTGTTCACAATGTAATATGGAACCCAACACAGATGCACTGTACCTACTTAATGTAAACAATTACATGTTTCAGGAGAAGTCCCCCAAACCAAAGGGTACGATTAAGGCAGCACCAACTGCAAACAGAGTTAATTGGTTCCAGCACTTACACACGGAACATGATAAAAAGAAGAGGATCCCGCTTAATTCTAAGTGAGTTTACAAGGTGTTAAAAAAGTAAAAATAAACATTTAAAACTTTTAAGGAGGTTGTTTAGTTTAGACTATCATACTGATCAACTTTCACTATGGGGTCAACAATGATATTGCGAAAAAAGAAATCTTCTGTTTCGTATAAAATTTCAAAGGTGACTCGATCCAAATGTATAGAACAGCTGATGTTTTCCCCCAATTTCAATGTAGGTTCCATAGTGAAAGTTGTTTAGTTTGATTGACTGAAGCACCTCCTTGTAAGTAACGCATTTAAGTTTACACCCTGTCTGTATACAGGGGGATATCTTCAAGTTTTGTTGTATATACAAGTTAATAAAGGTGATTTTACTTGCAGCTTGCATCCAGCCATCATAAAACTGGGCGTACAACTAAAAACCAAGGTCGTCAGCGGCTCCAACGCCAGGTGTATCGCTCTCCTCGATGCTCTGAAGCAGGTAACCTCATAATACAATGACATGATTAAGTAAGACATCACATAATTTTTTGCAGACTTGTTTATACAGTTGGGGATCAGGTAGAATGTTATTAAAAAATTATGTAAAAACATAAAAAACATTTAAAAAAATCCTGTATTGAATTTAACAGCTTTTAAACTCATATCAAATGCGGCACTGGCTCCTAAACTAGTCAAGTAGTGTCTGGATTCAGTTCCTTCCTATCCACTACAATATATCATGTAAATACAATATGTTGATTAGTTAGAAGTTGTTGCGAAAACCTAGCGTCGGAGAAGTACTTAATAAACACATTACCCTTCATTACGTCGCGCAGTCGGGTAAATTCAAAGTCAAAATAATTTGTTCAAAGAGGACAATATTTCAATATAGGAGCTTGAAGCCCACACAAATCTTTTTTTGAAGCTATTGTTACGAGCGACGGGTTAGGTCTACTGTGTGAGAAGAACAGTTCTCAAACCTAGATCACAGACCTTGGTACCTGTCGTTTTGCCCAAGAGTAACGATGGGAGATTACCACGGAGATGTGCTGTGATAGAGAAAGTTAAAACTGAAACTTCTTGGATTCCGGCAAGGACAGTTGTTGGATCAGTTTCATCTACCTCAATCCCGATACTTAACGTTGGAGATGTGGACCTGACGATTGAGAAGGGGGAGGTTGTTGGTCACTGTGAGGAAGTTTTATGGTTGCGACAATGTGTGGAAAATCCTCCTAGGAAACATAAGGCTGAGGAGGATGTGGTATCCAAAGTTATGGAAGACTCCAGCAAGGACCTGACTAAGCTACAGGCTGTGAAAGCGAAGAACTTGCTGCGGCGTTTTTCAGACCTGTTCTCCCAGAACGACGCGGATATTGGTAGAACAGATTTGGTGTCAGAAGTGTGGGATTGGAGTAAGATGCCGCTGGTGCCAAAAGAGTTAAAGGGTGTCACCACCCGGGCCATGTCGGAAGCGCGGCAGGAAGGTGCGGCCCTTGTTACTGAGGTGCAGCGAACCCCAGAGAGAAGACCTGAGGGAGGTGAAGTGCAGCGCACTCCGGAACCCGTAGCTCGTAACATTTGGTGTCAGAAGTGGGATTGGAATAAGATGCCGCTGGTGCCAAAAAAGTTAAAGGGTATCACCACCCGGGCCATGTCGGAAGCGCGGCAGGAAGGTGCGGCCCTTGTTACTGAGGTGCAGCGAACCCCAGAGAGAAGACCTGAGGGAGGTGAAGTGCAGCGCACTCCGGAACAAAACCCAGGAAACTTCCTCTGTCAAATCCAGCGCATGATGGAGGAACAACTGCGCGCACTGAAAGAGGAACAGGCTCGCTGTCAGGAAGATCAAGCTCGTCGTCAAGAGGAACAGGCAGCTCGCCGCCAGGAGGAACAGGTTCGCCGGCAGGAGGAACAGGCTCGCCGGCAGGAGGAACAGCTGCGCGCACTGAAAGAGGAGCAGGCTCGCCGTCAGGAGGAACAGGCTCGCCGCCAGGAAGAACAAATGCGCACGATGCAGGAGGCGCTTCATAAAGATATCACGAAAGGCTTGCGCCAGGCAGTAGAGAGAGTCGAAGCTGTAGAAGGAAGGCTGGATCGCGTGGAGGGTGAGTTTGCCAAAATCCGGCGAGAGGTTGAACAGGGCAAATCTCACAGCCGTGTCGCTGCTGTTTTTGACTCACCCATACAGCCGAAAGGCGTGAAGACTCCGGTTTATGATGGACTGACGTCATGGCCCGCCTTTAAGCTACAGTTTTTGACAGCGATGAAAGTTAATGGCTGGGGCAAGGAGGAGGCGGAGCCTGCGTTGATATTAGCACTCCAGGGACAGGCTCTCACAGTACTAGAAGCCGTGGGTGCTGGAGGAAACCTGTCGTTCGACAATCTTTTTGGAGCTCTGGAGGCTAGATTCGGCGATGGACATATGGAACACGTGTATCGGGCGCGGTTGAAGGAACGTAACCAACATGCTAACGAGAGTCTGCAACAGTGGTCCGTGGAAGTGGAGAAGCTCGTGCGGAAGGCTTTTCAGTCGTCACCGGCAGTCATCGATAACATGCTCCTGCAGACCTTTGCGGATGGGATACGGGACCCGGAGGTGCGAGCTGCAGTGCGACTTGGGCACCATGTTACACTCAGGGACGCTGTTGCTCATGCATTGGAAGTTGAAGCTGTACGTCAGGATCCTCGTTCCGGTCGACGCAGGGAGATTGTGGTGACTGGAGCGTCAGCGCCGAGAAATCGGAGTGACAATTATTTATGCTACAAGTGTGGTGAACAAGGGCATATTCGTAGCTCCTGTCCGAACCGATCAGGCCGCCGTTATGTGTGCTACAAGTGTGGTGAACGAGGGCATATTCGCAGCTCCTGCCCGGGGCGCACAGGCCGTCGTTATGTGTGCTACGAGTGTGGTGAACGGGGGCATATTCGCAGTTCCTGCCCGAAGCGTACAGGTCGTCGGGACATAGGGGTCTCGACTGATGAGCAGCAGGAGAACTGGAGGACGTTAGCCGGCTATGTTGCGAACCCAATCATTAGAGTCAGGCAAATATCAGACGGAGATAGTCTGCTAGTTGAAGGAGAGGTCAATGGTAGAATCTGTCAACTAGCTGTGGATACCGGAGCTTCGAGGACGGTGGTCAATGCTCGACTGATAAGCGAAATGGAAAGTTATCAGGAGAAACGACTTCTGCAGCGAACCAAACTACAGTTAACGACTGCTACCGGCCAGCACATACCAGTTAAGGGGGAGTTGGGAGTTTCGATTACGATCGGTGAGACTCTTTTCAAACATGAGGTAATTGTAGCTGAGATAGTGGACGATTGCATCATTGGCTTGGATTTCTTACAAAATCACCAGTGCAGTATAGACATGAAAAACGGAGTGCTACGGTGTAACACAGAGGAGGTTCCGATGAAAGGTGGATCGTCGGGAAAGGTCTACTGTGTGAGAAGAACAGTTCTCAAACCTAGATCACAGACCTTGGTACCTGTCGTTTTGCCCAAGAGTAACGATGGGAGATTACCACGGAGATGTGCTGTGATAGAGAAAGTTAAAACTGAAACTTCTTGGATTCCGGCAAGGACAGTTGTTGGATCAGTTTCATCTACCTCAATCCCGATACTTAACGTTGGAGATGTGGACCTGACGATTGAGAAGGGGGAGGTTGTTGGTCACTGTGAGGAAGTTTTATGGTTGCGACAATGTGTGGAAAATCCTCCTAGGAAACATAAGGCTGAGGAGGATGTGGTATCCAAAGTTATGGAAGACTCCAGCAAGGACCTGACTAAGCTACAGGCTGTGAAAGCGAAGAACTTGCTGCGGCGTTTTTCAGACCTGTTCTCCCAGAACGACGCGGATATTGGTAGAACAGATTTGGTGTCAGAAGTGTGGGATTGGAGTAAGATGCCGCTGGTGCCAAAAGAGTTAAAGGGTGTCACCACCCGGGCCATGTCGGAAGCGCGGCAGGAAGGTGCGGCCCTTGTTACTGAGGTGCAGCGAACCCCAGAGAGAAGACCTGAGGGAGGTGAAGTGCAGCGCACTCCGGAACCCGTAGCTCGTAACACTATAATAGCTAGCTAGCTTGATGGTAAAAAAAATTGCGTTTTCATGAAACATTATTGACAAAAAATTATTACAAACAACAATATTCTTTGACAAAATGTTGTAGTAAATGATATACTTTCTGTGATAATTCAGTTTGAAAATAAAATAAAAAGCTATTTAACATTTTATTAAACTAAAATGTCTCAGAAAGTACTATCAGTTTAAAATAACAATGTGCATGACCTTGAAGGGCCGTTGGATAACTTCACTCGAAATAGTAGCTTATCTATGTTCACTCGGTTGATAAAGGAATGTAGACTCCATGTTAAGGAAATAATAATACCATCAAAAACATAACTTGTAAAAAACCCAAGTCTCGCAACTCAGTTCTTCTACCGTAAAAAGTTGTGAGATACCTGTAATACCAAGTCGGTTAATATATTCAGTCCCTACTTAAGAGTCCTTCTGTCTTAAGTTATTACGTAATTAGCTAACCAAACAACATCTTATAGTGACCATATCAATATTGAAAATCTTTTATGTTTTAAATAAATAGATTGACTTGGCCATCGCATGAAAACACAATGTATCTCACAGGTTATACATATTATATTTGCGATTGCCAAGTCAATCTATTTATTTATAACATAAAAGATTTTCAATATTGATATGGTCACTATAAGATGTTGTTTGGTTAGCTAATTACGTAATAACTTAAGACAGAAGGACTCTTAAGTAGGGACTGAATATATTAACCGACTTGGTATTACAGGTATCTCACAACTTTTTACGGTAGAAGAACTGAGTTGCGAGACTTGGGTTTTTTACAAGTTATGTTTTTGATGGTATCTCATTTCTTTTTGTAGGTAATCTTCCTCTTTTTCTTTTCTTGAGCTTCATCGACACTTCATCAATGATGAACAACACTACTTCTTTCAAATCTGATCTCAGAACTTGGAGCACTTCATCAAAAAGTGGCTTGTACTTTGGTATTTGCTTACCAACCAATAGTAAACCAATGACCCTGAATGATGAATGATGAATGGCCTTTCATGTTGTCAAACTAATATTATAGGAATCGAAATTATGAACGAAAATCGCTATAGGTAAGATTTCCAGGTTAATCTGAACAGCAAGAGCATTTGAACTATGCTTTGTTATGCTATGCTACAGCTTGACCAGAAAGAGTAGAAATTAAATGAGGGCGCCACTGTCGCTTTACATGGCAACACTACACTACGACTTAAACTATTTTGATACTTACTGTATTTTCTCCAAAAGTTTATGCAAAACTTTATCTATATTTAGTGATTTTTTTGTTTCACAGCAGCTAAATTTTACACCCTATAGAAATTAAAATTTTCGGCAACAGCATGGCTAGCATGGCAGCGTGATATAGCGCTATCATACGTTCGCTCTCTATTTCCGCGCGAACGAACAAGATAAAAGGCGTGATATAGCCGTATCACGTGCAACATGCTACGCCTTCTGTATTCTAGTTCTAGAATAAAATAATGAAAACGCATATGAAAGTAATAAATAAACTCTATATTGTACTTTCAATTATTCGTAGACTTTCAAATTATTTGTTTCTGAACTGTATTAGTACCTACCTATACGGTTGTCTTATTTTTGTATGTCCGATATTTACATTTCTTCTTTATAAGATTTCCATTTATTGGCATGGCAGTTTTTTAACCGAAACATTCCGTGCGGAAAAATTTCCAAAGCAACATTAGAGAAAATAGATATCTACCATATTATCAGTAAATCGCTTGTAAAAAACATCCAATCAGTTCCAATTTTCCCCGCATGATATACCTCCAAACATAACAGAAAATGACACTGTAAATCGCTAGACTTGCACCACTTTTTGTTGCTTTATTCATTTGAAATAATAATAAGGACATTATTCAAATATTTTATGGTAAATTTTAATTCGAAATGCATAAAACTGCATTTGATGTTTTGTTGATTGACAGTTTGACGATAAAGTACTCTTTGGTTTGACGTTTTCCATAATGTTATCATAATAATGAAAAAGTTTAGTTCCGATTTATTTAATTTCTAGACTTTACGGTCGTACCAAGAAGCTTACAAACATAAAGTATGTAAGCTTCTTGGGTCGTACTGTACGTAATCTTAGTACAAAGTAAGTGGAACGCTGATTTTCCATAGACAGCTTCCGCCATCTATCGGTTACGTTTCGAAGCACTATGTGTTGAACTAGGGTTCATAGGGTAATGTGGTTGTGGCGCCCCCCGGTGCTAATAAGGGGCAACACTATAATAGGACGTCTTAAAATTCAAGGTGACTTACCTATCTACAACCAATATGTATACATATTAATTTATGGTATGGTATGAGTGCGGGGCTGTAGGTATTATAAACTTCTTAGCGCGGGGTAATTCATTTACTGCAAATGTAACTTTGTAATCTTATATATTTATATGGGATTACAAAGTTATTTATGCAGTAGTTTTTTGCTGTATTGTTTCGCTTACGCTTAGCGATCTCCTTTTTTAACTAGAGCGAATTTGCTATATGCATCTCTTATTGAGTGAATATTGACAAGACACGTGCTTCCTTCTCCTAGTTCCTTCTAGTAACTTATCTTTCTACGTAGCGATCTCCTTTTTTAACTAGAGCGAATTTGCTATGTGCATCTCTTATTGAGTGAATGTTGACAAGAAACGTACTTCCTTCTAGTACCTTCTCTTTCTAAGATAATTGTATTCTAAATTTGAAGCGTCTATCTGCCAGAAGTTATACTTGTTCCTAGGCTAGAGAGTTTTGATGATCGGTCAGTGAGTGAGTGACAAAATTAAGAAACTTAGACTAGTTATAATTCTTAAACTACTGATTCAAATTAGATAAAATTTTAAATATACCGTGTTTATACAATGCCTGCTTGGTTACTGAAAAGTCAGGCTTCTAGTTTTATTCTAGTTTTATCCACTACGAAGTTATAGGGGGTCGAAAATGGCCTGAACTGCTTCGAGAAAAGGATGGTACGGCCGTTCCGCTTTTTTGCTCGACTTGGCGGGGGCACTGCCGTGCCCCCAGATTTGAATGACTCTAGTGATGTTCGTGTGATTGAGTGACGTCACATTTGCGAGCGAGGTCATGCACATTGTTATTTTAAACCGATAGTAAATTACTTACTTTTTTCACCTCAAACAAAAAGGTTCAAAACCTTTTTAGCACGACATCACAAATCAACAGAGTGTTTAATTGGCAGATGGTTCGGGACTACACTCTGCCAGCCAAGACGGAGTTCGCGCGAGGACTGGAGGCGCACCTGGCCACGAGCCTCGAGTTCCTCTGGTCCATGCGCCAGCCCTCCGCCTCGCAGACCAACGCCGTCAAGTTCTTCAGGCTCCTGCTCACCAAGCTGGCCAACAACGTCGATGAGTTCGACGTGAGTTTATCTACTTCTGAATTGAACTGCCTTCATGTTTCCGCCAAGCTATGAAGCTGCCTTTTTATATAAGGTCTCTGGAACTATTTTAAGGAAATGATCAGACCATCAAACTGAACAACTTTCTCTATGGGACCAATATCGAAATCGCGAAAGAAAATCCACTGTCCCATATATTTCGGTCGAGTTATGCTTGCAGTTTTGTATGGGACAGCTGTTTTTTAGCAACGTGCTACGCTTTTCGGCGAAACAACTATCTTGGACATAGACTTGTATTCAACTATACAAGGGACTTGGAATCTTAATAAAAGTTTTTAATAATGCTATAATTCAAACCACACTATAACAGCAAAGTTTAACTATTCTGTAGTCGTGGCAATATTTCTGGCTGACGCGAAATTGAATAAGTTCATGATTGTTCAACAGGCAAAGAAATCGCTGCAAGAAGAAATAGACAAGTACATAGAAGACGAAATTTACAAAGCAGGCGAGGCTATCAGTCTAGCTGTGCGGGAGAAGATCTCTACCGGCGATAACATACTCACTTACGGATGGTAAGTGTACTATCAGTTTAAAATAACAATGTGCATGACCTTGAAGGGCCGTTGGATAACTTCACTTGGTTGATAAAGAAAAATATAGACTCTATGCAAAGGAAATAATCATTTGAATGACTCGAGTGAAGTTCGTGTGATTGAGTGACGGCACATTTGCCAGCGAGGTCATACACATTGCTATTTTAAACCGATAGTACGGTACTTAGTTACGATTAAAGGCTGATGATGATGAACTAAATAAAAAGGAGAAATCAATAAACGGAATTACAGATGAATCAAAGGTATTATTCACAGAACATTATAAGAGGGGTTACAAGTGCAAAGTAGGCGTGGAATGTGTCGCCACAGGCTATGCAATGATTTGCATAACACCATAAGGCGCGCGGCGTGGTGCGACCGAGAGGGCATGAGTAATTGTAGCAGCGTGAGCGGGAAGACAAGTGGCGACAGCCGACTCCAAAGCAAAAGCGCTACTTTGCATTTCTAATCCCTCTTATAATGTTCTGTGGTATTATTTTAACGTATGTTTTTCTATAACTACGCTGTGGCACTTCTAAAATGTATGATTCTTTTTTTTTGTTTATAGTTTAACATTATAATATCTTTCCAGCTCATCTTTAATAGAGCGTATACTCCGCGAAACTTGGGAAGCGAAAGTGCACTTCAGAACAGTGGTAGTAGGTAACCGTGTGCACGACTCTGCACGGGAGATGCTGCGGCGACTGGTGGCCAGCGGGCTGCCGTGCACTTACATCGATATCACCGCCATCAGCTTCTTCATGAAGACCGTGAGTCACTATATTATGTGTTTGTGCTCTTCAGAACAGTAGTAGTAGGTAACCATGTGCACGACTCTGCACGGAAGATGCTGGTGGCCAGCGGGTTGCCGTGCACTTACATCGATATCACCGCCATAAGCTTCGTCATGAAGACCGTGAGTTACTATATTATGAGTTTATGAGTGATTGTGCTCTTCAGAACAGTAGTAGGTAGCCGTGCGCACGACTCTGCACGGGAGATGATGCGGTGACTGGTGGCCAGCGGGCTGCCGTGCACTTAATTGATATCACCACCATCAAAAATCATGATCGATACATAATTGCAAACCTACTCTACCCAAATGTATAGGAAGCTGATTTTAGTTTCTAGTCCCATAGCGAAATATGTTAATATTTTGATGGTCTGATCATCCCGTTAAAAACCATCAGGATATAAAATAAAAATCAGTCAAGTGCGAGTCGGTCTACTCGCGCACCGAGGCCGAGGGTTCCGTACCACACCATTACAACATATTAATTAGGGATGCAACGATTCGGCCATTACGATTACGATATTAATCGTTATGTATTACGATAACCGATGCATTACGATTATTTAAACAAATTTAGTTGAGATTATCCTCAGAATGAGTTCTCATAGTGTTTCTTTGCATTCCAATGAGAGTTAAATCATTAAAAAAAAAACTTTAAGAAAGTCAAAGATTTTGTAACTTTTTCTACTAATTTGAGATCGAAGTCAAAGGTTCACTTGGTCAGGATTCTGATTTTTGGATGCGTAGAGGCCAATTTGTTTTGAAAAACACATTATGGAACATGATTCTGTATAATCTCGTTAATCAAGCGATATCTCATCCAATTTACGTGAGAGATTAATCTTTTAAAATGTGGATGAGATATCGCGAAAACGAAAATCAAATCATAGACCTCAGTAGAATTTAAAATGAGAGTCAAATCTGACAAAAAAAAGTCAGGTTTAGCTCAAAATGAGCTAAAATAGCAGCGAGAGATCTGATTTTTGTAAGGTTGTTTTTCGGCTCTAGAATCTAGTATTCATGTCTGGTATTTGTCAAAAAGTGCAATCCCATTGAAGTTTTCAATTCGATTTAATAATCGTACGATTCTTACTACGGTGCACTGCATCGTTATTAATCGTGATTATTACGATTACAGATGCAAAACGATGCACCGCTTCGTAATCGTTGCATCCCTAATATTAATGTAAAAAAAAAAATTTTTTAGCCCGGCACTTTTATCGCGAGACCGACTCACACTTGGCCGGTTTTTATTATTTGTTGTTATACTGTAGAGTTTGCTCTATAATCACACAAAGTTTGACGTTTGTATGTATTACCGTTTTTACCATAGAGCGAGAAGAAAAAACGTTGATAAAAACTCGTTTCTTGTTGACCCCCCTTAATTTTTAACTTTTTGTAATTTTTATTGTTTGTTAGCAAATCCGCCGTAATAACACACATTCTGTAAAAATTTCAACTATCTAGCTCTTTCGGTTACAGCCCTAAGTAAAGTAAGGTTAAGTGTAATAAAATTACATGGATAAGTATACAAATAAGTAAACTCAGTCTTTAGCGCTACGCATACAAATATATAGGTTCTCTATGATAACAACGTAATTCTTATCAGTCCATTGTTTGCTCAATTGGATAGCAAATATCTAATTAGAACTTCTTTTTTTTAAAGAGATCATTGTAGTAACTATGTATTTCAAAAGCACAATGCTTGTGTATATGATGATGTCTAAAATAACATCTAGAAAAATGCATATCGCCTCGCCTCGGCATTGTGTATTTAGGGTTAATTTGATATGCTATGTCAGTTGGTGCCATTGGTTGCATAACATAGGTTTCTGCCGCTGCTCCTATACAAAGAATATCTATGGCAATGTTTATGGGATCGAGCCTTAGACTAATTATATCGGGACGCGTAACCACGTGTCATTCTACTAACAACCTTTCTGCCACTTTTTGCGGGGGGCGAGGTAACATGTTATCCGCAACTTTGGATTTTATTCCCTATGACTTTAGATACTAATTTTGAATGTTCAAAATCATGAAAAGTAGTCTCGTGTAAACCCCAAACGTTCTAAGTTCGAAATTATTGTTTCGCAATAATAGGCTGTCTAGTTTAGTGATTTATTAGTGATAAGTTATAAAATTGAATGTTGAATGTACATGATCATTGCTCTTATACCGTGGCAGAGGGGAAATGCTACCGCAAGGCCGGTCCGGATATAATTAGTCTAAGAATCGAGCGAAGCGAGGTCGAATATTTTTTTGCATAATTTAACTATATATTCTGTATGCATGCAGTGCTACAATTAATACAAACTAAGAGCGAGCAGAGAGTGCACATTTTCTTCGTAATACAAAAAAAATTAAAACCGCCTTCAAAAAACTAAAAATTTAAAAAATAATATTGCAGCCGATGACTTTTTCGATCGCATCATAAGAACATTAATTTGTTTTATTGAAGTCGCTGTCAAGCCGGTACGATTCGCGACAGGGCTTGCATTTTTTGGCTTGGCTTGACACCGACTTCTATAAAACAAATTAATGTTCTTATGATGCGATCGAAAAAGTCATCGGCTGCAATATTATTTTTTAAATTTTTAGTTTTTTGAAGGCGGTTTTAATTTTTTTGTTAAAATTTTGTTTATTTTACAATTTTCAGTGGTAAATTCATTAGTTCGATTTAATAGTAGTGCTTTAAATTAACAAACGCACTAGTCGGCACTACGATTTTCGAAGGTTCCCCTCGATATCTCTGGGATCCATCATCAGATCCTGGTTTCCTTATCATGGGACCTCTCTTGGGATATCTCCTTTCCAACAAAAAAAGAATCATCGAAATCGGTTCATAAACGACGAAGTTATCCGCGAACACACATAAAAAAAAAAATATATATATATACGGTCGAATTGAGAAACCTCCTCCTTTTTTGAAGTCGGTTAAAAATCGATTGTAGCTTTCGGTACAATATAACCTATATTGTACACACATGTAAAAATTATGGAGCAAGCGAAGCGAGCTCGAAAGCATCACAACTGTCCACGTCTGGGCAATAATTAGAACCAACTCTGAAATTATCTATGTAGTAATTAAAACAGAAATTTAGAACGAGGGAAGCACGCGCTACAGTACAGTTCTCCATAATAGGTATCAGTGGGCACCAGATAATGATGCTTTATGACACCCAAGACAATAAATAAATAGTTATTTGTTATGCCGGCTCTTCATTCTCGCCGAGAACGGGCGAGACAGGCCGAGAACGAGAGTGTGGATGCCTTTCATTGTTCTCGTGGCATCATAAGCCTTAGTAATTTTCCTTAAAAGTTCTCGCCGCGAGTTCTCGAGAAGTGAAGTGCGGGCATTATACAAGAGTGCAAAGTTGTTTTTTAACCGCGTGCTCAATTTTGATGAACGAGCAAGCGAAGGATTCTAAAATTTAGAATTCTCAGTTTCAGCGAGTGACTCAAAAGAGCACAAGGTGAAAAATCTTTGCACTCGAGTGCAAAACGTACCTTTTAATCCCACCTCAGCGAGGAAATGACGTGAAAACAAAATGGCGCGCGCAAAGCAAATTAAAAAAAGTACACCAAGAAGATTATGAGTCAGAGTCATAAGTTTTTATCAAATTAAAAAAAATTTTTTTAGTAATACGATTTTAATAAAACTGCACTAAACGGTAAAAAATAATTTTGCTTTTTCGTACTATGTTGCACCATACTGTTGTTAGCTGGAAAGTGAGTATAACCTATGTTAACCTATCTTCGAAATAATTATGACGAAAAAAGGTATTACAATAGGGATTCATATTTTAGATTAATACTTTGTTAATTAATTTTGATTATAAAATCGTGGGCGCTTGCTAGTAAAATATAAAACTTTCCTAGCAATTTTGCTGTCATTCTTACCTATATTACAGGTACGACAGCCTTCATAGCTCGATACCATAAAACAATGAAAACCACATCGATAGATTAGCCGTATACTAGGCCTATTTAGTTTGAAAATGTTTTAATATAATTTTTTATTTTGTAATTTAAATAGTAGGTATATAACATTTAAGTTATTTATTTATTATTTATTTATTTATTTATTATTATAAAACATTACATGTAAATTTACAGAGCAATTTCCAAAATACTTACATGCTAAAAATACATAGGTAATTTACTAATGATAATACTTAATCGAGATCAGAACAAAATAGATAACTTATAAATTGTTGATAACAGATATTGCATAACTATAAAACAAATGAGGACTAAAGTTAAAAATATCAGCTTCAGGAACTTGCATTAAAACTAAATTTAACATTTGAATGGCTCGCGCTGTAGGAGCGTTTGCGGCGCTACAAGTGCGCACCCCGGCCCGCGCGAACAGCGGCCGAGCCCTGCGCAGCCCCACGCGCAAGTACTGATCAGGCACGTAAAGCCCTATACGTGACAAATTTGATGGGTTGTCCACTTTATTGTTTATTAAAAAGTAAAAGTACATTAAAAGTTGCAGCTTCCGTCGCGTCTCTAAAGTATTTAACCCTATCATACCCAACACAAATAGCGATGGGTATAGGTAGGGATAAAATCCGTATTTCTTTTTATAAATAAAACGTGCAAATTTTCTTTGGATTTTTTCAATAATATCCCTGTATTTGGCTTCATATGGATCCCATACCACTGCACTATACTCCAATCGACTTCTTACAAAAGCGTTGTATAACATAAGAGCGACTCGGGTATCGCTGAACTGCCAAGTTACACGCATTATGAAGCCCAGCATCTTGCTAGAGCGTTTACATATAGATTTGATATGGGTCCTTAGATTTAGTTCAGAGTCTAAGGTAAGCCCTAGGTCACGAATTTCTGTAACTCTATTAAGTTCGTTACCTTGTAAACTATACGTTTCCCATATTGGTGCCAGGGATCGAGTGAAGGTAATTACTTTACACTTATCGGTATTAAATTGCAGATGATTCCTCTCACTCCACTCAGAGACGGCAGTAATGTCGCGCTGTAGTGCCGCGCAGTCACTCATGTTCCCTACTCTTAAGTAGAGTTTAAGGTCATCGGCAAACAGTAAGCAATCAGCAGTACCAACGACATTTGGCAAATCGTTTATCATAATTAAAAACTGTGTAGGTCCAAGGGTGCTGCCTTGGCTAACTCCAGAACGGGTGTAATAGCTTCGCGATCTATAACTAGAGACATTAACAAATTGACGACGATTCTTTAGATAGCTGGCAAAAAATGACAATAGTTTATGAGTAATACCTATGGAAGCAAATTTTGAAAGAAGAATATCATTATCAACAAGATCAAAGGCTTTCTTGAAGTCAAAATACGCTGCATCTACTTGGCGTTTATGGTCCATTTCAGTTAAAACGTGTTCAACAAAATTAATATGGTTTGTGGTGGTAGACCTTGACGCTCGGAAGCCATGCTGACTGTCATGTAAGTGAACGCCAATCTGTCGTCTGATAATGGAATCAATTATAGATTCGAAGATTTTACCAAACACCGATAGCACAGCTATAGGCCTAAATGTCGTTACATCGTTATTAGAACCGTCTTTGGGAACAGGAGTAACTCTAGATATTTTCCATTGAGACGGATAAATCGAATTTTTAAGAGATAAATTATAAAGGAACAGAAGAGGTTGCTCTAGCACAGATATGCAATCTTTGACTAAATACGGTGGAATGGAATCAGGCCCAGCTGAGGAGCCAGCCTTCATTCGCTTCACAGCCCGACGTAGGTCTGCCACCGTCACGCTTTCAATAGAGACTCTTGAACTAGAATTATCAACACCCTTAGCGGCGCTTTCCACATTTAAATAGGGTTTTTCTTTCAAAAATACTGAGCTGAAGTATTCAGCAAATGCATCAGCAGCTTCTTGTCCTGTCACGCTCCTATCTTTATAAATGAATTAGTCTTTGTTATGTCTGTCTGTTCTCTTGTCCTTTACATAATTCCAGAATTTTTTAGGATCATTTGATATATCTATTTCCATTTTCTTGATATAATTTTTATGTGCAACTGTAATTAATTGTTTTACATGACTTCTGTAGTATTTAAATAGTTCACGATTATACTGTTTACCATGGGTTTTAAATTTTTTATGATGATAGTATTTGTTACGAATGTTTTGAATTATTTCTGTTGTGTACCACGGAGGGTAAATATGTTTTGCAGTTGCACCTGGGGCCTTTTTTAAAGGAACATTTTTTGATACGCATTCGCTTAAAATATCATAGAATTTACGGGTTGCTACATCTATATCTGATAAAATGAATAGTTCATTCCAGTCTATGTTAGATAATGACGAGTATAAACTAAGAAAATCTGCACGATGGAAATTCCACTGTGGAGGATTAGAAAAGGAGAGTGACTCACACTGAATTGACTCGACGGCAGGAGAGGCGGGGGCGGGGGCCGGTTATACCTATTACTATGCAAGCGCCCACGATTTTATAATCAAAATTAATTAACAAAGTATTAATCTAAAATATGAATCCCTATTGTAATACCTTTTTTCGTCATAATTATTTCGAAGATAGGTTAACATAGGTGTAAAGTATAGACATCTGGCAACCCTGTTTTGTTATCTATGACCAATCTATGATATAGCTAATCTGTGCAGTGTTGCCAGAAGGTTACTTTTGTAACCTTTTAGGTGATTTTTAGCTCCGTCAGGTTACTTTTAGGTTACACGATTCAAAAGGTTGCTTTTAGGTGATTTTTCGGAATTTGTATAATAAATTTTAAAATTCTTGTTTTTCCATGAAACTGAACATTTTTCATATTTTTGCAATGTTTTATAATAACGCAAAACGTTCGTAACGTAGTGAGTGCAACTCCTAAAAACGCGTTTTTCTCACTCGCACTAATTAGCCAATATAAAAATGAATCTATGGCACAAATATTTACAAATCACAAATGACTTACTCGCTCGATCAATCAATCGGATGAAAAAAGCAACTGAAAATGGGAAACGCTTCTGAATTTATATTTCTGTAAGTAAATACAACCAACATCCTGTTTATCAACTTTTAATACCTTATTACTGTAAGAAATTGTGAAAGGTTACTTTATACACCAAAAAGTTACTTTTTCATGTATTTCCGGTTATTTTTGACAAGTTTCGGCTGGCAACACTGAATCTGTGACCGCAGCCATTCTCAATAAAACACCGCATTACTTGCAAACCTAAAATCACGTTTTATTCAAGAACCTAATTATGTTACATGGTGTCAAGTGGGATAATAAAGTGTTAAAATGGCTACGAACGACGCAGTATCTGGAATAAAGCCGCCAGCTAACCTACAAATCGACTCGGACAAATCGACGAACTGGAAAAAATGGCTGCAGCAGTTTGAGTGGTATGCCACTGCCGTTCAACTAGACAAAAAGCCAGCCGAGGTCCAGGCAGCAACATTTATGGCCGTGATAGGCCTGGATGCGATCGAAATCTACAATAGTTTCAATCTGAGCGACGCCGACAAAAATAACCTGCAAATCATCAAAGACAGGTTCAAGGAGTATTTTTCGCCAAAAACAAATGTATCTTTCGAAAGATATATATTCTTCAAGATCGAACAAAATGAAGATGAACAATTCAACGAGTTTTTGACCCGAATAAAAACTCAGGCAAGTAAATGTGAATTCGGCAATCTACTCGACGAAATGTTGAAAGACAAGATAGTATTTGGAATTAGATCTAATCAAGTAAGAGAAAAACTACTAACAGAAGACAACCTAGACTTGACAAAAGCAATAACTATATGTAAAACAAGCGAACAAGCTACCAAACAACTAGATGAGTTTGAAAGTAAAAACAAAACAGATCCTAAAGTTTTAGTAGTGAAAAATAAAACTGTGAAAAAAGAACAAAACGAGAATTTTGACTGCAGAAGATGTGGGACAAACCATAAACGCAGAGAATGCCCAGCATTTAACAAACCGTGCACTAAGTGCAACAAAAACGGTCATTTTGCTAAAATGTGCAAAACTAAGAAGACGTATGATACAAAACAGAAAAAGAGAGTGAACGTGTTAGAAGAAAGCTCAAATTCTGAAGATGATGATGTATACATATCTGCTATCAGCACCGGAGGAGAGAAAAACTGGACAGAAAAAATACAAGTTGGCAACGTGAAGTTTACAGTGAAACTAGATACCGGAGCAGAATGCAATGTATTACCGAGACACCTGATAGACAAAACAAAGGCAAGTCTGAAACCAAGCCGAACAAGAAATTTAATAAGTTATACAGATGATAAAATGGCAGTTCTAGGCGAAGCAGAGCTACTATGCAAACTAAAAAATGAAGAAACAAACATTGTATTCAAAGTAGTGCAAGAAAAAGTTACACCGATCCTAGGACTTGATACCTGTGAGAAATTGGGACTTATCGCAAGAGTCAAAACATTAAAGGAAAGTCAATCTACAGATGATATATTTGAAGGTTTAGGCTGTTACAAGAATTATGAGTATGATATCGACCTGATCGAGAACCCAAAACTTGAGATTAAACCGTCAAGAAGAATTCCACATGCTATAAGAGATGAAGTGAAGGAAGAACTTGACAGAATGGTGAAGTTAGGTGTCATAAAACCAGAAACAGAGCCTACTCCTGCTGTGAGTCCTATGGTAGTCGTCAGACAAAAAGGTAAGATAAGAATCTGCATAGATCCAGCTGATGTAAACAAAAACATTCTGAGACGTCATTTTCCACTTACCACTATAGAAGAGATTTCAGCCGACATCAAAGGCTCCAAATTTTTTGCATTATTAGATTGTACTAAAGGATTCTGGCAAATTAAACTATCAGAAAGAACACAAAAGATATTAACATTTGCTACCCCATGGGGAAGGTATTCCTTCAAAAGACTCCCTTTTGGTGTATCGTCAGCACCTGAAATATTCCAAGAAATCTTAACCAACTTGCTCAGTAAATTTAAAAATGTGCGAGTATCCATTGATGATATTTTTATACATGCAAAAAGTAGAGAAGAACTCCGCAAAACTGTTGGTGAAGTCATCGAAGTACTAAAGAGATCAGGCTTCAAACTTAACAAAAGTAAGTGCATTTTTGAAGCAAAACGAATAAAATTCCTTGGACACATTGTTTCAGCCAACGGACTAGAAGCAGACCCGGATAAAGTTGAAGCTATACAAGCGATGAAAACACCAACAAACAAAACAGAGCTACAGAGACTACTAGGTATGATCACATACCTAAATAAATTTATACCTAACATGTCAGACCTCACAAATCCACTAAGAGATTTGTTACATAAAAATACAAATTTTACATGGGAAATTCATCACGAAGCAGCTCTCAACAAAATAAAACAAGTACTTCAGAGTCCCCCAGTACTGAGACTATATGATGTAAACAAACCTGTAACTTTAACCGTAGATGCGAGTTCAAAAAATCTCGGAGCTGCACTTCTTCAAGAAGGACAACCAATAGCCTATGGAGCAAGAGCGTTGACCAAATCCGAACAGAATTATCCACAGATAGAGAAAGAAGCACTCGCTATACTGTTTGGATGTAAGAAGTTCCATGAATATGTTTATGGTAAAGAACTCACAGTGGAATCAGACCACAAACCACTTGAGACAATTTTCAAGAAAAACATACAATCAGCTCCAGCGAGGTTGCAACGCATAATGTTCAATCTTACACCATACTCACCAAAAGTCATATTTAAAAAGGGCACAGAAATACCCTTAGCAGACTTCCTTAGTCGAGACTGTGACGCATCTAACCTGAAATATGAACAAGAAGAAAATTTGAAAATTGCAGTTATACTACCCATGTCATTAGATGCTAAAGAAGAATTAATTAATGCTACAAAAGAAGATTCACATTTACAGTCACTTCTCAAGATAATAATACAAGGATTCCCAGAAAAAGTCCATGAACTTCCTACCGAACTACAACATTATTTTAACTTTAAAGAAGAACTAAGCTATTTCAAAGGAATTATCTTCAAAGGTGATAAAATTGTAGTGCCAAAATCACAAATTCCTAAAATGTTAAAGAATATTCATCAAGGACATCTGGGTATACAAAGCTGCTTAAGAAGAGCCAGACAATTTCTTTACTGGAAAGGACAATACAATGATATTATAAAACTAGTCAAAGGATGCTCTGTCTGTGAAAAAACACAAAGAGACAATATCAAAGATACAGTGCTAGTCAAAAAGATTCCTACACTCCCATGGCAAATAGTCGCATCAGATCTATTCGAACTGAACGGAAAATTTTACTTAGTAATCTGCGACAGTTACTCTGGATATATAGACTTTCAACAGCTAAAAGGTCAGTCATCATATGAAGTAATTGAACAACTTAAAAGATGGTTTTCTGTTCATGGAGTACCAGAAGAGCTGCAAAGCGATAATGGAACACAATATATGTCTAGAGAATTCAAGATCTTTCAAAAAGAGTGGAAATTTAACCACGTCACATCCAGTCCACATCACCATCAAGGCAATGGGCTTGCTGAAAAAGCAGTTCAAACAGCAAAGAACATACTAAGAAAGTGCAGCATCGACAAGTCAGATGTTCAACTCGCTTTATTAAACTGGAGAAACACACCACGAAACGATCATCTAGGTTCACCGAACCAACGTCTATTCAGCAGAATTACTAGATCTCCTATACCTACAAGTGATAACATTTTAAAACCGAAAATAATGCAAGGAGTCACAGCTGAACTACAGCGATTAAGAGAGAAACAAGCTAACTACAGTAATAAACATACTACAAGACCAGTCAATTTTGAAATCAACGAGAAAGTCAGACACAAAGTTGCTCATCGACACTGGGAAGGGGCAAAAGTGATAGAAAAGTTTGAAGGTCTACCAAGATCTGTAATAATTCAAACAGATCAAGGCCAAATCTTCCGAAGAAACTTCAGTCATCTGCACAAGACACAATCAGACATAACCAGTAACAGAGTTGTAGTCCCTGAAACTAAATATGCAGATGAACCAGCAGTACAACAGGTACCAGCACAAGCTCAATCACCAGCTATTCCTAAGTCACTCCCAGCATCAACAAATGTATCACTAAGCACTTCCAATCACATGCAGAAGTCAAACCTGGCTCAACCAGCGACAGCACCAAGATCATCAAGGTTTGGTAGAATAATTAAACCAATAAGTAGACTTGATCTTTAATAATACTTAATTCATGCTATGCAAAATGTATCTTAATCTGTAATTATTAATTATATTACTTACCTTAACTATAGGTACCTATAATAACTTGTCAGGTAAAACTAAAGAAAATTAATACAGCCTACTATAAATTTCATGGTAATTAGAACCTTAAAGATTAGAGTTCTCAATTGAATAACATAATAATCTCAGGCATAGGTACCTATAGTAAACTTGAATACCTAGATCATAATATTGTAATCTCAATTATATTAATATTAAATTGTAATGCTAATGTTGAGTCAAAACGTAAGTTAACGCTTGTACGTTCCTATACTATTAATGTTTTCAGTTTATTTACAAAGAAAGGGAGATGTAAAGTATAGACATCTGGCAACCCTGTTTTGTTATCTATGACCAATCTATGATATAGCTAATCTGTGACCGCAGCCATTCTCAATAAAACACCGCATTACTTGCAAACCTAAAATCACGTTTTATTCAAGAACCTAATTATGTTACAATAGGTTATACTCACTTTCCAGCTAACAACAGTATGGTGCAACATAGTACGAAAATTTAACAAAATTATTTTTTACCGTTTAGTGCAGTTTTATTAAAATCGTTTTACTAAAAAAATTTTTTTACTTATTTTATTTTTTAGTTTCTGAGTCATGATCTGCTACAATTAGTTGAGATCCCTTGAGCACCTCCTGACTCCATCATCAGACGCTCAATCTTACCGAGACTAAAAAAGTATTCATCGAAACAAATTAAATGATACCAAACATGAGTGTTCTGCTAAAATTAGTTGTAAGTGTATAGATCCTTTGACAACCTTCCATCTCCATTATCAGACAATAAATCTTACCAGTACCTATCATTAAGTTCTCATCGCCAAAAGTTATATGATACCAATGACGAATATTGTGCAACAGTTTACTGAGAAGATCCCTTAGTCACCTTCCTTCAGACCCTCAATCATACCGGAACCATAAGGTCGTTATCAAAAAGAATTAAATGTTATCAAATACCTACGACTGTGCTCCATTATCAGTCCCTCAATCTAACCGAGACTATAGAATCCTCATCAAAATCTATTAAATGTCACCAAACACGAGTGTTCTACTTCAATTAACTGAGGAAATCCCTTAACCACCTTCCGTCTCCATCATCAAATCACCAGTCTTACTGACACTACAAAGTTCTTATCTAAGAAATTGAAACGAGATCAAACCCGAATGATTTGCTACACTTGTAGAGGAGATCGCTCGTCCACCATCCATCTCCATTATCAGACCCTCAATCTTAATGGTACCATAAAGTTCTCATCGAAACAATTGAAATTACAACAAACAGAGTATTCTGCTATAATTCACGGAGGAGATCCCTTGACCACCCTCCTTTTTCATCATCTGACCCTCAATCTTACTGGTAAGTACCACAAAGTTCTCATCGCAACAATTTAAATTACATCAAACACGAATGTTCTTCTATAATTCATCGCGAAGATCCATTGACCGTCTTCCATATGCATCATCACTCCCTCAATCTTACTGGTAAGTACCACAAAGTTCTCATCGCAACATTTGAAATGAGACAAAACACAAGTTTTCTTCTATAATTCATCGAGGAGATCCCTTGTCCACTTTCCGTCTCCATCATCAGATCCTCAATCTTATTGGTACCATAAAGTTCTCATCGCAACAATTGAAATGAGCCCAAACACGAGTGTTTTGCTGCAATTCATCGATGAGATCCCTTGACCACCTTCCGTCTCCATCATCAGATCCTCAATGTTATCGGTACCACAAAGTTCTCATCTCTACAATTGAAGTAAGACCAAACACGACTGTTTTGCTTTCATTCATCTTGGAGATCCCTTGACCACCTTCCGTCTCCATCATCAGATCCTCAATCTTACTGGTACCACAAAGTTCTCATTGCAACAATTGAAACGAGCCCAAACACGAGTGTTTTGCTGCAATTCATCGATGAGATCCCTTGACCACCTTCCGTCTCCATCATCAGATCCTCAATGTTAACGGTACCACAAAGTTCTCATCGAAACAATTTATGGAGGTGCTACTTGGGAATGTTCCTCCATTGAAAAGGGAAGTACTTCCGCCAGGCTAGGTGTGATGCCTGGGGACCGGCCGTGGTCCAACAGTTCTTAGTTGGACCTTCTATATATATCGAATCTCTGTGATTATTTCTCTTGCGCGATTTATGTCTCGCATTCGATTGTGAACCTTATGTGTAGTAGGTTACGAGTTACGTATTTAGAATGAACGTTGTCTTTGTATGGAGCATATTTCTGAGAGCGACGGTATCGCCATCTGTTGGCATCTTTGCTATAACTTGTGGGTGTAGTAGTTCCCCACAGGACTCCCCCCTCAGACCGGAGGTCGTTGAGTAGTTCGAAGTGTGCAGTCTGTATCCATGTAGTGTAGGTGCAGGGCTCCAGTCAAGTGAGTCTGACGAGCGATGTGCTGCGGTGTGTGCATCTGTCAGGGAGACCAGTCCTGATGTGATGCGGGCGAGTTGACAGGCGTGGAGAAGGCGAGCAGAACTGCCACGTGGAGGTGAGCTCAGACACGTGGGCTGCGGGAGATCCTTCTATGCAGACGCTGACTGTCGTTGAGGAAGCTGCAGGCCCAGGAAGCGGTGTGAAGATAGCTGCGATGGACCTGGTGCGGGCTTCGGGTTGATGGCGTGACTGCTGCTTGTTTGACCTGGTCGAGGGGGTGAAGAGTTGGTTGAAGCTGGTTGCTGCTCTGTGCTGCTGGTGCTGCTCTGCGGTGTACAGGTTGCGATGTTCTTTGTCGAGGGTCACCAATATGGAGGTGCTACTTGGGAATGTTCCTCCATTGAAAAGGGAAGTACTTCCGCCAGGCTAGGTGTGATGCCTGGGGACCGGCCGTGGTCCAACAGTTCTTAGTTGGACCTTCTATATATATCGAATCTCTGTGATTATTTCTCTTGCGCGATTTATGTCTCGCATTCGATTGTGAACCTTATGTGTAGTAGGTTACGAGTTACGTATTTAGAATGAACGTTGTCTTTGTATGGAGCATATTTCTGAGAGCGACGGTATCGCCATCTGTTGGCATCTTTGCTATAACTTGTGGGTGTAGTAGTTCCTCAAAAATTTAAATGATACCAAACACGAATGCTCTGCTATAATTCATCGAGAAGATCCCTTGACCACCTTCCTTCTCCATCATCAGACCCTCAATATTACTTGTACCTCAAAGGTCTCGTCGCAACAATTGAAATGAGCCCAAACACGAGTGTTTTGCTATAAGTTATCGAGGAGATCCCTTGACCACCTTCCGCCTCCATCATCAGATCCTCAATCTTACCGGTACCATAAAGTACTCATCGAAACAATTTAAATGATACCAAACACGAGTCCTCTGCTATAATTCATCGAGGAGATCCCTTGACCAGGTGGTCCAACAGTCTCCATCATCAGATCAACTCCATGTTACCATAATATTGTATTTTCATCAGAACTATACGTGTGTGTAAAGTTTCAACTTAATAGGTTGATGGGAAATGGGTCAGAATTTGATTACAAGAATCCATTGTTAGTTAGTTAGATAGTTAGACAGCTTCGAAGTTAAATAAAATCGTTTAAAAAGTTCTAAGTAAGAACACGATATTCTAAATTCAATTTACTTTATCCTCTAGAGGATATCCTCTAGAGGATAAAAACGGTTTTTGCACTCAGATATCGAAGAGCAAAAATACTCTTTCCGAGGTGGTGGGATGAAAAATAATAGTTATTATGTCTTCATTATATTTTATGAAGGCCCTATACTAGAACAGTATGCAGTGGCGGATCCGGGGGGGGGGGCTAGGGGGCTGAAGCCCCCCCCAAACGCATAAGAACCGATTTCTTTAAACTATACCTTACCGACTAGATAATACTGATTATCTGCTATTTTTATTTAGGACACTTTCCAAATTTCGTGGAACAAACGCGCATATGGTATGTCCAACTAACAAAAAAACAACAACAAATCGAGATTTTTGGGTCCATTGTTTTTTGTAACGCATTGTTTTCGAACGGTCAACCAAATGTGCGTCTTATTTATTACAGTTGACAAACTGTACAAAAAAATTTTTGTCGACAGTAATAATAAAATATTAGGTAGACACATCAATTGTGATCCTTTCTTGTTCGAACACGGCCTCAGAATGTTAAAATGAAAAATCATAAAAGTGTAAGTTCCTTGAACACTCTCTCGCCTTCCACCAATACTAATTTCACTAATTTCAAAACAACAACATCTATGATCAATCAAACGAAGGGGATTCATAGATACTACTCTGTCAAGAAAGTACCGGGAATAGAGTAATAATACACAACATGTTAGTTATTTATCCAAATTTATTTTATCACCTTCAAAGTATGCTCCTTCAGAAACGACACACTTACGCCGACAAATAATCCAATCATCAAAACATTTTTTAAACGCTTTTTCCCGGATGGAGTTCAGTTCTCGCCGCGAATTCTCCTTTATGTTTTCTACAAATGAAAATGGGTGCCACGAAGTGGTAATTTGAGTTTAAGAAAAAGAAAGAAGTCGGCTGGAACCATATCTGGTGAATAAGGAAGGTGGTTGCTCGATGGTATTTGTTGAGTTTTTGGTCAAAAATATGTGATTGAATTTTTGGAGAAAACAGGGTCTTTTGGGACTAGCCGAGCGGCAACATGTTTCACACCCTAGAGGTTATTCAAAATGATACGGATGGACTCATAAGACACAGAAATTTTGCCGGCTATATCTCTCAAACTTGAATGAGGATTTTCAGTCACTATTTCCTTCACTTTTGCGATTTTAACTTCAGTTGCAGACGTTGATGGCCTACCAGAGCGAGGCAAATCTTCCATCACATCTCGACAGCTTCGTACCACTCATAAGCACGTGTTTTTGATAAAGTCGATTCACCGTAAGCCTTCTGTAACATTTTCAGTGACTCCGAACACGAAATTCCATTGGCGATGCAAAATTTTAGTCAAACTCTTTGTTCGATGTTTTTATGACCGTTATAAAATTCGCAATACACACTAGATATGATATAACTAAAAACAGCACTGTATTAAAACTAAATAGCAGATGCAACTCAAACTCCGGGCCAAAATGGAACACAGTTGTGCCAATCTAACAACTACCTACATAACAATAAAAAATTCAATTTGGAACTATCAACCGTCACAAATCATCCATTCAATTCCCGATACTTTCTTGACAAAATGTATATTCACGGAATTTAAAAAAAATTACACACATATTATGCTATTTAGGTATTCCTCAAGGGAGTAGTCAGAGATATTGAAAAAACTCAGAACATCCACGTTTCACTAGAAAAATTAAAGAAATTACAATTCCCAGTATATCTTATGACATTTTTAAGGTGAATAACGGTGTGAAAAATTTCGAGCTCGCTGCGCTCGCTCCAGGATTTAGGTCGTGTTGCAGTTTTGCAACGACCTTAATGATATTTAAGCAAAATTTCGATCTCGCCTCACTCTCTCCAGGATTTAGATTGTGTAGCGAATTCGCAACAACTTTATAATGTTGTGTAAAATCTCAGGCTCCCTTCGCACGCTCCAGTATTTGTCTCGTATTGTAGATGTACAACGACCTAATACCAATAATATAGTAAAATCTCGAGCTCGCTTCGCTCGCTCCTGATTTTTCATTGCATTCAACGATCTATTTATATTGCTGTAAATTTTAGAGCTCGCTTCGCTCGTTCCTCTACTCCTCGTTCGATCATATTGCTACGATAGGTCGTAGCAAATTGTGATTGATTGATTGGTGATTCAGCCTGAAATGTCCTAACCTATTGGGAGAAAACGCACAGTGACATATCACTAGGTGTCCCCCGTGGGAACCGAACCTAAGACCTCCGTGTCAAGAGCCCAATGCTCTAAGCTATTAAACCACGGAGGCAGTTTATGTAGTTCAATTTTATAATTTGATTAAATTTTCATAAAAGTTGAAATAGCTCGGCGAAATCGACCCTCAGCCCCCCCCAAAACCTAATCCTGGATCCGCCACTGACAGTATGCACCCCACAGATAAACAAAGTGGTGCTGGGCGCGGGGTCGGTGCTGGTGAACGGGTCGGTGCTGGGCGCGGTGGGCACGGCGCAGGTGGCGCTCGTGGCGCGCTCCTACAACGTGCCCGTGCTCGTCGCCTGCGAGACGCACAAGTTCAGCGAGCGCGTGCAGACCGACGCGTTCGTCTACAACGAGATGGGTGAGTAGCCCCACGCTAGTAGCCCTGCCTAAGCAAGTGTCCAGGGGGGAGGGGGGGGATAGGTGGGATTTGCTCCATAGTTTAACTGACTGAAACACCTTGACTTCGAAATCTAACTCCACGGGATACTAGTCTCCGAGAGCATCAAAGCTTCTTGAGTCGAAAGTGGTGTTAACGCTTCGCTAGGTTTGCGCCGACTTACGAAGTACCTACCTAAGGCTGGTTTCAGAGTCACGCTGACTGCCCGCGCGGGTGGCAAGCGTGTACTATGAAACGCTACAAAGGCAATACCTAGCTCGTGGCGCGCGTCGGGCGTAAGCGTGACTCTGAAACCAACCTAAGAATTTTTGTTGCTTTATGTCTAACCTATTTCATATTTGCAGGTGACCCAGACGAGTTAATCGACAAATCGGACGACTCTCCTCTCAAGGACTGGCGATCGAACCCGAACCTCCGTCTCCTGAACCTCACCTACGACGTCACGCCTCCGAGTCTAGTGACGGCCGTGGTCACTGAAAAAGCTATTCTGCCTTGCACTAGTGCACCCGTGGTACTGAGAACCAAGACATTTAACTGATCGTATGCCGGTAGATCTCAGTGGCAAATCCTGGCAACTTGGGGTCAGCGCTAGACGATAAAGCTCGAACAGTTTTCCTTGATAAAATGATAATGAACGAAATAGATTTGAAAATAGCGTACAAGAGATAACGCGAACACGTCACAGGGATATATCTCGTAACACACTATTCTAAACATTATTTCAATAGGGGAGCGGACTGCATGAAATATATTTTAGTTTTATCGTCTTAGTAAAAAAAACATATTAAAATACTCTAGAATACTATTTTTAATAACATGATGAACTATAAAAAGTAATGAAATGTTGACGTCACTTGTTAGTATTTAGTACAATTTTTCATACATCGCGCGCGTTTTGACGTTCGAATCAAAGTTGCTAATTTGACTAATTTTCCGATCCCATATTGTCATTGAGTGCATTATCATTATCAATGAAAACTGCTCGAGCATTTTTCCGCTAAATTTGCGCTGATCCTTATTGTAAACTACCTGATACAATCGATATCGAAATGATGTTTTTCTTAGCGATACTGCTTCTTACTATTTAATTAATTAATTTCAGACTATTGGTATGATGATCACAAACACAATATATTAATTAAAAATTGTACTACAGTCATAATATGTTACCGATCTTGTAAATGATATGATCGGAAATTTTCACAATATAGTGTTCCTATTATAGGTATTATAAGTAGGGCACTTATAATACCTATAATAGGAACACCCTTTTATAAGTTTCTAAAAAGTAGGTTCACATACTGTCAGACGTGACTATCTTGAATACAGATTGTTCTCGAAATATGTAAATAAGTAGGTTTGAATACAACTGGTTCGTTATAAACGCTCAAATTGTATTGTAAATAAAAAATGGAGGAAAGAAATAATTTATGTAAGTATGTACTTCCATTTTGTACATTTCTGCTGAATACATTTTGTGTAACTGAACAAGCCTTTTATTTTAAATCTTCGAATCAAAACCACAGAATACCTAAAATTATAAGTACGCACGGCGACACATCAGGCTATACAAAACCAACATAAACTGGCCGCGCGGTGTTATACGTTACTCGACCTACGCGCGGCCAGCTTATATTGGTTTTGTATAGCTTGATGTGTCGCCGTGTGTACATAAAAAAACAAATCAAGTTATTTTTATTACAAAGGCTATTTCCCATTGTGCTAAATAGTGCCTAGTCGTGGGTTGATTTGATAGATTGAAATAGATAATGGACTGGAAACCACACATCACAGAGTAATAAAGTTATTACAGCCAGAAACCATCTAGTGGTGTCTGCACACAGCACAGAATATTAACAATACTACACACACAGAATGGCCACTCCCTGCCCCTCACTAACTACAGTTATTGTACCAAAACTACTATACATTATTGTATTGCGTCACGCTGCTTACAACGTTTTTTAGGAGCCCAGCAAGATGCATGGAATCATTCCCTGTACAGTCGCCATCAGATATATCATAGCATACAAGGTGTCCAAATATTTCTGAGCAGTACTAATTTTCATTAAAATCTTTACATTAAATGTTACCAATTAAATCTATACTGTATTTTGTCATAAATATCTGAACAGCAAATTTTGAATAATTTCTTTACAATGTATTTTAAAATTAAAGTGTAAAACAACGGAGCAAGGTTTTTTTCCGAAACTGTTCAGATGTTTATGACCACCCTGACTGCGTCGATATACTTGATGTTCTAGGCGTTCCTATATTTTTGATTGATTATGAGTAAAGAAATTATTGAAAATTAGAACTGCTTAGAAATATTTGACCACCTTGTTTGCTACAATATATCTGCTGGTGACTGTACATGTATACAAGGAACAATGAGGCGCGTATGTCTACTCAATCTTGATTCAGCAGAATTAGTATTGTGATGTCATTCTATGGAGACCACGCAGGTATGTAGTAATAGATACTCTCATGCTGTGATGGAGGCACAGTATGAAAGAGTATCTAGTACTACATAGGTGTACATAGGAGTCGCGTTGAGTCTGCTATTGGGTGGTCCCGTCAGCTGCCCCCTCCCGGCCTACAACTAAGCTCCAATTATTAATGGTAAATTGGTCCTTGAAGAAAGCTTTTTTTTTCGAAAAACAACCGTTGCTTGATGTCACCCAATATTTATTTTAAATGGCTATTGGCAAAATCATCAACACCAAGATAGATGCCACAAATTCTAATTAGAATAGAATAGAGTGCACGGAGTGTGCTCTGGGACAGAAAATGTTTGTCTTATAGATAGGATAATGGAAACAATAATGAAAGTTTGAAAGTAGCACCTATGACGGAAAAATTGCAGGGTAATAGATTATCGTGGTATGGGCATGTAATGCGGAGGGATGAGTGTCATGTTACGAGACGAGTGTTAAGTATGAATGTGGATGGCTGTGGTAGGAGAGGCAGGCCGAAGAAAAGATGGATGGATTGTGTGAAGGATGATATGTGTAAAAAGGGGGTGAGTGTTGAGACGACGGCTAAGAGAGATGAATGGAAGAGGGTGACATATTGCGCCGACCCCAAATAAATGGGAAATGGGCAAGAGAATGATGAATGGAAACAATAATATATTATATTAAAACATTTATTCCACACAATCATTTGCGACAAAATTAAAAATGCGTGACAACTAGACATGGTACGTTACGAATAGAACTGTAAAATAAAATAATTTTAGTTTCTAATTTAATCTTTATGAAGATGTTCAGACTTATGAATTGAGAAATCTAATCTTACATAAATAATTACGCATAGGAACAGTGCGTATAGGAAACCAACGACTAACAGAGGCTCCTGGAACATTAGGAGACGAGGGAATGTGTACCGAAGTTGGAAATCTTGAATGTGGTTCTCAACCATATTCTTCTTAGTGAACGAAATAACTGGTCGGCCTTTGGTGTCTAAATATGTGTAGTGGAGACTATCAGGCAGCCGTGTCGCAGCGTACGGGATATTAACCTTAATTTGTGCGGTACCTTCCGGCAAAATGATCTTTGTGACTAACTCATCAACCTGCATGTCATCGAAGATGTGATCGATTACCCTCATTTTGAGCAAGTATTCGTTACCAGTGTGGTACAAATATTCATAACTTGGTACATTGTATCCAAGGGTATAATGAGTCCTCCAGCCACCGAAAAGTGGGTATCTAGGTCTCAGGTCGAGTTCAACGGAATCTTTCTTGACCTTCATGTTTGACGTAGAGATGTTGCCGTTGGTGTCTCTGTAGTATACATCGGATGCAGAAGCGGGTAAGAATGTTTTGTATGACCGGACACTGGCTGGGCCGCTATGGTGGTCTTGTTGATAGTCGTAGCGAGAGAACGGCCCTTTAAGCTTAGCTCCAGTATGTTCTACCTCAATAACCTCTTCAATAGCTATGTTGCCCCAATGGGAAACTTCTATCAGCCTTTCTACACGCGTTACGGTCAAGAACGGAGAATTATTCTTGTAATGTATGCTTAACTCCTTTTCTGTGAACGGAGCAGTGTTCGCATAGGGCCCGTATTGAATTGTACCGTCTTGTTGAGAGAATGGTTTCACCTTCGTAAACGATTCTACGTTCTTTGTGTTCAGAATCACATTGGTTTTCTGTGAGGTTACTTGGTAGGGGGTGTAGAAATGTAAGTTACCGTTATACTTAACTAGTTGCTCTTCCTGCTGTGTTATGGCGGTCGGGTATGGGATCAGAGCCTTAGTATACACGGACTCTGATGTGATGACCGCAGTGGAGCCGGGGTTGATGGCCTCCTTGAGATCGACACGCCAAAACTTAGCATTTTCATAACCTTTCACAGTGGTCCCCGCGAGCCGAAGATCTTTGTTGTTGCTGTCCTTGGCACCGATGAAGGCCAAGTTATTCCTCGCTGATGCTTCCACCGCTAGCAGCAATTGCTTTACCGGCGACTTGCCTGTGTTCTCCAAGGTTAGTCTGGATGATATTTTCACGAGTTGTGACGAGATATCTATCGTTCGGTCGACATTCTTGAGTTTTATATCACTGGATACAGTGTCAACATTTACACCTTCACTGTTTATGATAATGTAGAACAGGAATACAATACAAAATTGTATTTTCGCCATCGCCGGTATCATTTTATTTTTTGACATTTGACAACGCAGTCGCCGGAAGTACACGACATCTTCTAGGAGCGGATATACGTTTCGATTTTGTTCAGATGCTTATCTCTCTCTTTCACATGCTATATGTTAGAAAAGGAACAAGATAGTTTATGTTCGGATACACGTACCAACTGAGTGAGCAGTGAGTGAGATTCACCCATAGTACGTAAACGCTCCTGCCTATTGATATTTTTGAAAGATATCAAAACTTGGCTATAGACGAAAAACAAGACGGTCAAGCTCAAGCAAGAGGAAACCTTTCATTCATTCATTCATCTTTAGTTTATGCTCAATTGTTTTGTTGGGTGGGAGGTGTTTTATTTTGTGTTGTGGTGATTTAGATTTTGTGTTCGATTTTTTGTATTAAGTGTGCCAGAAAACTGCTCGTAGAACTATAAGAAATAAAGTACAACAGAACGGAAAGTGCTACGAGAGGACTACCACTTGATGGTCCTTGATAAATTCCTGTGACAAACAGGAAAAAACCTATCAAAGCATGATGAGAATTAGTCTTTTGATTCGTGCTACTCTCGCTTTACTTGGTAAGTAAAAACCACGGCACCTACCTAGTACCTACCTCCATACTACACCCTTTTGAATACCCAAATTGAATTTCTAATATTTTTTTCAGTTATAAATCTGCTCTTTTCACCGTGTTCGGCTTTACGCGGCTTCGGAAATCGAGGTTACGGCAAAGATTCCAAAGGTTACAAGGACCCTGGTAAACCGAAGACCTTAGCAGGCACATCATCAGGTCTCCCAGCTCAAAATGCAACCAGGAGAGGCCTGGGGATCTCTGCCTGGGGTATAGTTTCAGTTATAGTGTCCTTAATCTTAGCTGGAATGGGTTTTTACTACTTTTCAATGTGCTATCCTATTCTTTGCAAGAAGTCAAGGAAGTATGACATGATTGGATTGCCACCAAATGTAGTTTAATAAGGTTTTAGCTAGAATATCATGTGCATATCTTTAGTGTATAAGTTTTGTTCCCAGTTTGGTATTTCATGGCTTATTTTGCCAAACATTTCAAGAATATTAATATCTTAACACTTTAACTGGTGATGACCTACGTGGTAGGTCAGCGACAAATGGGCCGCAGTGCGCACAATTCAAACGTTGAGACAGAATTGTATAGAATTCCAGTGTTAGCTCTGCGCGTATCCAAAGTGTTAAGGCAGTCTCAGACATGTGTAAAAGACCTTTGCAAAGACTAATGGTTGTTTGTTCTCTTGATACTGATTACTGAACAACCACTTTTTATTTGCTAATGTCCTACGTTTCTTAGGGAAAGTTGTTCAGTATCATGGGTGCTATAATAAATGAATAATGCAACTGTTTACCCCAACACCTTGTATGAAGATAGGACGGGGCTGCTCATATTTGCAAACCCGTTTGTGACTGTCTCGGACCGGCTTATAAAGGTTGTGAACATTGTTTTCAAAATGAATAAATAAAATTAAGATTCTGAAAGATTTGCTATAACCTTGATCATTTTTAAAACATGTTTTTGATGACTTTTAATGAATAAGACTGCAATGGACCAATTCATAGTTGATAAAAAATATTTTGTTTTGCTGTGTATAATCTGCCTTCACTAAATGTGTTCAAAATTACTAGATTAATAAGAAATTAATACTAAAATTATGTTCTCAAATGAAAATAAGATAAGACAAAAAAAACTAGGACATCTCATAAATCTACCTCTATTATAAAGTAGTGCCATAAATTCTCGCTGAAAGTAAATAAATCCATAGATAGCTTGTCTTTTATAATTTGACAACTGTGATTGTGAAATTTAGAAACAGTATCAAGTAGTTTTGTTTTAAATTTTTAATGCTAATTGTGTAAAAGACATTGCCCACGTGACATAGTGTATTCGTTTCGGGTCGTTTCGCAGCTGGCGAATGTGTATGATTAAAGAAAACATACAAATAGTATGATAGCTGAAATTATACACAGGATAGTTGGAATATCGTGCTTCCCAATGAAATAGAAATTATCCTTTTCTGCAGTGGGATTTCACGGATTCAAATTTACCAGTTTTGTATGGGAAACGGGATTGGGCAATGTCTTTTATTAAATCTCTAAAGGTTATCAATAAAAACTGCAAACTTTGACTAGATCTACAATAAACTCTAAATACCTTGTGGAAATTATAGTTAAGTAATAATTACTGCATTTTATATTTGTAGAATGTAGAATGAAATATTTTGTCACTCTTTTTGGATGTAAACAGATGCAAAAATGAAAGTTCTGTATGATTGGCAGCTAAAAGATATTGCCCACGTGACAAACTTTATTCGTTTCACAACTAACGATTGAGCTTGATCAAAGAACAAATACAAAGAGTATGATAGCCAAAATAATACAAAAAATTGGAGGATTATCATACTTCCCAAGGAAATAGAAATTATCCTTTTCTATTGTGGCATTTCTTATAAAATTAAAATATACCAGTTTTGTAGGCGAAACAGGATTGGGCAATGTCTTTTAGTATTTTTTTTTTTCAAGTGTCTAATTTACACTAATAAATTACGAATTTTGATCCGATAACCCTGTGAAACTAGGTAGGTAAGGCAGGTGTCTCATCATCATCATCTCAGCCGATGGACGTCAACTGCTAGACATGGGCCTGGTGTCTAAATTTTATAATGTCCTATAACTGTCCAGAATTGGGTGATCTCCGGTTTACGCCTTTAATTTCATCAGTATTATAATTAATTATATCTACAGATATCACAAAGTAAAGTAATAAAAATTCTCTGAACAAATATAGACTTAAGTGCTCCCTACACATAACTGCGAATTCGCATCGCATCACGAATATGTGCGAGCACTCGATGACTTATGCATGATTTTCAATTGTAGCGCTCGCAGATATATGCGATGCGAATTCACAGTTATGTGTTCCGGACCCCTTAGTTCACAATGTAAACTATTTTATGATAGAATAAGTTTTAAGGTAGATAGTGAAATTAAATGCTCAAAATTAATGTGCGTATGGATTGAGGTGCCACATTTGCTATGGAAAAATGGATTATATGCCCATTTTGTAGGAAATTTGTAGATTTTGTAGGCCCAATTCTGGAATTTGTAGCAAAAGTATAAAGAAGTTACATGAACATAAAGGTGGCACCTCACACCAGATGCATCTGGTGTGAGGGGCCACCCTGGAACTCGGAAAGTACGTGATGAATCTTTTTGAAAATTTTGTAGGATTTAGTAGGAGTTGGAAAAAGATCCTACAAAAAAAACCAGCTCTCTACGACTAAAACTGAAAAAGCTACAATACTTTGATTGTGGCCCCTCACACCAGATGGCATCTGGATTGAGGGGCCACCTGTAACTCTGAAACTACGTGATGAATCTTTCTGAAAATTTTGTAGGATTTAGTAGGAGTTGAAAAAAGATCCTACAAAAAAAATCAGCTCTGTACGACTAAAACTGAAAAAGTTACAAGAGATACTTTGAATGTGGCACCTCACACCAGATAAATGCTTATAACTACATATGTACGTAATGGAATCCAAAACCGATGATGCCAATATTTAGTAGAAATTTCTACTAAATATTGGCATAGTCAGATGTCGCATATCATCAATACCTACAGAGCTACACGTTTTTTCAAAATTCCATATAAAACCATTCAGTAGGGTGTCCATGTAATAAATGAAACCATGAGACACATTTTTCTTCCAGCTGTTTTTTGCATTTTATTTAACACGTTTTTTTGCATTTTATTTACGTGTATAATTATATAGGATACGAAACTCACGTCCGTATGTCATCTCGTTTCAAAAACATTTCTACAATAAGGTAGGTACTTAGTACCAACTTTCTTATTAGCGCAGCGTTCAGTTATAGCGAGGTCCAACTTTAGCAAACTAAATACTTCAGGATGGTGATGTTGGTACAGTCAAGTAGGTATCGCAAAAAGTCTGTTTAAGATATACAACGTGTTAATGAATTAACGCAAAACTAGAAAGTAGTTTGTTTAGAATCGAGAGCAGAGTCGAATTATCATGGTTTCAATACAGGTAATTTTTTTCAAAATATTAAATTTTTTTTTGCAAAATTTAAAATTTTCTGAACCCGATGTCAACCCACCGCGCGGGTACACTCACCCTAATTACTACCAAAACAAGATTATAAAAATGTATCCATGAGTACGTTAGCGCTTTCTTTCAGTGCTGAAATGATAACAAATAATTTTTTCCTCAAAACTTAAAATGCGAATAACTTTAAATTTTAACTATCAAAATAATTAAATTATTGTTTCAATCTAAATATTTTGTTATAAATCAGTTGGGGTGTATGAGGTTTTGCGCTAATTCATTAACACGTTGTATTTTCCCTTAGTCGCCTCGTAAAGTACCAACTGTTTAGTATTAAAAATGATTTCATAATAAAATATTTGCTCTAGTATTTTGTGAACTACCACAAATCAAGAAAGGACATCATTGGCATTTCATACATTTTTGGTCCGAATGTGAAAGTGCGGGCCAACAAAAAATAATACTATATTCTGTTAGAACTTGTCCGTCTAAGCATTTATTATTATGGCTGTAGCTGTAGGTAAGTTTTGAAATTTATGTACAAAGTACAAATGTAATGTACAAAGGGCGAGCTTATCTCTAAAGAGATTTCTTCCAGCAAACCCGCAACAGAGACAGTTCTAAAGTGTGAGGCAGACAAAATTTATTTATTAATGAATTTCAATTGACATAGTCCGAGATCCGATCGTAAAATTATGCACCTATTTCTTAGGCGAACGAAATTTGATTCTAGTGTATGTTTACACAGGGGTTAATTCAATGCCACCAAGTTGCCTAGAAAAATGTTGCCGCAAGTACCAAAACTAAACCAAAAGGGTTGTCATATACCTAACTACAACTTTCAACCTCCATCCACCCTCACTTAAACTAAGATCCGACCATAAAATTATGCACCTGTTTGTTTGGTGATCGAAATGTGATTTAAGTGAAAGGTTAATTAATATCAAGGTTACACAGGGGGTCATACCTACAACCAATGACATATAGGTAATTTACTAATGTCATTGCCTACAACGCTGCCGGTACAATTTTTTCAGACAATTGCACCTATCTGTTTGGGAAGTAAATAAGGTGTCATCGGAAGGAGACCAGTTCAAAAAACTGGAAAAACTAGCGTTGCCATATCTCAATCTGCCGCAAATCTAGGGTTAATAAAAGTGACTTCTTTGAACCTGGCTACTCTAGAGTTGCGGCAGACTGAGAGGTGGTAATCTTAGTTTTTTAAATTCTTTAGATGGGTCTCTTTCCGATGGCTCATTAACATCCCAAATAGATAGGTGGAATTTTTTTTAGCAACAATCATAATGGTAAAGATAAACTTGCGACAAGATTTTGCTAGGCAACAACCCGGCGGGGCGCCGTTGTATGAACCCCTGTGTAAACTTTCACTTAAATCACACTTTGTTCACCTAACAAATAGGTGCATAATTTTAAGTTCGGATCTTAGTATAATAGGTTTAACCAGCGTGTAATTTCATTCGAGGTTAAACCTAAGAGATCGCACATGTGTATCCGAAATAATTATGTTGAGTCTGTTACCACTTTTGTCAAAAATGGCTAAACCATTTGATGAAGTGGTATCTAGGGTATCTAGAATATTTTAGACTTTGAAACATTTCTTTGAAAGGAAGATGTCGTTGAATAGATATTTTAACTTAAAACCGACAGTGAAGCTATTCACTGGAACGTCAACATACCAGCCCCCTTACCCGCACTTTCGATCTTCACTATATCGCCACTGTTTCGGTCCGCACTTCATTGTAATAGAGTTGAAATTGGAACGAAAACATTCACGCAAAAGTTCGAATCGAATGTGCGGGTAGACACTCAGTATAACTTACGTTTTCGTTCCAGTGAGGCTAGTCGGGTCGGTCGATATAAAGTTCTTAAGACTAGGTACTTAGGCACAGATTATTTAATAGTTACTACCGTAACAGATACTGCACTCTCTTAGAAAACACTGATTTCGCGCGCTTTTACAGACAACCGAGTCTTACGATCTGTCACCGCGACGAACGACGAACTTAAACGCGTCTTATGTCAATTAACCTAGAGTCGATATCACATTGTCCGTCACGCGCCTCTGACGTAACTACCGAAACGCTAGGGTTGTTTATTGTCAGAAAATACCCTCCATCACCAGGAATTTATTTTCTTCAATCTTATTTTCCAAAATAACGTTTAAACCAAGTTCGAAGACTACGGGAATTACTTCTCCTGAAAGGAATTTTTTTTTTGCGAAAAAAATTTAAACCAACAACTAGTTACCAACATTGATAAAATTATTCCGTTTATTTGTATCTTTATTTATTATTTTGTTTGTATCTTGTACAAACGATAAAAACAATAGCGTTGTTATACCGGTATTCTAAGTATTTTTGCACGTATTATTTTCAACACAAAAGTTTGCTTTTGGATAAAACTAAATTAAAATTTACATAAGTAAGTACCTTTTTTCATCCGTAGGCAATGTGAAAAATGACATATTTTGTTAGATTGTCTACCAAACATCACAATAATTATTAGCAGGCATATTTTCCCAAAAGAAAACCGTCCAGTACAGCATGGGTAGCATGCCAACCCGCGATAGCTGTGATACAGCTATATCACGTCTTTTATCTCTTTCGTTTGTGCGCGAACGAAGGAGATAAAAGACGTGATATAGCCGTATCACGGCTATCGCGGGATGGCATGCTACCCGTGCTGGAAGTACGCAATCGCGATAGCGTGTGATAGCCCTATGTTATTAACATCTTGCAAGGTAGGTGTGACGTAGGTACTTTATCGCAGCTGTCAGACGTGAGTGACGGAGCACTGACTTAGGTAAGCACCTACCAACCTACCTGTAGTGTGTCCTGCCTGTGGCTCCGACTTTGAAAGGAGCACCCCATTGGGTGTCGTAGGTAGGCAAGTATAGTAAGTACCTACCTACATACTGTTTATTTAAGTTCAAGTTTAGGATCTAGTTCGGATTTAGTCAAAAATGTGAAAGTGCCGGCCAACAAAAAATTATGCAATATTCTGTTAGGACTGGCGTCTTAAGTATTTATTATTATGGCACAAAAGCTGTAGGTCCATTGTCCTTGGTTTTATTTGGGTTCGAAAATCTGCCTTTTCATACACATTTTCGATGAAAATTTAATTAGCTAAGACTATATTTTGTTAGAACTAGTCCGTTGCAGCATTTTTTAGTATGGCACCGAAGCTGTAGGGCCATTTTCCTTGGTTTTATTAAGGTTTTAAAAATCGTATTTCCATAGATACCTACATTTTAAAACTTACCTACAGCTACAGCCATAATAATAAATGCTTAGACGGACAAGTTCTAACAGAATATAGTATTATTTTTTGTTGGCCGGCACTTTCACATTCGGACCAAAAATGTATGAAATGCCAATGATGTCCTTTCTTGATTTGTGGTACCTAGTTCACAAAATACTAGAGCAAATATTTTATTATGAAATCATTTTTAATACTAAACAGTTGGTACTTTACGAGGCGACTAAGGGAAAATATATCTTAAACAGACTTTTTGCGATACCTACTTGACAGTACCAACATTACCATCCTAAGTATTTAGTTTGCTAAAGGTGGACCTCGCTATAACTGAACGCTGCGCTAATAAGAAAGTTGGTACTAAGTACCTACCTTATTGTAGAAATGTTTTTGAAACGAGATGACATACGGACGTGAGTTTCGTATCCTATATAATTATATACGTAAATAAAATGCAAAAAAACGTGTTAAATAAAATGCAAAAAACAGCTGGAAGAAAAATGTGTCTCATGGTTTCATTTATTACATGGACACCCTACTGAATGGTTTTATATGGAATTTTGAAAAAACGTGTAGCTCTGTAGGTATTGATGATATGCGACATCTGACTATGCCAATATTTAGTAGAAATTTCTACTAAATATTGGCATCATCGGTTTTGGATTCCATTACGTACATATGTAGTTATAAGCATTTATCTGGTGTGAGGTGCCACATTCAAAGTATCTCTTGTAACTTTTTCAGTTTTAGTCGTACAGAGCTGATTTTTTTTGTAGGATCTTTTTTCAACTCCTACTAAATCCTACAAAATTTTCAGAAAGATTCATCACGTAGTTTCAGAGTTACAGGTGGCCCCTCAATCCAGATGCCATCTGGTGTGAGGGGCCACAATCAAAGTATTGTAGCTTTTTCAGTTTTAGTCGTAGAGAGCTGGTTTTTTTTGTAGGATCTTTTTCCAACTCCTACTAAATCCTACAAAATTTTCAAAAAGATTCATCACGTACTTTCCGAGTTCCAGGGTGGCCCCTCACACCAGATGCATCTGGTGTGAGGTGCCACCTTTATGTTCATGTAACTTCTTTATACTTTTGCTACAAATTCCAGAATTGGGCCTACAAAATCTACAAATTTCCTACAAAATGGGCATATAATCCATTTTTCCATAGCAAATGTGGCACCTCAATCCATACGCACATCAAAATTATACACGACTGTATCCAATGTAAACTGCTTTTCATTTCATCACTTCAATGAATACCTTGACACATCCACATAATAAAAAAAACAACGGGTTGCACTCCGGAAGCGCCGGCAGAAATAAAAACTAAGAGATCTTACGTCTTACGAATTGTCACGTGACGTCACGGTCCTGACGCGAGTTTAACATTTTTTACCCATCCCAAAAAGTGCACAACAACGCTGCTAAAGAAGATTTCACTTCAAAAATTGTGCTTGCAGTAGGTAACAAAAGGGTCATCGCACACCTAGCGGAGAACTGTCTGAGCGGTTTTCATTAATCAATTGACAATTAACTCTATGGTAATTGAAATAGAGTTGAAAATTGCATGCAAGAGATCCCTGTCACTGTGACGTGTTCGCGTTATTTCTTACACTCTATTTTCAAATATATTTCAATAGTCATTGAGTTCATTATCAATTGATTAATGAAAACTGCTCAAACAGTTCTTCGCTAGGTGTGCGCTGACCCTAACAGGAAATATTTCTTTGAAATTATTCTAAAGTTTTTATTTTGTTTGATACTAGACTGTCAAGCTAAGGTCAGAACATTCCATTCATGGTCAGTTTTGAAACAAGAGGATAAATTGCTCATTGTTTGAGGTCACTAAATGCCCTCATTATGGGAGTAATGATGCGAAGCCGTCGCTAGACCGTAACTTATTAACAATGCAACCCAGACTGTCTACCTAACTTTGAATTGAACATTTTAACCTCAGACTACAAAATGATTCTTTTTCAGAGCATAATGTAACTTTTAAATGTGTTGAAACAAATGAAAGGCAATAAATTAAAATCTTCAGAGTTGATTTTGAAACACATTTACTATGGTTGGAGAAAAGCTAACTTTTATCAGGTTGGTGACCATTTTAGGTTTTGTTAATAATCTGTATACAGGGTCCTTCTTAATATGCTGACACTTTTTAATGGGGATGATCAGACCATGAAACTCTCTATGGGACCAACATCGAAATTTGATCGAAATCGCGAAAAAGAAATCTGCACTTCCATACAAAACTGCAAATCTACTCGAGCCAAATGTATAGGACAGCTGATTTCTTTTTCGCGATTTCAATGTTGGTCCCATAGAGAAAGTTGTTCGGGGATAATCAGACCATCACAGTTATTAGTTTTATATCGAAGTGTACTGGGCCCATAACCTAATAAAACCACAATAAAACGAGAGTTTTGTGAACGAATGAATTTATTTTTTAATGTTGCCAGTACACTTCGATATAAAACTAAAAAGTGTGATGGTCTGATTATCCCCTTATGGAAACAATTTATTATTTATTCACAAAATTTATTTCGTAAAATATTTCCGACAGAAGAAAAAACAATCGACAAAAGAAGTCTCATAGATAAGCTACCGCAACGCGCGCATCGAATGCGGTCTCCGTGGGTCGACCCCACAGGACCCCCTCACGAGACACATGCTTCCTAGGAGCATGTGAAAGCGGGCTTGACTCTGTCAACAGAAACTTTTATTATCTTCCCGCCTCGAAGAATATCGAAAGTCTTCGCATCCCTCGCCACGACTTTATATGGCCTTGCATATGGTGGTTCTAAGGATCCACGCAGCAAATCTTGCCGTAAGAATACATGTGAGGCGTTTGGCAGCTGCTTGTGCACGAACACTCCAGGTTGGGCATGGTTTGCCGCAGGCCTTGGTCGCAATCCCTCGAACTGCCGACGGAGCCGGCTAACGAAATCTTGATAATCTGAATTACGTTCTGCGTTTGTGGTTGTGAAGAATTCACCGGGTATGCGGAGCAACTCTCCAAAAACCAATTCTGCGGGTGTACACTGCAGATCCTCTTTCCATGCCGTCCGCAAACCCAGTAATACCATGGGGAGCGATTCTGTCCAACACTTCCCACCGTGCGCCATGATTGCTGCTTTGAGAGTGCGATGGAGTCGTTCGACCATACCATTGCAACTAGGATGATAGGCCGTCGTTCTTGCCAGTTTGATTCCGTACATTTTCGCGAGATTATGAAACAATCGGGACTCGAATTGCCTTCCTTGGTCTGTGACAACCTTTTTTGGACACCCGTAGCGCGAGACCCAGCCGGACAGAAACGCTTTAGCGACTGTTTCGGCTGTTATATCGACGAGTGGTATGACCTCCGGCCACCTAGTAAAGCGGTCTACAACGGTCAAACAGTATCTAAATCCTGCTGAAATTGGAAGTGGCCCAACTAAGTCAATATGAATTTCTGAGAAACGTGCATCTGGAAGCCCGAAACTTCCAATTGGAGCTTTGGTGTGCCTTGTTACCTTCGATTTTTGACAAGGCACACATTCCCTGACCCATGCCCGGATGTCTTTTCTGAGCGATGGCCATATAAATCGGTCACTAACCAGCTTGATGGATGCCTTTGCCCCGGGATGGCTGAGACTGTGTATCGCATCAAAAATTTTCCGTCTATGCCCAACTGTTACAAAGGGGCGAGGTCTGGACAAGGATACGTCGCAGTAAAGGAGTGAATCCGATCCTTCTAACTGGAATTGCCTCAACTGGAGTGAAGTCGTACCCCTGAGTACGTCGAGTAACTCTCGGTCCTCCTGCTGTGACTCCGCTAACTCTGATATATCAACCGGCATGCTAATTGCTTCAATACGGGATAGAGTGTCAGCCACAATGTTGTCCTGGCCTGAAATATGCTCGACGTCGGTCGTAAACTGTGAGATGAAATAAAGCTGGTTAATCTGCCTCGGCGAACCCTTCTGGTCTTTTTGTTTGAAGGCAAAAACTAAGGGCTTGTGGTCGGTTAACACAGTAAAATGGCGGGCTTCAACCATATGCTTAAAATGTTTTATAGACTCGTAGACTGCTAATAGCTCGCGGTCATAAGCGCTGTATTTCTGTTGCGTAGGGCTCATTTTTTTCGAATAAAAGGCTAACGGCTGCCACTCTTTGCCTACTCTCTGTTGCAAGACTGCACCTATCGAAAAATTTGACGCATCTGTGACGAGGGCCAATTTAGCACCTGGGACTGGGTACGAAAGCATTGTAGCTTGTGACAGGCTTTCTTTGCATCGTTCGAACACGTCTAGAAGCTCTGGTGTCCAGCTAACCGGTGCTGAACCCTTCATACCCGGCCCAGCTAACATGCTGTTAAGGGGCGCTTGCAATTCAGCAGCATTCTTCAGGAAGCGCCGGTAAAAATTTACCATGCCGAGGAAACGCCTCAGGCTCTTTACTGTCTTTGGTGGCGGAAAACTTTGAATAACTTGCACCTTGTTTTCCAACGGGCGGACGCCTCCGGCTGAAACCTTGTATCCCAAAAACGTTACTTCGGCCTGCCCGAAGGTACACTTAGCTACGTTTATAACCACCCCGTGCTCTTCTAGGCGTTTAAACAGTACACGGAGGTGTTGTTCATGCTCGGTCTTGTTCCTAGAGGCAATCAAAATATCGTCGATGTACGGAAAACAAAAAAAATCTAGGCCACGCACCAGCTGATCCATAAATCTTTGAAACGTCTGCGCCGCATTTCTCAGGCCGAATGACATAAAAGGGAACTCAAAGAGTCCAAAAGGTGTTGTTATAGCAGTCTTGGGAACGTCCTCTTCGTTAACCGGTATTTGTTGGTATGCTTTGACCAAGTCAATGGCTGAGAAAATAGTGCATCCGTGCAATTGTTGTGAAAAATCCTCTATGTGACGTACCGGGTAACGATCTGGGATGGTCCTAGAATTTAGGGCCCGGTAATCGCCGCACGGCCTCCATGTTTCATCGCGCTTTGGAACCAGATGAAGTGCCGAAGCCCAAGGTCCGCTGGAGTAGCGAGCAGTACCGTCGCGAATCATTGCGTCAAATTCAGCCTTGGCGATCTTTAATCGGTCTGGCGCCAGCCTACGGGGTCTGCAATAGACTGGTGGACCTGGAGTGGTATTAATATAGTGTACCGTGTCATGACGTACCTTTCTGGGTGTACCCGGGGGTCGTGTTATTCCCGGAAATTCCTTTAAGATGTCATGGTACTCTGACGTTCCTGCAATCGCCTTGACGCTGGGAACATTTGAGTTTTTGGTCGTTACCGACACAGATAGGTTAGTAATTCCGTCTATTAGCTTACTGTGCCGGCAATCCACTAATAGGCTATAATAACTCAAGAAGTCTGCTCCAATTATAGGTTTGGATACGTCCGCGACGATAAATTTCCAGCTAAAATCTCTCCGAAGTCCAAGGTTGAGCTGAAGGCGAATATACCCGTACGTGGGTATAATTGTACCATTAGCTGCTGACAACTCGTAATTGGCTCTGGGTCGACGCTGATGAAGATAGCTGCGTGGATAAACACAGAGGTCGGAACCGGTGTCAATTAAAAAAGGTTTCTTTGTGTGGAGATCGGTAACGAACAGACGGCTGGAAATAGATGAACAGTCACTCGCCGTCTCTAGCGACCGTTGTTGAAGTTTTTCGGCGAATAATCACATGGCTCTACGCATCGTCTCGCATTTTCTGTTCGAAGTTAAAATGATACCAGCAAAGCCGGTGTTTGCCTGAGGAACGGCTACGGTTCCGTCTAAAATTGCGTCTTTGGTTGTAACCTCCTTGGTCTACCTTTGTAGTCAGATCATCCAGCTTGCGTGAGAGCGCCGCTACTTCATTATGCATCTTCTCTACTAAGCACGAAGTATCTGCAGATGTGCTTGCGATCTGAGCTGGAGGACTCGACGGAACGATCTCTATTACACGGTCGGCCAGTTCAGCGACATTTTCCAATGGCATGTCAATGTGCGCTGCTACGACCGTCTGAAGACTGATCGGTAATCGTGACGTCCAAATCGTTCTTAAAAACTCGCTCGGGATATCTGTCCCTGCCAGACTCCGAAGGTTCCTTAGTAGCGCCGACGGTTTCCTATCTCCCAGCTCTTCCTGGACTAAAAACTGCTGAATTTTTTTCTCCTTTGATGTTGATACCCGTTTTATCAATTCGGCCTTTAATTTTCCGTATTTATTGTCTGTTGGAGGTTTGGTAATTATGTCTTCTACCTCCGCGATGATTGGAGCATCCAAGTTCGCCACCACGGTAAAATACTTGGTCGTGTCTGCCTTGATACCGGACAGCGTGAACTGGGCCTCAAGTTGGGCAAACCAGATGGCGGGTTTATCGGGCCAGAACGGCGGAACCCTAATTTTCACATTGGCCGTTTCTGGGTTCATTGCCGCGACCAACATTTCTGCCAGCTTTTCTTCGCTGCTAGACATTTTTCTGCTTTCGTTTCTACGTCGGGGTCACCACTTTATGGAAACAATTTATTATTTATTCACAAAATTTATTTCGTAAAATATTTCCGACAGAAGAAAAAACAATCGACAAAAGAAGTCTCATAGATAAGCTACCGCAACGCGCGCATCGAATGCGGTCTCCGTGGGTCGACCCCACACCCTTAAAAAAGTGTCAGCATATTAAGAAGGACCCTGTATACTTCAACGCACAGCAGTCCCTAAATACTTTGGCCTAAGCGTCAGCGCACACCTGTGCTTAAAGGGAAACTAATACATGTGTGATGTGGATGAAGTCACGGGTCAAAAGCATAGCATAAGCATAATTATGGCATACTGCCTCCGTGGTCTAATGGTTAAGAGCTTTGGCTCTCGACACGGAGGTCGTGGGTTCGATTCCCACGGGGGACACCTAGTGATATGTCACTTTGTGCGTTTTTCCCCAGTTGGTTAGGACATTGCAGGCTGAATCACCGGATTGTCTGAAAAGAAAAATGATTCCGTGCTTCGGATGGCACGTTAAGCCGTTGGTCCCGGCTACTATCTCTGGTGGTAGTAGTCGTTACATAAAAACCACGTCAGAGGCCGTAAGGCGGTCTGAAAAAACTCTGACACCAGGGCTCTGCCCACAAGATAAGAAGATTATGGGTAGTAACAGATATTCTGAATCCTCAGAACATCAGTGACGGAGAGTGAGCCCGTCGCGTCGCCACATATGTGACATGTGTAATGTGCCACATGTGTAATGGACAGTGGGTACAATAAAGGGTCAAACAAAAGCTCGGAAATAAATATAAAACGAACCTCATCATCATCATATCAGCCGATAGACGTCCACTGCTGGACGTCTATCGGCTAATGCCGGCATATGCCTCCCCCAAAATGGGCGGATTTACCATAATCCAAAAACTGATAAATTTTCACTATGGACGTCGATAAAAAAAATGCTGCTGTCCCATACCTACGTACTGCATTTTTGCATGAAATAGCGGAAACAGCATTCTTTTCTCTCTCGATGTTGGCTGCATCCAAACCGAAGACTACAGTATCTAAAGACCCCTATGTCCCCGACGGCTACGGCCCCAGTCCCCGTTGGTCCCCACCAACAAGAAAAAAAATTCTCGCCGTCCCCGCATTTCCTCCTCTGGGGCCACCGGGAAAATATGTTACCGTTGTCCCCCACTACATTGATAAGATAAGAGCATGTAAAATATATTATTGATTACAAGTGTGGTTTTAGAAAAGTACCTAAATACCTATTCAAAATCTTTCTTCGAAACAAATAATTAATAAGTGTTATATTTGTATTTATAACATAAGTTAATTATTGATGTATAAAGCACACTATTTTATTGCAAAAACAAAATACAGTTGATTACTAAACTATTTACAGTGTTTTCATTAAAAATCGATTGATTCTATGTTAGTGGGGGACAACGATAACATATTTTCCCGTTCGCCCCAGAGGAGGACATGCAGGGACAGTTGGCCCCCACTGGGGCCGTAGGGTTATTCCCGATGTCCTCGACAGCTACGCCCCCAGTGGGGGCCAACGGGAAAAAATTCTCGTTGTCCCCGCATGTCCTCCTCTGGGGCCAACGGGAAAATATATTATCGTTGTCCCCGACTAACATAGAATCAAACATGCGGTAAACTATTTAATTTAGTGTTTTCATTAAAAATACATTGATTCTATGGTAAGTGGGGGACAACGATAACATATTTTCCCTTTGGCCCCAGAGGAGGACATGCGGGGACAGCGATAATTTTTTTCCCGTTGGCCCCTACTGGGGGGGCGTAGTAGCTGTCGGGGACATCGGGAATAACCCGGGCCGTAGCCATCGGGGACATCGGGAATAACCCCTAAATATTACAAGGGTGTTATATTACTTTGATAATAAGTGACAAGAGGTAAAAAAAAACTTTTATATTTTGTAAAAATTTTATTACGGATTATTTTTACAATTAATAAAAGTTACATCCAAACTTGGCCGCGCTATAAATGCATAAAAATTTTCAAATTGTTATTTAAATGGAAGAGTTGCACCCTACATTTATTTAGAATGTTAGGTTTCATAACTTAAGTTCAATGTAAAATGACATAGTTTAAAATTACGTTTAAATTAAATATCTTGCTTGAAAAATAATAATAAAAATAAAAAAAGCATTATTCAGAATCTCACTTCAATCTAAATTCATTCATTAATTCCATTCACACGACTTATTCACCAAACAAGAAAGAAGAAAAATAGTTGTGATTTATGGATTCATTAAAATAAAGAGTAGAAAAATAATTGCTAAAAGCAATGCAGAATTAAGAGTTATTGAGGTGTACATCAAGATATGTCTAATGTTCTCTACAATTATTCCATTTTATGCTAGAATTTGTCTTTATGTAGTTGAGTCTATCTATGGCAAACATTTGGCCATGATCCTAGCATTATATAAATACCCTACCTAACTGCATACAGAGTTGAAATGCATGACTTTTCAGCAAGATGGTAGAAAAGTTGATAAAAACAATCTTCAAGAAATTACAAAGGTCATCTCATAATGTACACAGATTGGCAGCATTTCGCTGTATTTAAAAGTAATTACCGCAAAAATATCATAAATTACATTTTTGAATCGTACCTAACCATCGAAAAACTTATGAAAAAATGTGTTAAGCAATTGAAGATATTTTTACGGATTACTTTTACATTAACATTAAAAATGGCCGCCAATCCAATGAAAACAGACGTTACGACACCAATGTAGCGATTAAAATGACACGAACTTTAAAACAGTTTCCGGATAAGTCCTTTTCACTTATAACTCGTCCTTCTCGAGGTCGACGTCGGACAGATCGATGTCCTCCTCCGGGGGCAGTTCACCGTCCTTGCCGTCCCAGGGGTCTGTCGATGATACTTTGGGCATCTCGGCGCCTCTTACTGGGGCAGTCTGGCCGCGGCCGAACGATAGGTCCCTGGGATTGAGAAAGATTTTTTTAATATTTCAGTTACTGACCGTTAAATTTTTTTTTTGAAGTAGGTATCTGTTAAAAATATAAATAGCAAAGGGGGAGGGAAACTATATCCGATTGATCAACTAAAGCAAAAAGATTTATTTCCTTTTTTTATCGAACTCCAAATGATAAGAATTATATTTTATTTAGCTACATTCAACAAAAAATAGTTAACCTTATTATAGGGCCTTATTATATCTTGATAATATTTAATTTCCAGAAGTATTTGATCCACTGCAAACTCACAGATAAAGGACTCGACAGCTTACGTTTAAGTTCTTGAACACAATCTTCGCAAGGAGATAGAATAGAAGTCATCTAGTGAAATTGTACTTATCTAGAACGTCACACCCCTTTCGTAGTGGGGTAGGCAGCGACTAGGGCATAGATGTTGATTAGCATGTTGCTATCTGTTTAATTAACATCACAAACTTACCTAAGGAACTCATTGATGCCGGTCTCAGAGAAAGATCCCCTCAGTGTGGAGAACTTGAGTTTCTTAGCGTTGACGACCGCCATGGCAGGGTAGCCGAAACCGCCGAGTTCCAGGGCTTCTTCGAGGGCCGGCTGGGCTCCGGCTTCGGCCCACACCCATCTGCAATTTATTTAAGATGCGTTTTAGAATGTTGCAAAAAAAAGTGTGTGTATGAGTAGGTAGTGCGAAAGGGTTAGTGGTGTTTTTTATGGTTCCGTACCCAAAGGGTGAAAACGGGACCCTATTACTAAGCCTACGTTGTCAGTCTGTCCTACCTATTTAGGGCTGTAACTTTTGAACAGTTATAGCTAGATAGTTGAAATTTTCTCAGATTATGCGTTATTACGGCAGATTTGTTAACAAATAGGTAATAAAATGTCAAAAAGTTAAAAATTAAGGGGGGTTCTCAACAAGAAACTAGTTTTTATCAACGTTTTTTCTTTACGCTCTATCGTAAAAACGGTAATACATACAAGCGTCAAACTTAGTGTGATTATAGAGCACACTCTACAGAATAACAACAAATACTAAAAACCGGCCAAGTGTGAGTCGGTCTCGCGCTAAAGGTCTCGAACAAAAAAAGTTTTTTTTTTCTAATTTAATAATCTTGTGTTTTGTAGTGGTGTGGTACGGAACCCTCGGTGCGCGAGTAGCCCGACTCGCACTTGACCGGTTTTATTAAAATAAAATCTAGTTTGCACTCACCCCCACATCTTGTTCTTGTACTTGTCTCCGAGGCGTGTCAGGATGGCGATGTAGTCGTTGCGGCAGGCCGCGTTGCAGTCCAGGATGTGTGGCAGGATGGACACCACGCACAAAGGCTTCTCGCTGCACGTCTTCATCGTGTCCGAGCCGACCACCTACGAGGCAAACACTTGTCTTATAAACAGGGTTCCAAATTATCAAGATCGTTATTTCTTAGGTAATTGGGTACTATTTTATTCAGAGTACAATTTGGATAAAATTTTATTTACTTTTTTATTGTATAAATTCTATAAGTCTATTTTTACCGTTTTACGCCGATTTTTGTTCATCATTGTTTATAGTAATCAATAAAGATATTTGCAGCGATGTTTTCTTGCTACTTCTTACATTTATTGATGTTTTTTTAGCAAAATAACCACTGCGTTACCGTCCCTGAAAATTATATTGCATTTCAAACACAAACAACTGAGTTACCGTAATTTGCAAAAAAGTATAGTATTTTACTTTAAGTCCTACGTTTTTCTAAGACTGGTTTTTTATTCGGTAGCTACCGATAACAGTTTTATTTTGGAATTTACCTATTTTTTTACTAACAAAATCGCCATTGTTCCGTTGCCTTTGACGGGGACCGGATTATGGTACCCTGAATTAAATAATGACCCAATTATCGGATAATTATCCAGGCTGATTCTTAGTTTTTAGTCTTTCTACATAAAAGTTCTAAAATTGCACTACTCGTATCAAATCTTATCCAAACCAAGCAGCGCATAGACTTCGGAACTTTCGTTTCGAATCAAAATCTGGTGGAACGGGATACCTAGCGAGTCGAAGTCGAACGCGAGGTAACATCGCAGTGACCTTACGACGTATCTGTCTTTAAACTGCGGGGCAGTCAGTAAAATTGTGCTGCACTTCAACGATGACTATTTTATTATCGATAATTATAATTAGTCTTTCGTTAAGGGGACTCAAACGTTTATTTACAACAGAATATATACATATACAAATATAACCCTAAACCTAAAGAAAAATAAAAGAATTAAAAACAAAACTTATACCTACTAAAAATAAAAAATATCTTCTAAATTGCCGCCGCTTGGTGGCAGGGTGCCCAGGAGGCTGGCAGCGTTGCCTCTTTGTATGGCCAGACTGATTCGCTGGCCAAGGTAGCTGCCAGCCCTCTGGTCACCCCTTTCGTTAAATAATAATATTTATACTAAGGTTGTCATACATTGTCAATAGATACTTTACAAGGGACCCTTTAGCACCTTTTTTTCTTTAGGGGTATTTTTGTAACACCCTGTATAGAGGGTCCTTCTTAATATGCTGGATATTTTTTTAAGGGGATGATCAGACCATCAAACTGAACAACTTTCTTTGTGGGACCAATACCGAAAAAGCGAAAAAAAAATTTTGCTGTCCCATACATTTGGCTCTAGGTTTGAAGATATGTAAGGAATAGCTGATTTTTTTTTCGCGATTTCGATGTTGGTGCCACATCCATAGAGAAAGTTCTTCAGTTTGACGATCTGATCATCCCCTTAAAAAAGTGTAAGCATATTAAAAAGAATATGTAATACATTCATTCTGTGCACTGCAATGGCTATGCAAACTCTAAGTTTTTATTCTGTTACCGATAATATTTACGACATTTCGCAACGCACTCCAATTCGAAACACCTAATCAAATTGCATGCTTCAATACGGTGCGAAGCAAGTGCATGTTATACATTTATATATCGGTGATATAACTTAAAGCATGGCGTCATTTCAATGTTTTGAAATACTACATTAATTTCAAAATATTATTGAAGATATTGAACTAACAATCGGATCATTACATGTTTGTTCTTCTTAGTGTACACTTGTCTTTTTTATTTGACTTGCACAGTGCTGTGACAACGGATAATTGCAGGCGAAGTGTAAGGCTGTACTTATTAAGCCAGAAGGAAATCTTATCCTCCCTTCACACGCTTGTGCCCGCTGCACATCGACTCGTCTGTAAAGTGATTGTTACTAGTTTACTTTATAGAAGCGTCAATGAATAGCGTTCTCGCCTAAGGGTCACGCAAGCTTGTGGAGGAAGCATAAGACATCTCCCCAAAGGGCGGGCACCCCTGAGGTGTCGGTGAAAAGCGCCAGTAGGCTCTAGAAGTAGGGAGAGGTGTAGTGTTTAGCGAATTGCAGAGCCACGCACTAAAAGTCCGGCGCATTTTGGGTAACCAGTAAGCCTCTAATGCTCGACAAAAGAAATAAGGTTGGATTGTTCTCTCCGTCCTGAAATTGCAAATTTTGCCTGATAATCATAAAGAATTACCGAGATTCAGCTTGCCGCATGCGGGGTCCATCCATTGTATCATGTGTACTAACTTCTTCCTTTTGTTAATAATAAAGATATTGGTATTTGTTGTTGTTGCAAACGGAACCAGTTTGTTGGTGTGGTAAATACTGTTACTGCCTTTGTATAGGCCCTACTATGTTCAAATCCTAAAAGAAAAAAAAGAATGAAGTGCCAGAATTAAAATCTAAGAACAATCCAAATTTTCGGTACGAAATCAGTCTACATACCGAGGATTAATGTCGCTTTAAGAAATACTTTGGGTGCTCGGAATACTTTGGGTGCTCTAGTGTTGGTGCTTAATGTGGAATACTACCACAGCATAACTATATAGTCCTTACAGTACGGCAACGGATGTACTTGTGCAGAGCAACTTTGGGGGCCTTGCGGGGAAGCGGGCGGAGGGGGTCGCATCACGAGCTCTGTGTGAAGGTGTTGGTATTGCCTTGCATATCTGCGCATGACAGCGTAAGTACACGGGCGCGGCGACATCGCCCGCTATCAAGAGCGTTGCCATACTGTAAGGCTTATAGATGCTTATAGTAGTAGTAGTATACACTGTGATACTACCCTTCTTAGTTAGCAATTCTTAAAAGGGAATAGCTTGATACTTTATAGACATGAGCAGTATAATAAAACAACTACAAACCTGTAAGATTTCTGGCGGAGGAACATTCTCAGCCAACTTGTCGAGAGCCCAGGAGACGATGTCGCTTGAAGTCCTTCCCCCGTTGTAGTCCTCGGCGGAGTCGCTGCTCTTCTTGCCGGACGGGAACAGCTTGATGGTGGGGTAGCCTTGCACCTGGTAGCGGCCAGCCATCGACTGGTGAACCGTCGCATCGAGGGCGCCGAGTTTCACCTGTTGTATTCATTCAGGTTGGATTTATAATGTTATTGAATAATGATTAAAGATTTTTTTTATTTTGCAGCAGTGTAAACTCTGTACGCAACAATGTCTAGTTTGAGAGAGCTACAGCAGTGAAAGAAAGATGAAGAAGGAAGTGGCGTATTAAAACAGCGTAGAAGATTCTTCTTCAACAATAATTCAGTAGTTATCTCTTTCACGTGGTGCGTAACAGAGCGAGAAAAGGCGCATCATGCTAGGCCCTTCGCTCTATTGACATATTCCGTTAATACATTAGTACAATATTACCACACACACCACCTCCATTACCATTACTACCCGGGCGAATTAACTTGGCACCTGGCTCGCACGTGGCTCGGAATAAAAAACTCGGAAAACTCTGAAAGAATAACTCGAAAATGCTAAAGTGCAAGGAATACGTGCAACGGTAACTAAGATGCTATGCTACTGGCCTCGCACGGCGACGGCTGTGTCCCGCGGGGGGTAGCAGGAGGGGTGTCGAATTCCGAGCCCGGTGCCAAGTTAATTTGCACGGGGTGTATTATTTTTTATTGTCACAGTTATCCAAACATGTCTGAAATTACAGTAATTTATGTCTAATTTACGTCTCTTGGGAAATTTTTGTTATTGGTTATAGTTTCCAAGATATTCACAGGATCATATAAAAAGACCATTTTGGATTCATTAATAACTCCATCCGGTCCATACCAAGAACAAGGTCCATTTCCGCTAAGAACGTCACATATCATTGTTTAAATTAAATACCATAGCATATGCTCACGACTATATTCCCCGAAGGGGTAGTCAGAGATATTCTGAAACATCAGAACATCCACGCAAATATAAAAATGCACACATAATCTATTTTTTCCTGTGCAAAAAGATTCCACTCCAAAATACTCTAAATACACATATTTGAAAACTGAATACGAAACCCATAGGCCACGCCATTCAATCAACTTACTTTGCCCTTCAGTTCTGAAGCAGCCTTGGCCCAGTGCGGCTCCAAATTCTTGCAGTGACCACACCAGGGCGCATAGAACTCCACGAGCCACATGTCTTCGCTGTCAAGCACCAGCTCCTTGAAGTTACTATCTGTGAGAGTGATGACATCTGCCTGGAATAGAACATACATTTCTTATAATATTGGAAAAGAAATATTTATCTTAGAACAAGAGTGGACAGAACTAGTTATATTACAAGATACTTATAATTTTATTTATATTTTTAAACCTATATGTCTGAGTTATCGCCGGTCCTAGCTTCACCCTGAAATACCTTGAAGTTATGCTTATGATGATAATGTTACGTTAAGATTATTAAAGAATACAATATGCTGGTGTTTTATTAAAAATGTAAATAAAATAAAATAAAATAAAAAAGCCTTTATTCTACTACTTTCATAAATTAACTAACATAAAGGTTCATAAATTAACAATTTCATGCACAAATTACATTTTTATACATATCATTAAGAAAAAATAGTAATATCATTACATTTATTTGATTTCATTAAATATTATTGTATTCACCTAATTATAGTATATTATTATTAATTTCATTTCATTTTCATTCATTCATTAATCGATTAAGTATCATGGCACCTTAATATTCATCTCCCTTCTGTAGTAGTCGCTTCTTTAGCGTAGGCCTCCCCCCATTTCTTCCAGTATTTTCTAACTCTGGCTTTCCTCATCCAGTCTGGGCCACATCTTTGGACAAATATGTCAGCCCATCTCATCTTTGGTCTTCCTCTTTTCCTGTGACTGTCACGTGGTACCCATTCTATTGCCCTCTTAGTCCACCTAGTGTTGTCCATTCTGCAGATGTGTCCGGCCCAATTCCACTTTAACAATCTTATTCTTTCCACAATGTCACAAATTTTTGTTTTCTTTCTTATTTTCGCATTACTTATCTTATCCATTAGTTTTATTCCTAGCATACTTCTTTCCATCTTTCTTTGGCATATTTTTAGCTTTTCCTCATCTTGTTTCCTTAAGGCCCATGTTTGGCACCCGTAGGTGAGGCAAGGTAGTATTGCTATTTCATATAACTTGCTTTTTATTTGTATACTTATTTGTTTGTTTTTCATTACTTCTTTCAATCCCCAGTACTTCTTCCACGCTATCGCTATACGTCTCTCTATCTCTTTTCCTGTGTGATCGTTAAATGTGATTGATTGACCCAGATAGGTGTAACTTTCCACAAATTCTATTATTTCTCCTTCAACTTCAACTGTACTAATATCTGTGTCGTTCGTGAGAATTTTTGTTTTTGATGGATTGAGAGACAATCCTACTTTTTTGCTCTCTTCTGCCAAGTCGTTTAACATTTCTTCCAGTGCTTGAGCCGTTCTGGCGAAGACAACAATGTCGTCTGCGAATCGTAGGTGGCTGAGGTGTTCGCCATCTATTTTAATACCTTTCTTTTCCCAGTCTAGGTTTCTACAGACCATTTCCAGCACTGCAGAGAAAATCTTTGGTGATAGCGGGTCTCCCTGTCTTACACCCTTTCTGATTGGGAATTCCGGTCCTTCTTTTTCGAGCTTAATTCTTGCTGCACTCTTAGAATAGATGTTATGAAGCAGATTCAGATATTTTTTACTTGTGCCTTGTTGCGCTAGTGCTTTCCAGATAGCATTGTGATCGAGTGAATCAAATGCCTTGGTAAAGTCTATGAACCCAAGGTATATGATTCCATCATACTCTTTACTTTTCTCTATTATCTGTACTACTACCTGAATATGGTCACATGTGGAGAAGTTTTTACGGAAACCCGCTTGTTCTCGAGGTTGGTTCTCGTCGAGTGTTCGTGTGAGTCTGTTTAGCAAAATTTTCGAGAATATTTTGTAAATATTGGACATTAAACTTATGGGTCTATAGTTCCCTAGATTGCTTCTGTCGCCTTTCTTATGCAGCAGTGTAGTGGTGGATTTGGACCATTGTTCTGGTGTTTGTTCCGTCTCGAGGATGTTGTTAAACAGTGCTTGGAGAGGAGCTAGCAGAGGTTCTGACAAGGATTTCAGCAATTCGTTTGTGATGTTGTCTTTGCCCGGTGCTTTATCATTTTTCTGTGTTTTTATGGCTCGTTCTATTTCGCATTTGAGTATACTGCATTGGTCGTTAGATATGGTTGACTCACTTAGCTCCTTTTCGTAATTCAGTGTTGAGACTTGGTCAGATGCATAAAGATCTCTGTAGAAGTTGGTTGCTTCCATGATAATGTCTGGTCGTTTGGTAATTAGGTTACCTGTCTTGTTTTTCAGATTTGTGGCCCATTCTGTTTTAGTTCTAAGATCCTTGTACGCTTTTTTGATTGCTCCTGATTTCGAAATATATTTTTCGAATGTTTTCTGTCTCTTGAGTTTCTTGTCTCTTGCAAGGTTTTTGTTTATTTCTTTGCTCAGTGATGTAATTTTTGATTTCACTTCTCTTGTTCTTCTTGCCTTATATAGTTTTTTCCTTTCTTCTAGAAGTTGCTGTGTGTATGGGTTTATACTCTCTTGGGATTTTGTTTCTGTCGTTGGTAATGTTGTTAAAATCTTAGTCATTTCTGCCTCAAAGTTATTATATTGCGGTTGTACTGCAGTGCATTTCCGCATGGCGTCCATGAAACTGTCCTCTATATTTTTCCCGCCTTCGCTTGTTACCACGGGTAAGTTTCTTGGGTATTTTGGTTTATGTGAAGAAAACTTTCTGGATTTTCCTTGTTTGTGGTCAATCTTGCATCTTATCATCCTGTGGTCAGTATTGAAATTTAAACTACTAATTATATCGAAATTCTTTATTTGAGATGGCTGGTTGGTTAATATGTAGTCAATTTCGTTTAGATTCTTTCCATTGGGTGATCTCCAAGTCCATTTCTTGTGGTTCTTCCTTTTGTACATTGAGTTTGTGAAGGTGAGGTTATTTTCTAAAGCAAACTCTACTAACTTCTGTCCATGATCGCTTCTTTTCCCATAGCTATATTTGCCAAATATCTTTTCCTCTCCTTGCTGTTGTTCTCCTATTTGGGCATTAAAGTCTCCCATTACCAACATAAACTTCGTATCCATGGAGTCGATTGCCGTTGTGACTGTATTGTAGAAATCATCCATGTCTTTTTCTTTGTATTTTTCTGTTGGAGCATAGACTAGCAGAATTGACCACATCACATTATCTTGCATCTGAATTTCCATTGTTGCTACTCTATCGGAAATTCCTTTGAAGCTTACAATATTTTGTTTCAAATGTTTTTTGATTATTAAAAATGTACTTAGGACCTTTAATTTACGTATAAGCACAGATAATAATACTAAACACATAATTATAAGTGGAAACGATAACAAGTAAGAGATTGTAAGATTCTTCCACACATACAGAGTACAGTGTGAAATTGATATCATTAGCATCCTTTGAAACTAAGAGTCTACCCATCAAACTGAACAACTTTCACTAGCAAACCGAACGGAGCAAAAAAATAATCAGCTGTTCCATATTAAACTGCAAAGCGTATTCGACTCAAATGTATGCTACAGCAGATTTTTTTTTGCTCCGATCCATTTGCTCCCATAGTGAAAGTTGTTCAGTTTGATGGGTACTCTTAGTTTAAAAGGATGCTAATGATATCAATTTCACCCTGTATATGCATGTTAGGCATAAATAACAGAATTGTGTGGTACTATTATTAATTACACCCATGATGTGGGGGAGAAGGGGTAGAAGTTGCGTGGTTATCATCAAGAGTTAATTAGTATGAGTGTTTGGGAACTGCGTTAGGTCGTTGGGAATAAGACAGTTCTTCCAATACAATACAACGTTTATTGCCGTTCTCGACTACTTGCAAATAACAGGGTAATTAATACAATCGCACCCGACTCCGAGCGCTCTAAAAGACCTCTCAAGTGTCCCTGTCAAAATCCACCAGAGAGTCAAGGAGTATAGCACACCCCGACCAAGGAGGTGTTGCTACACCACCCCCCCACCGAGTGAGGAACACTAAAGCGGAGAAACAAACAAACAACCCAAAACGAAAACGGGTACGTTACAGATTGTGCCGTATAAATAGTACAAAAAAGGGATACGTTACAGGTTGTGCAGTATAAATGGTACCGATGGTCTTGCGTTTTGAACCACGCATCGGTCCCTTGTAAATTGACGTGCAGAGTAAGTCGTACAACACGGGCCGGCGCTGTAGGCACGGACAAAGTCTTCAACAGCTCATAATAATATAATATTGATAGATGCGACTGTTCTGGGCTCCGTCGCTAGTTAAGAGGACTTATCAGGCCTGAGGAAGTCTTCTGACGAGCGTGGCGAAAATGGGTTCAAGGAACAAAAGACAATCGATCGTGAGAAATTTTTCGGTTTCTTCACTTGGCGGTCACCAATTTGGGAACTGCGTTAGGTCGTTGGGAATAAGACAGTTCTTCCAATACAATACAACGTTTATTGCCGTTCTCGACTACTTGCAAATAACAGGGTAATTAATACAATCGCACCCGACTCCGAGCGCTCTAAAAGACCTCTCAAGTGTCCCTGTCAAAATCCACCAGAGAGTCAAGGAGTATAGCACACCCCGACCAAGGAGGTGTTGCTACAAGTGCATAGACCAATCCTACATCATACTTCTGATCTACTGCCACCTAATTCTGACTACCTAATGGCTAAAACAAGGGGGCTTAAGTATGACTCCGTAATGATTGATATCTGACAATTAATTCACATTTGAAGAGAAACAATTTAAGAAGAATTATTGAGCAGGAGTGCGATTTTTAAATTCTCTCGTTAAACTCAGAAATTGTAAATGTCGAAATTACTATGGAGATATGCGTCTTTCTACTGCTGATTTGACATTCAAAAATCATACTCCAGGAGTGCGAAAGATGCGTATCTCCATACATTTTCAACTGCTGAGTTCAACGTATGAGTATGAGATTCAAAAATCGCACTCCAGAGCTTTCAAATTTCTAATGTTAAGATTGGTTACTTTATTATGAATCATGAATTCATCAAATTATCATAGATTTTGAATCACAAAGCAGAAATCTCATTCAGAAGTTCCTAACTTTTAAACTAAAATTACACAATAGACATTGGACCTTATTGTCGTAAGTTTGGAGGTAAAAAGAAATCTGTGCAGACTGACGTGGACCAATGCTAGTAGTGAGAGCAAAGCGTAGGAGTGACGTAGGCGATAATATGTGTGTCAGTTCTTTAAGCCCCACTGTAACTAATAAATCACGCGTGTCAAGAAAACATTTTTAAAAATGTTATCTTCAGCTTCCGAAATAGATTAGAGATTTATATAGAATCAGTAAACTATGTTAGGTATGTATTTTGTGATAAGGTGTCAACGCACCAAGAGTGAGAGTGAGCCCTCGTTTATTATAGAAATATCTGTCACAATTAAATATAATGTTATTGGTTAAGTATGATTTTATGATTTACTATAGGGTGTTACTCGATAAAGAAACAAAACTATTTATTTTACTGTTATTAAATATACCTTGTTAGAAGCATATTTGTTCTAATTTAATAAACCCATATTTGTATTACTGACATTAAAGTTAAAACAGAAACAGCATAATATCATAAAACTTTACTATCAAATGAAACGGTTCAAAAACAAATTATAAATCGAGAAATTCTATATTTCGATTAATAAATGAGTTCTTTAGTATTTTTTGTTCGTAGTTACGGAACGTTTAATTTGAACAATCCTATTATAATCAGAATCTGACATTCTTCTGAAGAGATGAGCTTGCAACAAGTCTAGTTTCTTTGTCTGACGAATGGAGTTTTTGTTTGTTTTAGGAAGATATTCTTTCACCATCACTCTTGTCTTTAAAATTGGCTTTTTCACTTTTTTCCATGGAATGTTATGACCGTACAATTTTTTCATTTTTCGAAGCTATTGGATAATTATTATGTCTTAAATATTTGGGAATAAAGTAAAATATTAAGCAATCTATGAACCTCTATAATAAGCGAGTAAAAGGGACCTAAGACGATCGCATAATTATGTATAAATTAAGAATTACATGGTGTGATATTGTGGAATGGTTTAATGACTGAATAATCAGTTTAATGTGTATGACGGAATCGGACAGCTACTGAAGGGCCTTCAGGACCGGTTTTCCACCCGCCTTCAGAAGCTCGGCTGTAATCCCATCATCACCCGGTGTCTTGTTGTTCTTTAGCTGTTTGAGAGCCATACTAATCTCGTACAGGCTGACGTCCAGAATATCTTCTGTGTGGTGCCGGGTGAATCTAGCTCTTGGGTCGTTAGCCAGATCTGTAGCGGGTCTTCTTGTTGACGTGTATAACTGTCCATAGAACTCCTCAACCTCTCTCAGAAGCTCAGGCTCATTCACGGACATTCGCGGACAGTGACTGGCTATGGCAGTGATAACAATAAAAGTTCTATTGTGTCTCATTCACTATCCGCAAATGTGTTAATGGGAGACTACGAATAAGAATGTATAGAAATGTAAATCAAGCTCAAAAAGTGACTCCAAAAAAAGTACACAGTGTTCGAAATTTGTTCCTTAAAAACTACACCTTGCCGCCAAAACTCATACAAAATGTCATTTTTCAAAGGGTGCCAAAAATTATGTTGCTTTTGTTTAGAGTTATTCTTCCATAGTTATTCTTATTCGTAGATGGGAGATGATTATATGACATTATGTTTTGATAAGATGACATTATGTTATGTATGTTTGATAGAGCACACCTATGACATTCCACCTTAATATGATAATACACTTATAAAATAATCATGTGAATACAAAACATCCCTAGAATACACCTTTTTATTTTCCATATTGTTTCAATAAATAATTTATCTTTTCCATCATTACTTTTTTATCAACAACTTTTATCTTTGGCTTTATTCTAATTACCTTGTCCGAAGATCCTGATTTCTTTCCGAGGGACTCATATGCCTTGTCCTTGGCAGCTTTGAGGGCAGACTCAACAAGCCCTTCGGCATTCCTCTGACCCTGGTATGGGGTGTGTTTGCTGCCAGTGAAGATCTTAATAGTGGGGAAGCCTCCGACCCCATATTGTTTTGCTAGGCTCTGGTGCTTTTCTGCGTCTACTGCACCTACTTTTGCTATGCCCTGGGTAAAGAATATTTAGTGTTAAAGTTATAGAAATTTAACAGTATGTGTATAACTGACTATAGTTGACTTCGTCCGCACAAATTATATGCCAGATTTTAAGTCAGATCTTAAGCTATCAAATAAAAAAAGTTTCATCAAAATCGGTTCAGTAGTTTTTGCGTGATGCTCGTTCAAACAAACACACAACCAAACAAACAAACAAACAGACAGATAAAAAAATCCAAAAATTGGTGATTTGGAATCCGGGACACTTAAAAACCACAACATAAATTTTTTTTTGTTAATATCTTCAATGTACAGACACACTTCTGTTACAGTTTTATAATAGTTTAGATTTAACTTGCACAATTTAAGCACATTGATTACTGGCACAAGCTTGCTTGCTTGATTTCAGTCTTGCACCTTGCAAGACTGAAATGTACCCCTTGAACATTGCTCTTATATTTCTGTCAATTTTGACATTAACATAGAATAAGAATCCAACGCTCTGTCTCTCACACTGCTCATACTGATGAAAGTGACAGTATCATATTTTAAACATGTGCAAGCCATGGTGTTTTACACATAAAGTTAATATACCAGGAAAAGAGAGACTGACAGCTGAGTGAGCAAGATGTATCTAGCGGCATCACTGTATATTAGAAAGAGATACATGACACGAGGCAATAGAACAGTTTTTGGGAACTTGTGGATAATTTAATAAAATAGTATTAGTAAAGCATATTAAATTTTACAAAATTATCTACGATTTCACTTTAGGTTCACAATTATACACAGAGCTCGAATTTTTACCCTGCCAATAAGTTCCCAAAAATGGTTTCATTTGACAACTTATGTTTCTTTACTCCTGTAGAAGGGGCATTCACAAAAGATCAGCAATGGTCAAAGTGGCACAGGCGTAAGTCTGTTAAGGTCCCATTCACCCGGTAATAATAATAGGACTCCTGTAAGGTATAGTAATTTTATGGTTGTACACCAGATTCGGGATTTATTTTTAATAAAAAAACAAGTCATAGCCTGTCTCACAAATGGTTTTGTTCTCGTTTGAGTGCTGGTATCGTCAGCATCATAAGTTGGTGAACACTTTTGAACCTTATTTCATCTAACTATACTATTATAAAAATGTAAATTAAAAAAAAAAATTGTGCTTTGTGTGTTTGTTCGAGCATTACACAAAAACTAGGTACTGAACCGATTTTGATGAAACTTATTTTGTTTGATAGCTTATGGTCTGACTTAAATCTGGTCATAATTTCAAATAATTTGTGCTGACGAAGTCGTGGGTTACTATTACAAAACTGCAAATTAAAAAAAAAAAATTTTGTGCTTTGTGTGTTTGTTCGAACATCACGCAAAAACTACTGAACTGATTTTGATGAAACTTTTTTTGTTTGATAGCTTATGATCTGACTTAAAATTTGGTATATTGTGCGGTTAACACTAGTATAAAATAAGTGAGAATAGTTCATAAACTTTTGATGCTGACCATACGGTCAGAGTGTCATCTTAGCATACTTGACGACGTATGCAACGGTTCAAAATGCGCAAATATGCACTATCGGTAGAGATAGCACGCACACAATCGGTTCATAATGCGCGAATGTGCGGATACGTTTGCTGTCTGACGTCATCAGTGACGTCATTAACTTGCGCTTACGCCGCACACAAAAAATAGGTAGTGCAGCATATGCACGTCAAATTGGCAGCTGGTTCAAATTGTACAAATTGTTTAGCAGTGTATTCGTACCTACTAATTTGGACCGACCGGTAAAGCGTGTGCATAGCGTTTGCACTATTGGCATATTTTGAACCGTAGCAGTAGAGTTACCTACCATGCTCTCCAGAGACAGAAGGGGCATTGCCCTATTGTGTTACAAAAAAGAGGTTATGAATGACACTATAACATTTATGCAGTCAGTACAATAAAAATGAGTTCATGTTATGTTGTGTTACATTTGACTGATGATTTCATAACTCCTCATACTTACGAAGTTTTATTGAATACACAAAGAAAAACTACAATATAATTCATTGATAGCAACGCACAAAGGAGTTGACTTATATTGTATCAGTATCGGTAAAAAAGTTATTTTGTAAATGATAATCTTACCTTTAGGGCTTTAGCTGCCTTCCTGTATTCAGGAACGAGGTTTTTGCAGTGACCGCACCAAGGGGCGTAGAATTCTACAATCCATACTTCATCCGAATTTGTGACTAGTTTATCAAAATTACTTGGAGTAATATCAACCACGTCTGACGAGGAATCGTACAGGGCTAATGACCCCGCCACGCACAGCAAAATACCTGTAAAATTGATTATAAGTTGAACAAAAACACCGGCAGTTTACGAAATCTTTGCAAGTGTGAAATCCGCAATTACACGGTTTAACATTATTTTCAAAACATACTTACCTAAGCAATACGTGTGTAACATTATCGGGAGTATATTTCGCTACTTATTTTATGAAATACCAGCTACTTCAAGAGATCGAAATGAAATCGAACAAACAACGTGAAATAAACACGTCAATTCTTTTGGTGGCCAAAATTGTCAATGCAATGCAATGTCAATGGATTTCGTGGACTCACTCTATTGGTTCATTTTGATTTTTCGCGCCGTAAATTCGAAACGCGGTGTAAACATCTTCGAAAATAAAACGTGTATCCGAACTATGTTCTATGTACTATGGTTTTAGTCTATGATTTTCATTCATTCAAATCATCGACAATCAAAACCAAAGAATGAATGAATGAAAAGAATGATTGGTACCTAAGTACCAATAACAAAACAAAACAAATATGGCTGCTTTGTGTTTTACGATTTTTAATTTTTCTAAACGCAATCATTTCTGCTGCTTGTTTGTGATATGAAAAAAAAGTTCGGATACCACCAAAGAATATTATGTGATAATGCTTGGACGTCAAATCCGGGCATTATATTTTAAAGGTATTTGTATTTATTAATTTTACGGTTGACAGCTCGGGTCATGCTGGCGATGGCGCGCATTGTTTATTTTTGGCACAATTTAGGCGGGAAATTAGCTTGCGGCACTTTTGCTTTGAGGTGTGTGGCGTGTCAATAATTTTATTATTGAATTTTTTTCTATAGCCGCAAATTATTTCCACACAATGAGTGCCACAAATAAAAAGCCGTTCACCGTCTTCGTCGAGGGTAACATTGGCAGTGGAAAAACGACTTTTCTGGACCATTTTCAACAGTTTGAAGATATTACCTTGCTAACGGAACCAGTGGAAGAATGGCGCAATCTCAAAGGATGGAATCTTTTGGTATGTTTCCTTACTCTTACTGCTGCAAACATTGTGCAATCGTCATTACTTGTTACTCAATATCATCATCGGCTTATATACGTCCCACTGCTGGGCACAGGACTACCCTAGGTTGGACTAAGGCCCATAAACTCTCCTTGGGTCAAGAGTGTCATCTTAGGAGTGGTTTGGGTTTAAGGGCATTGGTGCACCACGCATGCCCAATGCAGATTAGTCTTCTTACCATGTGGGCAGAGCCCTGGTGTCAGAGTTTTTTCAGACCACCTTACGGCCTCTGACGTGGATTTTGTGTAACAACTACTACCACCAGAGATAGTAGCCGGTACCAACGACATAACGTGCCATCCAAAGCACGGAATCATTCACATACACATCAGAATTTTTTCAGCAGTTTTCCTTCACCATTTGATAGCATTCGCTATTAGCGTACATAAGTTAGAAAAACTTATTGGTACATGGCATGTTGTCTGTCGGGATTCAAACCTGGAGTATATGAATAGATAATAATAGTACACTATAGAACCGAAACTGGTTAATCCAACAGGGGACGGTAGGCATATCTTGACATTTTAACAAGGGAATTTTGTTTCATAGGTGAAATTGATATCATTAGCATCCTTTTAAACTAACCCATCAAACTGAACAACTTTTACTAAAAGAGCAAACCGATCGTAGCAAAAAAATCTGCTGTTGCATATATTTGAGTCGAGTAGGCATTGCAGCTTACTATGGAACACCCGTTTTGTTTTTTGCTCCAATCGGTTAATTCTCATAGAAGAAGTTGTTCAGTAGTTATAGTAATTCCTATGATTATCTATTCATATGCCCGCATACTTATGATAGTGTCCAAACCTTTCCACAACGTACCACTGACGCTCAATATAATTGAATAAATTCCAGGACTTGATGTACAAAGATCCATCGCAATGGGCTATGACGTTCCAATCCTACGTTTCCTTGACGATGCTGGACATGCACCGGCGTCCCACGTCGACCCCAGTGAAGTTGATGGAGCGGTCACTGTTTAGTGCGAGGTACTGCTTCGTGGAACACATGATGAGAAGCGGAACCCTGCACCCGGCTCAGTTTGCAGTTTTAGACGAATGGTTCAGGTTTATCCTTCACCAGATACCTATTGAGGCTGATCTTATAGGTTTGTATGCTATTCAATACAGTTACGGTAGAAAATTTTAAAAATTTATATTTAAAAAAAATTTACCATCCCCTTAGCACATATTTCTTGTCAAAGTGAGCAACTTTCACTAACCACCAACTTTCACTTATTCTACTCAAATGTATGGAGAAGCTGTTTTAGAATGAATGGTTGAGTATGAGTTGAGTTGAAGTAACTGTACTAATTAAAAATTAACCCTGTATACATTTTATCGAGCCTTTTCGGGAAGAACATCGTAAGCGCCCAAAATTTCAAAATGTGTTTTTTACGTAACCTCTAGAACAGATGTTTAAAAATTTGCAGCTGTTAGTTAAAAACTATTCCTCTAAATAATAGAAAATATCACCCATAACATTTTTAAAAAATATCAAGTAAATACCATTCACGATGTATAAGATATATAGAAAAAACCTTGTCCTGTAAAAAAACTTAATTGTCACTTACATACATACAATATGTTCTTCCCAAAAAGGCTCGTTATTTTTAAATTAATGGTGTTTTGCTTGTGTCTATCACAGCATTTCTGCCAATTTCAAGTAGGTTGCTTGTGGGAGTACCAGAAAATTTGCAATGTGACTCCATAAAGTTGTTTTAGGGCTAGGCAAGAATCTCTGTAGATGATTTAATGCAAAGTTGACATTTAATTAAGAAAATATTATAGGAATTGTAACTGTTAATGTAATCCAGACATGTCTCATATGATTAAGTTAGAACTGTGATCTCTGAAACAAATGTTTTTTTTTTATTTAGAAGTAGTTTTCTCATTCTTCTTAATGTATTAAAATTAAAAGCAATTCCTAATTAAAAATTTTCAGTGTACCTCAAGACAACTCCGTCAGTGGTGTATGAAAGGATCAAGAAGCGGGCACGGTCTGAGGAGCAATGTGTTCCGTTGTCATACATCGAAGAGCTTCACACACTGCACGAGGACTGGCTCATTAACAGAACTCATGCCGACTGCCCTGCTCCCGTTAGTATTATACTTTACTTACTTAACCAAAAATTTAGCATATTATATGTTAGATTGGAAATCGAAAGAGAAAGGGCAGAGCATAGCATTAACGTATGTTAGAGCGAGATAGATAAGTGTTTTAACGAGAAAAATTTCATGCGCGCTCTCTCTGGCATATGACAAATAATAAAGATGGATGCCTCCATCTTTATTATTTTTGCCCATGTGCCCATCTCGATTTTTATCGTTTTCTCGGGAGTGGCCTACGAGGCCTACAGTAGTTGGTAAGTCATTATGACTGATAAAGTTTTGTTCGTGGGATAAAGTATTTGAAATGATTATGCTAAGAGCTACGAATAAATAAACAAGTAGCTAAGAGTAAAGAATGGAAGATCACATTGCGAGAATGATGAAAATCTGTTGATTTGTGGATAGCTAATTGGCGGCCATGATAGCTCAGTCAGTGATCCTGCCTGCTGTGCCGAGGATCGCGGCCTCGGGTTCGAATCCCGTAAGCGAAAAATATTTTTATGATAAATATGTTTGTATCTATTTGTCTAGTCATTATAATACAAGTCCAGGCTACATTCTGGGACTATAATATTTATTTATTACTAGCGACCCGCCCCGGCTTCTCACGGGTGCAATGCTGATATGATATTATGCATGTATTATATACATATAAACCCTCCTCTTGAATCACTCTATCTATTAAAAAAAACGCATCAAAATCCGCTGCGTAATTTTAAAGATCTAAGAATACATAGGGATAGACAGACAGCGGGAAGCGACTTTGTTTTATACTCTGTAGTTATAGTGATTTTTAATTCTAACGTCTTTATTATTTTATCCAGGTGTTGGTTGTGGATGCAGACTTGGATCTCTCTCAAATCACCGAAGAATACAAGAAGAGTGAGCACCAAATACTTAGGAAAGCAGTTGACGTGGTCATGAGATCACCTAACAAGCTAAGTCCAAAGAAACCTGTCACTGGCTCACCTATTAAGATAATACCACAAATTAGACTGTAACATTGACTTAACCTTTTTTTTAAGGTTTAATTGTGCGCGACTTTCAAAGTTCATACTTTGAGAAGCTTAGATCAATCTATGAATACTGATATCTTAGTATTACACGTAGTTTGTAAGTTAATTAGTAATAAATTATGAACACGAATGAATACAATGCTATTTTATGCATATAAATGTATGTAATCTAGAGACTTTGACATTATAGACTGCCTTGTTATGAAGGCAATGGAATTCCTTGAGAGAAGCATTTAAAACCAAAATTATTGCTTTTAATTTGTAAGCTTATCTTAATTTGCTTTATATTTATAGATTTGCGTTTAATATAATAATTTAGCCTGATATCTAATTATAGTGTTTTTTGAATATTACGGGTGTGTTTGCACTTAAATTTAAGTTTTCGAATTACCAAATGTATTCATACCTTTCCCTGGAAAAATATTTGTATTTTTCAAGATAACTGTTTTTTTTTAAATAAGTAATATTTAAACAAAAATTATATGGTCATCACATTGCTAAGTGATTTGTTTATTAATATTATGTATGTGGCATTATAGTGATGTCTATTTGACTGTAATCGAAACGCATTTTGAATGTAAATTAACTGTTTACTGAACCTGAAAATGTTCACTGATTGTCCGTAAACAATAAGCATTGAGTTTAACTGTGAAAAAAATTTAATTATATAACTTGTTTTTTTATTTTTCGTCGTCGACAAATGGGCCGCAGTTTGCCGCAGTGCTGAAGAACCCACATCGTTTCAACGTTACGACTGCGCGCACGACCTACGAGGGGTCCAAGTTCATTGCATTTCGCCTGTGCTCATGAGTGCATGTTAGCATGAGTCACCTTAACGTTACGTCTATGCGGGTGACTCACGTGGTGAGCCATTTTGATCGTTTACGGCTGCGCACGACCTACCTACGAGGGGGGTCAATTTTAGCACTGCGCGATGATCATGTTTTTGAGCTTAGTAGCGAAACTTCTGGACTGAACTGTCGTGCCCGCTACCGTAGTGATGTGGCTAGTCTAATAGCCTTTCTGCAAAGGGGATGACGACGTCGGTTGCCTACCTACAGAAGAGAACCTTGCTTCTCCGTTGTACCAAAATGTGGCTAACATTTGCAAAGACCATTGACTTTCTCGGACTACCCCTTAGGGGGAAATAGTCGTGAGCATATATGATTCGATGCACGCTTCACCGTGTATGGTGTAGGTGTTAGAAAGTTAATACTAAGAGCGAATAGAACCGTAGAACGAAAACCAAAGAGTACTTGACGAAAACTTTACCCTGAAGTTCTATTTACATTATAATCCCCGCAAGTTGATATTGCGATTGGCGGCCATCTTGGTGACGTAATTTTGACGTAGTCGACTGTGCACCATCAGTACCGTTCGCAAAGTCGGCCCGTGCTAGATGACGTCATGCAGCTGTTATTGTGACAAGGTTCCATCGCAATATCAAAGATTATACGACGGGCGGGTGCGGACGCGGACGGAGGGTTGAATGTAAAATACTTAATAACAATTTCAATACTGATACAGTCACAGAGAAAGCTCCGTCCTCCGCCCGAGGGGCTAAGCTATAGCCCCACGCTACACGCTATTTGCTCAACTTTATGCAATGAAAACTGCTTAAGCATTTTCCCGCTAGATGTGCGCTGACCCTAAACCGTAATATTGGCGGATTTTGTAATGTTGCCTTTTATGAACTTAAATTTCCCTAAAATAGGTATTGTATTCGGGGCGTAGAAAGAGAAGGTACTAGTCGCGCGAAAAAGCGTTTTTTATCGCAGACCACTGACAATGCAAAATGCAATTTCAAAACTACGACTTTGGTTAAGGCGAATATTTTCTATAAGAAATGCGATTGCCCAGCCCTCCGAAAAGTACGTGCGTGTGCTGGATTTTTGATTAAAAAGAATTCATAAAAGTAGTTAGTTTTTATATATTTTTTAATAATTTCACTAGATAAACTAATTGTGATTCATCATCATCATCTCAGCCGATGGACGTCCACTGCTGGACATAGGCCTCCCCCAAGGATCGCCATAATTGTGATTATGTGAGTAAAATTCTAGTAATTAATAAACGGTCGCAAGTTATTCCAGTTTGAGAAAATAATATTAATAAAAAATGCATTATTTTCTTAACTTTTCGAAGAGAAAAAAATCTATCGTGTGAAGTAACCTATAGATAGATACCCCTTCCTAGGTAATTCCGGGACGTATGGCCGTGACAGTGTTAGTATTGCGCTTTCTTTCTAGCATTCAACCTACTTGTGGATACATTTTACACAACACAAGACAACACATGAACGGTGAACACGTGTACACATTTTAGTGTTCGTTTCTATCAATATCCGGAGTAGTAACGATCGTTCTTCTTTCGTAAATTCCCGCCTATGTTTTCTACGTTACTTTGTCCCTTTCTGATCTAAAGAAAAAATTTAAAAAAAAAGTTTTTATTTAATTCTTGTTCTGATAGAAACGGACACAAAAACGTTGGAAAAGTCTGTGGTTGGAAATATCGACTAAGTTTTATGATTACGGAGACGTACGACAGAAGGTCGAACATTACGGACCGCCGCGATGGCCAATTTTCCTGTGTGGTTTCCATGCTTGTAAGGAGGATTGGTATCCTTTATAATTCTAAGTCCATGGTATACTAATTATTATATATTTTTTAGTTATTTACGGGATTTCCAAAAACTCTAATGTCCCCGAATGTGAGGTAAAATAATGTTTTATGGCAACAAAAAGTTAATGTCAAAAACATAATTATTTCTGTCATTGTCATGTCAGGTGTTTACATGCCGATTTTATTATTTATTTAGGTCAAAATTTACAAAATCTCTTTATAAAATCGATAATAAATATTGTTTACAAAGTTATAAAATACATTTTAGTGTAGCATTTTGTTTTAGTATAATTTGTAATGAGTTCTTGCTGCGGGAACGAAGTGTTGTTCAATTCGGTTATTGGCGAAGTAGTGAACAGTAATTTGGGTTTAATTGCGGATTTAGCCGATACCTGTTACAGTGCGTGGTCTTCTGTCGGTGCTATAATACTTTTTGGTGCAATAACATTGGTTTTAATCCGTAAATTCAGTTACAAGTCCGGCGCGTAATCGTTGACTAAGAAAGTAAAAGTGTGGGACATATCTGCCAATACCCGGTGTTAAAGGTATGTATTATTGTGTAATGATACTTATAATCATATGCTGACATCAGTGAGCGAAAAATGTGATCCCTAGAATGGGTATGGTATGTTATCTTTGGACAATTTTTGTAAGGCTTCGGTCAGAGTGTCATCTTCAACCCCTTGCTGGAACCTCCTGGATGCTTACTGACTCGCCTGGATTTGTTGTTTGTTGTTCATACCTAAGATGAACACAAATAAGAGCACAAATTTTTCACATAATTAATATTTGAAAATGTTTTTGGGTACTGTACAAATAAAACTTTGGCTCAAACTAAATTGGTCATCTCAAGGCAAAATGCTTAGTTTTCGAGATAACATTTTTTTTAAAGTTACGGCGGCGGAGGCTGGTCGCCGTATCCCACTTGGTTGGTTAGGTTGGGAGGAGCGAAGCGACGAGCATGTTAGTTTTCTTGCGACCACCGAATTGCTACTGTTAGGCTGGTCGCTGGTCGTTTTTTTTTCTTTTGCCCGACATGCTCTTTTAGACAAAATTGTATGAGATTTGGTGAATTTCAAAAAATCATATCTCGATAACTATAAACTTCCGCAAGCTGAAATTTCGTATATAGCTTAGTTATAAGAAGACCTATTTGGAAAAAAAATATGAACCCTGAACTCAACGGCACGCATTGTACAGTCCTTCCAAAACTTTTGGTATAATTAATTAACGGCCATTGATTCATTTACCTGATGAATATGCAATTAACTACTGTATCAGGTCCTAAAGTGCTGTTTTTGAAACTCTTACATGATTCACAAAAGTGTCTATGGAATTTATGCATTATTACATTATTAGATGGATGGATTAGGTTATGGCTGTGTGACTTTTAAAAATAGTACCTATGGTACAAACATTTTAGCTTAGCAGAAATAATGAATATCTTATTTTGTTTAAGTTATCTATTTGTAACTTAAAAAAATGTAATGTTCATGAATATTGGACAATAACATTGTTCTTACTCTAAAATAAGACAACACTAGGTACCTCTTATCTTATCTTGTTGTGGGGGCTGGCAAGCCAGCAACACTTCGACCCAGTGGGATCTTTTGTGTTAGCCCCAGTACTTTTTACTTTCTTCACCCTTCAAATACATGGTCAATGAAGGAGGCAATACCATTGAGGGGAAGAAGCCTAAGATCTCCCGGTTTTGGTACACTAGGTACAGTAGTACCAGATTTATAAGTTCCCCCGATGTACCTGTGCAGTTGACAAATAGCGGATGCAATTAAATCGACCAATCAGGATGTGCCACCTTCAATGCTTTGCCATGATTGGCTTACTGTTTTCGCGCCCTTTTCGCAGCTATCTGACTTTGCACCCTTTGATTACTAAATGACTTCAGGTTTTGTCACGGACTTGGCGCAAACAATGATTGCCGAGGTTAATTATTTTCCTGCTCGTACTGTACCCTACGATAATGTGTGTACTAAGGGAACCAGTCAAAAATGGATTATTATTATTATTATATCAGCCGTCATTGTGCCATTGTTGGGCAAAGGCCTCCCTCCGTTCTCTCCATGCGTCCCGGTTTTGAGCTTCGATAGGCCAGTTCTTTAGGAAACTATTGATCTCGTCTCGCCATCTTTTTCTTAGTCTGCCTCGACGCCGATTTCTTTTTGCTGAGGACCAGTTTGTAGTGGTTTTGGCCCACAGGTCATCTGGCATGCGGCAGACATGTCCAGCCCAATCCCACTTTAGATTGGCAGTGATGATTAATTGATGGTTGATTAGTGGCAACGTCTGTCACTTGGGTTCTGGAGCGAATGATCTCATTTCTGACCCGGTCTATCAGTTTCAAACCAAGGAAAAATTGATTAATATATTGATATTATTGGTATAACATAGATGATGGATTGGAATTCAAATCCAGTTGCACCGTATCCCATCTCACCAACTTCATTAAAATGAAGCTGATATCATTGTTACAATAACTTCCAGTACATGCTATATCTCCAGGGATTGGTCAACCAAAGGACTTGTTACAGGAGGTGAAATAGAAGTCGGAACTCTATTGGCCAGTTGCATGTACATTCATTAAAGAAAAGCCCTCATTGAATTGATTGCTAGCTTTTATTTTATTACATCATCAAGACAAAAGTGACAGCAAGAGATTTAATGGAGTATTTAATGAATGTACATGCAACTGGCAGCCTACTTAACATATTTTACAAAGGAAGCTCAAGTTATACCATTTGTTCTGTAAGAAACTAAAATGCACTTCCCAACATAAACGTATGGAACAGCTGATTGCTTGGTTCCAGATTTAATTACTAGTAAAAACATTTATCATCATTATCTTAGATCAATGTAACTTTCATCTAAGATTATAAGAACCAGCGAACTACAAATACGAACCCAACTTCTTAGCAATAAGTTCTTCACCAGCATCAGCCTGTCATCATCCACTGCACTGCATTAGCAATAGGTCCTTCATTCAAGAATATTTATAATACCACTTTAGAGCCATAAGAGCCCATACGGAAGAGAGCTAGCGCCTCAATCATGAGGCAGCTGTTCAATTCCTGGCCTGTACCACTAAGTTCTTAGGAAATTATGTACGGGTGTATTGTGGGTACGGGTGTGTGAAGGAATACATCGTGAGCAAACTTGCATTCCCGAGAATGACAAGAAAATACCATAAGTTAGGAGGTATACATTAAATATGGGTGAGTTTGGGGCGAACACAAAGGACCAGCGAATGGTCTCAGTGTTAAAATAATGACTCTTGCTTGCAATATCCCTACCACAAATAACAATAATAATACATACATACCTACATACATAAACTCACCGTAATCCCTTTCGGGGTGTTCAGAATCATTGCTTACACTACCAACTTTTTTAGGGTTCCGTACCCAAAGGGTGAAAACGGGACCCTATTACTAAGCCTACGTTGTCCGTCTGTCCGTCTGTCCTACCTATTTAGGGCTGTAACTTTTGAACCGTAATAGCTAGACAATTGAAATTTTCTCAGATTATGCGTTATTACGGCGGATTTGTTAACAAATAATAAAAAATGTAAAAAAGTTAAAAATTAAGGGGGTTTCTCAACAAGAAACTAGTTTTTATCAACGTTTTTTCTTCACGCTCTATGGTAAAAACGGTAATACATACAAGCGTCAAACTTAGTGTGATTATAGATCAAACTCTACAAAATAACAACAAATACTAAAAACCGGCCAAGTGTGAGTCGGTCTCGCGGTAAAGGTCCCGGACAAAAAAAAAATTTTTTTCGAAGTTAATAATGTTGTGTTCTGTGGTCTGTGGTGGTGTGGTACGGAACCCTCGGTGCGCGAGTAGCCCGACTCGCACTTGACCGGTTTTATTATAAAATATTTTGTTAAAGATTCTACTAGTATTTTCGGTTTTTCTCTTAATTTCTTTGAACCTTAACTCACCCATATGATAAGATAATTTGATAAGAAAAATGATAGTCATTAAATTAAAAGATAACCTTATCATTGCCATACTACTGCACAAAGCATTTTATTTTAAAAATATTGCTGATATTGTACTTTATCACTGTATTTTGATTGACCTAGTGATTTCTGAAATGTCAAAATGATAAGGGATACTGGGAAAGAACAAGAGCTGGAAACAAGCTTCTAACTTCACCTAGATCCAAAAAAGTAGCGCCCTGTCATTTTATTCCAGTAGGTAGTCCTTTTAATTTTTTATTATTTTTGTGACCGAATGAGGTAGTCATAAAGAAAATATTTATTTTCAACACCCCTCCCTTACAACGAAAAGGGGGCTGGAAAAAAATTTTTTTTTTTAATAAAAAAAAAAATTATAAATCGAGTGACGTATCGTTGGATAGGTCTTGTCCAATGGAAAAAAACTCCCCTAGAAATTAAATCGTTTTAATGCTTCTGTCTCGAGATATTTGCGCTCAAAGTCGAAAATAGGGGCGGGGCGTACGTCGATACGATCTTGGGAGTCCGACACGCTCTTGGCCGGTTTTTAAAGTCAACGCGGCCGATGTCGCGGGAAATGCATGTGAACAGCTAGTACAAATAAGTCTATGTATATTTTTTAATTTGTATCTGTCTATTAAAATAATCTAACCAGTATGACACAAACTTACGTGTCTCGATGACTATACTAAGATGATGATGATAAGTACTTTTCGTAGAATAATTTAATATAAGTTAGTTTCACTAACTAACCAATCTAGTTAATCATGTCAACTAGAACAAGAGGCAGACCTATAATTTAACCCTGAGGTACACCCATTTTCACTTGCAATCCAAACCACTTTTGTCTCTTTAACTTACCAAATAAGACCTGGTTGGAGAAAAAGATGAAATTGCGAGCTTCCCATCAAGTATTAACCCCAACAGTACTGATTTAATGATAATTTTTTAATGATCATCGCAGTCATATGCATTGGGTAGGTCGTAGGACACATATTTTTGAATTTATACGTTTCCTCAGATAGATTACAGATATGCTGGATAGGTATAAACGCCTATGTCCGCGTCGTCGAAAGTTCTTTGATGATGTCCAATTATAATTGCTAGTTATTTAGTGTTGCCAATTTGCCATTCTCTTTTAGTTGAAATGAAAAGAGAAACATATTTTTGAGCGTCGATTTATCCGATCACTTTTATTTTGATGCATCGAAAACTGAGACGTTCGAAGGATAGGTTTCGTGTCTGATGTGCTGTACCTTATTTACGTCCGTTTTAACAAAACAGTGAGCAATATTAAAGGAGGTAAACTTAAATCCGTCCTGCTAGTGCTCTACTAAGTTGCAGGGATAGGGCTTCTCGTCGAAATTTCGGGACGCGTGTGACGAGTGTTCATTCCTTTCATTGTTTCGCTAAATTCTTCAGTTGGAGACAATTGAATCTAAATATCAATTAAGGTTTCACGGTTCTAGGCAGTCCAATATTTTTTAGCTTTCGCCGGTCCGTCTTCCTTCAGTTGAATCTTGGTAAAGTTCACGGATTGCACTGGTGAAAGACTGAGCATGTAACGCGTCCGTCTCGAAGTATTTTGCACCTTTAATACCGAAGTTCATTTACTGTTTAGGATTTGGTGACTCTACATTAAGGGCTAACTAGATAGCGCAGCATCACAGACTGGTTGTCTCGAACGAAAGTGAGCGCGGCCGGTGAATGGTGCTAGTTTATAGCACTAATATTACCTCATTCGACTCGACCACTTTTTCACTTTCTTAGGCAGAAAGCGTGAAGTGTGTCGTATTCGTAGGCGGTTAATTATTTTATTGGTCTTTTAGCTGGTGTATGGGTGTGGCTAGATGTCAGTGTCACACCAGGGCTCCTAGACAAAGTACTTTCGATTAGCGTTAACGACAGTAGAAAATGTATGGACTGTCGTATGGTGACGAAAGCAAATGTCAAAATGTTTCGATCGCAAATCCATACATTCTGTCATTTCTACTAGCGATAGCGTCTACGCCAATAGAAATGTTACTTTGTCTCTATAGACAAAGTAACATTTCAGGGCAGGGCCTATGCCCTGTTGTGTTATGATTAGCTCAAATCTCATCTAGTTTTGGATTCTTCGTATTATGGAACTTTTGCGAATTTTGTTTCGCCCATTTAAGCACTTATAAACGATTGTCTTGATCAATTTGTATTCTGTAACGGAAAATATGAAGGATATCAAAAGGAGTAAGGTTTCTAAACATTACCTCTGGGTCCATCAGGTACGTACTGGCGATATTTTAGTGTCAAATCATTTAAGAACAAGGGAAAAGGGGGTAGTTTATAATTATAATAAGTTCGATGACAACGTTGTTTCAGTACGAACGGTCAATGTTCAAAATTCACAATTATCGATCTAGTACAAGACAATCACCCAGTCTGTTCTCCCTGACCAGCTTCAACTTCTTTCGAATAACTCCATTTTCGGAGTCACATTGCAGGTTCTGACCCGAGAACACGTTTCGCGTGGTTTTCGCGCGTCGCGTTTTTGCCTGCCACGAGGCTCCGCAATCCTCTAATCTCTTGTTCTTGACCAAAAACAATCCCTGAGATTGGGATAGATTCTCCCTTAAACTACTTGACACTGGCGGAAATGCAGTGCTAACACACAAGCAAGAGTCCATTAATTATAAATAAAAAAAAATAAAATTCCATCTTCTGCCAATTCCAGACATCATTTATGGCAGTGTTGAAGACCCTACGGCAAAAGCACCTAAAATAAAAATATAACAATAGGAACCTAACATTGTACTGAAACATAGGAACCTAACACTGTACTGAAACTTAATAACCCTACTGCCAACCTCCAGTTATGGAGAGGAACCCGAAGATGAAAAAGTTACCTATTAGATAGTAGGTAGTAACAGGTACCCTACGTACGAAGGCTTGAAAACATCACTTTGATAACTGTTACCTAAATTCTTCTTAATTTCTCGGTCTCTATTTTATAATTGACCCGTTACGTAATGTTAGCACCAGAAAGATCACTGTTAACTTTGTCATTGCCTATGTTATTTAAATTATTACCGGTCGAGAAAAAACCCACTTCAACAATCAGTATCAATATGACCGTTTGAATAGACAAAGACACTTTTACTATAAATAATAAGGACCGAAAACTACTAAAGTTATGGACGACTTTACAAACTCGCGAGTTTCTCGTTTCTATTGTCAGACTGCTACATTCCCGCAAGACTCGCAAGACACCAAAAAAGTGACTATTTTGAAAAAATATATCTCCCATCTCCCATCTCCCATCGACGCAGAGTAGGTACCGAAATTTCTTCTTGATAGATACATCTGCCTTAAAACTCCTAAATATTAATAGACTTCCCTCTTCCTGGCAGATTAATCTCATATGGTGGTTGGGTCTGCCTTCAGCGTCTGTTCAGTCTATTAGGTTAGGACCCAGTTGGTTAGGACATTGCAGGCTGAATCACCTGATTGTCTGAAAAGAAAGATGATTCCGTGCTTCGGATGGTACGTTAAGCCGTTGGTCCCGGCTACTATCTCTGTAAGGCGCTCTGAAACTCTGACACCAGGGCTTGCTGCTCACACGATAAGAAGAATAGACTAAAAATAAAATAATATTGATATGTCGTCATATGATATTGTGTTCCCAGTCTCCAGTCTATCGATCATAGATTTGTGATCAAGCCTGTTAAAGATGTGGATTGTTGAAAGGGGTCTTGTGCCTTCAAATTGAACGAGTTCATAGTGAGTTCAGGTTTCATAGTAGAGTCCAGGGCGATCAATTCGTCATTTACAATTTGTATAATGTCAATTTGTCTCAATCACTGCGTTTTGGTACTTGATGTGGTTTCGACTAATATAAATTTGAAATCTCCTTTTAGACATTACATACCTACATAAATGAAGAAAGGTTTTCTCGATATCCTAATTTCTAATAAAAGCTAGGTAAAAAACCGTCGCGTCGTCGTCAAAGACAACGTTACTTTCAGGATTGTGTATTAAACCTTTAACGTCGCGTTATCGTTCAACCACCCATTGTTTATCAATTGTTACGTTAATTGTTATTTTAAATTAAAGCCGGGATGCGACCGGTTAACTAAACTCTAAACCTATTACTTTATCTATTACCTATTACTAGATACAGTACGGAGAGTACGGACACTCCCTTCCTCCCACCAACTTTTTACCTCATCGCCCTCTGGTTACCGCGCACTGGTTACTCGTTACCTACGAAGAAGACTTAAGGTTCAATTTCTTTGGTTTCGCATGTGACGTCATCTTGTCAATTTCAAATTTTTGTGTGCCGTGTCTGGGCTGTGCTCTAAACAGGTTCTTTTCTGCCTACCCCAATGGGAGAGAATCGGGCATAGGCCCACCACATATCCCACCGCTGTAACTTCTGTAAGCCAGGATCAACAGCGGCGACCATTCACAACACTAGCACAGTATAAGAAAGAGTATCTATTACCTACTAGATAACACTAGACAATGAAGCCCAGCGAGCCCGGGGGAGTCTTGGAACCTATTATTTTGGTCGGAGCTTGGAATTTGGTGGAAGCTTTGGCCGCAATGAATTAATCAAAGAAGATAGGAGGAGTAGGGAAAAGAAATATCCGACGTCCCCAAGACGTCCCATTGGGAGAGAAGACTGAATTTTTCGATAGGTGGGCTTTTCTTATGATTTTTCATAAATGCCTTTCAGTAGGTTGTTACTTACTGAACCGTGTACGTCAATTTACGTATTCTTACCTATATTTTCTTTGACTACCGCTCCGGCTATCTATGACAGAGCTCAGACGTCATTATTTTCCGTGAAATATCAACTGTCAATTTCACACCTAGCCCTCACAGTACCCAAAGTTAAAAGATTCCATACTTACTGCACAGAGTACTATAATTACCTTACTGTATGTATAAAGACGGTGTTTTTAAAGACTCAAAAAATCTGCCCGCTTCAAATTAATATGTCTGATTACTGAAGGCGGAGAGACGACATTGCGACGTTGCCGTTTCGTGCAACACGTCACGCCGCCGACGACACGCCCGGCACTGCCCGACATCCTCCCCAGTAGGTCGACGGCTCTTACGTGAAATCACCGTCAACGCACGATGCCGTTCGGCGAATATCTCGATTTAAAACTAATCAAACTAGTAGAAGAGAACCCTGTTCTTTACAATGCGAAGAATGATAAATTGTACACCGAGGCTGACACCCGAGAAGTGGCATGGCAGAAAATCGGCGATGCGTTGAAAATGCCAGGTGAGGTTACTTTTATCTCGTTTTTTTTTCGTGTCGTGCCGCGCGTGGTCGTGATTCATTCTCGTATCTAGGTAACGTAGTTGTTAATGTTTGCTATTGTTTTAGCGATTTGAATTGGATTGAAGTCTGATAAATTTTAAATAACGACCCATTAGTCGTATCGTACTGCACATACCTACGCATGACATTATTCATGTAAAGTTAGGTGTTACAAAATTAGCTGAAACTATTTTAAGGGTATGATTACACGATCAAATTGAACAACTTTCTCTATGGGAATTGGTCCCATAGAGAAAGTTGTTCAATTTGATAGTGTAATTGAAATCGCGAAAAAAAAATCGTCTGTTCCATACAAACCTACTCGACCTAAATGTATGGGGACAGCAGATTATTTTTTCGCGATTTCGATATTGGTCCCATAGAAAAAGTTGTTCAGTTTGATGGTCTGATCATCCCCTGAAAATAGTTTCACCTAATTTTGTTAGTCCAACATTCAGAAAAGCTTGAGTTTGAAATGAAAGTAGGCTATATTGATTACCATGATGATTGATGATGATGGATGATATTATCATTACAATTACAAACATTGAACTATTATCTAGTATACCTAGGAGACACTGCACTTCAATAAGCTCAGTAAATTGCTAGATCACCTTTCACTCGCCCTCGCTCCTCCTACCCGCATGTGGCGCATGACGTTTGTTTGTCGCTTCACCTCTAGTCAATGATTACAATATAACTCATATACAATTTTTCTCTTTCCAGCCTCAGCGTGCAAAACGCGATGGGTGAATATAAGGGACAACATGCGTCGCAAAATAAGATTGAGAGAGCGGCCAAATAATATATACAAGAAGAATCCTATAAGCAAATACAAGTACGAAAAGAATTTGGCTTTCGTCCTACCGTATCTAAAAGGGACCGAAAGAGGATCTGATGAGTATCTTGAAGATGACGACTCTCTTGTAGAACAAGTGTTTGTAGATGATGAACAATATGAAACAGAAAGAAAACCTAATTTATCTGATCTTATAGTACTGAATAGACATGATGATAGTTTCAATACATCACAAGAAAAATCGGACCCTATTTATGTGTTTCTAGAAGCTGTAGGCTCTACGTTAAGGAATCTAAATCCGTACTATTTGAATCAAGCTAAGAGCAGGATATTCCAGGTGGTGCAAGATTGTGAGTTACAGCAGATTGTGAAAGAAAGCGAACAACCTTCGACTAGTCAAGAATGCGTTGAAAACTGAAACTTTTATGAAAAGTTATGACTTGTATTAGACATTAGAACTGACGCTCAACTGTGACTTTAAAGCTATAAGCAAATAAAGTAAGTGATTATTAAGTCATGGCTATTATTTTGTAATGTTAGTTTGTTTTAGGGTTCCGTATCCAAAGGGTGAAAACGGGACCATTAATATGGTCCCGTAGGCTTAGTAATCTAAGCCTACGTTGTCCGTCCGTCCGTCCGTCCGTCTGTGCTATTTAGGGCTGTAACTTTTGAACCGTAATAGCTAGATAGTTGGGCTGACATAACCTCAGGGTTAAAAGCTCCAATTAAAATAAAATAAAAAACAGAATAAAAAAAAATAGCTAGATAGTTGACATTTTCTCAGATTATGCGTTATTGCGGCGGATTTGTTAACAAATAATATAAAAATGGAAGTGAATCTTGGGTATAAAGTAGGATTAACGCAGTGGAAATGCGCTCATTGAGAAGTATGTGTGGTGTAAATGTGATGGATAAATTGAAAAATAGTTTTATTAGAGAACACTGTGGTCTGAAAGAGGATGTAGTGACAAAAATAGAGAAAGGTATGTTGAGATGGTTTGGTCATGTGGAAAGAATGGATGAGAGCAGATTGACGAGGGCAATTTATAAGGCAAGCGTAAGTGGAAATGTTGGAAGGGGACGGCCTAGACGTACATATACGGACCAAATTGGCGACGTGCTTAAGAAGGGCCAGGTCAGATCTACCCGAAACCGACGAGTATGCATGAAAGGACTTATGAATGTGGAGGAAACTAGAGAGGTATGTCAGGATCGTAGCAGGTGGCGTTCCGTTGTCTCTGCCTACCCCAGTGGGAGACAGGCGTGAGAATATGTATGTATGTATGTAATATAAAAATGTCAAAAAGTAAAAAAATTAAGGGGGGTTCTCAACAAGAAACTAGTTTTTATCAACGTTTTTTATTCACGCTCTATCGTAAAAACGGTAATACATACAAGCGTCAAACTTAGTGTGATTATAGCGCAAACTAAAAACCGGCCAATTGTGAGTTGGTCGCGCGCTAAAGGTCCCGGACAAAAAAAAGTTTTTTTCTATGTTAATAATGTTGTGTTCTGTGGTGGTGTCGTACGGAAGCGGAACCCTCGGTGCGCGAGTAGCCCGACTCGCACTTGACCGATTTTATTTTTTGTCTCGAAGACAAATATTACCTCTATACACTGTGAAATCGTTCGTGAACTGTACATGGCGTTTAAGCGGCGTAGGGGGAATCACTATAAAGAGAAGCGGTGTAAAGGGAAGCGGCGTAACGGGAAAGCGGTGTGCCGGAAATAATTCGAATAAAATAAAATTATTAGGGTATTAAGGGGCCCATTCACAGTAGTCCTACATGCAGGACTACGAGGCCACACACTATCCTGCAAGTAGGACTACTCATACATTTTGCCCAAGGTCATCGGACGCTTTGTAGGACTGCAACACCATTCACGATCCGATATTGGTGTAGGACTGCAAGACGGACTACTGTGAATGGGCCCCTTTAGGTAACAATCTTTTCCTACCAAAATGATGTCCCGCCTGGGGTCGATAATCTCCAAGCTAATGAGTTCATTATCATAAAAAATAAACCTTTTATTATGTTCTACAATCTTCGGTTCGGGGTCGTAACGGTGACAGAGTATTAGTAATATTCCACCCTTGGTATTGCAAATTAGCGGTGGAAAATAGTGGAATTGATCCTAAGTTCAGGGATCACAAACGGTGAAGGAAAACATCGTGACTAAACCTGTATATTATACGATGAAGATGAAATTCTGAGGCGCATGTGAATTCTACCAATCCGCATTGGGCACGCGTGGTGAACAAACACCTATACACCCTCCTTGAGGGTAGGCCTGTGCCCTGCAGTGGGACGTTTATACCCTGATGAATCTGATGGTGATGATGAATCTGTATAAGTATCATTGATTTTGTCCCTAAATTGGTTACATACTCCTTTCAATACTTAAAATTAAAATACGCTTCATTATTATTGTTATAAGTATTACTGTATAATGTAGACTACTTATCTATATATCGTTTATTAGGATGGGGGTCGTCAGTACCCTCATGAATTTGTGGAAAAACCTTCCACCATGTAAAATTTAATAGCGGCCTTTTAAATATTTTAATAATACATAAAAAACCGTCAACATATGAAGAAGTTTTATGAATTTTATTATTATTATTTGACTGTTTTAATTATACAATAATACTGTAGGATATTTCATGGTTCATAAACATTGGCCTGGACATTTAATATTGGCTGAATTAGAACTTTGATTTTATTCAATTTATTTAAATTTGTGTGTGTGTGTACTATCGGGGACTTTTCCGCCTGACCACTTAAGAAAAAAATCGCATAAAAATTTATTGTTTGGAAACTATTATTAATTGGTCTATTCATCAATAGGGCGGGGTAAGACATCGCTTTTATTTTTTAGTATGCAAGCAAAAATGAGCCTAGTGGTGGTCAGGCGGAAAAGTCCGCGATAGTACACTTAAAAAAGAAAAGTTTACTATATTCCAACAAACACCACATTGTTAAGCAAAAAGTTAAGCTCAAGTATGAGGGAAGGAACCTGAGGCCTGAATTACAGGTGCCTTTTAACTAAGGTTACTTTGTTCAGACCCAGGGGCTCAATACATTTTATGTTAAACTTAACCTTAAGGGTGCCTGTCCATTGAAGCTGTGCGAGCTGTGTAGCTGTGTTTTTTTAACCAATCAGGAGCTCGGGCGAGATCTGCCGCGCCTCGCCCGAGCTCCTGATTGGTTAAAAAAACCGGTCAAGTGCGAGTCGGGCTACTCGTGCACCGAGGGTTCCGTGCCACACCACCACAGAACACAACATTGTTAAATTAGAAAAAAAAACTTTTTTTGTCCGGGATCTTTAGCGCAAGACCGACTCACACTTGGCCGGTTTTTAGTATTTGTTGTTATTCTGTAGAGTTTTCTCTATAATCACACTAAGACGCTTGTATGTATTACCGTTTTTACGATAGAGCGTTAAGAAAAAACGTTGATAAAAACTAGTTTCTTGTCGAGAAAATTTCAACTATCTAGCTATTACGGTTCAAAAGTTACAGCCCTAAATAGGTAGGACAGACGGACGGACGGATAGACGGACAGACGGACAGACGGACAGACGGACTGACGGACAACGTAGGCTTAGTAATAGGGTCCCGTTTTCACCCTTTGGGTACGGAACCCTAAAAAACACAGCTACACAGCTCGCACAGCTTCAATGGACAGGCAGCCTAAGTCCCAACTGTTTGTTACTGATCTATTGCACACTTTGGCTAAGTTATGTTATTATTTTTCTATAAATTTATTCTTAATCTTATTCTTAACTTATGCATAGTAAATATTATTTAATTTAATTTAATTCCATTAGAAAAAAATTACTTGGACGACTTCACTCACTGGTTTGAGTGGTAAGTTAATACGGGATTTGAGCCGGATAAAACAATTTTATGTAACTGTATGGGTTGTTTTATATTCAACATTAATATTAACACCGAACGAACTGCGTCAGTACATTGTTTTGCCAACACATCGTCCCGTCGGGACGGATTGACTTTCATCTGATTTTGTTTTGAATTTCAATGTGCTTGAAAAAAGGTGGGTATTATGATAGGTCTCGTTGCATTTGTAATTCATGGGTATCTGTTGCTGTGTTATTCCGGCAAAGAATGGGAATAGGCTTGACTAGACCGGGTCTTAGGGGGCGTACATAAATCATGTGACGCATATTTGGTTTAATCTTGACCAAGGGTGTCGCCAGCCCATGACCCAGTAGGGGGGGGGGGGGGGGTATCCGTCGACGAAAGTGGGATTTTCATTCAGAGTTAAAGTCCAAAAGTTACCAAACTTTTCTCCGTAATTATGAGATCATCACTGAAAAGTCCGAAGCCGAAGTCCTGTTTTGTTCGAGAAACATGCGATATGTACCGTCCGTACCTATTTTTATGCGGTTTTCACAGTTCGAAAAAGTTCGAAAAAGCATTATGTGGTTCAACTTAAAAACTGCGATTCTTTTTAACCGACTGAGAAAACTAGGATAATTCATAATTCCTGAATAACACCACTTATAGGTACTAGTACTACAGTGCACAGTGTGGCGTCATCGATTTCACATGGATGAAATCGTAGGCAAAACTAGTGTTGAATATTTTTTGTCGGTCTCCTGTCTGTTCTTATGACCATAATTTTGCTTCACTCGGACCATAAATGTGTACCTTTAATTCTATTTTATTTACGATTGACTGAATAGCCCAGTTAAAATCGCTGGAAATGTCGTTCTTAATTACGATTTCTGCTGCAAAAAAGTAGTCTTCTTCTTCTTATCGTGTGGGCAGAGCCCTGGTGTCAGAGTTTTTTCAGACCGCCTTACGGCCTCTGACGTGGTTTTTATGTAACGACTACTACCACCAGAGATAGTAGCCGGGACCAACGGCTTAACGTGCCATCCGAAGCACGGAATCATTTTTCTTTTTTAATCAGACAATCAGGTGATTCAGCCTGCAATGTCCTAACCAACTGGGGAAAAACGCACAAAGTGACATATCACTAGGTGTCCCCCGTGGGAATCGAACCCACGACCTCCGTGTCGAGAGCCAATGCTCTTAACCATTAGACCACAGAGGCAGTTCAAAAAAGTTGTGTATTCTCTTCAAGCTATATAAATATAACATGTATCTGTTCTCAATAAAAACCTTACGCCTTATCGTAAAAACGGTTTGTTTGGCTGTAGATTTCATTCTTACTTTGCCCTTCAAAATTCTCCGGTGGGAGTAGGGTTGCCAGATTTGCTGATGTGAATTCTGCGACAAAACATTCAAAACCTTAAGGCTGCACCGAGTCTATTGTGCTGTGCTGTCCCCCAATCGTATTTTTTTATTTCTTAACAATTAAATAATATTTCCGAAAAACAAGAATGTCACATTGTAGTTGTGCTGATTTTCAATTTATCGGATCACTGCGGATTTGTATTTATAATGTTTGCTGTTATTATCTTGAACTTGCCAAAAGTGGCCACTTTTGGCGGTTTTAACGATAATATCTAATACGAATTAATAAAAATAAAAAAACGATTAAGGGCAGCACAATATAGGCACGGTAGGCTCTTAATTTATATTTGTTTTGGCAGTAGTAATAATTTTTTGGTCATCTGGTCTACATAAATATTTTGTTAAATTCAAAACAAGACACTAAAATTGACTCTTGTTTGCTGTTCCGCTTTTACCAGTTCGATTGTTGGTCAGTTACGTTCATAAATTAAACATTAAACTGAAATGTTGTTTACAGAAAGCATTGCTTATTTGTATTATTTAGTATGGATGGAATGAACAAAACCACACGCTCAAGTTTCGAGCTTTTCCTTCAGAATATCCTCATATACTGGATTCCAGCTAAGACCGTTACCTTGAAAAGGATAGACCCTTTATCCTATAAAATTACGAATGTTTACCTAAAAATCCTTATCAATCAGAGCAACCGCCTCACCCTTCATTCAGGGAAATTTTTAAGAAAAGTTATTTGTATAACATGAGTTATTCTTGATGTATCGAAGTCGGTCGTTGCTCTACATCTACAACTCAACTGTCGCTGTCGGTCGCTCATAGCTCAACATTACCTAAGATCCAAACTATTCCCAATAGTTTTCTCTTCGACAACTTTAATCAAAGATCACGTTGTCGGAGCAGACTGGCCAGTGACGTAAGTGAGCGACCCAGGCTTTTCGGCGGGGCCCCCACCAACCAGTGGTTTTGTTTACACCGCCCGCCGCCCGAACACCGGCACTTCGCAGCCGGCGACCACGCGAGACGTGTCCCCGCGTACCTACCGTCTTACTGTACCCGATAAGTGATGATACCAAAGTGCTAACGATACCGGTTTTGAAGAAAAAAATCTAGCGAGACAAAGTCTAGATTGAATCACATCTACGGAACGTCAAGGTCCTTTCTAGGATCTTAGTACTCGCCGAATACATCGTAAGTCTGAACAACTTTTTTTGATCGTCTTGTCTAAAAAACTTTTAATTCTTTTTAACTGCCGAAGCTTCAAGGGTTAGTTTTAGTTCAGTAAATTATTGAAGAAGGTAATTTTGTCACTTGCCTTCCTTTTCGAATCTGAACCGGTTGTGATGTTTTTAAGCTGTTGTAATAAAATTAACATATCAGTGCCTGTGATCGGTCGGTGCACGTGTCTGTATACCTGGTGTATTGACTTTAATTTAGGGAGATTTGGTAATACTGGTACGGGTTTTAAAAGGTACCAAATACGGAAGAGTTTAGGAAACAATATATCTCTTTAAATCCTATTGCCCATGTCCATTTGAGAAAACAAGTGTTTAGAAGATCTAGCTCGGTCCAGATTAAAGTGTATTAGAATTAGACTTAGAATTTCTAAGTCTAAATCTAATACTACTTTTCTAAGTTAGAAAAGTGATATTTTTATGGTAGCTTTCATTCCGTTGTCTCTGCCTACCCCAGTGGGAGACAGGCGTGAGAATATGTATGTATGTATGTATGTTCATTTGGACCTAGAAGTCCAGGATCTTTCTAAATTTGGATTGAATTTGTAGCCAAATATGCTACCTATCATATTGTCTGTTAATAGTAGTACAGCGTTTAAACATTTTCCCCAAATAATTAATCATCTTTCTAGCTACTGTCCAGCTAGGTAACCAGACCACTGTCTGCTTTCCTTATCTTACAGCTATCCATGTGTTTCTTTCTTCACAACATCAGAGTACCATCTGATCTGAGTAATTCCAATCATTGCCTGTTTAATCCGTATTTGCTTATTTGAAATGTCTGACAGAATACAAATATTATTTTATGCGTACCTATACCAATTCTACAACAAACTTATCTATGGAGATTCTTTTGTTTCTATTTATAGATTTTGTTACCTACATGTATAAGTGTAGACATAATGTGGATGTTTTTTGTCGCCATGTCATTAAGTAGAGTACGTGGCAGACGATAATATGACATTCACAGTAAAAGCAAACATTTATGTTTGCCTAAACATTGTTTTCAACAACGTATTTTGGTAACATAAGATATTTACACTGATGTTCATTTACTGTCTTTTTACAAACAAACTAAAACGATGTCAGATAAAGTAATTTACTTAGCATCCTCACTTAAGGAGGCTCCGAGCCTATTGTGCCGCACTGAATCGTATTTTGTTTAAATTTTAATAAATTAAACATTTCTAAAAAACAAGAATTTCACATTATAGTCATTCCTGTGCTAATTTTCAATTTATCGGGGCACTGCGGATTTGTGTTTATAATTTTTGTAGCCAAAACTGACCACTTTTGGCAGTTTTAACGATAATATCATAATAGCTACAAATATAAACATAATAATCCGTAATGTTTCGATAAATTGAAAGCCATTCAGGACTACCTACAATGTGACATTCTTGTTTTTTGGAAATGTTGTTTAATTGTTTAGAAATTAATAAAATACGACTAAGGGCAGCACAATCGGCTTGGTAATCTCTTTAACACACGTTTTGTGTGTGTGCAATACTGCTACTGCTAGGCTTACTGCTCGGAGGCGTGTGTCGATACTTTAAAGAATGCTTAGCAACTACTTACTTAATATAGATTATAAGTAGGTAAATTATTATACTTTATTACCAAGTAATAGTACTAATTGCTAATACTTACTACAAATACGAGTGTGTTTATTGGTCTGTCTGTTTTGTCTCCACACTACTACGTACTGAACCAATTCCAGTGAAACCTGTAGAGTGTAAAATTATTTTTTGAATCTCGAAAACGAAAAAAAAAACGTTAACATATACTAACCTTTGCTAACACTATAGGGTCCTTCTTAACATGCGGAATTTTTTTTATTGGGATGATCAGATCGTCAAACTGAACAACTTTCTCTATGGCACCAACATTGAAATCGCGAAAAAAAAACAGATCTACTATACAAAACTGCAAACCTACTCGAGCCAAATGTATGGGACAGCTGTTTTTTTTCGCCAGAAAAAGTTGTTTAGTTTGATGGTCTGATCATCCCCTTAAAAAGTATCAGCATATAAAGTAGGACCCTGTATATGGACATCTTGTCTGAAATAAATTATTTGAATTGAAATGGTTTCTGGGTGTGCGAAGTCGCGGGCAAAAGTTATTAAATATAAAGCTTAAATATTGGTTGATTAAGATACTTTATGTAAGACTGCGTTGCCACAAGTCTACCTTGAACATACTAGTTTACTTATAAACAAACTACGCATGTTCATAAACTTATACAATTTTAATACCGTTTTTTAAAAAAAAAGATTTTTTAATCTGATGAGCAAAGTTGTGCGTAATAATACTATTTCCTTATCGTTTAGCAGCAATTTCTAGGACTGATGCTGGCAGAATTGAAGCATAGCATAGCATATGCTCACGACTATATTCCCCGAGGGGGTAGTCAGAGATATTCTGAAACAGAATCAGACAGAATTGAAAATAACACAAATTGACTCTACAGAGTGAAATTGATATCATTAGCATCCAAAAGGATGCTAATGATAGTTCTTAGTTCAAAAGAACTAAGAGTCTATCCATACTTTTACTATGGGAGCAAACCGATCGGAGCAAAACAAAAATCAGCTGTTGCAATTATATTTGAGTCGAGTAGGCATTGCAGTTTAGTATGGAACACCCGATTTTTTAACTCCGATCGGTTTGCTCCCATAGTAAAAGTTGTTCAGTTTGATGAGTAGACTCTTAGTTTAAAAGGATGCTAATGATATCAATTTCACCTTGTATACATAGAAAAAAACGACCCACACGACCGATTTTTATATACCTAAAAGTTGCAAATATTTGTGTTAATATTAAAGTTCGAATAGGTATTATTTACATCTGATATCCAATCCACATTTTTTTATGAATAAATAAAATGTTTTTCAGTGCTCCATTCCGGTTTGCAGGTTTTGTGTAATTGTAAATATTATAGAAAGATTATTTATAAATTGTAAAAAACGTGTTTTGCTAGTCTTTGAGATGTTAGCGTTATAAGATTTATAGGGGTGTGCGTTCTTTCCCAAGTATTTGGAAGTGACTGCCTTATTCACCCTGTTCCTTTCGTTGCGACCTCTAGACGTTCGACCTTTGTCCTAGGGCGTCCTTTAGCATTATTTCTGGAATAAACATCCGCTGTTACTAAGCTTTCTATTGATACGTGTTTTGTTGTTGAATCAAAACCATTTGAACTTTGTTTTTAGAAGAATATTTCCTGTATTAGACGTAAATAAATTTCGATTCAATCTAAATATTTTCGAAGCAGCTCTTGTTTTCTTGACATTTCGTCACTCGAGTGAAGGACGTTTTTGACATAATTTGTATGACAAAAATGAAAAAAGCGATCTTAACTCGAGTGAGGAAGCCTTAAGGAAACAACTTATAATACGGGTATTAGTCTCGCCATCCATAAAATATTAAGAAGTACCTATACTACTATACCTAGTACTATTATATTATACCATCATTGCACACATCACATCAATTCTGTTAATTTTTTAGCTGCATGGATATATTTATTGTAATGGTATATATACGGTAAATTTTACGTAATAGATTCCAAATTGCCTTCCGACTTCCAACAGACTTCCAAAAAACGTTCCCACGCTGTGGTAGAGTCACAAAATGACGTCAAAAAGCTATGTATGTGATATTATCTGAACTATTATAAAACTGTAACAGAAGTGTGTCTGTACATTGAAGATATTTACAAAAAAAGATTACGATATGGTTTATAGATGTCCCTGATTCCAAATCATAATTTTTTTGACTTTTTGTCTGTCTGTTTGTTTGTTTGTTTGTTCGTTTGTTGTTTGTTTGGGTGTTTGTTTGCTCGAGTATCACGCAAAAACTACTGAACCGATTTTTATGAAACTTTTTTGTTTGATAGCTTATCATCTGACTTAAAATCTGGTATATAATTTATGCGGACGAAGTCGCGGGTAAATGCTCGTTTATAATAAAAAAAATTGATTTGATTGATTTGATTTTATTGCATGTTTCTATTTGTCGTGTGTTTGCGTGAACATGCGCGTTGTCGGTCAGTCACAGACCTGTTTTTATATTGTATTGATTTGATAGTAGCGATACGTTTTTTAATAAAATATTCAACCGCAAATATAAACTCGTCGTCTTCAAAATAGAATCATTTGACAATTAACTCTATCACGTTTATTGATAATGTATGTGTAGGATCGTTGAGCAAGTCTAGATAACTCTTTAAGGCTACAACGAGCCTATTGTGCTGCCCCCAATCGTATTTTTTTTTCTTATTAACAATGAGCATTTTTCTTTTCTTTTTAAAATTAAGTTCCAAAAAAACTCGATAGATGTCATGCTTATCGCTCCATAGAGACGTAGGCGAGATCCTGTCAAAATCATGTCAAGACTGTGCCTGACTCATTTAAAGGCCAAGGGATCGAGCCCATACAACCATGTCAGCCGTAAACAGTTTCATATTTTCGATTAAAATGATTCGTAAATAATGAAACATTGAATCGAAAGATGCACTGGCATCTTTTTGATCATCTTCTCCCTCTTTATTATTTTAAAGAAACACTTTTGAAATTTTGACCTTTATTCGCACAGACCGTAACGCCATCTATCGATCCACTAGAAAACCAAAAGAAAAACGGTCACTAAACAACATTTCCAAAAACCAAGAATGTAACATTGTAGTCATAGGCTTCCAATTTATGGAAACATTACGGATTATTATGTTTTATGCTTGTAGCTATTATCGTTAAAACCACCAAAAGTGGCCACTTTTGGCGGTTTTAAAGATAATAACTACAAACATTATAAAAACAAATCCGCAGTGACCCGATAAATTGAAAATCAGCTGTGACTACAATGTGACATTCTTGTTTCTTGTTTATTAAACTTATGTTAAGAAAAAAAATACGATTTGGGGCAGCACAATAGGCTCGGTGCAGCCTTAAACAAGCGTTATCGGTTATTGACCTAACTGCTATCCATTTATCTTACTTTAAATGTAATTAACTGGAAATCGTGGGAATAATCATTGCTATTGACTAACTGCTCGCTCGACACAACTTATCTAACCGGCCGATAATTGCTTGGTAAAGCTATCACAGTCATTTAAAACTGGAAATACAAAAACAAATGACATTCCTCATTAGGTCCTTGTTTGCACTTTTATTATTAGTTCGGAGGTGCTAATTGGTAATTAAATTAATTACAATTTTCGAATTATAAAATCTATACTAGCAGGGCCCACAACTTCGTACGCGCAGACCATTGACTTTAAATACTCATAAGGTTTGATTTAATGAACTGATTGCGATTAAATAAAGCCTAAATGTTAATCCAATTAACTAAGCCGAATGTTTATATGAAAACCCCATTCAAATTCACTAGCTTTTAAGTGATGCCTGCACAAACAAACAGATAAATAGACACCAAATAAAAATGGTATCAATGCATTCCATTACGAATCCGTATTAATTTTATTATAATGTATATATATATATACATCCACTGAATGTATATACATCCACTCCAAGTTTATAATTTTATTATAATGTATGTAATACCTATATACAACGTGTTAATAAATTAGCGCAAAACCTCATACACCCCAACTGATTTATAACAAAATAATTAGATTGAAACAATAATTTCATTATTTTAATAATTACAATTTAAAGTTATTCACATTTTAAGTTTTGAGGCAAAAATGATTTGTTATCATTTCAGCACTGAAAGAAAGCGCTAACGTACTCATGGGTACATTTTAATAATCTTGTTTTGGTAGTAAGTCGGGTGAGTGTGCCCGTGCGGTGGGTTGTCATCGGGTTCAGAAAATTTTAAATTTTGAAAAAAAAATTATTTAATATTTTGAAAAAAATTACCTATGTTGAAACCATGATAATTCGATTCTGCTCTCGATTCTAAACAAACTACTTTCTAGTTTTGCGTTAATTCATTAACACGTTGTATAGATGAAGATTTATATGATGATGTGATTTTGGTGTGCATAAGATGAATGAAGAGTATTAAGCATCTATGGCTGACGATTGTGATGATGATTATGATTCTCCTTTGCATATATCATTCGCGTCTTCCTATTGAACGGTGGCTGGCATGGCAGCCCATCTCACCAACAAGAATTTACACAACACCAGAAATGTTCAAATGCAAAAACACGAGGAAAATGTGACATCAAGTGACAGTAACCAAGAACAGGTCGGTTGAAAGTGAAACCACTTAATTACTTTCATCGGTTGAATAGATAGTTATAGTCGAGAACGGCCCAGTTTACAAGACTAGATCTTGTTCACGCATAAACGTTGATTTGTGATAAACCACGTTGTGACGTAAAATTGTTCTGCGGTTATGACGTCGTAGTTAGATTTTCTTCACTTGTCTCCTACTCCTCAGGAAAGTTGGGTTATTTCTACTCAAACAGACAGTGGTTGGCTCAAATGGGATATATGAGGTTCTTCAAGTCTCACATTCCTAAAATTGCATCCAAAGTTATCGGACTGAAAATATCTTAAAATAGAAAAAACACTGAAAACCCAAAACACCCCAAAAATTATACTCAAACCGACAGTGGCTGGCTCAAATGGGATATATGAGGTTCTTCAAGTCTCACATTCCTAAAATTGCATCCAAAGTTATCGGACTGAAAATATCTTAAAATAGAAAAAACACTGAAAACCCAAAACACCCCAAAAATTATACTCAAACCGACAGTGGCTGGCTCAAATGGGATATATGAGGTTCTTCAAGTCTCACATTCCTAAAATTGCATCCAAAGTTATCGGACTGAAAATATCTTAAAATAGAAAAAACACTGAAAACCCAAAACACCCCAAAAATTATACTCAAACCGACAGTGGCTGGCTCAAATGGGATATATGAGGTTCTTCAAGTCTCACATTCCTAAAATTGCATCCAAAGTTATCGGACTGAAAATATCTTAAAATAGAAAAAACACTGAAAACCCAAAACACCCCAAAAATTATACTCAAACCGACAGTGGTTGGCTCAAATGGGATATATGAGGTTCTTCAAGTCTCACATTCCTAAAATTGCATCCAAAGTTATCGGACTGAAAATATCTTAAAATAGAAAAAACACTGAAAACCCAAAACACCCCAAAAATTATACTCAAACCGACAGTGGCTGGCTCAAATGGGATATATGAGGTTCTTCAAGTCTCACATTCCTAAAATTGCATCCAAAGTTATCGGACTGAAAATATCTTAAAATAGAAAAAACACTGAAAACCCAAAACACCCCAAAAATTATACTCAAACCGACAGTGGCTGGCTCAAATGGGATATATGAGGTTCTTCAAGTCTCACATTCCTAAAATTGCATCCAAAGTTATCGGACTGAAAATATCTTAAAATAGAAAAAACACTGAAAACCCAAAACACCCCAAAAATTATACTCAAACCGACAGTGGCTGGCTCAAATGGGATATATGAGGTTCTTCAAGTCTCACATTCCTAAAATTGCATCCAAAGTTATCGGACTGAAAATATCTTAAAATAGAAAAAACACTGAAAACCCAAAACACCCCAAAAATTATACTCAAACCGACAGTGGCTGGCTCAAATGGGATATATGAGGTTCTTCAAGTCTCACATTCCTAAAATTGCATCCAAAGTTATCGGACTGAAAATATCTTAAAATAGAAAAAACACTGAAAACCCAAAACACCCCAAAAATTATACTCAAACCGACAGTGGCTGGCTCAAATGGGATATATGAGGTTCTTCAAGTCTCACATTCCTAAAATTGCATCCAAAGTTATCGGACTGAAAATATCTTAAAATAGAAAAAACACTGAAAACCCAAAACACCCCAAAAATTATACTCAAACCGACAGTGGTTGGCTCAAATGGGATATATGAGGTTCTTCAAGTCTCACATTCCTAAAATTGCATCCAAAGTTATCGGACTGAAAATATCTTAAAATAGAAAAAACACTGAAAACCCAAAACACCCCAAAAATTATACTCAAACCGACAGTGGCTGGCTCAAATGGGATATATGAGGTTCTTCAAGTCTCACATTCCTAAAATTGCATCCAAAGTTATCGGACTGAAAATATCTTAAAATAGAAAAAACACTGAAAACCCAAAACACCCCAAAAATTATACTCAAACCGACAGTGGCTGGCTCAAATGGGATATATGAGGTTCTTCAAGTCTCACATTCCTAAAATTGCATCCAAAGTTATCGGACTGAAAATATCTTAAAATAGAAAAAACACTGAAAACCCAAAACACCCCAAAAATTATACTCAAACCGACAGTGGCTGGCTCAAATGGGATATATGAGGTTCTTCAAGTCTCACATTCCTAAAATTGCATCCAAAGTTATCGGACTGAAAATATCTTAAAATAGAAAAAACACTGAAAACCCAAAACACCCCAAAAATTATACTCAAACCGACAGTGGCTGGCTCAAATGGGATATATGAGGTTCTTCAAGTCTCACATTCCTAAAATTGCATCCAAAGTTATCGGACTGAAAATATCTTAAAATAGAAAAAACACTGAAAACCCAAAACACCCCAAAAATTATACTCAAACCGACAGTGGCTGGCTCAAATGGGATATATGAGGTTCTTCAAGTCTCACATTCCTAAAATTGCATCCAAAGTTATCGGACTGAAAATATCTTAAAATAGAAAAAACACTGAAAACCCAAAACACCCCAAAAATTATACTCAAACCGACAGTGGCTGGCTCAAATGGGATATATGAGGTTCTTCAAGTCTCACATTCCTAAAATTGCATCCAAAGTTATCGGACTGAAAATATCTTAAAATAGAAAAAACTCTGAAAACCCAAAACACCCCAAAAATTATACTCAAACCGACAGTGGCTGGCTCAAATGGGATATAAGTGGTTCTTCACCCCACAAATTCCTAAATTGCATCCCAAGTTATCTGACTGAAAATATCTTAAAATAGAAACAACACTGAAGACCCAAAACACCCGTATATGTCCTACTCGTATTTCAGGCAGTGGACGTCTATCGGCTAATGCGATAATTATACTGTATTATAAAGTAAGCTTTAACCCGCGACTTCGTCCGCATAAATTATATACCAGATTTTAAGTCAGATGATAAGCTATCAAACAAAAAAAAAATCATCAAAATCGGTTCAGTAGTTTTTGCGTGATACTCGAACAAACAAACACCCAAACAAACAAACAAACAGACAGACAAAAAATCCAAAAATTTGTGATTTGGAATCAGGGACAGGTAAAAACCATGTCGTAATTTTTTTTTGTAGATATCTTCAATGTACAGACACACTTCTGTTACAGTTTTATAATAGTTTAGATATACTTGGAAGATCTCGTATTTCCGACCTTTGAGAGGAAGTATGCAAACTCTCCAAGATGGTTACCATAGATACGTCCACGTGTAACGGACGGATACATTGAGCTGTATCGATGGTTTCATAACCAATTGCTTGGAATTTACCGTAGGATATTACCGACTATATCACTGATTTTTACCCAAACATATTAGTTTTTCCTCTCACTCAACGGTTTGCTGGAAGAAAACTCTTTTAGAGTTAAGCTCGCCTTTGTACATCACGACTTATTGTAATTTTTTTCATAACTATGTTTTTGTGTACAATAAAGAATCTATGAATCTATGATATTATTCGTATGACTTTTCATTCCTGCGGAGATAACAAATCGACGTCTATAGTTTTAAGCCACAGTTTGAGTTCGGCTCATCAGGGTTTGTTTGATACCAGACTGGAGACTACAAGCCCGCTGGCTTTTTCTATGGATGTTTTTAATTTTACTCTTTTCCATTACTGTTATATATACAAAAGTTGAAGAATGATTGAAATAACTCTCACAGATTATCATCGGTCTAATCCCAAATTGAAGCTAAGAGACTTTTTATTATTGGAACCAGGCAACTACACATAACATCCAAGGCTGAACCGGGGTTCGAAACCAGGACCTTTGCTTTGGATCGTGGAATTGATAACGCCGTCTTCCCGTATACTCTACTCTACCAAAGTATATACGGCGTAGAGTAGTTCAGAACAGCGAAAAGCGGAAGGGATATCTTTCACATTGGTGTATCAATATCTGGAAAATGATTAAAACTCGTATATAATCGTGCGCATTTATGCATGTTTTGTAGAAACATTTATGCAATTTTTAAAATCTATGTTTCTCCCGTATAAAATTAAAATGAAATGTCATCTTAAAAACGGCGTGCCACTAACGAACGTTTTATGAATAAATCTTTTCATACAGAAAGTAAAAGTTTATACATTTGGCGTCTCAAACAAATGAAAGTAATCTACCAGCTAGCTTGTATTAGTTTCGCTCTCGACTACAGTCAGATGTCTAATTCAGTACACCTTACTAGCTTGAGATAAAGTTTACATTGCAACAAACATGTCTAGTTTAGTATAGGGCACTGTACATGTTCTCAACATTCTCTTACTATTCTTTATCTGGGTTTTGAGTTCTTGCTTCAATTGATTTTTTGGTTTAATCAACAGTCGTTCTTTTTTAAAGGGAGCTATTGTTCAAAAACTATACTCTTCAACTTTTAGACAGTTTCTAGGCTCTTTTGTATTTGTACAAAACCAAAAACAGGCAGTTTTATTTTCATAAAAACGTTGTTTATTCACAAGGATCTTACATTAATGTATTCGTTCAAAGCTTCTCTATAAGAGATGCACAAAGAGTGCTAAATTAAACAAAATGTATCTTTCGAGGGAGAAAGTTATGCGCCCGCGCCGGATTCGCGCGATGACGTACGCATTGCGAAAACTTGCGCGAAAAACTGCTAATTTTGTATGCGCTATGTAAATACGGGCCATTTACATATTAAACTATTTCTGATAACAGTAATTTATGGTTTAATTTGTATGCTATGTGTGCTTAAAGTTCTATTTTGTTTATTGGAAGAATGTATTGTTTGCGATATGACGTAAAAATAGCTCTAAACGCGTATTATCCAAGTCTACGTCATTGCTTTATGATCTTGTAACGATTACGATCGGTTTTTATTTACTTTTATTAGATCAGATGAACATAAAATTGCAGATGGTCTTAGCTCACTCTGTGTTTTAACTTCTAGTAATGTTACTCGAGCATTTTAGCAAAAAAACTGACCTCCTCAAGTCTAAATATAACCCAGTTATTTTATAACTAGCGGCCCGTCCCGGCTTCGCACGGGTAGACGTCTAATCTTTTCTAGCAATAAATATAGCCTATGTTACTCAGGGTGAATGCAGCTTTCTAATGGTGAAAGAATTTTTTAAATCGGCCCAGTACTTTTTGAGCCTATTCATTACAAACATACAAACATACAAAAATAGGTACAAATCTTTCCTCTTTATAATATTAGTGTAGATGTATACCCGAAACGATCGACTTAAGCTGTATAGCTTTAAGCTCCTATTTTCAATGTTCATTCACATTGAAAGAGAAATTGGTGTCATCGCTGAATTCGTCCATAGTAGTACGTACGTAAACGCCCAGTGTCAAAGTAAAAGTGTTCCAAAAAATGTACCTACCTCGCGAAATTAAGTACATTGCGATTTCGCCGTAACGAGGTTACGGATGTGGGACGAGTAACGTTATCTGTTAGTTTGATACTCTTTTATTTTGTATCCGGAAAGCCATTAGTTCAGTTCACGGCCATTGAAATTTTGGTCGTTATAGAGCTTTGTTTGATTTTTGAACGTTTTCGCGGCTGCTGGTGTGTTGAACGTGACCATGTTTTACCTAAAACCAGTGTAATTTTAACATGACAACAAAGATGTAAAGGCGCCCTTTAGAACAATCATTGTTACAGAAACTGTAGAAAATGTTACGTCTAGGTAGTGATATACCTAAATTATTTGTTCTATACAGCGCATCCAATGCTTTACAACCGACGACGACGTATAAAAAGCTCCATACTTATCAACATTGTCCGTACAATGATATTATTGATTTGCTGGATTTTGTTGCGGTTGCGTGCGGCAAATCGGCAAATAATGGTATTCTCACCTAGATGTTCAATTGTTTTTAATTGAAGGATTACCTTTCCGCTCTATCACTCTCGAAGATTGTATTGTAATATGAATCTAAATCCAATTAATCGGATAGTACCAAATAAGTCTTTAACGGGGTCCTCAACGTCGAGGCAGACCGAAAAGAGATCAGACAAACAGAAGGTTGATTAGGAGACAGAGAGACAAGTAAAATGCCTGAAAGAATTCGTCGACAATTACATACAAGTAAAATGATTCGAGAAAGAGTAGAATCTTTCCTTATATCCTAACCAATAAAAAAAAAGGAAAAAAAATGTATCGATAACTTTTACTTTTTGCCCTTCGAAAGAATTACGATGATTATGTAGACATATGGCTATTTACTCTGCGACTGTAATTGGAAATTGAATTGCAGGTGCTGTGAAATCGATCCAGTAATTTCCTGAGTATATCGACTTATTTACGTTCCCTTTTTAGGAAGGGCAAATTGTTGCAATTAGCCCTCTCATTTTTGTCAATTTCTTTTATTAATACTTAAGTTTTATTGAATGGCCTTAATCGAAACTGAATGGTTATGGATATGATACCATTATGTCAATTCATTATACATAATTCGCTATAAGTCTGCTTTTATTTGCATTTACTTGTGAATCTAAATGTAACCAGTTCTTATTCTTCTGTATGTAATGTAGCATGTGCTATATCGTATGAAAATACTCATGCTGTTGTGGAATGATTATAGATTGTACGTAGCTAAGGTACAGTCGAAAAATATATATCAAAACTGTAGGTACTTTCAAAGCATGTTATAATAATAATCTTTTTTCATGCAGCATATTATTAGGTATAGGTTTCCTCAAACACAAATTTTAGATTTACTTCAATCACTGATATATTCATCCTGACAAATTGTCTTTTTAGTGTTCCGTACCAAAATTGGAAAAACGGAACACTTATGGAATCAGCTCGGTGTCAGTCCGTCCGTCCGTCCGTCCGTCTGTCTGTCACAGGCCTTTTTCTCAGAGACCGTAAGACATAGGAATTGAAACTCGGTACAGAATTACAGATATAGCAATTAGTGGTCCAATGTCATAAATGAAGTCAAAAAAGCAAAATTTTTATATAGGGGGGCAATTTCGGGAGTAAGAAAGGGCAAATAAAATAAAAAAATTTCAACCCTTTGGTGTGGGGTATCAATTGAAAGCTTATAAAAATACGAGTCTAAAAATATACTTTTCAAATTTTTTATAATAACTTTGTTTAACCAAATTTTCAATTCAATCCGAGAAATTGCTGTCCCCACCTCTATTTCAAGAAACATAGCTGTACAAGATCTGAAAAAAATCATGAACATCAGAAATAACGTGTAGATGGCGGGAAAATTATCAGGGTGGCTCTAACTTGGATCGTTTTTTTCTATACCCAAAAAACTAACACCAGTGCGACCAGTGTAAAATGATCTTCAGTTACTATGTGACCACATACTAAGTAAGTGTCAATTTATAGTGGTTTCCTCAATGACCCATGTTAAACAACTGGTAGTACGGAACACTAATTGCCCGAGTCCCGACTCGTACTTAGCCGGTTTTTATATTTATAAAAGTTTACAAAAGTGGGTACTGAAATGATAGTTAATGAATAGACCCCAAATAATACGATAAAACTATAAGATAATGATGATGTAAAAATAATCTTGCCGCACAGAAACCGGACAAAAAATGAGGTTGCAATTATTTTGATCTATTTTACATAAGCATATGCTTACGACTATATTCCCCGACAAAGATATTCTGAAACTTCAGAACTTCCACGTGAGAGCCCGTCGCCACTAATCTTATTTATTTTAATTAAACTCATTGGAAGACCGTCTTATTCTCATTATAAGGAGAATATGTTGAAGAATAACCGTTGACCTTGGTGAAATTATAAGTTTGTTGGTCTAGACCTGAAGATAACCTCGCTCGTGACTGGAAAGCATTCGAAATTTTATCCCCCGGCGATAACTGACCTTTGAGTTCAAGTTACACTCATTGATAGAGAGGTTGGTACTTGTGTAATTTTTAATTATTTTATTATCTCTTTTACATAAGTTGTTTAGTATTCCAAGAGAAAATAGGTACTCAGGTTAGGCTACGAGGAAAGAAAGTGTCATAATCTTCATGTTTTCCTGACTTTGTATTTGGTTATAAATTGCATCTGTCTGCAGATAAAAGCGTCCGATTCACTCTTTGACTATTTATCACTGAATCATCATCATCGACAGCCTATACAGGGTGTAAGGAAAAGTATAATTAACCTTTAAACCAAGTGTTTTACTGATGATGAGGGTAGATTACCACGAGGGTGAGTAGGGTACTCTACCATACTCTAACCATCAAACTTACTTACTTACTTACTATGCTGGCTCAGGGACCCGAAGTGGGTCTTGGCCTCCGACAACAAAGCACGCCATTCATCTCTTTTCTGTGCCATCTCAGTCCAGTTGGGCACCTCCAGCTCCTCGAGATCCTTGGTAATCTGGTCTATCCAGCGATACCTAGGCCTGCCCACCGGGCGACGCCCAGAGGGACACAGAACGGCACATAGAACGGATGGGGGAAGATCGTGCGGTGTAACCATCAAACTGGACAATTTTTACTATGGGAGCCATAGATATAAGAAATCTGCTGTCTCATATATTTGAGTCGAATAGGCGCTGCAGTATTTTTTGCGCTGACAGGTTTGCGGCATAGTAAAAGTTGTTCAGTTTGATGGGTAGAGTATGTGGTTTTAAGGTTAATTATACTTTTCCTTAAACTCAAGTACGCGTGCGCGTAGGGCGTGCCGAATGCGGATTCAATGAGCTATCGAGCTTAATATTTGTCGATATCGAAGTCAGAAATAAGTATTTGGAATCCAATTTACGTACATGAGCTGTCAGACAAAATCTTTAACCTCATAATCTGAGGCACAGAGTACCAGAGGTATCTTCGTTAATGTCATGTAGTTGCCTTCTGAAAGCACCATGTTCAAACAAAATAATTATTATTTAAAATACGTCTCTACATTACCAGCTTTACATTTCCTTAAAAGTAAGAGCAGTGTGTTTTCACAGGTGCTTTGTTTGTTTTTCTTTAAAAGGGTGTTTTGTGTGTTACCTTTAGTACTTATTCAAACATGCGGACCGGTTTGTGGTCCTTGTTTATTGTTTTGAGAAGAAAGGGAGACAGGATAGTCGCTTAAATTGTAATTTAGTTTTGAGAAAAAAGTGTAGTGTGTGGTTTCACCTAAATTGTGGTTGTTTTTATTTTGTTTTAAGTTAGGGACTATGGAATTTTTTAAATGTAATCTTAGATGAAAGCATTTTATGAAAATTCACTTTTTGCGATTAGCTAGTCGGAAACATAGACCGGAAATTTCACGTCACAATGACGTCAATAAGTGTATGAAGTATTCGTTCGTATACTGAATAAATATGTTATTTATTGAATTGAATTTGAATGTTTTTTTTTTTGAAAGGAGAGTTTTTTATATCTGTATTGGAAAAAAAATTAAGATTGAATATAGTTCATAAAACATAACCATCATCGTTCGGATTCACAATGAACGAAAAATAAAACCGGTCAAGTGCGAGTCGGGCTACTCGCGCACCGAGGATTCCGTACCACACCACCACAGAACACAACATTATTAACTTCATTATTAACTGTCCGGGACCTTTAGCGCGAGACCGACTCACACATGGTCGGTTTTTAGTATTTGTTGTTATTCTGTAGAGTTTGCTCTATAATCACACTAAGTTCGACGCTTGTATGTATTACCGTTTTTACTATAAAGCGTGAAGAAAAAACGTTGATAAAAACTAGTTTCTTGTTGAAAACCCCCCTTAATTTTTTACTTTCTGCCATTTTTATTATTTGTTAACAAATCCGCCGCAATAACGCATAATCTGAGAAAATTTAAACTATCTAGCTATAACGGTTCAAAAGTTACAGCCCTAAATAGGTAGGACAGACGGACGGACGGACGGACAGACGGACAGACGGACAGACGGACAGACGGACAGACGGACAGACGGACGGACGGACGGACGGACGGACGGACAACGTAGGCTTAGTATAATAGGGTCCTGTTTTCACGCTTAGGGTACGGAACCCTAAAAATGTCTCGGTGAAAATGTCGGAAGTGGCAGTCCCACAGTGACTATGTTTGTTCTACTGCGCCTGCTCATGTTTGTGCAGTACCTATACACTGGTAGCACTAAGCTGCACAAATATGCGCAGAGGACGTAGCACAACCAACAAATATACCGCTGACTGTGATTCAACCACTTTTAACAAGCATCTTTTACTCTATATTTGGCTTCTGTGACTGGAATATAAGCATTTAATTAAATTTTACTTTATTGCGCACCAAAACAAAACATACATTTGAATAAAGAATTAAGAAAATCCATCTTTTTTGTGTCAATAATTCTACGATATTCCTATTACTGGCGGATTGAGATTTTTGAAAGTCATACGTTGAGCTCAGCAGTAGAAAAGGTCAAAATTACTATGGAGATATGCATCTGCTGATTTGACTTTCAAAAATCGCAGTCCTGGAGTATGATTTTTAAAGTCAAATCAGCAGTAGAAAGATGCATATCTCCATAATAATTTTGACATTTTCAACTGCTGAGTTCAACGTGTGAGTTTCAAAAATTGCACTCCTGGTATTCGGTGATCTTGATGGTGTAAGGTGACCCTGCTGTGATTAAGGGTTGTTATATAAAACATCATATTACCATTAATATTTCAAAGATTTGTTGTAGAGTTTCTGGCCGAATTTTCTCTAAAGCGATAACTCTTTCCGACGCGGCGCTAAAGTCCCACAATCCCAGAAATATTACGGCAAAGAGATAATGATGCACATTAAATAAATTAATATTGATTTTTTTACATTGAATTTTATTCATTGGTTTCCGAAACTGCGATATGCAGACATACTTGTGACCTTCAATGACACTGGATATAAAACAAAACTGAGTCTTCGGCACGACGATGCTGGCTAAAAACTGGTGCGTCAAGATTTCACAGCGCGAATCGCAAGTCCACTGTATGCAAATACATCGGCTGCGGCAACTCAGTACGAAGGCGTGATACCACGAGATTTTATTTTATGCCCGCCCCTTCGCCCCCAAATACATTATACTTGTTATTTCACTTTCACCCGACCATTTTGAGATGCCAAATTTTCTCTTGTTGGTAAATTTTATAAGTTTTGGTGTTTATTGTCAGTTTTAATCAGGCCATCAACTGAAATCAATACGGGTACTGAATGGGGTTTCGAGTTCAATGTGTTTTACGTGTTTTGTTAATTCTTCAACAGTAAATAAGCTTGACTGTTTTGTTTATTGTTAATTTTTTTGTTTTTTGTTACTCTGCAATCCTCTCTATTATTGCTGTTTATTATTGTTCTTTGTCTTCCGAATTTAAACGCGAGAAACGAGTCATAAATATAGCTAAAGTGCGTTTAATACATAGTACACGAAAGTGCTTCTGAAGAGTGACCTCTAACATGTAAGCCTACGATTAAACTTGGCCTATGAACTGGTTGAACATCACCATAGGTAGGATCTTGAGCTCAGGTTTTTGAAACAGGAAAAATATGGTAAAATTTTAGATTAAAGAAAGATCATGTTAGTATACTATATTGTAGGGTGTAAGGAAAAGTATCATTAACCTTTAAACCATATACTCTACCCATCAAACTGAACAACTTTTAATATGGGAGCAACCGATCGGAGCTAAAAAAAATCTGCTGTTGCATACATTTGAGTCGAGTAAGTATTGGAGTTTATTAGTTTGGGACAGCTGATTATTTATTTGCTCCGATCGGTTTGCTCCCATAGTTAAAGTTGTTCAGTTTGATGGGTAGAGTATGTGGTTTAAAGGTAGGTACTTTTCCTTACAACCTATATAGGGTCGCAAATTTGCAATGTGAGGCAAAAGTATAGCGAAATAAGAAAGGGAATGAAACATACTCTATTACGTTGTCCCAATGTCTGTTGGTGGAGACGAGATAGATAAAGGAACATATTGAAGTTTAAGCATTTTAACTATTAAGTCGAATTCATATCGAAAGTCCATTGCCTCATTTTTAATCTATTCAATGTTTGAATTAATATTACCTTCAAATGTGACATCTGTTTCGTCATCAGCCTGTTAAACGGTTGCAGGGTAGCATATCGTTTCTTCATTTACACGTCCCACTTTGTCCAATCAATGGAGGTGAGGAGTGTCAAATTGTTTGTACCAGTAGATATTCGCTTGCAGGCAGAGATTCGTGATTTGCGTCCTTGCACGAATGCGAACTTTGCGCTTAGCTTGAAATAGTTTTGTGAATAATGCGAATGGTTTTTTTGTAAATCGGTTTGAAATTAGTTTTTTATCTTTCCTGTTTATTTGGTTCTTTGTTCTCAAACTTTGAAAAAAGGGCGGATAGCCTGTAAATGTTACAGGAATAGTTGGAGTTAATCACTGTAGAGTTGAAATGGTTTGGCGAGGTTTACAATTTACAATATTTTATGAGTTAATTTTGAAATTTTTCCTGATGATCATAATCCTGTTCAGAGTTGTCATCATATCAAATGTTATGCATGTTGTGTTAATATTAGATCCGTCGACTTCATGCCGCTTTCTACTTTAGAGCGTGATTTCGCCCATGCCCGAAAATCGCTATAGTAACATTATCCCTAGACCAATACCTGTGTTCTATTGCCACTACATCTTCAAACTATAAAACGGCTACCTTTATCCTGGTCTAACTAATTCGTATTCCATACTCGATTGTGAAGCCGTCAAGCCACAGTTTTTGGCACGGCGTTCAACGTATGAGATCAACAATGTCAAGGCATTACTCGGTTATGTCAGAGTGTCGCAATAGTAGGTAACTTAGAGGAGCTGAAGAGCTCAACGACCGGACGTCACCAAAATTAGGTACCAGAATTACGTGGATGGCTTTACATGGATGATTTTATTAAGGTCGTCAAAAGATGCTGTAATTGACTTGACTTCTTCTTCTTGTAGTGCCATCTCCTGTCGAAGGTTGGCTATCAATAGGGCCTGGAGACTGCAGCTCTGAACAGTGAGGTTGTGTCCACTTCGAACCATTCACACAGGTTTTTAAGATAAGACTTCCTTCTTCTACCAGGCATTCGTCTTCCCAAAATTTTCCCCTGCAGAATAATCTTTGGTTGGAGAAGTTGGTATTTATCACTTCTCATAATGTGACTTGGCTACATGGACTATTAAGAATTCTGTGCCAAGGACGGGAAAATGCCAAAATTTTTTGTTCCTGATACCGGTTGTTTATCTAGATTATACAGGATGAAATTGATATCACTGGCATCCTTTTAAACTAAGAGTCTACCCATCAAACTGAACAACTTTTACTATGGGAGCAAATCGAACAGAGCAAAAAAAAATCTGCTGTTGTATACATTTGAGTCGAGTAGGCATTGCAGTTTAGTATGGGACAGCAGATTTTTTAGTTGCTCCGATCGTTTTGCTCCCTTAGTAAAAGTTGTTCAGTTTGATGGGTAGACTCTTAGTTTAAATTGATGCTAATGATATCAATTTCACCCCAATTTCACCCTGTACAATTTGTTTGAGTACAGAATACCTACATAGTAGATACTACATATAAGAATAATTATTTGCGTTTGTTTGCGTTAGTATAGATAGATAGTCGATGCTATTTGCGTGGAATGAGAGCTGATAACACTGAGTCGTTGACTGACCTGTGGAAAGATCCGTATTATGAACCTTCATGATCTTATTTAAATAACCCTCCTTTTGTCGCAGTCGGGAAAAAAGAGCTTTCGCCAATCCAGAGGGTCTACCCGCACATTCGATTCGAACTTTTGCGTGAATGTTTTCGTTCCAATTTCAACTCTATTACAATGAAGTGCGGACCGAAACAGTGGCGATATAGTGAAGATCGAAAGTGCGGGTAAGGGGGCTGTCTGTTTCCCGCAAGTGCCTTGTGTTCTTGATACGACACGATATCAACCTTTTCTTTCACCAAATTGAACCAAATCTAATAATACAGGGTGTTAGGGTAAACAGTTGCATTACTTTAAGGGGTGATTGTGCCCATGATACTGAACAACATTCCCAAAGAAACCTATAGGAAATTAGCAATTTTGTTTTTCGACTTTTCATACAAAATGTTCGATCAGCTGATTGCATTCAGAATTTTTTTTTTGCGAATTTCCTATAGGTTTCTTTGGGAAAGTTGTTCAGCATCATGGGTACAATCACCTCTTAAAGTAATCTGACTGTTTACCGTAACACCCTGTATATTTCAATAAGCATTTACCATAATATAGGGTCCTTCTTAATATGCTGACACTTTTTTAAGGGGATGATCAGACCGTCAAACTGAACAACTTCCTCTATGGGACCAACATCGAAATCGCGAAAAAAAAAATCATCACTTCCATACAAAACTGCAAACCTACTCGGAGCCAAACGTATCGGAAACTGTTATTTTTTTCGCAATTTCAATGTTGATTCCATAGAGAAAGTTGTTCAGTTTCATAGTCTGGTCATCGCCTTAAAAAAGTGTCAGCATATTAAGAAGGACCTGTATATAGGCTGATGAAAGTATTCGAAACGATCTAAAGAGCATGATCGCGTGGTGTTTATCAATTCTTTTAGCTGCAGTATAGCAGATGTAACTCCGCAGTATATCTGTGATCACTGATCAGCGAGCATGCGCCACAGGGCGTCTCCCGTCACAAGAAGCTTTATGAGGCACACCCCTTCGCCCATACTTTTACAACCGTCTTTTTACTTAAATTATTGAACTTTAATCACACTTGTATTTGTTTTTTCTTCCTCATCTTCGTTTTCGTGTAGTTTTATTCTGTCTGGTAACTTTATACTTATTTTCTTCATTTGTGGACAGGATGTGGACGAAGTTTCGGTAAAGTAACTCGTTTTTTTTTGTTCATATTAATCGATTTGTTACGGTTTGCTGGCCGCGGATTGATGTTTATCTATATGGCAATTTTGGCCGTGAATTTTTAGGGTTCCTTATCCAAAGAGTGTCAGTGGGACCCTATGACTAAGCCTATCCTATATGCTATCCGTCCGATCTGTAAAGGGCTGGCTAAATCTTTTGAAACAATAATAGGTAGAGAGTTGAAAAGTGAATAATATGTGTTATTATCTCACTATTTCGGATTTACTAACAAATTATAAAAAACCATGTGCGAGTCGGACTCTCGCTAAGGATCGTGGCCCTGTACCCGGAGTTTCGATGTTCGATATATCGCCAATTCCAATGTTTCGGTCCGCACTTCATTGGAATTGACATTGGAACGAAAATGTTCACGCAATTGCGAAGTTCGAATGTGCGGGTAGAGGCCCTGGCTATACATTTTGTTTTGTTTTAGTGGTTCGGAACCATTCGTGCGCGAGACCGACTCGCACTTGTCTGGTTTTTTTATTTATACCGCTGTGTTTGTATTAGATATGGAAAGTATGGTAGTTTTTTCTTTTGCGTAATTCAAAACATGTATGGTTTTATTGATATTATATTTTTTATTTTTTATTATATTGATAGGTAGGTACTTATACTTATCACTTACCAAGCTGACTGGAAAGAAGGTTCTCTTGTATTATGCATGGGTCAAATCAAAATCAAATCAAAAATCATTTATTCAGTATAAGAGCTTGAAGCCCACATTTTTTTGAAGCTACAACCACGTCGTCGGAACGTGTTATCGCTGTAGAGAAGATGCGGCCAGAAACTCTACAACATAACATGACTATTATCTATTACAATTATAAATTCTTAAAGTAAGGCTATGTATATAATATAATACATAGTCTATTATTTAAATAATTGATACTATACAGTAAACTATAACTTAGAGCAAGCGGTTTTCAAGCCACCTGTGATTAGGTGCTATTTATACAGAAGAGACGTGTGGTGGTGGCGGATAGTCAAAGTAACACCAATATAAACCCTATAGTACGTAGCATAGCGTCGTTTTTGTCGTAAAGGAAAATCGCAACCGCGCCACCAGGGCCCTGTTTAATAAACGCGGCAACGACAATTTGACAATGACAATTCAGAGTACATTGCTGAGAATGCTAGGACACATGAAGCACTGCAAGTTTACCGTCATTAGTAACCAGCAATGTACTCTGAATTGTCATTGTCAAATTGTCATTGTCGCGTTTATTAAGGGGCGTCCGCCCGGTTTTGAGTAACTTTGTAACCGTTTTATACATTAACTATGGCACTTTTTAAGCAGAAAACAAAACTGAACAATCTACAGGATATGAGAAGTGATGTGGTTTTTCTCGAAATCTATTTTAATTAATAAAACTAAAGAAAAACGAATCTAATGTCACCACTTTTTTTCCAGTTGTAACCGTTTTACTCTTACATTGTTGATCAGAAGAATATGAAAATTTACAATATTCTTCACAATACAATATGGAATGATGTGGATTTCTTATTTTTTGAAAATTCATAAAAAAATCATACAGGTTTTCAAAGAAAACGGAAAATTCTGACCGGAGCCACGCTATTGAAGCGGGATGGCTAATTGCAAAAGTTTGCTTGTAAGAAAGAGAGCCTTGCACTAGGGATGAGTGGCCTTAAACAGGGCCCAGGCCATGTCGCCTGGAAGCGCGGGCGTAATTCTCCAAACGACGCTATGCTACGTACTATAAGGTTTATATTGTCTTAGTTTGACTATCCGCCACCAACACACGTCTCTTCTGTATAAACCGTGTCTGAGAAGGTCGGCGGCGTGTTGCGGAGAGATAGACTCAATCGTGAGGGTCCGACTTCGAATCCTTACGGACCACATGCCATGTACCTATGAGTTTTTTTTCGTCTTATGTACTTAATACCAAATGCTCTCAAACGGTGAAGGAAAACATCGTGAAACCTGCATTAATTCTGATGCCTAGGTATGCGAAGTTTACCTCCCTTCCTGAGGGTAGGCCTGTGCCCTGCAGTGGAACGTATACGTGTTATTATGCAAAACTAGAAAGTAGTTTGTTTAGAATTGAGAGCAGAATCAAATTATCATGGTTTCAACATAGGTTTTTTTTTCAAAATATGTATTAAATATTTTTTTTGAAAAATTTAAAATTTACTGAACTCGATGACAACCCACCGCACGGGTACACTCACCCTACTAACTACCAAAACAAGATTATAAAAATGTATCCATGAGTACGTTAGCGCTTTCTTTCAAATCATTTTTGCCTCAAAACTTAAAATGCGAATAACTTTAAATTTTATTTATCAAAATAATGAAATTATTGTTTCAATCTAATTATTTTGTTATGAATCAGTTGGGGTGTATGAGGTTTTGCGTTAATTCATTAACACGTTGTATAGGCTGATGATGTGTATATTAGGTTAGTATAGGCTTCTGACTTGACTTAACGTATAGGTACCTCCATCAAACGGCACTTATCCTATTGGTTACTTCATAAACTAATCAGAGATTATTCTAAGAGGTTGTTCAATTAAGTTCGTAACACTTATCAGTTTGTATAAATCAATTGTCGTATTGACAGGCAGCTGCTGTTTTAAATTAATTATGAAAACATGCATTAAATTGTATTTGATTTGCAAATGTAGTGGTAGTCACGCAAGATTCTGTTTGTAGTTGGTTTACATAGGTTCTTACAAGCTTTAAGAAAATGAAACTATACTCAAATAATCGATACACAAACTCAGGCATAATCCCCATCGGGGTGGTCAGAAGCCTTGCTATAACTACCAATTATCGTCTTGATTATGTAGATTGAAGGCTTCAGGCTGGTAAGACGCGTTGAGAGGATGAAACAACCATTCGCCCACAGGAACTCTGCAATCTGCATAAGATACCTTGTCCCTTAGTCGCGTCATACGATACCAACAGGAAGAAATGGGGCTGGGAGTCAATTCTAAGTCTGAATCACAAGGCTAGACTGATAATAAAAATAATAAAGCACCTTTGCCAAAAAAGCATCTATTGACTGTCGTATGAAAAAATAATGTTCTGTAATCAAATTGAGATAGGATTACTTATTAGTTTTGTTCTACCCGATTTACACCAAATATCAAATCATTCAAATATTCGATTCAATAGAATAAAATCGGATTGACAAGTTATCATAATATTCCGAGAGATAAGTGTAATTTTTGCAAACATCAGCAGCAAGGCATTCAGTGTTTATGGGGTGTAGTGCTTCTCTGTGATGGGGATGGACCAGGTCTGCCTGCATAACTCCAGTCGGTTTAGGAGTTACTGATGATTAAAGGTCTGTAAAAAATTAACGATCAGCTGCAAGGCTGATCGTATGATATTGTCGTAGTATGCACTGTAGCTATGTGAAAAGTATAAAAACTGACATGGTTCATCAGTCAGTTTAGGAGATACAGCCGTTCAAAGGTCGGAACTTTGACTGGCTGTATCTCCTAAACCGACTGACAGAACTTGACAGTTTTTATACTGTTCACATAGCTACAGTGCATACTACAACAATATCATACGATCAGCCGTGCAGCTGATCGTTAATTTTTCACAGACCTTTAATCATCAGTAACTCCTAAACCGACTGGAGTTATGCAGGCAGACCTGGTTCATCCCCATCACAGAGATGCTCTACACCCCATAAATACTGAATCAGCCTTGCTGCTGAAGGTTGCAAATAGTACACTTATCTCTTATACTATAAGCATTTATTATTGTGTATAATCCATGTAAATCAACATTTAGATCACTCTTTACGTAGAACGTACTCAATTATGACTGGATCTCGCTCCTAGGAATTTGTACTACGAAGTACCTAAAAATGTATGCGAACCGAATATAAATTTTAAATGCCAATTGATTCTTAATTAACACATACCTTTGGGCTTTAGTTGAGCAGAAATGTGATATATTTATGAGTTAGTTGGGTAAAACAGGTATACGTGTTTATTATTTAGCTTTTAGAAGTAAGACGTATTCATACGGCATGCTACGGGAGCTGATGAAAAAGATCACTAAGGCATTTGTGTACGCAGAGTATAAAATCGGTAACCCAATTTTATAGAGGAAAGTGTTTCAATATGATTAAAATCGTGAAATATTGATTACATTGTCATTGACAATTGTAAATTGTGTAACTTGCTATTGTAATTGTACTTTATATACAGGGTCCTTCTTAATACGCTGACACTTTTTTAAGGGGATGATCAAACCATCAAACTGAACAACTTTCTCGATGGCACCAAAATCGAAATCGCGAAAAAAAATCTGTTCGTCCATACAAAACTGCAAACCTACTCGAGCCAAAAGTATGGGACAGCAGAATTATTTTTTCGCGATTTCGATGTTGGTGCCATAGAGAAAGTTGTTCAGTTTGACGGTCTGATCATCCCCTTAAAAAAGTGTCAGCATATTAAGAAGGACCCTGTATTATGCTTTGTTTAAAAGATGTATGTTGTAGAGTTTCTGGCTGTATCTTCTCTACAACGGAACACCTTCCGACGCGATGGCAGAGTCAAAAAAATTACGTCAGAATTCTATCTAATTATTTTGAATATTAAATGAGTTTGAGTTTGATAAGATAATTCGATATATGAATTAAGCTATCAACTCCTGTTACGCGTATAATTTGGAAGAAAGGAATGTACTTAGTTAAATGATTTGCTTTTGTGTAAAATTTTACGACGTATTTAGGAAGAACGGAGGAGGAGAAGACGTGAAGACGTGAGACTCCTAATTATTTTCTATCGTAATAGAGATCATTACCATATTCGCCGCACTTTGGAAGCACTCTGTCACGAGTCTGCTGGAAGAAATCTCTTAACAGATGATCTCGGCCTTTATTGATCATCATCATCATCATCATCTCAGCCGATGGACGTCCACTGCTGGACAAAGGCCTCCCCCAAGGATCGCCATAGCGACCGGTCCTGCGCTGCCCTCATCCAACGTTTTCCCGCCGCCTTCACCAGGTCGTCGGTCCACCGTGTGAGGGGCCTACCCACGCTGCGCTTTCCGGTACGCGGTCGCCACTAGGGCTTGCATTCGAATATTCGAATTATTCGAATAAAAACTCTGTTCGAATATTCGAAAAGTATAATAAGGTATTCGAATATTTGTTCAGACTCAGAACTATGACGTGTGCAACCATAATTTTCAAATTTCGCGCGCGACATTAATTCTAGGTTACGTTGTTAGGCTCACTTTTGTAAAAGACAGGACTCTGATGATCATAAGGAGGATGACATAGCCTTAATTCATTTGTTTTGTGTCATCACCATCATCATCATGACCGTTATCGGCCTTAGCTACTTTTTACTGATAGTTGAGAGCTGATAGTTTGTGCGCTGTCAGGTGGCTGAAAAATAGGGATTTTTTGCAGTAAATGTGCTTGTGCTCCCAAATTCTACACGTCAGCACCCCTCCGACTAAATTAAGTTCGTCGGGTTCAGTCCAAACGTCGCGCTTGTTCGAACGCATACACTTAAGTGTTCATGGTGTGCCTCCAAAGTGGCCGGTCTTTAGCCAGTGTCTCCCAGCTTGATCCGTCAATCAACATCACAACTCTTCGTGTGATGCTTCAGCACACCGCAAGATTTGGCCGCCTTGTTTCCATTTGCCCTCTTGCAGTTCTGAGTACAAGATGTACTTCGCAACTCTGTCATTCACACGGACATACGGGAAACATTCCCACAACACTGCAATTGCCGCCTCATCGGATATTATGCCTCACTCAATTCCGCTGATATCTGCAAGAGCGCTCTGTGTTTCTGGAGAGCCTCGGTCAGTTCCTCGTTGTTATCGTCGAACAAGTCCTCCTGCTTAATACGTTTCACGCCCAATGTTTGCAATACTTCGTTGGCGAAATTCGACGAAAGTGCCTACCAAGTATTTTTAAGACATCGCCACTTTCACCACCACCCTCAATTTCCAGCGTCGAACCATGTTTCCAACCACCCGAATAAAAGTCTCGTTGGATCTAGGAGTTTTCCCACATTAAGTCGTAAAGGTTTCACTCTTGAGACCTCTGAGGAGGATTAAGATGGTGCTTGTGCTTAAAGGAAAAGCATTTCGGAAAGGCATTTCGTGGGTTCGAATCCCGCTCGCCGCCCGACTTTTTCAATCTTTAATTTGCTTGAGCTTAGTCAACACAATTCAGTGGTCACTCCAACAGTTAGGAGTCTTGCATAACCCGAGAGATATGGATTTGGGAGATAATATCTCTTTGTCTGACGATAACGTAGTCAATAAGATGCCAATGCTTGGACCTTGAATGCATCCGTGTGGTCTTGAGCTTGGCAGGTAGCCTAAACATTGTGTTGGTATATCTAATTGAATTTGATCACAGAGAGAGTAACAGAAGGCAATTCAAGCAGTTCATGCTACCAACATTGTGGCTTGAAGTAGCTCTCGCGTTAAAATCGCCTTATATGAGTATCTTCTCCCTAGGATGGATCCCATAAATAAAACACCGTCAATAAAGAAGTAACGCGGTCCGAGATGTGCACGGGATACTCCTCCAGTTTTCTAGCAATTCAGTTTTTAACTGAGAAAACAACACCAGACCGCCTGAGATTAGAAGCAGGGGTTCCCTTTCAGAAGAATGTATATCCGCCCCCTTGCTCCACTAGCTCCCCCTCGTCAGCCTGGTGTGTCTCACTGAGAGCAACTATGTCGACACCAAAGCTACTATGGCAGTCTTTGGTTCCGGGCAGATGTTGCCTTTGGGGACAAGGAGGGTGCGCACTTTCCATGCGCCAATCGTCATCTTCCGAATTAGTAATTTGGTATGTGATTTTTTTCTTGTTGCCGTTGATGTTTGCTTTCGACCACGAGTGAAGATGCTGTAGAAAAGGGGCGTAGTTACCACTTCCAAATAGTGAGATATAAGTATTTAGCGCTGTGTGGGGGAAGCAGTGTGCCTTCTTCAATAGGGCTGCTTCGTCAAGTCATAAGATTTCGTTTTCATTTGGAGAAATTAGACTATGTAAGTCAGATATTGGCAATTAACAACATTGTTACTTAAACTGGTTAAAACTTTGTCAATATTCGAATATTATTCGAATAATTCGAATAGTACCTAAAAAAAATCGAATAATTCGAATATTGGAAATTATCGAATATTTGCAAGCCCTAGTCGCCACTCGAGAACTTTTCGGCCCCACCGGCCATCGGTTCAGCCTTTATTGATGAATACAATAAACTCTCTTATATATGATACAATGTTAAAATAAATCAAAAGAAAATAATAATTTCAACTCATCTTCAAAATGAGTTTGCCACTTGTTGGATAACTCAGTCTCGTTAAAGTCGAGCTTGCCTTTCCTTATTAGCCTGTAACTAAGTTATAGAACAAGTATTCAAAATCCAATGTAATTTAATTAACACAAGTTTTAGTAGGTGTTTACTTTCGGTAGTACATGACCGGTTCTTAATATTGCCTGCATAATATCTTACTTAATTCATTAGGTAAATGTTGTGATTTAGGAACAATTTTGAGTACCTGTTTTACAGGACTTATTCAACAAATCAATCTGCAGTTATATTGGTATTTCTCTTTTCATGTTCTATACAGAGTCCAACTTAATATTTTTTAAGGGGATGATCAGACCATCTTAACTAAGTACTTTCTATATAAACGGGATCAACGAGGAAATCGCGAACAACACATATACATTTGGGTCGGATAGGATTACAGTTTTGTACTGAATAGCTGATTCTTTTTTCATGATTTCAAAGTTTGTCCCATAGAGAAAGTTGTTCAGTTTGTTGGTCTGAACATTCCCTTTAAAACCGTCAGCATATTAAGAAGGACCTTGTATGTATAGTCCCACAGACTTTATGTAACATTATAATAAACAACCGTACCTGAATTCTCGAGTAGCGTACCGCTTCTTTTCACAGTATAGAGTCTCCTTATCTTAGAATAAGGCTTTTACTTTCATGTCATAATTTACTTTGCCGATTTTATAGCTCTATTAAATCCGCTAGATTAATATTTGCGGTCGTAGGTGGGGAACAGTCTTTATAGTTCAGAAATGCGTATTAACTCATATTTTGGCAGAATCTTCAACGACGTAAAATCAATGTTGTTCTTTGTTTGAAAGGAGCGTATATTTCTGAGATTTGTGCAATTCTTTGGATTTACTTGTAATTTTATAGCCTCGCGTGCATCCGGAGAAAGTTCAATGATAATAAGAAACAAAAAATGGATTCCAAAAAGGAAAATCTACATCTTTAGCATGTTTTACGTTGATGGACAATGTACTTAAGAGCCTAAATGCAATGCGACATGTCACAGTCCTCTTTTTTGACATGTCTAAGGCCTTTGACTTCGTTGTTCATGACATACTGCTGATGAAGTTGGAAAAGTATGGTATTCGCGGTCCTGCTCTATCATGGCTTGAATCATATTTACGAAACAGGCAACAGCGTGTTGAACTTTCTGGCATAAATAGCGAGGGCAAAAATGTATCTACATTTACCTCTTGTTTTAGACACAACAAATTCGGCGTACCGCAAGGAAGCGTACTTGGACCCTTATTATTTATTTTGTATATAAATGACTTGCCTAGCGTAACAAATAACCAATGTATTTTATTTGCCGATGACATTTCAGTTATTGTGACATCTAATACTGACAATCTAAATAAATATGAATCTGACATTAATAATACTATAAAATCTATAATTGAATGGCTTGACATGAATAATTTGAATGTAAATCTTAATAAAACGAATTATGTACAATTTACAACAAAAGGACGTAAACAAATTGATATTAATGTAAATTATAAAGGACAACTTTTGAATAGAAGTGATGAAGTGACATTTCTAGGAATTGTATTAGATAAAGATGTAAATTTTGGTAAACATGTAAAAAAAGTTTGTGGTAAGGTAAATCGCTTTGTATACGTTCTCCGTAGACTGAGAAGGCTGGTATCACAGAAACTAGCGATGACAGCATACCACGGATATGTAGCATCCGTCCTCAGATACGGCCTTATTATTTGGGGAAATGGTCTAGACATTAAGAAAGCCTTCATATCACAAAAAAAGTGTGTTAGAGCAATATGTGGTATTGGTCCTAAAGATACTTGTAAACCACATTTCAAGAGACTAAGAATCTTAACGCTTCCCTGCATGTACATTTTTGAAATGATTAAATTTGTTATTCAGCGTCCAGAATTTTTCAAAACAGCTGGAATCGTCCGCCATAGAAACCTGCGAAGACCTAATGACCTTGTTTTTGAAAACAGATCTAGAATTAAGTTATATAAAAAGCATTGCCATTGTATGTGTATCAAGCTATTTAACAAAATACCAGATAGAATAAAAACTTTGCCAAATAAATTATTTTTAAAAGAATTGTACAAGTGGTTGATTGACTGTAGTTTTTATGATTTGAATGAATTTTTTGCATTATAATTAGATCTCACTGACATTATTAATTAAGTGAATATTTGCATGCCATATTATTTAGCTGAATAGAAGAAACTTTGTACCTACCTATTATTGTAACACCCTATTGTACCTACCTATTCAATGCAAATAAACAATTTCAATTTCAATTTCAATTTCAATTTCAAACAAAAGTGAATACAATGCATCGTCCTTTTCGCTTTTTGAAGGTGGCACTAACGACCATAATATTTTTAAAGTTCTTTAAAAGTTCTTCCATAGTTATCTATCCTCGGCAACGGAAACCGGCATCTCAAGTTTCGTCATCGTTTTAAATCACGATGAAATCGAGTAGGAACTGATACAATGAAGGAAAGGAAATAACCGTATATCCTGATAAGAAGTGTGCATTATTAGTTTATAATATATGTTAACTTAAACCTGTATAAAACGATGCTGTTCATAATGATAATGAGACAGCTTTATGCAAAAGCCAAAGTGTGATTAATTCAGTACAGCGCATGTTGTTGGATTAATTCGCAATTTACTAGGAGGCCACGGTTGTTAACGTATTTCATAGTTGAAACAATTTTTTACTTATTGTATATTTATCCACATTTTGCCAGCATAAAGTAATGTTTACGGCCTTATGGCGTGTTTAAAAGAGATAACATTGGAGTGTACGTACGGTGTCATCGTCGATACTCGACAGGTATCGGTTTGCTCACTCGCCTTGACCGCGCACGTTGTCCTCTCACTTATACCTAGATCGTAGACGTATGCGCTCGCGCCGTACGAGACCCTGTTCTATGAAGAATTGCTTTTGTCTCCTCATTACTCGCTTTGGTTTTTTTTCCCCACTTTTGTTGCTGTCAGACTTTATTATGTGGTTAGGTTTATTTAAGTTTTATAATTCTCCGTAATGGTATCTTTAGTTTCAATGTCAGGAGTGTCAGATTTAGAAAACTTGTTTTTGTCTTAGATTTTATGACTTACAGGTGTTTTGGAGACTATTTTTGATATGGGAACGTTCCTGTTATGGGTATTCTACGCTTTGCTTAAATATTTGTGAGGTAGTTTTCTTTCACGAAAATCAATAAAAGTACTTGACTGTACTACAAGGTAGTAAACCCAAAGACATATATAAGTAAACCTATATTTGTGTTGAAAACTATCCAATTCTAGCATTTTATTTGTATTCTAGATTTTTTATGGGGCAGACGGTTCCTTCTTAACACGGTCTTCACATTTTTATTCATGATATAGATTTCAAAGCGTACCTGAATAAGAATTGTAAATTATATACAGTTGGTTTGTTCCCGAAAACACAGACTTAGTGATGAATGAATGTATGATTTTGTAACTGTTAACATTAACATGTTCCCTCTTGACATTCGGTTGAATTTTGATGTGGGTTGACGTCGAAGATACACGTATAAATTCACGATCGTTGGTGTTTTTGAAATGCCTCTGAATACTAAGTGAGGACGCGGAGTTAAGAAATTTTTGTAACTTATAATCTGTTTTAAGATATACCTACTGCTTTAGGGTGACGCCAAACGAGCGTAATTTTGTGTGTTGGGAGTCGCGTGTTTTGAGTCCGTTTCATATGAAGGCTGAGGTCATATACAATGCATTCCCGGATTTTATATGAACGGACTCAAAATACGCTCGTTTGGCTTCACCCTTAAGATACGCCGTTTCATTTGAAAATATGGGATGGTCTATGGGTGCTGTTGGACTGATACTTTATTCAATTTGTAGCAATGAGTTGTGCGTTGGTCGGTCATATGATTCATTGGCACTCAATCGCGGGAGATTAAATAAATCGACTGTATTGTCATCGTGTTGTCGTCGACGGTTGTCGATGATATTGTGAGCAGGGTTGCCTTTATAAGCGTCGACACCGTCAATTATACCTTTGTGGTCTCATATACAGGGTGAATTTGATATCATTAGCATCCTTTTAAACTAAGAGTTTACCCATCAAACTGAAAAACTTTTACTATGGGAGCAAACCGATCGGAGCAAATAAAAAATTTGCTGTTCGATACTAAAATGCAATGTCGACGCGCGAGTTTGCGACTCAAATGTATGCAACAGCTGATAGCTTGACGAAATACGATCAGGTTGATAAGATAAACAAGAAATAATAATTGAGGTAGTAAAGACAATCGATCGCCACCTATGACCTTACGACTAGGAAAATAATTCTGCTCGTCAATCTTTGTTTGCGCAGACCAGACCCGAGTCCCCGTCAAAACCCGAACTCATTTAGTAATCAAAGGGTGCAAAGTCGGATAGTAGCGAAAAGGGCCCGAATACAATTAGCCAATCGCGGCAAGGGATTTTAGGACTGCCAAGGTGGCACATCCTGATTGGTCAATATAATTATGGCTATATTGGTAAGGCTTATAAACCTGGTATTACTGTATGATCCTGAATTCCTGACACACTGCTCTTACTGCTTCATGATCATTGTGATAATTAGCTTCATACATGTTTGGCAGTTTCGGGTTAATGTTCCATTTCCATGGTACGATCTAGGTATTATACAGGATGTAAGTGACAGCCTAGCAAATACTGAAACGGTAAACCTTAGACTATCAAACTGAACAACTTTCACACTGGAGCCTACCTCAGGAAACGCGAAAAAAATCAGCTGTCCCATACATTTTAGTCGGGTAGGTACAGCAGTTTTGTATGGGACAGCTGATCACTTACTTTTATTTTATTTTATTTTATTCGGAAAACTTACAGCTTACAATTACAATAATAGTTCTGTTAAGGCGGCTACTCCCAGTTTTACGGTAAAATTGGGTAGCTTTGTAACCATTTTATTCATTAACTATGGCACTTTTTAAGCGGAAAAACGAACAGAACAATCTACACGATATGAGAAGTGATGTGGTTTTTCTCGAAATCTATTTTAATGAATAAAACCGAAGAAAAGTGAATCTAAAGTCACCCCTTTTTTGTCCAGTTGTAACCATTTTACTCTTTCATTTTTGATCGGAAGTAAATGAAAATTTACAGTATTCTTCAAAATACAATATAGAATGATGTGGTTTTCTTACTTTTTCGAAATTGATCAAAATTTATATCAAATTTCAAAAATTACTGCTAAATTCCTGTCGTATTCATACCGGCACCCCCGCTCTCGTCCATATAGTCAGAGCGGGGCGAGGCCTCTTGCTAAACAGACCTGTACTTCGTCGAGACAAAATTATATTTCGGAATTTTAATTATTTTGTTTGAAATATAGAAAAAGAATATACAGAGCGGTCCGAGGGACTTTCGTTTGCAAAATATGAGGGTTTCACTTCTGTTATCTTTTGCTTCGTAAATATAAGAATCTTTGTAGGTACCTACCCATTTTTAATCAATTATTTTGAATTGACTGCCTCCGTGGTCTAATGGTTAAGAGCATTGGCTCTCGATACGGAGGTCGTGGGTTCGATTCCCACGGGGGACACCTAGTGATATGTCACTTTGTGCGTTTTTCCCCAGTTGGTTAGGACATTGCAGGCTGAATCACCTGATTGTCTGAAAAGAAAAATGATTGCGTGCTTCGGATGGCACGTTAAGCCGTTGGTCCCGGCTACTATCTCTGGTGGTAGTAGTCGTTACATAAAAACCACGTCAGAGGCCGTAAGGCGGTTTGACAAAACTCTGACACCAGGGCTCTGCCAACACGATTAAAAAATAAAAAACAATTGTTTTACAACACTTTTTATTAAAAAACATAATAGAATAATCTATAGGTATACGCATATGCTCACGACTATATTCCCCGAGGGGGTAGTCACAGATATTCTGAAACTTCAGAACATCCACGTTTCACTAGTAGTACCGAAACTCTGTCCAGTGTGACGGGGAGTGAGCCCGTCGCCACTTGTAATGGACAGTAGGATACATGCCTCGAAATTGAAGCATGCAGGTTTCCTCACGATGTTTTCCTTCACCGAAAAGCCAGTGGTGTTACACATCGTACATAAATTCCGAAAAACTCATTGGTACGAGTTGGCCTGGACGGGGATCGAACCATCGCCTCCTGCACGACAGGCAAGGTTACTCGCCACTGGACCAACAATCTATAGGACCTATGATACCCGGATACCCGGATATATTATAGTATGTATATCCGGGTCACAACATTTATAGTCTAGTAAAAATACGGTTTTAAGATTGCATTAAAGACACTGTAGTAGGTACTTTTATTTTATTATAGACTTTTGTCGAGATTTCGTGGTAAATAAAGGGACTCTGAGAAATACCTTAAAATTGATATAAATGTCGAAAGGACATTCACATTTCTGAAGATGTTTCTTCCTGCACACCCGAAACGACCGTTAATTTAAGGTAGATTTTGTACAAATAAACAGTAAATAATTTAGTTTTGAAGTAATAATTTTTTTTTACAAAATATTAAATACCTAAGTATCTACTCCATTATGAATATGTGTTTTTCAGGTTCTATTATATTAATATTCTAAATTGTAACCCAAAGTGCAATGAATGCAACCTATTTCATACAACAAAGATCAACAATCCATAGATTTATCCGCTTTTTGATACAAAAATTACTAAAGGATGACTGTGATAATTGATGCTTCATTTGCCATGACAATTATAATAGGAATTTATGAAATAAAATTAGTAGGTGGGTCTTATATATAATTTTTTTACAGCAACATAATTTTTCAACGTGCATGGGAACATTGAATTATTTTATAATGTACTACGTTACGTACTAGAAGTAACACGACAAAGAAACGTCGCGTCGTACGCCGCATACGGGTAGTAGGCCAGTCAATTTATTATATTTCGTATGGAGGAGTGGGAAGTAATTATGGATTTGACTTTTAAACCGTAATCGACAACATTTAGTGACGACAAGATGAATGAAAAAAAAATTAAGATACTTAAATCTCGCTGTGCGATTATACAGGGTGTAAGAAAACACCCTAGTAATACTTAAGAAGGAGCTTTTAGACCATCGAACTGTACAAATTTCACTATGGAGCCGACGTCGAGAAAAAAAAATCTGCCGTCCCTTACATTTGAGTCGAGTAAGTACTACAGTTTTGTATGAGACATGATATTTTAACTGAAGCCGTGGTGGTCCAGTGGCGAGTAACCTTGCCTGCCATGCAGGAGGCGATGGTTCGATCCCCGTCCAGGTCGACTCGTACCAATGAGTTTTTCGGAATTTATGTACGATTTCTAATACTACTGGCTTTTCGGGAAGGAAACCATCGTGAGGAAACCTGCATGCTTCCATTTCGAGGCATGTATTGTACCTACTGTCCATTAAAAGTGGCGACGGGCTCACTTCCCGTCACACTGGATAGAGTTTCGGTACTACTAGTGAAACGTGGATGTCCGGTAGTTTCAGAATATCTCTTACTACCCCCTCGGGGAATAAAGTCGTGAGCATATGCATGCATGATATTTTATCTCGAGACAGAAGCATTATAAGTATCGATTTATTTTTTATGCGAGTTTTTTTCCACCTATCCAACGACACCTCACTCGATATTAAAAAAAACTTTTTTTCCATCCCCTCTTTCGTTGTATGGGAGGGGCCAACAAAAATTTTCTGTTTTTGGGTTACTTACTGTTATCTATCTTCATTCCAAATTTCGATTAAATAGGTGCAAGTGAGTCATTGAGGCGGGGCATACAGACAGACAGATAGAATGCACGAAAGTATAAGGGTTCCTTGTTTGACTGCGGAACCTTAAAAACATGCCGTAGTGGGTTTTACGTTGAAAAATAATATTTATATTTCTCAATGTTTTCGATGTAACTGGTCAAAAATATTTACTCCCTGTATGAAGCCTATATGTTACTTAGTTTTAAAAAATGTGCAAAACAGTGTTTTCCAAAAGCATTTTTAGATCACAAAAAAATCTAATTTGGCGCTGTTGTCGACGTAATTTTATTTTTTATTATACCGCGATACTCTGCTGCAAATTTGAAGGTGCTCTTAGTTCTTTCTGATCCAAAAATTACCTGCTGCTTGACAGTTACTACAGGAGGACTGGGTTAGTTGCTATGAAAATTTGGAATTTGTGAAATGAAATCAATATTTTTTTAGCAGTTTTTTTAAAGATTTTGCATACTAGTACGTAGTACTTCCTATCTCTTTGACACTAGTACCTACTGTAGCTCGGGGACTTTTAAATTACCAAAAGATTATACCGATTGCCGTTTTGCTATTGTTGTAAGGAACGACATTACTAATATAAAAACCCAAGTCTAAAAGATCACAAGCACAACCGAACGAAAAAAAAAATATATAAGTTCTAGTTAACTTCGTATTGTACTTGTAGCCCCAGGACTTTTTAACAAAAAGGTTACCGATTTAAAATTATTGTTAAGTAGCAATGGCACATATATTTGGTCCAAATTATTGCGAAGAACAGTTACCCAACTGTAATCAGTCTCAAAGTTACAAGACAATTTCCAAACCCTATCAAAAGTGCCCATACCTCCCAATGGTCGGGTGGCTTGGGCACCTGTGAGGGAGGTTTGGGAATTGTATGAAATGCGCCACATTTTGCATAATTGCTTCAATATTTTGTAATATAACTATCAAAACTTGAATAAGAAATCAATTTCTTACAATAGACTTTAAAAAAATACGAAAATATAAAGATCACTCCATAGTCAAAATCTTACTTCAAAAAACTTGTCTAAGATTTGGTATGGACTCAGATGGACTTATTAAATGAATATTTTGAGCTGCCACGTTAAGTCCATGTAGTTGGGTTCGTTTTAATTACAACCAATAGAATGCTTGATAAGTTTTCGATATCTGGGTATATAAATGTATTTGTGTACCCTACTTATACGCATAAATTTGATAGTTGCCATGGAGTGAATAACTTCTTCAGTTGGCCCAATATAGTGATAGATAGTTTAACATAACTCCACAAAAGTATTATACCAAAAGACACTAACGGTCAAAAATCAGTGCCCAATGCTCCCTTTATACTAATTTTCCAAATAAACTTGAATATATATTTTTTGAACAAATTTTTAAACTCTAGTTACTGGTTAATACAATCATTGATAAACATATAATTAGACGTATACAAAGAAACATACACTTTCTCGCAGATTGCTTTGCTATTTTATTCAAAATCACGACAAAATACTTAATTTGGCACTCAAAAAACCATCAATCGCATATAACTTTGACAACTGAACGAAATCACTGATGATATTTGGTTGAGCAGTGGGGCCATTAATTAACTAAACTAAATTGCCATAGAAACCAAAATTAAAAATCGACTATAAATCTCGAGTTATGAGGTGGTGCCCAAACCTCCCGACTGCCCAATGGTCCCCTACCTCCTAAACTAAATCTTCCTTAAATTAACGGTCTCTTTTCGGGTCTGCACGAAGAAACATTTTCAGAAATGTGCATGTCCTTTGGAGATTTATATAAATTTTAAGGTATTTCTCGGAGTCCCTTTATTTACCACGAAATTTTTACAAAAGTCTATAATAAAATAAAAGTACCTACTACAGTGTCTTTAATGCAATCTTAAAACTGTATTTTTACTAGACTATAAATGTTGTGACCCGGGTTTTTGAATGCTTTTATGAATAAGTTAATTTCAAAATTAATGTTTAGTGTGGTGCAATACTTAAAATGATTAAAGTATAATGCATGCATATGCTCACGACTATATTCCCTGAGGGAGTAGTCAGAGGTATAAAACTAAAGGTAAGTGTTAAAGTAGGATGTAATAATAAACACAACTTTCAAGATTAAAACTCAGAAAGAATAATTATTGATGTACACACGGCGACACATCAAGCTACCCAAAACCAAAATAAGCTGGCCGCGCGTAGGCATAGTAATGTATAACGTCGCGCAGCCAGCTTATTTTGGTTTTGGGCAGCTTGATGTGTCGCCGTGCGTACATACGTGTTAATGAATTAACGCAAAACTAGAAAGTAGTTTATTTAGAATCGAGAGCAGAATCGAATTATCATGGTTTCAGCATAGGTAATTTTTTTCAAAATATTAAATAATTTGTTAGCAAAATTTAAAAATTTCTGAACCGGATGTCAACCCACCGCACGGGCACACTCACCCTACTTACTACCAAAACAAGATTATAAAAATGTATCCATGAGTACTAACGCGCTAACGCGCTTTCTTTCAGTGCTGAAAAGATAACAAATCATTTTTGCCTCAAAACTTAAAATGCGAATAACTTTGAATGTTAACTATCAAAATAATGAAATTATGGTTTCAATCTAATTATTTTGTTATAAATCAGTTGGGGTGTATGAGGTTTTGCGCTAATTTATTAACACGTATAAGTTTATGGTAAATTTCTAGCCGAGCACTGCTAATGTTGGCCACTCGACGCCCACGGAGTAATAGATAAGTACTCTTTCTGTGAACACGGCGCGTGGCGTGTCTAAGGTGCCAGCGCATGTCCACGTCTATGGTGTATCTACGTATCGTGAGCGCGATGCGGGTGGTGCGGGGAGAGAGAATAAGCTCCGCCCATTCGCGCAAGGTCACTGGCGCATGTTGGAGCCTTAATGCTATAGTACAATCTGAGCCAATTACAAGTTTTCACCGGTAGTACTAAAATAGGTAATTACTTACAAATTACTAACAAATTTAAATATTTCAGGAAGAAATTAGGTAACAGACTGTAGTTAATATACTAAGATACATCAGCGGAAACGAGAACAATATAATAGGTAGGTAGGTATATAGGTAAGAACTTAAAAATTTTACAAATCACAAATATTATTTATATATTACATCGTTACCATTGTGTCTGCAACGTCACTCACACATCGCTAAAAACAAAAAAAAACAAAAAAATAAATAAAAGTACCATATCCTGATAGTTTTTAGGTTCCGAAAAATTCATCATTGATCAATGTTCTTATGGTCCTTATTTTAGAGTTATATAAGTCAAGCTTCTGAGAGTAGGTATCGTTAAACTTGCTACACACTCGCCACATATAAGAATTTCGCCTGTAGTTAGTACGAGCAATCGGCAGATGGAATTTGAGATAATTTCGCCTTGTAGACCTACGGGGTGGGACCTGGATGCTAAACAGAGACAATAGTTCGGGAGAGTCCATAGCTTCCGTCACAATTTTACACCCTTACACCCTGTATTGCCCTTTTTATAAATAAATATTGGCCTGCGTACCGTAGTCTAGTTCGACCAGTAGATATCCACAGTTCCACTCACACTGGCCTTGTTAATTTAATTAAAAACAATAAAAATAAACATAAATTTTTCTGATTCAGACCAATTACATGTAAAATTTCAGCCAGAACATGTTTTACATGTCACCATTGTCATGGCACGCACCGATGGCGATGAATTTTAAAAATTTGGCAGTTTATCAAACAGCGCCTTCCGCGACGGGAGCGTAACTCACGGAGCATCAGTTTTAAAACGTTTTGACGTAAAATCCGGCTTCTAGTGGCATCGAGATAAATAGGGCACTCCGTTTAAGGTTGTTCGGGCAGTAACTTGCATCACGACCAGTGTATTTGCCGCGTCCCGTTATCACTGGTGCGATAGTAGCCCCGACCCGATAGCCCATTGCACAAGTTTTCGTGTGTTTATCTCGGCATGCAGTTATCGATGCGCCCCTTTTATCGACAGTCGTCAAAAATGGGTCGGATGTTTTAGACGTTTATCTTTAATTTTTTTTAAGTAAGTACGGCTATTAGTGTTATCCGTGTAATAGTAATAGTGCAGGAACTGGTTAGTTTAGTGCAGAGTGGTGTGTCGAACGGATCGGCTCAGTGTCGCCGGTGGTCATCGGCCTCTGCTGGTCAGTTTCGCAAGTCCAGTTAGCCGTATGGTATGACTCGTACACATTAATATTCTGCAGCGGCCGCTATTGCGAACCTGCGTGTGTGCCCTACGGTTATAGGTATCAATGAGTTGCTATTTATTATTATTATTATTTTGCATGTCATGAATTCTGGCGTGGGCTCTCTGTATTACGATTACAACTTCTGTTCACCGACAAAATGTCAATCGTAAACCAGGTAACCTCGACCAAAGATTAGTGAGGCATAAAACACATTTATTCTCATTGCACGTTTAATTGTATCATGGTGCAGCTTAAAAAAAGCTTAGAGTAAGAGACAAAGACATTCCAAAGTGTCGAGACGAGAGGGAATCTTCGGAGGGCGTCGCGCAGACGGCTCTCGTGTGTAAATGCGTGCAACAAAAAATGGATAGACGGCCAATAAAAATCCTGTATGGGGAGAAGTCGAGGGGCGGGCGAAGCGGGTGCACTGCGCTCTCCGGTAATTGCAATGCAAGTTGCAGTCGCACTCCGTCGCGTCGGGTGCGCGCACGCAGCCTCCTCAACCCTCCTCAGAGCTGTTGATATCGTTAACGACTACTCAAAAAAGTACGCGCGTTTTTGGCCTCCGGCAAAAAGTATTTCGCCAGCTCATATAAGTATTCGCGACCGTTGATCAAATTGATCGTACTGATACAGTTCCGTTATAAAGAAGCGTGGCCGGCTTGCCTTAGCGTGCGTTTCCGCTCGGCTTAACAGTAACAGGGGGTGAACGCATCATTTGCTAATAGATAGACGACGCTATGACGTAAGTTACATGACGACTTGACACGTGACGCAACAAACATTTATATTAAACTGTATTTATGTAATCTTTTCCGTTGTTACAGGGCGAATAAGGTAGCGCCGATCTCAGCGGGCGGGGAGGCGGGAGCCCCGGGCCCTGCGGCCGAGGACGCCATGAAAGGCGTCGAAGCCACACCAGAGGAACAGGAACGGTTAGCGACAGGAAACAATAATGGCTCCCTGGACTGCAAGCTGCCCGCGCAGCAGCAGGTCGGCCCTCGCACCGCATTCCACTCCACCAGGGTGTTCATGCTCGTCTTCCTATCTGGATGGGTGCTGCAGGGCATGTTCCTCACGTACTTCGTGAGCGTGACCACAACGATGGAGAAGCTATTCCAAATAGAGTCGCGGACGACAGGCACGTTATTGGCCGCGACGGAGATCGGGCAGATATGCACAGCTCTGTTCCTGACGTACTTGGCTGGCCGTGGACACAGGCCGCGGTGGATCGCCTGCATGATGCTGGTGCTCGCGGTCGGCGTCATCGGCTGCGTGGTGCCGCATATCAAGTACGGCACCACTTTGCTGGACGTGCATTTGGACGCGAACAACGCGGGAGCTGCACCCATTTGCTCTCAGAACGAGACCAATTACGCTCTCTGTAATGAAAATCAAGTGAAGAGTAGCGCAACTCGGTCGTCGATCGCCGCGGTAGTGATTCCCTGGCTGTTCGTGTGCTTGCTCATCGTGGGTGTCGGACAGACCGGAATCGCAACTCTTGGAATACCATACGTCGATGACAATGTTGGCAGTCGGCAGTCCCCACTTTATATGGGTATGTGACTTTTAATTAGTGTTCAACTTTTTTGCGGATCATAATGAGCATTCGATTGGTTCTTGTATATATTAAAGCGTTTGATTGTTAGCGTGCGATTCGGTCGGGACATAAGAGAGCATAAATCATAGCCGCCCACTGCGCCTGCGCCTCCGCCTACGAGATCAGCCCGCCGCGCCGCCCTGCGATGCGTGCCGCAATTAACTATCTCGTAAATGCATAATGCACTTTGTTGAGTGCGTTTTTTCATCCCGTTATTATGTTAATGTTACAATGTGTAATCAGTGGGTGCAAGGCTTAAATCACTTAGGTATATACTTGATGTTCTCAGAAATTGTTAGCGTAACGATGAGAATCATTAATAACGATTTGATCCGAGCTTTTTTGACGACTTTTTGAGTGGACAAGAATAATCAAACATCAACAAAAAATGGGGAAAAAACCGAACAACGATAAACTTGTTTGGTGGAGCATATAAAGGTTGTGTTGACTGCATAGGTGAGATGTTTGTTGTGTCTGCGACGAAGCTGAAGTATGGTGTATGGTCGGCAACATACTTATTATACGCATAATACTCTGATGAAATATGCAATGAGATTCGTGATTGGCATTGCTAACCCTACCTTATTTATGAAACATTTTTAATAGCTGCAGCGGGCTAGAATTAAGGTAAAAAAATGAATCAAATTTGCAAAATGGAAAACTTACGGAATTACCTTGTTCATTCTTGAATTCGCATTACAGCTTTTAGTTGAGTGAGCTGATGGCGATGAAATAAAAAGTAAATGATACTCCAAGTTAAACCCTATACCCTATTTCTGAAAACGCCATTTGAATCAGGTCAGTATTTATAGCTTAAAAACCACGTCAGAGGCCTTAAGGTGGTCTGAAAAAACTCTGCCACCAGGGTTCTGTCTGCCCACACGATAAGAATAAGAAGTATTTTTAGCTTGCTAATATTTTTTATGTATAGACAATTGATGTTCAATAGCTTATATGATAGTAGATTATGTACCAAGGGGATAAAGCAGTGTCTTTCATCACGGGCGCGATATTGAATCCCAAGCGCAACGAGGGATTCTAGGGTCAACTCCCGAGCGTAGCGAGGGAGTTTAGAGTTAACTCCCGAGCGAAGCGAGGGAGTTAAGACTAGAATCCTGAGTGAAGCGAGGGGTTCAAGCTCGCCCAAGATGAAAACACGTTTATCCCCGAGGACCATACTCTACTTTTCACACCCTCCGCGAGAAAATAAAAAGAAATGCTGTTAGAAACCCAGGGGAGCGTGTAAATTCTCTATGGTTAGAAACCAATTCTTTTATTAGAGTTTATAACAAAGTATTAGAGTTCAATAGTATAGTATTTAGAAAACACTATTTTATTAAATTCAAAGTGAAAGTAGATATTTGAAAAATTAGACCAGGAGAGCGATTTTTGAAACTCATTCGCTGAGTTCAGCAGTTCAAAATGTCAAAATTACTGTGGAGATATGCAACTTTCTATACTGCTGATTTGACTTTCAAAAATCATACTTCAGGAGTGCCATTTTTGAAAGTCAAATCAGCAGCAGAAAGATGCGTATCTCTATAGTAATTTTGACATTTTCAACTGCTGAACTTAGCCAATGAGATTCAAAAATCGCACTCCAGTTGTGGAAAGAAAAAATATATACGGTCGAATTGATAAACCTCCTCCTTTTTTGAAGTCGGTTAAAAATGTAATTTTTTTTTACTTTGTTCGTAGCAATAGTTACAGAGATTTGCAGTATTCGCGCCTTTTTTTCTTTTTTTGTGTTCAATACTCGTGGTGGCCAGTTCGAATTTCGAATTAAGTTCTTTTTGGTGCAGGTCTCCATGATAAGTTCTCATACGAATTTTAAGTAAGGGTCGTAGTAACTATTACATAATCTGTGGATGCGGTTCCATATTCAAATCTCATTATTGACCAGCGGGTTATAATGAAATTCAGTACAATATTATTGCCCGGCTAGTCCCAGGCAAGTAACTATTAAATAATCTGTGTCCCAGGGCTATAATGACTTGCTTTAGGTTCGAGTTACATGACATATAATGTTCCATTTTCGAGCGGGTGGTGTGAAAAGAAATAATTATTTCAGTTCCTTCGGCGTACTTTCAATCCGTCAGCCATTTTAATTTCTCCACTACTAGGGCATCCCCATATTTATTTACCAAACAACGTCGGCCTTGTACCTATTTTGTGTTACGGCTTCTGTAAATAGGACAGCTATTTTCATGACTACGTGATGTAATAAATCATAATACAAGTTGAATGTGTTGGGTTTCTGATGGATGCATGGTTAGAAACTATTTTCGCCTTTTTTTCTGTTACGGGGTTATTTGCTCCTGGATGATTTCGACTACTAAGATTGCTCCAACTCTGTTGTTGGGATGAGTGAAGTGACTGAACTCTCATGTGGCTAATAAAGCCAATCTTTCCAGTAAAGAGTCTCTCACTTTGCACATATAAAATATTAGCTATAGCGAGCACGGATTAAAGGTCTAAGTTCTCAAAACGTCTCAAACGATTGTTGTCAAACTTTATTTTGCCTGTCTGTGATGTAACAACCAAAATAATAACAAAATCAAAACGTGTAAAATCATATTCGAAGGGAAACTTTTTGACATGTATTTTTGGAAGGCGCTATATTTATTTATTCACACATTTATGATTTCTATACAGGGTGTAAGGGACAGCCTAGTAAATACTAAAACGGTGAACTCAGACCATCGAACTGAACAACTTTCACTATGGAGCCTACCTCAGGAAACGCGAAAAAAAATCAGCTGTCCCATACATTTTAGTCGGGTAGGTACAACAGTTTTGTATGGGACAGCTGATTTTTTTTCGCGTCTCCTGAGGTAGGCTCCATAGTGAAAGTTGTTCAGTTTAATGGTCTGACTTCACCGTTTCAGTATTTGCTAGGCTGTCACTTACACCCTGTATATTTTCATTTCGGATATGTCAGGAAGTGTCAGATTGCCAGGATGGCTTTCATCATTGGGTATATATACAACCAACCACTGGAATATTGATCATGTAAACGCAATCTCTTGTTAAAATGATGCTTTTAATTTTAAGTATGAAAGATGCCGTCAATTGACTACAATTATTAGAATTGATATAAAATATGTCGTTTATTAAACGAAAGAGCGATGTAATGTGATTCTATCATGCCATGTCAAGCTACTTTGTACTTACTTCAAAGGAACAAGATGAATGTGAAAAACAAAACACAATTTTAATTAATGTCACGATATACTTTGTCATTAGTAAATTAAATTAATCGTGATTGCTTGAAAGTCTGTAATACCTATAGTACTTATTTCGAATGCCAGTAGCACATTATACAATTCACCTTAATCGTTAAAGAGATTACAACATCCGTTTTATAATCAGCTTTAATAGTAAAATATTGGAGAATAATATACGTCAGAATTGTAACCAGGTCAGGTAGCGACCTTTTCGACATGCTTTAACACTTCCAACTCGCACCATTGATGGAACACATTAGTGTGAGTGGGATAGTTAATGTCAATCAGCATCAAAGGAAAAAAACAGCCCACCCTGGCGTGCTCACGGATGATAATATTTTACAACAAAAATAGACTTAAAAGTAAGCATACGAAGTTTTATTTTAGGCGTTTGTTTAGTTTTAACCTCTCATAAATATAATTCATGAAATACAGTTTTAATGCATCCTTAGAACTTGTTTTTGAATTAATCGATCGAAAAAAGTATAATGACAGATTCATCAGTGTCAAATTCCGAAAAACCTTACGACTCGACTTTATTTCTTGTGGGTAGGTACAGGAATTTCCGAAACAGGAATACGCTACCCAACCCAATTGTTGCTAGTTTACGATATGCTGATCTTTTTACACACTATCACTCTAGCGGTTGTACGTGTGGTGGCCGAATATGAATATCCCCAACCTCTTTCTAACCGAGGTAGTTTTTGCGGATGTGAGTAAAAAGTCTCTCCTTCCGAAATGGGAATCACACAGCCTGTCCTGTGAGTTGCAAGCCAATGCACTAAGGGGTCAGTACATCTTAGCATTGGCTTTCAATCTGTGTAGGAGAAGCAAACTCCGAATTCAAATTCCTGAGCTGTGATGTCACCGTAAGGCGCGAGTAGGATCCTATCCGAAATGAGCGGCAGGAGGCAGCCGAACTGGTTCCCCACGTAGTGAATTGTCACTCCTGGAGCCCCCAGCCAGCATGGTCGAGAGAGTATTATAGGTGCTGGGCAAGGCTGTCCCAGGCGATGCAGCGTCTGTGGAAAGGATACTTTACCCACCAGCCAGGCTGGTTGGATACTCTGTCACGGGTGTAAGTGCCGCCAAGAAGCTGCTTGAATCATCTTTTATAGATGGACAGACCGATGATGACTTGGCCGGTACCTGAGATCTCCGATCCGGAGTCGTCCATCCATGGTTTCCATTCCATTCCATCTTCGAAAGCGCGATCCTCGAAAGGAGGGACCTTTCGATGTTTACTTATCAATTGACAACATTGCAAGACCTTTCATAGTTAAGGGCCAAAGGGTTTAACCCTAATCAACATAAATAAACACAATGACATCCAAGAATCAGCGGCTATTAGCTGATTTATCCGGCAATTAAACTCAATCTGTGTTAATTATTGTTGACCCAAATTATGGTATCGCATGCGATGTTCTGGTTCCGCCCGATCGGTTTATCATTTGCTCGCGAGGCCTTCGGTAGCCCATTGGTTGTAGTTGTAGAGTTCTAGGTGATAGTTTCCTTGCCAAACTAGTTGGCTCTTGAATCAAAGTAGCAATCGAGCTGGAATTCCATCTGCTTGCGTAAAGCAATTAACTAATTACTAATTAGTTCAATAAATCTGTTTGGAAAATGATACCCTACCTTACAAAAGGTCGCGTATCCGGGATTTTTGGATATGTTATACAGGTAGAGGTCCTTAATAAAAATACAAGTTTTCGACCTTGGGGTCCTGCCGCGGGCTCTGGTGTGACCATAAAACAACGAAAATTTTGAGACTTTTTCAGTAAAACTTAAATGTTGGGTTTTAGAGCAAACTTGTTTACTAAAGGTTTAAACAAGACCAAATGCGCTACAATTTGATAGTTGAATCATCTTTATATACTGAATAGTTGCCAAGATACAACACCTCAAAGTATGGAGAGGTATGACTAATTCCTTAAAATTTCGTATTTTTTTTTTTAAATTAATTATGTTATGAACTTTAGGTTTCACTGTGAAGGTGTTTAGAAGAAGTATAAATAATGCGCTACAATATGTTTTTGAACCATAAGATGCGACACTTGTAAATTTTCAGCAAATGTTGAATAACGGTCAATTGGTATACAAATACTTAGATTTCGAATAGATTTTTTTTTTAGCTTATGGTTATAAGGGAGAGTGTAGCTTTCTATCAGTGAAAGAATTTTAAGAATCGGTTTGGTACTTCCAGAGATTACCTACATACAAAAAACCCTCTGGAGCCCAGCTTTTCTGCACCCACAGGCATAGGGCAGTTAAGAATTAGCCCTAACTGCCCTTATTTTGAAGTGCCGTAACTCGGTAACTATACAGTATAAAAAGATGATTCAAAAACCAAACTGTAGCGTATTTAGTGCTGTTAATTCCTCTAAAGCATAATTTTTCTCTAAAACCTAAACTTTAGATTTTAAATAATGAAAACTGAAAAAGCTTGGAAATTTTCGGTGTTTTATGGACATGGCAGAGTCCGCGGCAGCACCTCAGGGTCGAAAACTTGGATTTTTAATAAGGACCTATACCCGTATCACATATAAAAAAATCGTAGATACCGGACCTTTTGCAAGGTACAATGTATACATTTACTAGGCTAAATTAGTTATCAGTTTTAAGTTAGAAAACTAGAGCAAAAGTAAAAATGCCCCAAATTGAATATTACATGTTTCAAACGGATTTGAACTCATCTTTTTAGGGCTTTTCGCTGTAGTCAGGAGGCTCAGAGATATATTTTTTTCGGGGGTTTTTATTTAAGGGGGTGGTTAAGACCATCAAACTGAACAAATTTCACTATGGGACCAATATTGAAATTGCAAAAAAAAAATCTGATGTTCGATCATCATCATCATCATCATATCAGCCGATAGACGTGCACAGCTAGACATAGACCTCCCCCAAAATGGGGAGATTTGCCATAATCGCCATAATGCGATGCGTTTGTGATGCTCCATACTAAACTACAGATCTACTCGAGCTAAATGTAATGTCACAAAAGATTTTTTTTTTCGCTATTTCGATGTTGGTCCCATAGTGAAAGTTGTTCAGTTTGATGGTCTCAACTCAACAACCCCCATAAAAGTTTGAAATGTTTATTTTTACTTTTGTAACACCCTGTAAACATTATAAAATATAAACCTGTGAATAAAACTCTCGAAACCCTAAAACTCCAAATTAAAATAAACGCCAACAATGAGTCCCTCAGTCCCCTGTCGAGTTGGGATGCGCCGACGCAGTTGCAATTGCTATTTCAGTTCGATTGCCTCAAGTGTGTCAGTAGGGCGGGACGTCTCGCGACAATTTCATCTTGTTCCCGATATTTAGTATTTGCCCCGTAGACTTGTAGCCCTAATTTCATGTTACTAAATCAGTTCGACGCGATGCATGGCACGTGGTTCTGATTTAGGTGCGAGTCTTCATTGTTGCATTGAAGACATGAAGACGTTATTTGATAGGGTTGATGTTTAATATATTTTAGATCGAAAGTCTCTTAAATTAATATTTACACTGACACTGCCCGTTCAGATATACGCGCGTATTACCCGAAGACAATAGCTTGATCCCAGCACATCGCATTGTGAATGCGCGCGATACTTGCAGCAGTGTACACACGGCGACACATCAAGCTACCCAAAACCAAAATAAGCTGGCCGCGCGTCGGCATAGTAATGTATAACGTCGCGCGGCCAGCTTATTTTGGTTATGGGTAACTTGATGTGTCGCCGTGTGTACCTCAAAATGCGTTGTGATTCGCGAGTATAATGCCTCATCTGGACAAGCTCGTAAGACTTTTCTATTGATTGATTTAATTTAGGTAGTCTTTCAATTACAAAAACTGTTTAATTATTTACAAAAGCAGACAGGTACGCAGGTACGCAGGATAATATTTGAGGCACAAGGATGGAACAGAATGGAATTGAATACCTAATAGAATGACTTGTTTGAAATTTTGATGATGTCCAAGATACATACCTGTTTATTATATGATCTATATTGTGGTCTGAGAGTAGTAGCACGTTTAATTTCGCTCCGGATCAGGCTGATGATTTTTGTTTTGACTTTAGCTTAGAAAAACAGGACCCTTTTCCATCATAACGTCATCGATTGACATCCATTGCTAGGCCTCGCCCAAGAATCGCTACAACGACCGGTCCTGCGCTGTCCTCATCCAACGGGTTCCCGCCGTCTTCACCAGGTCGTCGGTCCACCTGTCTAACCACGCTGCTCTTTCCGGTACGCGGTCGTCACTCCAGAACTCTTCGGCCCCATTGACCATCGTCATTACATAACCAATAATAATTCAGTCTGTAAATTAATTAATATCATTTCTACATCAACAACATACAAACTATTGAATCCAACGCGTTGGATAAACAAGCTGTTATAAATTAATGTGTCCCTTAGGCCACCGACCGCTGATAAGTCCCTGATAAATTTTTATTAACTATCGATCGAAGCCCTTTTAGTTCCGATGCGGGCATTTGTTGTCCATTCATAGAGTTAATTGTCGTTTGGAGTCCAATTAAATAAGAATTACTTTACTTTTTATTGATGTTTGGTTTTCTTATCTTCTATTTTTATCAACACTTTTTTTACGATGTAAAAGAAAAGCTAAATATAAAGCTAACATAATATTTAAACATGTTCCATAGTATTTGTATATTTTTAAAAACATATTCACGTTTGATTACTCCATTAATCAATAGACACACACAATATTACTGTCTTTTTATAGGAAAACTGGAAAAGACTAGAATTCTCCCAAATATTACGTTGAAAGTGTAGGTATTTATTTGCCAATTACGGTATAAATTAAATAATCATTTGTTTTTCATATATCAATCTGTTTTTTCCAATGTTGAGAGTTGAGATAATTTTATTCTCAATCAATTATTGGGCCATTATTTTATTCAGGGTACAATTTGGATAAAATTTTATTTTCTTTTATTGTATAAATTCTATAAGTCTATTTTTACCGTTTTATGCCGATTTTTGTTCATCATTGTTTATAGTAATCATTAAAGATATTTGCACCGATGTTTTCTTGCTACTTCTTACATTTATTGATGTTTTTTCAGCAAAATAACCACTGCGTTACCGTCCCCCAAAATTATATTGCATTTCAAACACAAACAACTGAGTTACCGTAATTTGCAAAAAAGTATAGTATTTTACTTTAAGTCCTACGTTTTTCTAAAGGGGCCCATTCACAGTAGTCCTACATGCAGAACTACGAGGCCACACACTATCCTGCAAGTAGGACTACTCATACATTTTGCCCAAGGTCATCGGACGCTTTGTAGGACTGCAACACCATTCACGATCCGATATTGGTGTAGGACTGCAAGACGGACTACTGTGAATGGGCCCCTTAAGACTGGTTTCTTATTCGGTTGCTACCGATAACAGTTTTATTTTGGAATTTACCTATTTTACTAACAAAATCGCCTTTGTTGCGTTGCCTTTGAAGGGGACCGGATTATGGTACCCTGAATAAAATAATGACCCAATGAATCAAATATACTTTATTTTACACTGAAAAATAAGAGAGCACACACACACACCCTATCCTACTGAGCTAGCGGTGGCAAAATAAAATATTGATGTTCAAATGAAAGAGCAGCTTATCAAAAATACAAATATAAATTAATGTTTCTTAATGCGGTATCCTTATCTATTTAACTCTTGAAAAACGGTCTATCTTGATATAAATCCTAGTAAAAATTTTCCTTATGCAGAAGCGTTCATTCGAATTCGTAAAGTATGTCGGTCAATCTGAATCTTTCTATAATAATGTTTCAAAACTCCAGATGCTCTGCTATTTTCCTTGAAATGTTTTTCTGAATATCTTATATTTCTTGGTATACATTTGAAGCTGGACTTGGACGTAGGCCGGTTTTTAGCCGTTTTTATCCGTCCAGTCCGTTTTTATATTGTCATCAGGTTTCCTAATATTGGCTGTTTCCTGTTTCCATATTTTTCTTACCCAATATTAGTTTAATTTGAAAGATCTTTCAGATGTTGTATCTTAATTTATCTTTAAAAGTCACAGATCGTTAAACACACTTACGAAAAAAAGTAAAAAAACCTTCTTCGCTTCGTTTCCCTACAAATTTATATCTGTCTAGGATAACAGTTTCAGGTAAACTAAACAATTTTGCAAACTGCACTCAAACCGCTAAGCAAAAAGATTCAATTTTCATTGCAATTATCAATACACACCTTACTCTAATTAGAAATGTACTCTATCTCGATAGGATTAAGATGTAGAATAGAACTCGTGTGAGTACAATGTCTAGCGTGTTACGTTACGGCCCACATGCAATGTGCACTTATGCAACTTTTTTGCAGTCAGTTCGAGTTACCGGTGTAATCGGTTGCGGTTATTGGCATAGGTCAGTTTCTACGCAGAGTGTCTGAGATTAGATTACAGAGATAATAATTATCGATTTATCGAGTTCGAATTTTTTGCTTTGTTTATAAGAATAGATATTGTTTTTCGGGAATCATTTATGTGGTTTGATAACTGATAAGCTTTGCCAATTGGTTCGGTGGTTTGGTTGCTTTGCGTAACATTATAATTAATATCCACAGTGAAGATATTAATTATAATGTTAACACCATTTATTTCAGATATAACTGATTCTTAGTTGCGAGTATTTCTAACTCTTACTTCTAAAATTGCTATTTTTGCTTAAATGCACCATAACCAGTACCAAGTCTTCGGCATTTTCGTTTCGTATCACAATGAATAACAAATAATTGAGTAAAACAACAGAAAACAGTGAGAAAAACAATTTCGTGTTTGTAAGCTTTTCTTTTAGCAAATCGTGATAGGATACACTACACATGGCGTGACATTGCTAGTACAAGCTTTTTCTTTTTCCAATTAATTTTATAATTATCATTGATAATTATCATGATAATTATCAATGATAATTATAAAATAATTATTAAAATTAATTTTTAAATAATTATAAAATTAATAATTATCACTTCGAACCCTACTTTATTGGGACTTTATGTGGGAAATGGACAAGAGAATGATGATGAATGATGATCATACCTATGTATATTATGGGATGTGTCCCTCTGCTTGACACATTATAGGCAGATGAACAGGGAACAACGCACAATCGCACAATATATAGGTATTCTTCCGGTTCGAACAATTTTACAATGACGTTTGTATCAAACAAAAACTTAAACTTTAAAGTTTATTGTATCACTGAAAGCAGGCCAAAACAATATTTGTACAGGTGAATTGTGCGAAGACTTGACATTATAGTATCGCATTTAGTCATCTTTCTTAAAACTTTAATGGGGGCAATAACCTGCAGCTATGTTTCTATGCATCTGCCGATCTCATTTTGTGGTTTGCCGATGACTTCTCATTATAAATTTATTTGTTTCTATGCCTTTCGAATTCAAAGAATTTAATCTTAACCGCATCAAAAATTATATGTGCTTAGTTCGTACTGATATAATTTTTTAAGAACAAACAAAAAATACCTTAGTCGCTTTGTATGTCCAAGAAATTTAGTGGTCTACGTGGGACTATAATATGCCGAGAATTCAGTGCTTGTTAAACTCAAATAAAATTATCCTCGACCGCAAAGAAAGTAAATTGCATAGATAATTGTCATAATATATGAATACCCTAAGACCCTGTCTATCTCCTTGAACAGCAAAATAAAAGAACTAGATAATAACATAATGTCGGCTATGATCAAGTATGATTATCCAATATTTGATGACTAGGCTGATCCGAACTAACTATTAAGTTATAATTATAAGATAACCGACTCAAATACAAAAGAACAACAAATAAAAAGAGATTTAAATAGGTACAAAGATTGTTGACTCATAAATCTCATAATCATAAAATATGAAAATATTAAACGGAATCGAATAGAGTTTCGTTATCGAAAGTAAATCGAGAGTAGATTTGTATAAGAAAAATTATATCTAAATGGAAATGGTTTTCTATTCAGCCCTCCAAAAAAACACTTGACATAGGTACCGAATCTTGTAGATTACAGAAAGATCTGTTCTATGATAATGATAATACGATTATGTCGAATGTAAGTATTTATATTAGTCACATAATGTGTGAAATGTTTTCACATGTTTTTTGTTATATCAGTGGACTAATGACCTTAATGCAGCGGACTTTGCAAGGTTATCCGACTGAGCCTTTCATAATATTCTGTAATTATAGTAACTCTGTGATATTCTGTTAATGAGCTATTAGATCGGGATCCGGTGACGAGGTCCGTATACCAATCGAGCTCATCCATAATTCAGTTTTCATGCAATAGTTTACTATTAGAAGATGCGAAAAAACTTGGTCGGCCGACCCCTATCCTGGTGGGTTTTGTGTAGGAGGGTGACTAGTAACCTCTCTGAGACGAGACTAATTACCCATCGAGCTCATGAACCAAATTATGCTTATCCGATTGGACTTTATTAGTGTTACGAAGTACACTCGGTCGTCCGCCGGATATCCTGGCAGGTAGTGCTGGCCAACCAAAAATGGTGGTCAAATTTTGGAGTACTTCTCACCCATCGAGCTCATAAATGAAATGTATGCCAAATCAAAGGTTAGACCTTTACCTTCAATATTTCATCGGTCGTCCTGGCCGAAACCTGGTGGGTTCTGGTGGCCAACCAGATTTATCTGTCAAAGTAAGATCATGCGTTTTCACGTTTATATGAATAAATACTTTATTTACCTGATATATGCAGTTCTTTTAGAATGAACGTGAACAGTTGTATGGTTTAAAAGTATTTTAAAAAAAAACTTGAAAAAAAAAATTACTGTGTCGATAAATGAGACATCAAATAAAATTTTTTTTTTTCGATATAACTTCGTCATTTCTAAACTGATTTGGCTGATTGTTTTATTTTACAAAAATATATATTCAAGAGTTCATGCCACTAAAATTTGGTGAAGATCTGATGAAGCGTTTCGAAGATGTTCAATATTTTAAGTGGGTCAGATTTTACTACAAAAAATATCCAACCAAATTGATTCTTTAACGAGAATAATAATTGAGTTCTATTAATGATTCTTTCTAAAATGAAATTTGCTCTCTTAAGAGATGTCTATATAATAAAATAAACTAGTAATACCGCGGCGTTGCTTTCAAAAATGAAGTTGAAAAAAAATGTTTCGTCAAGTAAAAGCTACCTATGTTTATGTGGATGATCTAATTTAGTACGTACCTATATTAGTTCTAAAATAATTAGCTAAAACTGTTTAAAGGGATGATTGGATCATCAAACTGAACAACTTTTATTATGGGTTCAAAATCGAAATCGCTAAAAAACTGCTGTCTCATACATTCCGATTCCAGTCGAGTAAGTTTGCAGTTTTGTATGGGACAGCAGATTTTTTTCGCGTTTTCGATGTTAGTCCCATAAAGAAAGTTGTTCAGTTTGATGATCCAATCATCCCTTTAAACAGTTTTAGCTAATTATTTTAGAACTAATATAGGTACGTACTAAATTAGATCATCCACATAAACATAGGTAGCTTTTACTTGACGAAACATTTTTTTTCAACTTCATTTTTGAAAGCAACGCCGCGGTATTACTAGTTTATTTTATTATATAGACATCTCTTAAGAGAGCAAATTTCATTTTAGAAAGAATCATTAATAGAACTCAATTATTATTCTCGTTAAAGAATCAATTTGGTTGGATATTTTTTGTAGTAAAATCTGACCCACTTAAAACATTGAACATCTTTGAAACGCTTCATCAGATCTTCACCAAATTTTAGTGGCATGAACTCTTGAATATATATTTTTGTAAAATAAAACAATCAGCCAAATCAGTTTAGAAATGACGAAGTTATATCGAAAAAAAAAAAAATTTTTATTTGATGTCTCATTTATCGACACAGTAATTTTTTTTTTCAAGTTTTTTTTTTAAATACTTTTAAACCATACAACCGTTCACGTTCATGCTAAAAGAACTGCATATATCAGGTAAATAAAGTATTTATTCATATAAACGTGAAAACGCATGATCTTACTTTGACAGATAAATCTGGTTGGCCACCAGAACCCACCAGGTTTCGGCCAGGACGACCGATGAAATATTGAAGGTAAAGGTCTAACCTTTGATTTGGCATACATTTCATCCATGAGCTCGATGGGTGAGAAGTACTCCAAAATTTGACCACCATTTTTGGTTGGCCAGAACTACCTGCCAGGATATCCGGCGGACGACCGAGTGTACTTCGTAACACTAATAAAGTCCAATCGGATAAGCATAATTTGGTTCATGAGCTCGATGGGTAATTAGTCTCGTCTCAGAGAGGTTACTAGTCACCCTCCTACACAAAACCCACCAGGATAGGGGTCGGCCGACCAAGTTTTTTCGCATCTTCTAATAGTAAACTATTGCATGAAAACTGAATTATGGATGAGCTCGATTGGTATACGGACCTCGTCACCGGATCCCGATCTATATGAAAATATATCGTTTATTAACAGCGAATTTAACTAGACTTGTGTTAAAAAAAAAGATAATATATTTAATTGTGTTATAAATAAATAAAAAATATAAATAAATAACGCTCACAGTCACTTACATTGTAATGATCCCAAGTTAAGCACTATAGGCTTTTTAATATGGAAACCATACAACAACGGCACGAACATATAACACCCATGACCGAACTGCGATTCGAACCCAGGTTTGTTGGTTTGCCAGTCCGGCGAGGTAACCATTACAACCGGGTCGTCATAAATAAACTTATGACATAAAATGTGCTCTCCGATCCGTTCACCTCTGGTTCACCGACCAAAAAAAATTATCCTGTGAAAAATATTGACATATTATTTTATATTTTTTCTACTAAAAACTCAAAAATAGTACCTCAAATTGTTTTATTGAAAGGTCCGAATTTTATATTAATTTATAATTTATTACAGCACAATTATTTATTACACACAATTAAACGAATATAACTTATGTAGAGGTGCAAAGTGCAAAGAATAAGAAATGAAATAAGGTAACAAATCAAGAGAAAAATATTACTTCAAACAAGGTATGAAAAAGCGAGTAAATCACTTGAAGTTACAGCCGTAACGAAACATGTTCTTTGATAATATAGTATTATAGTCTAAAAATGATATCACACACACCAGAGCTTTGAGTTATTTAATTTAATCATCATTAAAAAAAGGAAGTTCTAAATTCGTTGTCAAAGAAATTAGTGAATTCTTTTTATTATGTATCCTGACTTCCTGTCGTATCTTTTTAAAGTTTTCCGTTCTAGTAGATATAATTTTTAATCACGAAATATGTTCATAAATATCTACGAGGCAGAATGAATTTTGTTCGTTGGTGTTCCGTCTCGAAAACAATTGGAATCCCAAACGAATTGCGAATACAAAGTGTCTTTAATGATGCGATTCATCATTTTTGACAATCGTCTTGTAGTGATGCTTAGACATTTAGTTACTCAATGAGTAGATTCACTTAGCTGATGTGTAAATCAATCGAGGACACTTTACAACCAAAATTCGTGATGTAACAAACATCTCTTTATTAATCGGTTGTTTACATTATCATATCATAAATATTCAAAATCTTAGACGCAGTAGAGATAATTATCTTTGTACTTATATTAAATGATTAAGACAGTCATTTTCAATATAAACTTTATTACAGTGGTATGGTTATGTCTTGTGTCAAACTCATATAAAAACTCTAACTATCTGAAGGATGCAAGAAGGATGTTACATTATTTTATCAGCTCGTCGATGTTTTTGACAGCGATTTTTTTTAAATTATTTATTTTCTCACAAAACACAGTACATTACACAGATGTGTTGCTTAGTGAATTGCACTCCTGTACTTTCCGATACAATTAAAAATCTTCGGCCGCAAAATATCTGTTATTGTGTCATTTCTTTGATGGATAAAGATCTCCCCCAAGCTTCCCATCCAATGCCAGTCTGGCTTCCAGATCGGTCGATGCGCCCAAAGATTTCCGGGTTCATCATTATCCTGAATTCCTGACACTCGATCTCCGGTAAATTATCCTCCAAGATTCGATTCAAAATATACAACCAAACGTTCCCAACTCTATACCGCTAATGTTAATGATCCAGTACCGGCAGGACAATAAAAACTTGCGTACCGCGGGCCGTTTCGAAAAGCGATACCGAGTGTTCCAATGAGACAATTATTTATTACAAAAGCGTCTGGTGATTATGAGAATTCACACAATGAACAGTTTTTGTTTTGACTTCGGTTTATGTGAATGTTGTTGTACTGAACAAGTAATATTGAGGAAGAAGGAATCACCAATGTAAACAATAATAAAATTAAAACCCGATTGTATCCTTTAACATAGTTGGCAGAAAGGATGTTGGAAAAAGGTTTGCTAGGTTGGAGAAATGTGAATGCATAATTGAAATATTACTATACACCAAACACAAAACACAAAATCTAAAACACCAAAAAACAAAGAAATATCTTTAAATTTACAGAGCAGCTGCAATCAATTAACTGGTTCCTGAGGTGTGGGTGGACATAGAGTCAGAGTTGTTTACAATACACGTAAAGAAATAAAAGTGGTCAAGTGCGAGTCGGGCTACTCGCGCACCGAGGGTTCCGTACCACACCACTACAGAACACAACACTATTAACTTAAAAAAAAATAACTATTTTTGTCCGGGAGCTTAGCGCGAGACTGACTCACACTTGGCCGGTTTTTAGTATTTGTTGTTATTCTGTAGTTTGCTCTATAATCACACTAAGTTTGACGCTTGTATGTATTACCGTTTTTACGATAGAGCGTGAAGAAAAAACGTTGATAAAAAGTAGTTGTTTAGAACCCCCCTTAATTTTTAACTTTTGGACATTTTTATTATTTGTTAACAAATCCGCCGCAATAACGCATAATCTGAGAAAATTTCAACTAGCTATTACGGTTCAAAAGTTACAGCCCTAAATAGGTAGGACAGACGGACGGACGGACGGACAGACAGACAGACAGACAGACAGACGGACAGAATGACGGACGGACGGACGGACGGACGGACGGACAACGTAGGCTTAGTAATAGGGTCCCGTTTTCACCCTTTGGGTACGGAACCCTAAAAAAACATAGTCAATCAGCAAGTTTTCGAGGATCACCTTTCTTTTCGAGTATCACGAGTATCGGCCGCGAACTGTTTTTTGGCAAGTGATGCGATCGATTTCGAAGAAAGGCCTAAGTATCCGATTGTTTTTCGGTCAATCACCTCCTTTATAAGGGTTATATTGCGTGCAGGCTTCTGGTAAAGGTTATAGGGGGAGAAAGCATTGTAAACATTTAATTGTTCCAGAATTATTTCCGTAGTTTATTATTAGTCAGCTTGTATTTGGATAAGAAAGGCATTTGTTACTCATTCGTCCGTTATTTGCTCTGACAAAAAAACGAAATAAGGAAAATGACGAAAGTTATTATATTGCGCATCATCTTCACCCTCCTATAACCATTCCATGGCACAGGTTTTCTATAATGAATGTAAGATAAACACAAGCCCTGTGCTGATTTGTGGAGACAAGTTAGTGGTCTACTGCCATCTACTTACTAGTATAAGAGATAAGTGTACTTTTTGCAACCATCAGCAGCAAGGCTGATTCAGTGTTTATGGGGTGTAGAGCTTCTCTGTGATGGGAATGGACCAGGTCTGCCTGCATAACTCCAGTCGGTTTAGGAGTTACTGATGATTAAAGGTCTGTAAAAAATTAACGATCAGCTGCAAGGCTGATCGTATGATATTGTTGCAGTATGCACTGTAGCTATGTGAACAATACAAAAACTGTCAAGTTCTGTCAGTGGGTTTAGGAGATATAGCCAGTCAAAGTTCCGACCTTTGAACGGCTGTATCTCCTAAACCGACTGATGAACCATGTCAGTTTTTGTATTATTCACATAGCTACAGTGCATACTACAACAATAACATACGATCAGACTTGCAGCTGATCTTTAATTTTTTAAAGACCTTTAATCATCAGTAAGTCCTAAACCGACTGGAGTTATGCAGGCAGATCTGGTCCATCCCCATCACAGAGAAGCTCTACACCCCATAAACACTGAATCAGCCTTGCTGCTGTGCTTGCTGATGGTTGCAAAAAGTACACTTATCTCTCGGAATATACGTCTCATTGGAAGCATAACATGCCTTCAATCAATTTACAAGCCGCATTGGCAAATTAAGCACTACTCGATCTCAATGCGGCATAAATCAGACAAAACAGTTGACAGTCGACTCCTGCCTCCGCAGTTGAACGACCATCAATTAGTATGGCTGCGTGAGCCCTAGCCCTCAATAAACGACTGCGGTCCAACGGGTCCACGGACCACAATGGTCGACTCCGCCTCCATTAATATTAACTACATCATTATGTCTGATGAAATAAAATTACGCTTCCTTGAATTTATTTTTGAATTAAGATTGTATGCTCGGGATTATATGCTACGAGCAAAGACATATATATTACTAGCCTAAGGACATGGCATATGAGCTTGACTATTGTCCCCAGTTCGTTGGCTCTAAAATGCAAGGAAAAATGTCAGTTTAGAGCACTCGGAAATATATGACACGATATAGTTCCTATACGAGTTATGACAGATGGCGCAAATTTTTGTTTCTATGAAGAAGGTTTTTGTAAAATATTCTGACGGGCCTATCCTTACGCTAGTAATATATAAAGCTACGAGCTTTTTCCCGCGACTTCGTCCGCATAAATTATATACCAGATTTTAAGTCAGATGATAAGCTATCAAACAAAAAAAGTTTCATCAAAATCGGTTCAGTAGGTTTTGCGTGATACTCGAACAAACAAACACCCAAACAAACAAACAAACAAACGAACGAACAAACAAACAAACAAACAAACAAACAAACAAACAGACAGACAAAAAATCCAAAAATTGGTGATTTGGAATCTGGGACATCTAAAAATCATTTTGTAATCTTTTTTTTGTAAATATCTTCAATGTACAGACACATTTCTGTTACAGTTTTATAATAGTTTATTAGATGCTAAGATTATTGCTTGAGTACCTAATGTTGAGGTTAGAATTTTATTTGGATTTGAAATCTCACTTGTTTCGACATGGAATATTTTAACGGAATATCTGGGACTAGAATATGTTATCAACATGTTATCAATATTATACTTTAATTACGATTGCAAATGCAACGTAAACCAGAAAGGGGTTGATTTGAATATGTTCTGGGCATATGTATTTATGAGTCTGTGGAAGCTAATTTATGTTAATTTGAATACTTACGATAAGAATATCATATAGGTGTGATTACATGTCCCACTTTATCGGGCCCGATTTGGTCTCTACACATTCACAAAGAGACCAAAACAAGCAATGTGAAGCAATAAATTGGGAAACGCAATCGCACCTTTTTCAAACAATTTGTGACAGTAAGTTTAAAAAAAAACGTATAATACTTATGATTTGTCTCGCCTCGGTTATTAAAAGCTCATCATAATGTTATTTCCAAGTGACTTTATCCTTAATCCCTTATATTAACGTTATGTTTCCTTTGTCAACAGCCATCACCATCGGGATCAGAGTCATCGGGCCAGCACTGGGGTTCCTCCTGGGAGCTCTATGTACTAGGGTCTACGTGACACCTTTGTCAGAACCTACGTATAAATACGACGATCCAAGATGGGTCGGCGCCTGGTGGCTTGGTGAGTACCTTATACCCTTTCAGAATCAGATTAATTTAATAATTGTTAGAGCCACATTCACAATAATAAATAAATAAATAAACTAGTAGGCGTTTTGTGGGACGCCCTGCTGTCCGCTGGACAGACGACCTAAAAAAAGTAGCGGGGAGGGACTGGATGAGGAAGGCCGAGGACAGAGTTTTGTGGCGCGCCTTGGGTGAGGTCTATGTTCTGCAGTGGACGATGATAGGCTGATGATGATGATGAAATAAACTTGAGTAACAAATCGCAAATATCGACGTAGTCTCGGGGACAGCTCTAGCTAGTAAATAAAGGACCCGTCAAATTGCAGGGTTAATTCATAGACCAATTAGATAACCACTGCCAATGCAAGGCAATTTAGTAACCCTGCAATGCAAAATTACGTGTTAAGAAATTTCATTGACCCGCCTTACAATTACAACTAGCGTTATACCGCCCGATAGCCTTCCGTTTCTATTACAAAGCGGTATAAGACGCGGTTTATACAGAAGAGACGTGTGGCAGTGGCGAATAGTCAAAGTAACACATTGGTACCGATTCGGACTGTGCCACGACTTAACTTAACTAAATTTATTCCTGTCACTTTCTAAAATAAGATTAAGAAAAGAGACAGAAAACCAACAGCTGACTTTAGTGCTGTCAAAGTGACGTTACACGCCCAAAAATGCCTTAAATAAGATGGCGTACATTATGATGGCATCTTATTTTGGGCGTGTAAGGGTCAGCGAACACCCAGCGTAAAACTGTTCGAGCATGCGCGAGCAGGTTTCATTGATTCAATTGATAATGAACTCTATTTCCATTGAAATAAAGTTGAAAATAGCTTGCAAGTGATTAAATCCCTTCAGCGTCTGTTCGAGTATGCTCGCGTATGCTCCTCGCGGCGACGGGAGCAGTCGCGAGCATGCGCGCGGATGCTCGCGCATGCTCGAGCATGTTCGAGCATACGCCCGTGTCGATGCTTGCGATCCGTCGTAAGTGTTGCCGCCTCGGCCGGTTTCGGACTAAATCTAGCATATTTTTTAACTACTTTAGCCCGAAAAGGGCAATTTACTACAGATAATATTATATAATAATCGAACTCTTTTTGAAAATACAAAGAAAATCTGATAGGTCGAAGCAGATTTAGTAGGTTTTTAAATTGTTCATATTCCATTTTATAGTTCCTAGCCATAAAATAACTGTCCCTAGAACTTTAAACCGTAGCACAGCACAGGGCGTAGTATTTCCCAAATATAAGTACATCTTTCTTGCCTCTTTTCATCTTATTGATGTGCTCTTCTTGCTCCTCTTCCTTTGCTAGTAACCCAATAATTACCAAATCCCAGTCTACCATACTTTAAAATTGTTGTTATCGCACGTCTTTACTATAAAATATTGTAAACACAACGCAAAATTCACTACGTCAACTACGTACGTACGTAGCAACACGGGAGCATCCGCGAGACTGTTCAAACACGCGCGAGCATGCTCCGCCGCTGCCGCCGGCGGATTTTGCCGCTAGGTGTGCGCGACTGCAAAGAACATGCTCGAGCATGCGCGAGCAGTTCTACGCTGGGTGTGCGCTGACCCTAACGTCACTTTGACAGCACTAAAGTCAGTTTTTGGTTTTCTGTCTCTTTTCTTAATCTTATTTTAGAAAGTGACAGGAATAAATTTAGTTAAGTCGTGGCACAGTCCGAATCGGTACCAATATAAACCTTACATTACGTAGAATAGCGTCGTTTTTGTCGTAAAGGAGAATCGCGTCCGCGCCTACAAGCGACGTCGCCTCTACGTACTGTAAGATGCTGTAAGGTTTATATTGGAGTTACTTTGACTATCGGCCACCGCCACACGTCTCTTCTGTATAAACCGCGTCTAAGAATGAGTCTGTTTATTATTTCTGGTAACTTTAAAGCTTTGCCATGAAACATTATTATTTTCTACACCCATTCAAACCCAACATTAGGCCTGAAGGAAGTCAAAATGCTTCGGCATTCCATCGCGAAACTGACTTCTTCAGTTCATGCCACCCAAGTCTCCTGACAGAACTCTAGTGCCTAAGCGGTAAGGGTGGAAATGGTTTGATACACGGGGCTTTGTGTGTGGAGCTGTCATCTACCGTTACGGAACCCTGGCACGCAGATTCGCGCGCAAAATCTACGCAATATATACGAAGAAAGCGCACGCGTGACTCGGATACTAAACGGACGCGTATGTCGGCCCTATGGGATCGTTCATACACTACGTGATTCAACGGGGGCAGTAATGGAGTTGGTTCCCTAGGGAAATATTCTGCATTGACCGTTAATTTGCAATATGGACAACACAGTACGGTATAACTTATCGTCAATTATATGTTTATTATTATTGAACACATCCACATTTCACTAGCAGTATCCAAACTCTGTCCAGCGTGACAGGGAGTGAGCTCGTCGCTATTTTTAATGGACTGTGGAGATAATATCTACCTCGAAATTGCAAAATCTAAAGAAAAAGGAGCGCTACAAAAGCAAAGTATCAATTTAATAGAAATAGAAGATGAGGAGACTGAATTCAAATAAGTAATTGTTGCAATATGACCAGAACTTATAATTTTTACATCATTTGGTTCTAATAACTCGGTTCTAATGATCAACATAATCCGTTTTACGTAGCTTATAACTACCCCCTTTAAAGAACTAAACGAGTGCTCAATAAAGATAAATACTTCTAACACCCCCTTAGCAAAGTCCATAATACATTGCAATTTATTTTGACAGGTAACTTAAATATATAAGGCCTATTTCATGCACGACGGATTGCCGGTCAACGCATTTTCAAATCTAGATCACATTAAACTTTAAACGGTATTAAAATGGCACTGGAAAACATCGAGCGCATCCTGTAATCTTCGATGATTGCTCTTGCTTAATCATCATTATCCGCAGAATATAAGCCTTAACCTATTTTTTCATCTGTCATGAGCATGTTTTAATCATGTCCAAGTTTTCGATCACTAAAAAATGTTAGCCCGCAAAAACACAGCAAAAGGAACCTTACTCCTTCGATGCCTCACGACATTTCCTGCAATGCCGCCACACTTCTCACCGATCCCCGCTACCAAATTTGCCGCGTAGACCTAACAACGCCCAATTTTGAGGTCCGTAACTCTTTAGGGTGCCCTTGGGCCGGTTGCTTAAATACTTTCACTGCTTCGGTTGACCTACCAGGGTGCTTCGTTGTCACTGGTGTGGTAACCCATACTCCGCAGTAATGTGCAGAAATTTCTCCCGGAGGAGCAATGCTGTGGTAATTTACAAAAAAAACAATTTCCTGCAGGATATCACACGGCTTACATTTTCTGGTAGTCTAGTAGTGGTCAAGGGATCATCTGATAAACGGTTATCGGATAGAATAGTACCACGTCGTTGTTACGGCTCACACTGGCGGGTGGGTGCGTGTTGCTAGTGAAATGTGGGTATTCTGAAGATCTATCCACATTGGAACGGGCGGAGAACTAGCGGGCGTAGCGGCAAGAACGACTGGTAGAGAATAAAATACGTGGACAGAGACACAGATTAATAATAAGTTACTACGACAGAGAGAGCTTCGTCCTCCATCCGGTCCGTTCTAATGTGGATAGACCTTGAATGTGCTCAGAGAATTTTACTACGTTTCATCCGTCAAGTCTGAAACAGCCCTAAGACTTTGTAGAAAACCGTCGCAAGCGTGCTCTGACTGGCAATAAAGAGAATTCGCATACGCAATGGTTTCCGCGTATATCCTTATTGCTTTGACATAAGGAATGAGGCCTCGATTGATTAGGATTTTTTTAATGTGGTGATTTTCTTTCCACACTTATTATTAAAGGATTTGCGGAAAATATTAGGACGGCGACGACGACGTTGCGTAATGAAATGAGTAATGTAACATAATGTATATTTACATACGTAAACTCACTAACTTTAGTACGACCATTAGCCATGATTTTAAACATACCTACGTGCAGAGTTTTCACTTTTAACGTGATGCGATACTATCGGTCATACAAAATTATGCCGGGTAGTTTTTTCAACGGTCAGATTAAAATCAAAATCTCACATAATTTAAGTAAGCGATTTCATAAAATTTAATGAAATGACTGATGAAACCCTCTCCCAGATCTATCAAACCGAAATTTTTACCTTTGATGACGAATAAATGTTTTTGATTTCAGCCAGGATATTTTCCAAATCGGTAGCAATTAACAAAATGTGACGTCAATAGGATAATGCTCTTGTATTGAATTGAATACATCATTGTGAGCAGGTTTATGTGTGTCACTATCTATCTCCATTCTTGTATCTTTATAGCCTTTAATTCATTTACTATCTTTATCAATTTGCCTTACATTCATACAATACATCTTTATTATAATGTGTGTCAATTTCTATCGTAACAGTTTCATAATCGTTATTCATATCTTTTGCATATGTTGTGAAATCGGTTCTGGTTACTATTTACTTCATCAATCCTTATCTCGACGTGTGATTGCTATTTATTTCAATGTCACGATTATTTAAAACGAATTTTTGATAAATACATAGGCACATATAAATTAGACTTTCCTACTCCTACTTTTCCGATAAAGCAGACTTTCTTTCTTAAAGGTTAAAGTTTGAAATCCCATGTATGAATTCTTTGTAATTTTGTGATAGAGTCAATTGTGATATGATGAAATGTAGGTCTGTTGAATGTCACAAATGATAGCGTGAATATTGAGCATACAAATGATTGCAACATTGTATCCAACCCTTACCTATAATTTATTGTGATTGTTTGATGATTGCGCACGATTCGATTGTACGAATTTTCTCTTGCGTCAGTGCCATGCCAATTGTTTCTCTTTTATTATGCTTGCGTGTATTCTGTAAACATACGCTACAGGCCTTCAAGTTTGGATATATTTTATTAATGCTATTAAACAAAACGACATGCGTACTGCTGATTATTCGCAATTAACAAATTACAGAAGTGTTGTCACATACATACATAAACTCACGTCGATAGTAAATTTAGGAGTGACCAGTCTTCATTAACTTCATCTTTTGAATAGATTAGTGTCCATATCGGGTTTCTTTGATAATATTTCAGGGAATGTTTTCCATTGTTATGATCTTATGATTGATTTGATGTAGACCATAAATACGTCGTTCTTCGCTCTTTCGTTCGTTCGAATCAAAATCACATATTTCTCTCGCAGACTACCTGCCAAGGTTACTGCAATTTCCACGGCTTTCGCTTTTTTTCCGGGCTCGGTGCCCCTCGTCACGCTGCGTCGGCGCACGCGGCATGTTACATAAACGTTACATCATGTGGCGTCACTACTAAAATAAGCGCTCTATCTACCGGTCACGGCCAAGGCTGTGCCTTGTTCTCGACAATTTGGTAGTAATGAGGATTCAGTGGGTGGACACGCGAGCTCACTTTTACTTTTAAACCGGTCGCTGTGACCTTCGTTGGCCTCAGCTTAGTCTATGCTTGTTAAATGTTATGTTAACATTTTTGAGTCTCTTGTAGATTTATGTGGGATCGCTTTAGATTGTGATTAGGTCTTGAAACTGATAATTTTTATAAAGAGGCAGGATACACTTATACAAGCTAGTTGGAAATGCGATCCAAACTAAATGTAAGCTTTACTTTTGCAGTTGCTGCTGAAGGTTCGCTATATATATACTACCTACAAGTATACCAGACGCTCCCACTACTATGTAAACGCTAGCTCGGGCCATGTTTCCTGGTTTTTAGAAGCTAATTTCTCGTTATTTGAAAGACATACAAATTAATGAAAATATAGCAATGATCTTCAACATCTCGGCTTTATTTGCTATGAAGTATATTTCTATTCTTTTTTATAAATAAAATACACATGAAACCGTGTTCAAAGAAAAGCCTAATTAATATTTGACAAAGTCTGTATTATGTGCATCTACTTTGTAAATGGAAGTCACATTCACATTTACTGCTATGAAGTAAATTTTTTTTGAAGACCAATATTTAATGAGTTAATTAGATAATTTTATAATTCAGTGTGAATTCTTATACTTTCTTAATTTTCGAATTTGATTTCCTTGGATTAGATAGGAGGCACCACAGTGACATAATGATGGACAAGCCAGTCAAAAACAGGTATACCTACTAAAATGATGTAGTTTAGTAGAGGTGCGGTGGCTCTGAAAGGGTTATATTCGTTCAGTGTTAGACTCCTTTTAATATTTCATGAGTTTTATCCCAATATAACCACGGCTGGTCTGTTAAAACATAAATTGTAGTTTTCTTTAATTTCTAGTCAATTAATCGAAAATACCATACGTCAAACAACGTGAATCCTTGATCTTGATCCTTGTGACCACATTGTGACGTATCGGTGTCTTATTCGGTAGGTAGGTATGTATCATGAGCGAGTAAACAATATAAATCGTATGTTACACAAATACCCAGTGTAGATAGTAGATATACCTACTCGTACGTCTAGCGAATGCCCTTGACTGTGCGACGACCGGGCGACCTTGAACACAAATGTTCTGTTTGGATCTATTTGATTGTTTTGACTCCATTCTAGGATAATATGACTTTTGAATGTAGCTTTTAAGTTCTACACGGTGTTAGGGTAAACAGTTGCATTAGTTTAATGGGTGATTGTACCCATGACACTGAACAACTTTCCAAAAGAAACTAATAGGAAATTGGGAAAAAAAGAATCGACTTATCATACAAAAGTTCGATCAGCTGATTGCATTTAGTATGGGAAGTCACAAATTTTTTTTACGAATTTCCTATAGGTTTCTTTGGGAAACTTGTTCAGTATCATGGGTACAATCACCCCTTAAAGTAATTCCACTTTTTACCCTAACACACTGTATGTGGATCTTAGGCTGCCTGTCCATTGTCCATTGACGCGAGCTGGCTGTTCGAGCTGTGTAGCTGTGTAAATATTTACCAAACAGAGATCCGACCGAGACCGGCCGAGCTCCTGATTGGTTAATATTTACACAGCTACACAGCTCGCACAGCCAGCTCGCGTCAATGGACAGGCAGTCTTAAAGTAGGTACTAGGTAGTTAAAATAGAAATTACCTCAATGTTTGCCTTCCGTGCAAGGGACAGTGGTTCAATAGTGCTGGTCATGGATTCGAATTTAGACCTATACCTACCAATCATATAGAAACTTATGTGTACGAATTGCAACACCACTGGAGTTTCGGTGAAGTAAAGTCATTTATAATAGTTATTTGTTTTTGCGGAATCCAAAATTTTCATTTTGGTTCGGTTATTATTTCTAAGAAAACGGTTTTTAGGATTTGAGTGTGTATTTAAAAAAACATGTCGGTAATGTCCCCAGGTTCAGAACCACTGTTCTATAGAGTTTACTAGTTTAAAATATACCAACCATGACATAGACTAATTGATTTTATCTCCTTGTTGTTTTAGGTACTCAATTGATCTTTAAATTGAGTCATGGAAAGCTATGGAAGCAGAGTATGGAAGTCTGTATTAAACTCTGAAACATGCACTATGAGCGTGAATGAAAAATATTTAGCCTTTAATAATATCTATCAGTAAGTGTGTTTGAGAATCAAATAAACATACATTGGCCGTTTATAATATAAATAGGAAACTAAATAGTATGTCAGGTATGTTGGCGCCTCGATAATTCTTTCCAAGGGGCCTTCCATAGACTACGTTTAGGAATTTTCGTCTTTTATTTCTTTTCAGGTCGTCGTCAATTGACCGCTTTGTTGTTAATTAGAAGGCGGTGTGTTTTTAAAATTTTACTATATCATGGCTTTGGAGTAAAGTTGGCATAGCATATGCCCACGACTAAAGTGCCCGCGGGGGTAGTAAGGGATATTCTACATTGGAATAGGTATGCACTTTTTTCCTCTTTCACAAGCAGTGCCCAAACCCTGTCCAGTGTGACAGGTAGTGAGCCTATCTCCACATTCCAGTTGACATCGCTTCTTAACTGCACTCATGTTAACATATAATTTGATAGTCTGAAGCACCTCATTAAGTATGTAACGCATTTAACATAAAATTTTACTGAAATCGGTACTACTAGTGAAACGTGGATGTTTTGAAGTTTCGGAATATCTCTGACTACCCCCTCTGGGAATATAGTCGTGAGCGTATGCTTATGCTTATTTTACTGAAATGCTAGCGACAATGGTTTCGATGTAAAATCGCTAGTCTTAACTTTCCTCCTCAAATAGTTGGGTACTCTTCCCCTCATAAAGTGCCCAAGGATAAAAAGTTTGAACTCAACGCATTAACACTGATATTTCTCATTATCACTTATGTCTATAAGTGTTATAATTAGAATATGCCATACCTACTAGAGCACTGATGACTTGCGCAAACTTTTAACTCGCCAAATCTTTGCAGTTCTTTATTTACTCGTTAGCGCATTTTTTGCGATCGCTATGATTTCGATTCCTTTTCATACATTGTTTGCTAAAACAATTGAATTGTTTATGGAGCTCTTTAGTTAGGTTATCTACATGTCTGTGCTCTTTGCTTTTCTGTTTGTTAATAGTACGTTAACAATGTGGAGAATTTGATGAATTATTCTGTTGTTAAGACGTTTGTGTATCATTAGGATTACCTATGCATAAAATGTAGGTATACAATTGTCTGTTTTTACCTCACAAACAATGTATATCACTTATAAACAATGCATTCATTATACCTATTTACGAATTCATTTAAAACGAAAATTTTAAACGATTTACGTCTGACATGGCTGTATAGGCTCGATCCTTAGGCCTTTAAAAAAAGGCAGGCACAGTCTTGACATAATTATGACATGATTTCGCGCACTTCACTATGGAGCGATGAACATGCCACCTGTTGAATTTTTTTACAAGGTTTTTTAGGAAGTAAATTAAAAAAAGAAAGCGTCCTCCTTCAAATTTTAAACTAATTCTACTGCGAGATATAAATGGAGCTCTTTTGTTTTTCAGGCATGGTGTTCATAGCGGGTTTCATCGTGCTGCTCTCTGCTCTCATGTTCTTCTTCCCCCGCGCTATCAAGCAGCAGCCGCTGCCGCCCCCACCCAAGAAGAGCAAAGAAAAGAGCGAGCCGTTTTTCAAAGGTTAATAATATGTTATTTTATATACAGAATCCTTCCTGACACTTTTTAAGAGGACCAACCATCAAATTGAACAACATTCTCTATGGGACAAACATTGAAATCGCAAAAAAAAAACAGATGTCCTGTCCCATATATTTGGCTCAAGTATTTTTGTATGGAACAGCTCAATTTTTTTTTCGCGATTTCGATGTTGGTCCCGTAGAGAAAGTTGTTCAGTTTGATGGTTTGATCATCCCCTTAAAAAAAGTGTCAGCATATTAAAAAGGACCCTATATTATACCAGAGAGAAGATTGACCAATTTTGTTGAATGTTTCCAGATTTCTTCGCAACAATAAAACGGCAGCTCACCAACGATATCCTGATGTGGCGGACAGCGAGCTCCGTGCTCCACCTGATGCCGATCAGCGGTGTCTACAGCTTCCTGCCCAAATACCTGGAGAAACAGTTCAGATTGCCAACGCACGATGCCAACCTTGTCTCGGGTGAGGTACTATAGGTCTATCTATCTAACTATCTGCTATTATTAACAATCTGTTGGAGATCTTAGGTGATGTGCTGTAAGCTCCATTTGTCGGCTACTAGAGTCTACAAGTATCTGCTTAAGAATCTCGAAAATCAGTGCAAACCGATTCAGTTTGCAAAAGACTACAATGTAAAATCGCAGGGTCATGACGGAATTTGGGTCTTGTCTTGTACGAAGCTCAAAAACCAGGGTTAGATAAAACATCAGAGGAATGATCTCCTTTATTCTAAAGCATAGAGACCGCATCAATTTACGATTGTAGTTAGTCTCTTTTATCTTATGACGTTCTTTTAATAGTAGAAGGAGATGGACCTATAAATGTTTGTTTATGCGGCTATCCACTTCTTTTTTATGCTAGTGTGCGTGAAAAGTAACCGGAAACATAGGGGCAAATGTCACTTGGTCTTCTCAGGGTCTTCTTTTGTCCATACTAATTGACACCACACAATTAAACACAAACCTCAAATCAGGACATTCTTGCATTGGTATGGCTCACTCTATGCCTTTATGTATAATCTCTTTGGATAAAACAAAGTATCAATATTGTCAAAGTCAAAGTATGATTTTTATTGAAAAACGATGGAGAAATTATAGCTGTAATCACTGTTCCATACAAATATTCGGATTTCAGGGGGGGGAGACTTATCCCTCCCAGGATACGTGCTTGATTCTTGTACTGGATGAATCAGTAAGGTTCATGCTTCTTATATTGGGATTGATCGGTTATGTCTCTTAGTTCATTTTGATCACATTATGTGATTGAGAGAAAATTTAAAAGTATTCAAATCACTACATATAGTATAAAACAAAGTAGCTTCCCGCTGTCTGTCTGTCTGTCTGTTCCTATGTATGCTTAGATCTTTAAAACTACGCAACGGATTTTGATGCGGTTTTTTTTAATAGATAGAGTGATTTAAGAGGAAGGTTTATATCAGCATTGCACCCGTGCGAAGCAGGGTCGCTAGTCAATCAATAAAATATACTTTATTACCAAATCATTAGCAGCAAAATAATATAGAGAGAAGAGAGGGTACTGTTTGGATCATGTTTGGATAGAAAAGCGATTTAATAAGTTTCGAAATTGTGACAAGAGAAGCGAGGCTCTAAATATGAAGTACTAATTGCATCTGTATGTATTGCAGGTCTCGGCGGTATCCTGGTGATGGGTCTGGGCATCATCACGGCTGGAGTCGTGATCCTCAAGCTCGTGCCTACGGCGAGACAGGTCGCCGCGTGGACGGCCGCCACTGCTGCCATCTACAGTGCTGGTTAATATTTTATGCCACTTTCCTTATTTGTTTCGATTAAACCTCTCAACAGTTCTATAACTAAAAGCATTACTTTTAAGATTTTGTCTGCAATAATACAATTATTTTTTATTACAACAGTTTTGGAGCCTAGTTATAAATGCACGCTAAAAAATAGTTTATCTACCTTTCTGTCTATTACGTCACGCTTCTATCCCAGTGGTACCCCACTGAGGCTAGGGCGCACCATTTACTAAGATTCTTACATACATCTCTCCCCTCATTCCATCCATACATGCCCAGCAGTTTCGAGTACTCCGCATCACCTTTCTGTAGGATGTAACCGATTTGATCAGAGTACGTCCTACGAGGGCGCCATCCACCGATACTTCTATTCTTTTAGTTTGTAAGAACTCCAGTAGATGGCGCTTTAAGGCGCAAATAGGTTGAAGAATGTCCTTTTCTGCGTATTTGGCCTGGTAGCTACATTAAAAAAAGCAATTCCTGGTTTGGAAGATTGCGGGTTCAATCCCGCCCAAGACTTAATTTTTCAATCTTTAATTTGACTTCTATTTTTATTAGCACTATACGTGTATATAAAAACGAATTGTTCGTATTTCCAGGTATGGTCCTGTTGATGTTCATAAGCTGTCCCGAAGAGAACTTCCGGCTGCTGAGCACTGAACTGGCCAACAGTAGTCTGCCCTGCAGTTCAGCTTGTCACTGCGACGGTGCGCCGTATAGTCCTGTCTGTGGCCAGGTAGGTTTACTGTATCCTATTTGCGACTTTATTCATATGTGTTTAAGAATGGGTTTCGGCTATCTTATAAAGTTGAGTCTCCTGCGCGTGTTTTTCTCTACACAATACACAAAAACCTCTAAAAAGTAAGTCTGTGTTTGTCTATGGATTGTCTATTGACTGACATTAACATCTCTGGCTTAAAACCGGTAACAAAAATATACCGATTTTTCCAATTACTAGGAAAAACAACGTTTTGTGTACATGACCAGCATGAAAAAACTTAGCAGTAGAACGACGTGTTTAGAGATACAATGTTTGTGTACGTGTTTTTGTTGAATGTTTTCAAAAAGTGTTCACTGGAGACCCAGCTTAATACATACCAGACAGCTGTCTGCTACATCAGTCCTGTCTGTGGGCAGGTGGGTTTATTGTCTCCTATTTGCGACTTTATTCTTATGTGTGTAAGGATCGGTCCCGGCTGTTTTATACCATAGACAAGACTGCTGTTTGCTACAGCAGTTACACCATCAGGTCTTCCAACCTCCACAATCATCATTATCTTAGTCGATGGACGTCCACTGCCGGACATAGGCCTCCCCCAAGGATCGCCACAACGACCGGTCCTGGGTTGCCCTCATCCACGGGTACCGCCGCCTTCACCAGGTCGTCGGTCCACTTTGTGGGGCCTACCCAGTCTTCGGCCCCATCGGTCATCGGTTCTGCGAGAAATGTGCCCCGCCCATTACCACTTTAGTCTAGCAATTCTTTAGGCTATGTCAGTTACTCTGTTTCTTCTGCGGAACTCTTCATTTCTGATTCGATCTCGCAGGGAAACCCCGATTCCATTACTTCCATTGCCCTTTGGGTGACTTTCAGCCTTTTTATGAGGCCTTGGGTGAGCGACTACGTCTTTGTTGAGACTCGAGAGTTTCGTTTTTCAATGTGTGTACGGTTATTAGTTTGCATGTTTTGCCCCACAAGAGGGCACATCTGACTGACTTTGTTCGATATGTCATCACTGGCAATACACATTGGTCAAATACTTTGGTCTTTAGACACTGCGGTATTAGAGACGTGAAGATACTACGTAACTACGATACTTCTAACCTTATGTTTGTATAATTTCAGGACGCATTCACGTACCTCTCACCGTGTCAAGCCGGATGCCAGAAGAGTCTGCAACTTGACAACAGTACCTGGATGTATTACAACTGTTCTTGCATTGACGGCAGCTTGCGAGGAGAGAAGGCTATACAGGCGTAAGTGGTTTTGTACCTTAGATCGTCTGCTTAGGGTTCATTTTTGCACTTAAATAATAGTAAAAATATCATCGCTTTCGATTTTATATTCTTGTTATATTGATAAGTCTCACTGTAGGGCACTGATGAACGAATGATTATGAGAAGGCCATGCTAAAAAACGCGGACGCTGCGTGGATTGGTCTAATTTACCTCTGGATTAGAGGCAAGCTTGCGGTCAAATATTTTCAAACCGCCTCAATAGACCTCTGGTCTGGCTTGACGAACGAACGCGAACTTAGCTATTTGACGGCATTATCCGGGACCAACTTGCTAACGTGTCTTCCGAAGATGAAGTCTTTATAAGTTGGTCTTATCACTAAACAAGTGATTTGTGGGAATAAATAATTAATATAGGGTGTTAGGGTAAACAGTTGCATTACTCTAAGGGTTGATTGTACCCATGATACTGAACAACTTTCCCTAAGAAACATAGGAAATTCGCAATTTTTTTTCGACTTTTCTTACAAACTTTCGATCAGCCGATTGCATTTAGTATGGAAAGTCCAATTTTTTTTTGCGAATTTCCTATATGTTTCTCTGGGAAAGTTGTTCAGTATCATGGGTACAATCACCCCTTAAAGTAATGCAACTGTTCACCCTAGTACCCTGTATAATCGTGAAAAAATCGGTCTCATCCTTTGGTAAGTGCAGGCATATTGCTGAAAACTATGTAGTTAACTTGCTGTTAGAGTATTTTCAATTATTTTTATATATTTTATCCTTGCCTATAATAAAAAACGTGTTATATTCCAGCATCAACCGCTACGACCTGCTGAACTCGTCGCTCGACCGCAACGAGCCGGTGAACTCCAGGCTGGTGACGTCGGACGCGCTGTCGAGCGGCGAGGGCGTCGCGTTCAGCGGCGAGTGCGGCGGCCCCTGCAGGCAGATATACGCGTTCATCGCCATCTTCGCCGCCATGATGTTCATACACGCCAGCGGCGAGGTCGGCGCTGTTCTACTTATCATACGATGCACTGACAAACATGGTGAGTTCAGACATCTATTTTGTTATTTCCTACTAGAAAAAATTTAAGGGTATATACCAGGGGTCGCCAAACATCATACATTGCGCGGTCTACATTAAAATTTTAAATGTACCTGGCAGTCTATATTCAATTGCAACAGGTTTAGAAATGAATGCATATGAATAGCTAGCTTCTGATAGACATACTGTAATTTTTTCATCTTTAATTTAGTTATTAATCTGTTTGCGAGAATACCATAAAAGTCGACCGCGCGGTCGGCGTCTTGGCCACCACTGGTATATATCCTTCGGATAATGTAACGAAACAATTTTTTATAAGGAACATGGGCCGAAAAATTTGTAACCGTTTTATTTTTAACTACTGTTTGCCCGCGTCTAAAAGTTCAATATGCTAGGTAAAATGTTGCCTTTTGCCGGCTGCTACTTTTTCAGTGGGAATCGACCCTAATGTGTACCTCTTCGCGTCATTCGCGCCGAACTGTGAATTAGTATGAAAAACTCGGAGTAGGACGATTCAAATTTTTCATACTAATTCCGTGTTCGGCGCGTATAGGTGTGCGATCACCATAAGTCTAACCTAACTAACCCGTCGCCCAGTAGTGTCGTATTGGTGGGGAACAACGGGAATAATCCCGTAGCCATAATACCGCCACGATTTTCTTGAGTTTACCTATTAATTTGTTGCACAGATAAAGCGATGGCGATGGGCGTGATCCAGTTCGCGATAGGTGTGTTCGGGAACGTGCCGTGCCCGATACTGTTCGGGGCGGCTATAGACGCGGCGTGCCGCCTGCGCGACACGGCCTGCGGGCTGGTGGGCGGCTGCGCCTCCTACGACAGCGATAACCTGAGGCACTTCTTCTTGGGTTAGTGTCGCTTCTTTCATACCTGGGCCACAACATAGCGTAATGGTGTTCGAGGCGGCTATAGACGCGGCGTGCCGGCTGTGCCTCCTACGACAGCGACAACCTGAGGCACTTCTTCTTAGGTTAGTGTCGCCCATTGGCGTAGCTAGAGATTTTCCCTGAGGGGGCAACCGGCCGACTAGCTCATAGCTACCGCCCCAGTATCAAGACTCACATTTCTCGTGGCAAGGTCGGATCCAAATTTCATTTTCCTAAGGCTTCCCGTAACTAGAATTTGCCTTGGGATTTTTAAGGAGGTTTTAGAACATGTTATAAAGTCGAATGAACGCGATATTTTAGAAACAATATCAGTTGTGGTATGAGTGCTTCAGCCCTTGTATGCCTATACAGTGGAGCGAGCAAAGCGAGTTCGAAATTTTGCAGTATTGCCACTGAGTTTCGGCTAGAATTTCACAAGATGATGTGAAACAGTGGCCTCGATTCGGAGTGTACCACGACTAAACTAAACTAAATGTATTCCTGTCACTTTTTAAAATAAGATTAAGAAAAGAGACAGAAAACTAACAGCTGACTTTAGTGCTGTCAAAGTGAGGTTAAACGCCCAAAAACGACTTAAATAAGATGGCGTACATTATGATGGCATCTTATTTTGCGCATTTAACGTCACTTTGACAGCACTAAAGTCAGCTGTTGGTTTTCTGTCTCTTTTTTTAATCTTATTTTAGAAAGTGACAGGAATACATTTAGTTAAGTTTAGTCGTGGTACACTCCGAATCGAGGCCAATGCCTACTACTATTTAATTATTTCTTCACTATCAATTTTTCTAAGGGGCAAAGGTACAAAAATTCAGGAGACCATTGGTACCATTTGGAGATTATGTCATTTAAAGCTTATATCAATAGATTTTGTAATACATTACTAGCGACCCGTTCCGGCTTCGCCCGGGTGGGATTTACGATATAATAAGTAAATACATTTTATACATTTATAAACCTTCCAGAAGAAATTATCTAAATGATAGTGAACCCGGTATCAAAATACATTGCGTGGTTTAGAAGAAGTCAGCGGAGAAACAGACAAACAGACGCGGATAGCGACTTTGTTTTATACTATTTAATTAGATTATTGAGATTATTTCCTTTGCCTGGCTGCCATTTCTATTGACTTTGATAGTTTTTTTTAATTTCCTCAGACCAAGGTATTATACAGCCATATTGTTGCCCATTATGGCGATAATGAGCGTTGTTGGATGTCTGTTTTTTATTTACAATAGAGATTGGTTTTTGAAACTATTTTTACTCAAATATGTCCCCTCTTTCCAGGTCTATCAGCCGGCCTAATGTTCCTAGCGTTCATAATGGACTTGCTGGTGTGGAGCAAGGCGGGGCGCATCGACATGAACCCGGGCGAGGCGCCCCCCGCGCCCGACGCCGCCCCCCTCGCGCTCGGCGCCGGCGCCGCCCTCGACCTCAAGTCCCCGGACACACAGCTCTGACGACCCACCGTCGCGTATGAATCGCACTTCTGAATTCTATACCGATTTATTATCGATACTATATCGGTTTAATGTCGATACTGTATCGGTTTAATATCGATACTATATCGGTTTAATATCGATACTATATCGGTTTAATGTCGATACTATATCAGTTTAATATCGATACTATATCAGTTTAATATCGATACTATATCGGTTCAATGTCGATAAAATGTCGGTTAAATATAGATTTAATATCAGTTTAACTTTCATATCGATACAATATCGGCTTAATGTCGATACAGTGTGGACTTTTAATGCGGGTGGGAAATAGTTGACAGTGACTGGTATATTCCGAATAACGCAGAAAATAATGGTCTAATGGTATCGCTTGTGTCGTCTCGCTTCCACTTGCGGCACTAAAGTTTAAGTGTGAGCGGGTGGGGAAGTACAGAAGAGTGAATGACTTCTGATGTAACATCAGTAACATCAGTGATGTTGATTGCAATAAAAAAGTGTTGATGTCAAAAATGATATGGTTCGAATAGGTATGTGTCTGAATTTTTTCCTGTACTTGGCATTTGGACGTGAAATATTTGATTGACTTACGAGTCGAGAGTCGAAATTCTACATAATATAATTGCCTATTAAACCCTATAGGTTTTTTCCAATCTCAAGTGAAAATATTAACTGTGTAATATACATGTTTGGGTTCATGCCCTTTCACTCAACTGACTTGTAATGGAGGGAGAAGTAACAATTCGGAACTACCACGTAAGATTATTCAGAGCTATCATTATGAAAGTTTTTACAATTTTGTTATTAAACAATTATACATTTATTTACATAAAACGAAAACAATTATATAATATGACTGAAGTAAATGGAAACAAAAATAGAAATTCTTTGTTTAGCATTTTTAATATTATTATGCATTTTATAATATTTAGGTTTATATGCTCAATTTTAAGAAATGGAAATGAAATTGTAAGAAACATAATAAATTAGTGTTACTTTATGGACGCGAAAAATAATAGAACTGTCATAATAATACATAACTGAAACGAAAAATACGGGATCAATTTTGGACTTTTTTCATAATTGTTAGAGTAAACAATTGTTTAAACATGTATTTCTTAACCAAACGGCATTATTCGTATCAAAGAACATTATACACTTTAATAGCAACGGAACTATAATTATAAATATTGAAAGCTATTTTGTTACTATAAATTATTATGTTGCGTAAGGATTGGACCCGACTAATTAACACCGAATTCGCTAAAGGGAAACATTCCGACGCCTGACTTCTCACTCCGAGCTACACCAAACAATATTTCTCGCTCTAGCGAACGATGCTTCTGAGTGGCAGAAAAAGATAGAGCTACGGTAAAACGCTTTTCTGTGCAGACAAGTCAGGTCTAAGTCCAATCCTAAAAGTTGTAAGTTAGGGAACATTCAGTCTAGTTTTGTAGACAGGGCGTCACTTTACACACCTTACAATAGGGCATACTAAACCGAAAGGCTTTCACTAATAAAACTGCACAATTTATACTACAGGATCTACAATGACAAAAAAATATTCCTAGATGCTAGCGAATGGGCCTAGGGTCGCGGGTTCCAATTCCGAACGGGGCAAATAGTTGTATCCGCGTCTTGGATGTTTGTATTTTATATTTAAAAAAAATCCAATGTCCAAGATGTACTTTACCTTATTATTTACAAATAGTCATCAAAACAAGTCTGAACTAGTTTCTGGTATAATTTGCATTGTGACTAGATAATTTATCTATCTATCTCCATAGTGAAAGTTGTTTAGATTAATGGTCAGAAACAGCCCCATAAATATGAAACGCATTTTAGGTAACACTCTGTAGAAATTGTTCAGTTTTATTACAGGAACTCATATCTTTTCGGTTTTGAACCCCTTTCATGTCACTCCCTGTTGAAACACAATATGACATCACAATAATTTTTAACACAAAAATTATTTTTACACGAATATCACATTTTCAGGGACTGAGCGCGTTATTAAGCTGGGTACACACTATTTGGCTACAAATACAATGAAAAGAACATTGAGATGTGAGTTGATATAACTGTATGTGGTTGATAATTTTAGCTACTATTAAAACGATAAAAAAAACAAGTTTTATTTTTTAGGATGTTTACCAAAATTTAATGTGCAATAATTAATATTTTGTATTGTCCATTAGTTTAAATAATAATAAAAAAGCTTTATCAGTGTTTACCCAGTTAAATAAATTTCGATTATTGCGAATTACATGGCTAGTGATTAGACGTTTATATTAGAATAGTGCAAGATTTTTTTACAAGTTAATACTAAATAAACAAAAATTCTGTAAATAGTAATAAAATGAAATAAAACATTATAATCACATAATAAATTACGCGTTTAAGCAATTTATTAGATATAGATTAATGGTCTGTTTTAGTATAAAATCTTTACATATACCTACTTATATTACAATTATAATTTCTTTTTTAATTTTATATTTTTATTTTAAAATGATTTTTTTTTCGTAATGAGCGTTTTATAATTGAATAAACGTCACTATTAATATTTAAGGATGGAATATTTACTAGTATAATGTTATTTACGAATATTTCGTTCTGAAAATAATAAATGACAGAAAACGTTACAGTTTTTTTACCTGCATATAACATTTTACTAGTAAGGATAAATAATTAATATAATATTTTGGCACAACGTAGACGGAGGACAGTTCGCGGTTTACTTTTCCATCTATCGAAAACGGACTGCATGGAACTCTACGAGATTAGAAGTTTTATTAGGTATATAGCCTTACTCGTACACGATTTATTAAGAGAGCCTATTGTGCTGCCCTCAGTCGGATTATTTTTATTTCGAAGCAATGAATCAACATTTCCAAAAAACTAGAATGTCACATTGTAGTAATGATTGGCTTTCAATTTATCAAAACACTACGGATTATTATGTTTTACGCTTGTACTTATACTATTGTTAAAACAGCCAAAAGTTGCAACTTTTAAGCGGTTTTAAAGATATTAACAACATACATTATAAAAACAAATCCGCAGTGACCCGATAAATTGAAATTCAGCAATGACTACAATTAAACGTTCCTTTTTTTTTCAAATGTTTTTTAATTGTTTAGAATTGAGGGCAGCACAATAGGCACGGTGCCGGTCATTGTATCATGAATATGATTTATGCAGTCGTTTTTCAAAAGTACGCGGCGAACTATACCGTCTAGTCTGCGCTAGGCCTTTCTTTAACAAAAAAGGCTGGGTCGTGTGTAAAACATTAGACAATTTAAGATGGATTTCAAAATGTAGGTTTAAAGAATGGTTTGGTTTGAAAAGGTTTTAATAATTCAATGATAAATATATTGTTTAGATCTGTGATGTTATATCATGTTTTTCATATAATTTTTTATTAAAAATATATCTACTTATTTCGATCGCACGCTATTTTCTAAATGTAATTACAATGTTTGCATGTGCAATAAGTATCCTTATCATCTTCGTTTTTGGGGAATAAGTCGAATACAGAAAATCAATTATAAAATAGACTAAATATAAATAGATCACTGCCTGCAAAATATTACCTCTATAAAAATAATTCTTGTAAGGTCTGTACTCAACTCAACTTCAGTGTTCAGCTTTTTATAAACATATGCAAAAAATGCATATTGTAATCTTAATGGCCTACTTAAAATACAGAAATAATTGTAAAAAAAATTATGGTGCAGTAATTGTGTGCAATTTGCTTAGACAAATTTAATGTTTATATAAAAAAATCGTAGAGGAATTATATTCGTTTTCTTTGTGTAATGTGAATGTTACGTATATTTACTTAGGATTTGTATACTTATAATCGAATTGCAATCTACTATTTGTATTTAATGAATCACTGCAAATTGTTCGTAAAAGCCAGAAATGGCATGAAAATATTTCTTTTCTATTTCTAGTAAAATGCAATCTGTTGTTTTAATATATGTATTTTCAGACATAATAATATTGTTGATGATAAAACGAGTTCATCGGGTAATTATTTAACCCCTGAAATGTTTACCACTTAAGGTACGTTTTAGTTTGGCTTCTTTAGCACTAATAAGCATCGGCCTACTAAAACTGATATAATTTGTGTAGTGTTTATTTTAATGTTAGTAGTTATACATACATAGGATCTATTCTTATTTCCTTTGAGATAATTTGCATAATTGTATGATCTATCGGTCCAATCGTCTCTTATTCTTCGTTCTAAGGTGCTGTTTAAACAGAAGTGACGTGGCGCGGACGTGACGCGGGCGGGGTGCGGCAATATAAACCTTATAGTACGCAGCATAGCGTCGTTTGGAGAATTACGCCCGCGCCCCCAGGCGACATCGCCTGGTGGCGCGGGCACGATTTTCCTTTACGACAAAAACGACGCTATGCTACGTACTATAAGGTTGAATATTATGTTACTTTGACTATCCGCCACCGCCACGCGTCTCTTCTGTATAAACAGCCCCTGAAATATTTCTCTGATAGTCTAAAAATCCTGCCCCAATGAGGTAGGAGATTAGAGCGTGTAATTTAGCACGATCTTTACAAACCTCTTTCTATTTTATTCGTATTTTTTTTGTCATTTTAATTGGTCACTATTTAGATAATTATTCGATGAACTCATTTTAGTATCAAAATGAAAACTAGTTTTTAAACTACGTCTCAGTGGTAGCGTTTAGCTAAATTTGTTATTTGTTGCCGTATTTGTTCTAAGCGAATGTATTTAAGGTTAAATATACATAATGTATTTTTTAATATTCTCTTTGTAATAGTGAACACAATTTTACTAGTCTACGTTTTTAGGTTTAATGAACAATACCTCTGGATGTTAGGATAAACTATATTGTTGATAAGTGCCAGGATAAGCATAATTTTTTTTATTACAAAAGTAGTAACCAGCGGTACCACGGTTTGTGAAGTCACTTTAAAAAGTCTGGAAGGAATTGTGAGATTTTTTTCGGTGATACCGCTCCGGCATGGCATTATATTTATTCGTATGTCCAATCATTTGTTTAGCAGCTGGATTTGGTGATTAAATTTACTGTTAGTTTAGCACATAGGTTCATTAACTCTCTAGTTTTAAATGGACGGTTAAATTTAAACGGACGGAATGTAATAAATTTATTACTTTACACCAGTTTGTAATAATAATATTTATATAATTGTTAGATATTGGTGTTGCCACTTTTATGAAAAATTAAGAGCACTGTTGTACAATTTTCGTTCTGAAAATATTGTATTAAAAAACAACATCACAAATAAAATCGGGTGGCAAACAAGGTAACCTGCAGGCCTACCCTGAGTTGACTCTATAGTATACTACTGTAGTAACTGTCGAAAAAACGTTTTTTTCCTAATATTATAGTAACAATTTCATTCTCGTTTTTATGCAATCGAATATTTTCTCAATAGATACCAGTATTTCTTACAGACTCATAACTTCCCAGTCACGTTTTTAACTTGTGTTATTAACTAGTCGAAGATTAAATTCGTAGTTGCGTTTCTTCCTATAATATATTAAATACTTAATGCATATTATTATGTCTGTTTCTTCACAAATATAATATTTTTTCTAATGATTTCTTTTATATGCCTACGCATATTTTACTAACACCAAATACACGTTACTTTGGGAATAAACGCAACTAGGAATTTAATCGATTGGGAAATACGTCAAGTGGAGATAACAGAGTTGGGGAAAAACGCAATTGGAAAGTTATGCATGTGTTAAAAAAGAAGATTAAAGAAAATTTTGAATTGGGGAAAAAGATTCGGAAAAAAACGCTGGACAAAATTTCCTCGCTGAATGGATAGCTGATCCGTTGAGCGAGGAAAGCGTCAGCCCTAGGGTCCTTTGCTTTAATTATCTATATAGTCACTGTAGTTACTGTGCGCACTTTGTATAAAATCAACATTAGTTGGCAGATAATGGGAGTAAAACTACAGTAGTTTATATTAGTGTCAACTAATGGTAAGGCTTAAAGGGAACGCCTGAAACCGCTGCGGTATCGCAATGCACCTGATTCAGCTAAATTATTCAATCTTTACGTCGGGACGTAATGCAATCTACTGATTTTAAGTCTATCATGAAATTCTAACAACAGTGGATACGTACGTCTGTAGTTTTTCGAATGAATATGTGATAATGGCCGTCTTGAGTAATTATACCAAAATTGTGGTAAAAACACAAATTATAGCTTACATTAGCACATTTTTTACTGATGTAGGTAAGATTTTTTTAAGCAAATCTAAGAAAAGGTTATTTTTAATTACACTTTTTTGTTTGTTGTCCGTCTTTTGATTAGCATTGAATACGTTATTTGGTACAAGATCCAATACAGCTGTTTGTAAAAAACATTAATAAGTATACCTAACTGGTAGGTACTCGTACTGTATAGATAGATTTGTTACAAGTGACAGTGGTCACGTATTTTTTAATTATTTGTAAATAAAAACTTTATTGAGATGCAACATGATTTTTAATTTATTTTCATTAAGAAACTATTATAAATGTGGACGAATTATGAATTTGTACTTAAATATTAACTACTATTCTATTACTATAATAACTTTCATACACATAGGGTCCTTCTTAATTTGTTGACAGTTCTTAAGGGGATGATCAGACCATCATACTAAACAACTTCCTCTATGGGGCCAAGGTCGAAATCGCCAAAAAATCAGCTGTTTCATACAAAACTGCAACCCAACTCGAACCTCGGCAAGGATCAAATTTGTACAATAGCAAGGCAGTCACGGCCACTGCAAACTAAATAAGCACATGCACACACTGAATTTAAGTGACACGACCGGCTGCAGATTCTGCAAGGAGGAGATGGAAACTCCTCTGCACCTCCTATGTGATTGTGGCACCCTGATGTACAAACGCAGCACTCATCTGGGTAGGCAGGTGCTGACACTAGATGAGATACAAACTATCCCGATCAAGAATCTACTGCGATTTCTGGCCGCAGTGGGGATTGGTAAGGAACTATAAAAAGGGCGTTCACAAAGGACCAGCGATGGTCTACGTGGCACAGGCTTAGAAAGCCTGTCAAGGCCCAAAACCCCAAATAATAATAATATAATAAAATAACCCAACTCGATTTAAATTTATATGGGACAGCTGTTTTTTTTTCGCCATTTCAACCTCGGTCTTATAGAGAAAATTGTTCAGTTTTGATCATCCTCTTTATTGATTGATTGATTGAATTGTTAACTGAACGTTAGTTATAGGGCCTATATAGGGTAAAGTATTTTTTATGTTCGAATTTCGCACATATTGACAGCAACGATCTAGTAGATATGTATGTGTACTATGTAGGTAGGTATGTAGTTGATATACTAAATTGTATGGAAAAAAAGTTGGTAGATAATTTTTACTGATGTCAATACATGGTACTTCCCTCAGGACTTCCCTATTATCAAAATAAAAACGATTACCGTCGTAACCTATTACGACGGTAATCATTTTTATTAAAACCAACAATCCGAGGTAGGCCTAGGATTGTTGGTTTTTGGTCAGTTAGATGGTCTGAACCATTCCATAAAAGGACAACCGCCGCTCTCCCTTGAAAAAATACCTTAAAATGTATAGAAGTTTTGACTGAAGTCAAATGTGTAATAAATTATGAGGTTTTATAAAAAAGACTCAGATAGTACTTATCATTTATTTTTATTTAACGAGTTATTTAATCATTTATTATTAATAAATTATAAAACAGCAGCAACATCAACATGGCTGTCAACGTTGTTTAGTAGGAAGGAGGAGGTAGGAGGTGTTGCAAGCACAATGTTTTTTTTTACATAAAAATAAGATAAAAATGATAAAAACTTATAAATCATTATGAAATAAACTAATGCCTGCAGTTAGTTTCTAGTGTTCCATAGTCCATAATAAAAATAGAAGGACGGTTATACATTTTTGGGTATTATGTGCCAGATGTCCTTTCTGTAGCTAACATAGTTTATGAGGCGTACCTAATCAATAATAATGCCTACTGGACTCTAGAACAAATTTATATAAAAAAGCCCGAAGGCTTTTTTACAGAGAGAACGACCTGATGAATCTATGACGTAAGTTTTCAACGAAAACATGATCGTAAAGTGTTTGCGTTTGAACTTGAATTGTAATGTGCAGCAAAAAAGTATAAGTAACAAGATAGAAAAAACAATTTTATTCTAAGAAGAATTATGGAATAAAGGTGCTTGCGCATTGGCGATTGGCGTAGCTAGATTTTTTTTCTACAGGCAGGGCAGCCGAATAGCCGAACTGCCAGCTTCTAGCCGAATATTCGATTCTATTAACAATAAAGGCAAGTCATCATGAGCCCTGGCTTAATAAAAACACGATTTCACTAGCCATTGTCTTGTCAAGGCGTGTCGGTCAAATGATTCAAATCACTTCGGTGTATTGGCTACGGAACTCGTCTTTTATTTACCAACAAAATAATTTAGGGTTCTAATAACATTTTGACAAAGGGAAACCTAAAAAATCGTTTCGTAACGAGCGTTCTCTGATTCTCTATATTAAATTTTTTCTAAATTCAATTTTTGATAAATTGAATAATTACTACGGTTTTTTATCTGATATGAATTAGAACGAGTGCATAGAGAAAAATAGGTATCTAGTTAGTATGTGGCAAGTATTTATTTTAGCAGACTTTGCTAGAAAATAACAGACTCTACCTTAACATTTTTTGTTACTTAATTCTAATTCGATATATTGAATTAAAATCATTCACACATTTTCTAGTGAAGTCTGCTAAAAAAGTTGTAGATATAGGTAGGTAAGTACTTATACTAGATAATTTTCTGTGTGGAGGAGAAATATCACTCCAGAATCGATTGAGCGAAATATTTATAGAGGTCAAATATGGGGAAAATGCCTATATCGGTGATTTCTTTTTCTTTGCGATTTCAAGTTTGCTCCCATAGTAAAAGTTGTTCATTTTGATGGTCTGAACCACCCCTGAAAGTGTATGTAGGAACGGTAAAAAATCATCCGGTACATTGGCACCAACAGCTTCAACTGATTTGACATTTGGACAAACGAGATCCCTAATTTGACCTACAGGTTTTATAAACCCAGGTTGTAATGCGGAGACCCAGGTTGTATATCTGTCCAAGATATGCAGCCTTAGTAGTAAGTAGAGCAGGTAGAGACGGATAACCTAGAAACGCTGGGTACCGTAGGTATCTTTACCATACCTACACATACATCATTTTTTTCTCGCCTCGTCTCGTCCATACATATTCTCAACCTTCACCTTTCCGTCACCTTTCTGTAGATATAAGACAATTGGCCCCGATTCGGACTGTGCCACGACTTAACTAAATTTATTCCTGTCCCTTTCTAAAATAAGATTAAGAAAAGAGACAGAAAACCAACAGCTGACTTTAGTGCTGTCAAAGTGACGTTACACGCCCAAAAACGCCTTAAATAAGATGGCGTACATTATGATGGCATCTTATTTTGGGCGTGTAACGTCACTTTGACAGCACTAAAGTCAGTTGTTGGTTTTCTGTCTCTTTTCTTAATCTTATTTAAGAAAGTGACAGGAATAAATTTAGTTAAGTTAAGTCGTGGCACAGTCCGAATCGGGGCCAACTGACTTAGGAAATTGAACTGTTTTAAGTTTTAAACAGCATAAGTGTCGGGTTTTTCGATGATTCCTGGTGGAAACAAAGAATAAAGCGCTTTGGGAATATACTAAATAAATAAAAATATAATAAATAACGCTCACAGGCACACACACATGGCTTGGGACATTGTAATGATCCCAAGGTAAGCCTGGCTTTTTGTTATGGGAATCATACAACAACGGCACAAACATATAACATCCATGACCGTACCGGGATTCGAACCCAGGACCCTGGTTTGGCAGTCCGGCGTGGCAACCATCACACCAATCGGGTTGTCATTACATTCATATACTGACTCTACTGATTCATCAAAATACGTAGGTAATCTGGTTCGAATAGGTACCTACCATGTTGTTTACTAACAGTTTTTATAACATCAGAATTTACGGTAGCGGCGTACTAAAGCATTATGGATTCTATTTCCTTCGTGACAAGACCGTCTTTGGTAAGAATACTTACGTACCTACCTAAAATATATTAATTACGCAAACCGCATATCTTACTTATTCAGTAATTCCCAGATATAATATATATATATATATATATATATATAGTAGTCCAACCGATTTCGGTTATGGCGACTGCTGCACTCTATCACGCCGCACATGCGCTCTCAAGTGGCTGGCGTAGCCAATTTTCGCCTTAAACACTCGGCTGCAGAGGGCACACGTCAGCACTCCATCCACATAATTATAATGATAGGCCACAGGTGGCCGGGCCTTTAGCTCGTCGCGCTTCCTATCCAGCTCGCCACGTCTGCGCGCCTCGAAATCAAACACGCTATCCTGCACCAGTCGCCTCCACTCGTCTCTGTTTCCAGCACGCCGTTCCCAATCTGAATCCTCAATGCTGCAGTTCTTCATGTGCCTCTTTTGCACATCCTTGAAGCGGAGGAGTTGGCCACCCTGCTTGCGCTTCCCGTCTTGGAGTTCCGAGTACAGCAGGACACGCTTAGCCATTCTCTCGTTCGGCATTCGAGACACATGACCCAGCCATCGTAGTTGGCGTCTCATCAGGTAGGCCTCGATTCCCCCGATGTCCCAGATAGTACGTAAATAAAATAATTCCAAACAATCATTGTTTGTTTTTGAAATTTACATCAATAGTGATGTCAGATAATAATAGAAAGTCCAACGCCATCTAGACTTGGAAACCATGGGTGACACTAACTATTCATTAAACCAGGCCAGAGGCATATTATGGGCATATTACGGCACCTTGAAAATTTTCTGATTGGCTGGAGACTAACTTTGTATTCACCAATCCGCACTAGGCCCGCGTGGCCCACATCCAGCCCACATCCACTTATATGCTTATACGCTTACTCCATACGGATCATACAGCTTAACTACTTCCCATTTTAAAGAGCCCATGTAACCAAGATGGCTAGAAGAAAAAACGGTAGATGGAGCATAGCCTTGGCTGAGTGGTGGTCAAGATCAGGCAAGAGAGGTGTCGTGGCGAGAGTCGTCGAACAGCCAGATGGGCTGATGTTATTGCGTAGGCAGCTGGAAAGATTTGGATGAGACTGGCACAAGACAGGAAAGAGTGCCATAATGGGGAGGAAGGAGGCTTATGTCAGCAGCTCTGCGCTCTGCTCTGGCGGCAGCTTTTGTCCACCCACTGCAGGGGCAGTGGGTGGACAAAAGCTGCTGACGACGATGATGAAGAAACCAAAAAACTGCATCATAACATAAGTGCAACTCACGCGCATTCATTTAGAAAAATTATCCCAAGAATGTAAAATTGGAATAAGGAAAACGTCACCGTTTAGAAATTCAGTTTTCGATTTCTGCAAAAACACCTTGTAGTTCGCTGACCATATCGAATTCCTCAATCGTGACAACAAAAAATGGTGACAATCTGAATTTTTCGAATTGCCGTAAACAGTGACTGTATGAGTAGACAGTTTTGGCTACATGGGTGACTATAAAACGTGGGGTACCGGCTGTGTTGGTCACAGTGTTCCGATCCTCACGACATGCTTACCGTTTCTTTATTGCTGGCGCTGGTCACCATCAGCTTGGCAGCGCCATCACCTGGTGCAGAACTTGAAGACGGAAGTAGTCAGTATCATGGTGAGATAATTTTTTATAGTTTTCTTGTAGATACCATGGATTGTCCATTAACGAATGGATTATTCAACTATGTTCACCTGGGCGACATGACCTGGGTTAACAGGATATATATTTTTTCATATCACTTCGAGTTAGTTACACCGACCGCCATTCGTTATGTCGGTTTATAATCTTGTATTGTAATGTCAGCTTACATTGTTAGGCATTAAGTTTGAGTCATGTCGGCGAACTTTGTAATGTTGACTAACTTTGTAATGTTGGTTATCTTTGTAATGTTGATTAACTTTGTAATGGTGGCTAACTTTGTAATATTAGCTAGCTTTATAATGTTGACTAACTTTTGTAATGTTGGCTAACTTTGTTATGTTGACTAACTTTGTGGGCTAACCTTTTAAGGTCTCCAGTACATCAAAGAAAAACCAAAAATAGCATTTACCTACCCACCAATTAAAACCTTTCCTAGCTGGTCGAATAAGAAGACACTACGATGGCGGCCTGGGAGGTTACGGCGGTGGCTACGGAGGCGGTGGCTTCGGAGCCGGTGGCCTGGGCCACCACGGTCACCCTGGTCATGGAGGCCACGGCCTCGGAGGCCAGGCCTTCCCGATCGGCAGCTCTCAGTCTTACTCCAAGTCCTCAGCGAGTGCTAGCTCGGTGTCCGGCAGTGGTGGGGTACTGGGTTGAAAATTAAAACGGTATGTAATGTAATGTACGAAAAGATAATTATGTGTAGGGCTATTGTGTAAGTTTACGATTATATCGTTTACAAGATCTTTAACATGATCATCATTCATTATCTGAAATTAATTAACTACTTACCTATATAATAAAAAGCGGAGTAACAGAGAACACCATGTCGTTTTGATACTTATAACAATAACAATAGCAATAAGCTCCAAGTTAATTTGGTAGCCCATGACTTTTGTATAGAAAAACGGTTTATTCCACTTTAGTCACCAGGTGTGCGATTTTTGAAACTCATTCTTTGATCACAGCAGTTGAAAATGTCAAAATTAATATGGAGATATCCATTGAGTTTCAAAAATGGCACTCCTGCGTTAGATCACCCGGGTGATCATAGGCGACTCATCTGTGTACTATGATCACCTGTTAAAATGATTGCTAACCCAGGACTAGATCATCATCATCATCATCAGCCTGGTAAACCCCACTGCTGGGTATAGGCCTCTTCATTTTCACGCCAACCAGAACGGGCCCACGCTAGTCTCATCTACTGTTTGCCGACTAGTCCGACTACTCTACAAATTAATGTCATCCGACCACCTGGCTTGCTGGTCTGCCCACTGACCGTTCCCCCTCCCACGGTCGCCACTCTGTGACTGCCTTCGTTCGTCTGCCATCACTCCGCCTGGCCAAGTGTCCCGCCCACCTCCACTTCAGAGTCGAAATCCGTTTGCCGATATCAACCACCTTTGTTCGGCGTCTGATCTCGACATTAGGAACTCGGTCCAGAAGTGTGATTCCTAGCATAGCTCTTTCCATTGCTCTTTGTGCGACTTTGACTTTGCGCACTGCGTCTTTAGTCAGAGTCCATGTTTCGGAACCATACGTGAGTGTGGCCAGAACACATTGGTTAAACATCTTGGTTAAACACCTTGGTTAAACACCTTGGTTAAACACCTTGGTTAAACACCTTGGTTAAACACCTTGGTTAAACACCTTGGTTAAACACCTTGGTCTTAAGGCTCTGTGGGATTTTAGATTTCAGCACATCCTCTAGCTTACCGTTACCGGACTAATAGACACTCTTTCCTAATACTGTGCACAAGTTGACGCAAGTGGGGCTTACTGTCTTATACAAATCTGTTTTAATTTTCAGATTACTGCAATATAGGGCCCTAAGAACCAACTACGAAGAGTCCACAGTCCAATGTATTATTATGTGATAGCTTATTAATTTATGTATTTAGTTAGGCTTAAGTTTTTATAATTTTAGTTAAAACTATTGTTTAAATTAAATTGTCCCCAATTCAAAAAGGTTATTGTACCATGATTGTACCTCATTGTTTTAATTACACAATGGCCCCGATTCGGACTGTGCCACGACTTAACTTAACTAAATTTATTCCTGTCACTTTCTTAAATAAGATTAAGAAAAGAGACAGAAAAACAACAGCTGACTTTAGTGCTGTCAAAGTGCCGTTACACGCCCAAAATAAGATGCCATCATAATGTACGCCATCTTATTTAAGGCGTTTTTGGGCGTGTCACTACACACACGTCACTTTGACAGCACTAAAGTCAGCTGTTGGTTTTCTGTCTCTTTTCTTAATCTTATTTTAGAAAGTGACAGGAATAAATTTAGTTAAGTTAAGTCGTGGCACAGTCCGAATCGGGGCCAATAAGTACTAATACCTGTTTTCTTTAAGGGTATACGCAGTTAAGGTATGGATAAGAATATTGGTATATTTTTAACCAGAACTTTTACTCCGGTTAGTCTTGTACGAGGTGACAAAGGCAGTAAGGTTTCTTATCCGGTGTTAATGTTAGCGAAAGGCTACATATCAATATTTTACATTTTTCAGTGCACCCTGAAACTTTAAATATATTCAAGGTGAGCCTGGCTACAAAGTTTATAAGGACGGGGTCCTTAAAGGTGTTATGGTCGTGAGTATACACGTATACAGAGTGAAACAAAGCACCTTAGTAATATTTAAAGAGGTGGTTTAGACCATCAAACTGAATAACTTTCACTATTGAGAAAAAGTAATCAGTCATTTTTTCATAAAAACCTACCTACTCGAGTCAAATGTATGGGACAGCAGATTTTTTATATATTTTTTCCATGTTGTCGTCATTGTGAAAGTTGTTCAGTTTAATGGTTTTAAATCTAAACCACCCTTTGATAGAATTAGGGTGTATTGTTACACCTTGTAAGTAGGTAAGTATGTTAATTTCCACTTCTGTGTTGTAATTAATCACTCACGTTTCACTCACGATTCAGTTCAGAGAGACGTAAGCCTATTAAAAAATATAATTTTGTGATAAATTATGAGAGAATACTTTAAAAATTAAGTAGACGGTAACTACCTACTGAAATGGCTTCATGCGTAAATAATAAATTATCATTCGGGAAAATATAAGAATTAAATAAATACAGGAAAACCCAAGTAATTAATTGTAAACAATTAAAAATGCCTGCTTATTGCCTAAATAACAATTTTTTATGACACACTGTTTATCCACATTTGAACCACACGACAGAGGGTAATTTTAATCAAAAAGGTTATTTGATAAGATTATTTTATTTTATTAAATTATAGCGTTATAGCGAATCCTAAACATTCGCCGTTGTTGATTCTGGTCCGAAATCATGGATATCCAGGGCTCTGCCCATACGATGGCTATGTGCACGACACTAGCGCCACACTAGCGCGGCGGAGCGCATGAACTATGTCGGTCAGCCGTGAATTATCTACCACTATTATAGTACTGTAAAGGACTGTGTTTGTTCGAGGATTCTGCCAAAACTACTGGACCGATTTTGATAAAACTTTTTATATTTAAAAGCTTATAATTAGTGTTAAAAGCTAGCTAGTTAAAAGTAAAATACAAGTATTTTATTCCGGTACGATGACGGGAGCGGATGCGGACGAAGCCCCGCACAAAATCTAATTTGTATCGGAATTCCCATACAAACTTTTACCTCATTTTTAACACCTTTGGGGGTTTAAAATGCGACAAGCCTTTTTTAAGTGAGCATCTAGATGCCAATAGAAACTTCCATGCCAAATTTTAAGTTAGTAGTCTTGCGGATTTGCATAGATTCAAGTAAATCTGACACAGCTTCGCCGTCAGAAGTACAAATTTCTGCCACAGCGTGCGCTGCGATCGACTTGACAGTTCCCAACACCCATATTGCACATAGCCAACAGTGCTGTTTGATTCTGCTTTGCAGCTGGTTTGAAAGATGACGGAATTATCGTTTACCTATTACAGGGTGTTAGGGTAAACAGTTGCTGATTGTACCCATGATACTGAACAATTTTCCCTAAGAAACCTATAGGAAATTTGATTTCCTTGGATTAGAAGTGACATAATGAAGGACAAGCCAGTCAAAAATAGGTATATACTAAAATTACTGTAGAGGTGAGGGGGAAAGGGTCAAGGTCGTTCGGTGGGGGATACGTTTGATAGTATTCAAAAACCTTGAGTTCATAAGTAAGTGTTTTTAATTTCATTGGACATCTGGTTGGTAGAATAGCCTAACTAAACAATGTTAGCCCTTTGGTTTTGGTTGAAGACAGAAGCGGAGGCGACGGCGGAAGCGGCAGACCCACTAAACGAGCGTCCACCTCGGGTCTCTCTCGATGGCCTTCCATCTCTCGAATATGCCAGTTCGCGACTACCACTGTATCTGTTAAAAAAAAGGATCATCAAAATCGGCTCATAAACGACGAAGTTATCCGCGAACACATTAATTAAAAAATATATATACAGTCGAATTGAGAAACCTACTCCTTTTTTGAAGTCGGTTAAAAAAGATTAATTGTTAATAGTTTATTTTATTAATTGGGATAAATTAATAACAATAAAATATAACTAAGTAACTAAAATAAAACTAGCTTAATAAAATATTTACAATAATAATTATTTAAAGAGCTCCCCCCGGGTCTTACCGGGTGCAAAGGAGCATTTTTTAATTAATAATAATTTATTTAAGAACTAACTTTTTTATTATACTCGAGTTCAGTGGCAATGTCTATTTCAAACATTTTTTTTTATTAGTAGGTACATTTAAAAAAAATAGGAGTACCTACTATGGGTAATAGAGTTAGTAGATATGCTTTGCCAATAGTGAGAAAACCTGTTTGCTTACGAAGAACAGATTCGGACATGTATCATTAAAATGAGAAGTCCTAATTAAAATACTACAAACTTAGGGCTTCTTACAGACGACGAGCGACACTTTGCTGTCGCTGTGGGTCGCAGACTACGTCGCGACGTAGTCTGCGACCCACAGCGACCGCAGAGCGTCGCGCTCATACACTTTATTTACGGTCGAGCAAAACGGTCGCGCGCGCGTCCGTCCGCGATACACGGCGACCGCAAAGTGTCGCTCGTCTGTAAACGCTATTAGATAAAGATTCTTTGTCATCAAAATTCCACAAAATCGAAATCACGGGTAGCATTAATTTAGTCTTAAATAAAGGTTTGTTTGATATTGTTTTAACCTACCCCCTGCCCGAGTACCCCTGTCCGCCGCACCCCCCGCCCTCCTCACTTCCGCTTGTGTCCCGCTCGTCGCTCCCTCGTCCGTATCCGCCTCCGCTCTCGTATCCGCCTCCGCTCCCGTATCCCCCTCCGCTCTCGTACCCTCCGTTATTGTAACCCCGCCTTACTCTGTTACCTGGAAAATGTGTGAACCAACTTTTTTCGCTGCAATTTTTTTAATGAAAGTAAAATTTAAACTAATGCATTCTGTACCTACCTACAAAGTATGTTGTAAAAGATCCAACTGTTAAAAAAGTTTCTTGAGCCTATGCAGGGAGTAAGAAAACACCCTAGTCATTTTTAAAAGGGTGGTTTAGACTTTCACTATGGAGGAACAACTTTCACTTCCATAGTGCCAATATTAATAAAAAATAAAAAATTTATATCTGCTGTTTCATTACAAAACTGCAGTCTCGTCCTACTCGACTTTTTATGGGACAGCATTTTTTTTTGACAGTAAAATTGTTCAGTTTGATGGTATTAACCACCGCTTTAAATATTTCTAGGTTCTTTTGTTACACCCTGTATAGGTTCAAGCAACTGTTTATTAAAGGTTGGATCTTCTACAACCTACTTTGTATTGTAGGTATATTAAAAACAATAAACTATACCTTAGGACTTCAAAATTAAGCCTTATGTTATTTACAAAACTGCATGTTGCATAGGTAACCCTAAGGTGCTGTTTATACAGAAGAGACGCGTGGCGGTGGCGGACAGTAAAAGTAACATAATATTCAATCTTAAAATACGCAGCATAGCGTCGTTTTTGTCGTAAAGGAAAATCGCGCTCGCGCCACCAGGCGACGTCGCCTGGAGGCGCGGGCGTAATTCTCCAAACGGCGCTATTCTGCGTACTATAAGGTTTATATTGCCGCACCCCGCCCGCGTCACGTCCGCGCCACGTCACTTCCGTTTAAACAGCAACTTAAGAGCCTATGTCGAAAAATAATTTAAGCGAAACAGGCGTGGGATAGCTTATATTACGGCCTGATGCGAGAGAAAGAGATGGGGCGCCGCGCGCGCCTGAAGCGAATCGAGCGCCGAATCGAACTTTATTTAATTGTGATTGCACTATTTATGTTATTTCAATTCTGCTCTAATCAAAATTTAGAAAATATCAATCTCTTTTTTTTAAATCAAGTCTCGTGTTTCTATTATTCACCGTTTAGCAGTTCCAAGCGTTTACAGATAAAAACAGAGGCTACTTTGGCTTGTTTTTCTATCGAGAAAATGTGCCTTAATCGTGTTTTGGCTCTAATCAAAACTTCAATTATATGTTCAATTTACACATATCCGAAAATCATACTCCTACTGTTAGTACTTCATGATATATGAAGCTTTGAAGAATCCAATTTTTTTCACATAGCCCCTTAAACTAATTTCAAACTTACCAGGAACAGCACAGACACAAGCCAGGAGCGCTACTAGGATAACTAACCTCATTGTACCCATTTTGACTGACCAATTACATCACAACCAGCTTTATATACGACCAGACAGGATGATCAGGTCACGCTGCGTCAAATCATAGCATCTAATGTGACACGGTCATGTTTTGGTGACATTGATGGACACACAAAGGAATTTGGGAATCGCAGACCGATTAAATTGAATAATTTGTGAACCTTGACTTCTTGGAGGTCGTATGTTTTGATGGCATACGGTTTGTTTCTTTAATTTGATTGACAGTCTAGATTCATTCTTCTTATCGTGTGGGTAGAGCCATGGTGTCAGAGTTTTTTCAGACCGCCCGCCTTACGGCCTCTGACGTGGTTTTTATGTAACGACTACTACCACCAGACAGTAGCCGGGACCAACGGCTTAACGTGCCATCCAAAGCACGGAATCATTTTTCTTTTCAGACAATCAGGTGATTCAGCCTGCAATGTCCTAACCAACTGGGGAAAAACGCACAAAGTGATATATCACTAGGTGTCCCCCATGGGAATCGAACCCACGTCGTGTCGAGATCCAATGCTCTTAACCATTAGACCACGGAGTCTAGATTCATCATCATCATTATCTCAGACTGGACGTCCATTGCTTGACACAGTAGGCCTGTATATAAGTAGGTAGGTAGGCACATCAATATAATTATGCATTAATAAAACATATAGGTATTATTTTGCATATTTTACTTAAGAATAAAATTGTTCAACAAGTTAATTACTGACCTTGTCAATCATCGAGTGATAGAAAAAAGAAGCGAGACTTGTATTTTTTCCAGTCTAACAAACAATTTTTTTTCCAATTGTGCCGCCTGCTGGTTTTTCGATGGTACGTATACCTAGTAATGTGTAGTAAACATAACATACCTATATACATATAAAACAGTTTCATAACTGACTGACAGACTGCCTTAACCGCTTAAAGATAGAAACATGAGGAATTTATCTTCTACAGAGTGTAGGAAGTAGTGGTGTATTATGAGGACTTTTCGAAAATCAACCCATGAAATTGTGTCTAAAAGTTTGTACTCGAAGTCTGGCAAAAGCTTATGTATCTACTCATAAAAATGTTTAATTAGTTATATTATTAGGTACAAATTAATAAAAATAAAATATAACTTATGATAAATAAAATTATGATATTCTTTGGAGCAAACTTCGCGATACTCAAGTTCCAAGAGATGTTGTCAATCTTTTCCTACACTGGTATGGAAACCAAACGAATGTTGTAAGATCGGGCGACGCGACCTCTAACGACTACAGGTTAGAATGCGGTGTTCGTCAGGGAGGGCTTACCTCTCCGGACCTGTTCAACGTTTATGTCAACGAGCTGATTCAGAGGCTGAGGAGCACTAAAGTTGGATGTCACATAGATGATCTATGTGTTAACAACTTAAGTTACGCTGATGACATGGTGCTCCTCAGCCCCTCGATCAGCGGGCTCCGAAAGCTGTTATCTGTCTGTAAGCATTATGGTAATGCTCATGGACTGGTCTATAATGTAGCCAAGACATAAATGTTGGTATTTAGAGCGGGAAAAGGCCCGTAGAGGATACCTGAGATTAGAATCAATGGGTCAGCAGTTCAGGTTGTGAAGCAGTTTAAATATCTTGGCCACATAATAAGTGAGGATGTCAAGGACGATAAGGACATTGAGAGAGAGAGAGACGGGCCCTATCAGTCAGATGCAACATGCTCGCGCGTCGGTTTGGCAGGTGTAGTGAGGATGTTAAAACGACATTATTTAAAACGTACAATCAGTGTCTCTACACCTGCTAATTGTGGACCAAGTTCACTAGAAAATTGTATAGCACCATAAGGGTGCAATACAATGATGCGTTTCGCATCCTTATGAGACTGCCGCGATTCTGTAGTGCTTCGACCATGTTTGCTGATGCGAGGATACCTGACCTTTTTGCTGTTGTTAGAGCGCGAATTGCCTCTTTTTGGAACAGGCTACGTGGCTCTGACAACTATTAAGAATGGTAAGTGAAGGTGTAAATAGCTCAATGTCCAGGTACTGGCTGTCTGTCCACCAGGACGCGAACAAAAATCTATTTTTATATTCTTTCTAAGCATGTAAGTTTTTTGTATTTATACTCAATTTTCTTTATGTACATTTCTTTATGGGTTTTTGCCTTTAATAAAAACGTTTATTATTATTATTATAACAAACTAAAATTAGTTACTTAGTTATATTTTAGTTAGTTAGTTATATTTCAGTTAGTTATATTTTTATTGTTATTCGGTACACGGAAATAAAACTAGGAATCCGATCCACATAACATGACATGTAGATCGGTCTCCAAGATTTATTTCCGTGGATTGATTCTCTCTTCAAGTCATCACATTGCTATTTTAGTGATAGAGCACCATAACATACTCTTTCTTATACTGTGCCATAACTATAGGGTACCTACATACTTTGCCAGTTGCTACTAACATTGATTAAGGAGTCACGTTGCAGGAACTGACCCGTGCACTCGTCTCGCGTGGTTTCGCGCGTCGCGTTTTTGCCTGCCACGAGACTCCGCATTCCTCAATCTCTTCTTGTTCTTGTCCACAAACAATCCCTGAGATTGGGATAGATTCTCCCAATAAACTACTTGACACTGGCGGAAATGCAGTGCTAACGCACAAGCAAGAGTCTATTAATTTATAAATAAAAAAAATAAAAAAACATTGATTAGGTAATCTAATTGTAATGACTTGTACATAAAATGTTTACTGGCTAAAAATAATGTGTCAGTTCACTATGAAATAATACTCTGGTAAATACGTTCGGTTCGGGGAAATGGTCGTACAAGGAATTCGGGCGATGGACCTTCAGGGAAAAGGACGTAACCGACCTGATTCCTACCTACTAGTACTCCGTTACACTATTATAAATGTATGTAGGTAATTATAAAATGGCGATGTCAAGGCTGCAAATAAATAAGGAAGAATTTTGTAACAACTTTATTTCCCTAAGTTATCATAACTACATAATTACATTATTTTACTAGTTATGAGTTCTATATAACAAAAGATTTTCGTAAACTACTTCTTTTTGCCACTTTTTCAGTCATTTCCTCCGCCACTTTTCCAACCCTTGTTACTTTCGCTGCTAGGGCTGTTGCTACTACTGTTAGGGCTACCGCCCCCTCCTTTGCCACCGCTTCCTCCTTTGCCACCGCCTCCCCCTTTACCACCGCCTCCTTCATTGCCAACGAACGCTTCCCTTTCCACCACCATATCCTTTATCATTTCAATTGAAAAATATAACTTATAAGGCCTAAAAATATATTAGAATGAACCGCCGAATTTCTTCCCGTGGGCGTCGTACGAGGCGACCAAGGGATAATGTTTCTGATGCAATAGGTATTTCATTGGGCGAAATGTTTGCCTCTTGGTAAGAGATAATATTCAGGATGCTATTGGTGCTAGCGCGAATCCCTCTGCAGCAGCGCGGTGGCACACTATTTGAGGAGCTTAGTGGGAAACCCATAGACATAAGCGTCTGTGAATATGCCATACGCGCTGCAAAAGCGCGGCCGAAGAGCCCTTAGAGATCCCTGACGATATGCTGTTCACCTAGCTGTCCATAGACTACAGGTGACTTGACTACAGTACACTGTGAATAGTGTTATGTTAACTTGAGCTGAGCAATGCCTGTATTGGAGGACTATCATACTGGCCCTGACCAAGCGCTCTGCGCTCCTTTTCTATATATCTGCATCATCCTGTAGGTCCTCTTATATCGCATGAAACTGTGGTTGGGACGTTGCGTTGTTCTGCTAATAGGACCTTCTGAGCATAACCTTTCACTAAAAGATAATCACTGATTTGACATCCCGATAGCTCAGTCTGTACAGTCTGTAGTGAACCAGTTTGCTGTGTTGAGGGACGCGAGTTCGAGTCTCGCAAGGGGCAAATATTTGTATTATGAATGATGTATGTATGACCCAAGAGTCATGTGAATGTTTGTATCTATAATAATATTCTATATCGTTGTCAATTTTATTGTCATCATAAAATAATACAAGTCCCATCCCAATGACATTTTGTTGTTGGGTATTTGCTATAATTGATTCTAAAAACAAAGTACCTACCTACCTAAGTAGGTAAGTAATTAACTTCAAAATGTTTTTATTAAATATAGGTAGGTACACGTACGAATTTGCAAACAAAACAAAGCATTAATTAGTTATTCTAAGTAAATTAAATTAATTTTATTGTTGTAAATGATTCATTCGCCTTTTGCGTGGCGTATCTGGGGATGTATGTAGTTGTAGATGTAGGTAAGTATAGTTAACATACTTTGTTTTTAACCCTTTATAGAGCATAAGCCGTAAACGATCATACAGTTGACCGCGGACACCCACATGTTCATAAGGCTCATATTCTGTTTGTGGTAACATTTAACTTGAATCTAATGGTTTTTCGGGTTGTTGGTGAATGAACATAGGTCTTGATAGCGATCAGATAACTTTGTAACAAAAGGTTGGTTGTTTTTGAGCGCATCTAAAAAGCAGTCGCTGTCGAGACCTATGAACATTCCAGTATTAAAAAAAAAACTTTCGGGTGACCGGTTAATAAACTAACTGCTTGTTTTTAAAAAAACACATTCCGAAAACTACCACTAGGTATTACCTTTCTAGTATTTATTTAGATTTTTGTAAGTATATTAAAAATTTATTAATTAAGAAAGTATATTTCCTACTCCTCATTGTATCTTTGATTGACCTAATTGTTGGGTTCAAGCGAAATGTACACGTATGTAAATTGAGAAAAAATAATACTTAGTAAAATAAAAATGGTATATTTTCAATACATTTACAAAAATGGCATAACATTAATCTATAATATCACATTTTGGATGTCCTGTCTTCTGACTATTGGAAGGGCTGATGGTTTAACGTCTGAAACGAAAGAAATAAGTATTATAAACAATGTTTCCAATTTCCATGGTTCTATGGCCTGATCGGTTGGCTAATTGGTTGGTTGTTTGGTAGGTTGGCTGGTTGGTTGGTTGGTTGGTTTCGCAAGAGATAACCCAAAACATAACTCATGTTTGTGTGATAAACACGAAATATACCTTATACTAATCTATCTGTGCTTATACTCTAAGACGCTATAAGTAGTATACCTTACACTATTTTTGTAGGTACCTATACAACGCAACACTAGACTATGGATATTTCTACTTCTATGAAATATGATAGTTCGTTATCGGGAGTCAAAAATCTGTTGTATCTGTTGTGTCTGTGGGGTCCATTGTATCATGTGTACTGAATTTCTATTTTGTTAATAAAGATATTTGTATTTGTTGTTTATCCTCTAATTAAAGATAATGTCAGCCTAAAACGTTCCACTGACGGGCACAGGCCTACCCTCACGGAGAGTGTATGCTTCACCGTTTGAGAGCAGTCGGTAATAGTCGGTATTACGTTCATAAGTTAGGAAAAATCATTCACATTCACTCAAGTAATGGTATAGCAGATAAAGTATTATATTATCATTGGAAAGGTGACAGGTTCGTATGTCAGATCCAAACATTATCACACGACTATGTATCTAAAATACCTAGCAAATGCCATGTACAGAAAAGTATGTAGGTAACACAAAAAAAATCATGGAATCACTTTGGTGTCAGTCATTTGTTTTTTTTTTTTTTTTTTTTTTATTAACTATGGGTTTGCTCTTGACCTCAATCCAGTCCTCAGGACGAAGATGGGGTCGTAGATGTAGCGAGCTTACCCAGAAGATGCCTATTCACTCGTACTTTAAAGGAATTCGGGTTGTAAGTACTCGGAAATACTGACGCAGGTAAGGCATTCCACTCCTTGGCTGTGCGCATTATAAAAGATTCAGAAAGGCGCTTGGTGCGGATATGTGGGATGTCAACCAAGAAGGGGTGATATCCCGCGGTGCGTCTGGAAGTCCGATAGTAGGGGGGTTGTCGGTTTGTCTGTCCAGTGACAGACCTACCAATAGCCTAGAATAACTTGACAGTTAAGTATATTACTGTAATTACGGTGCACATTTTGTATACTTATCAAAATCAGTAATGACTTACTCATGGTAAGCCTACAGGCTATTTTCTTCGTAAAACTAGTCGTAACAATAAGTTAAACAAAATTAACGAAATAGACCTTAATTACCTTAAAAATGTAAAGAAAGCAGATTTTTGCTTTGACATCTATGAAGATGAAAATTTTCTGTAGGCTACTTATTTTTCCTTTATTTTATATTTACTGCCACGATTTCAAACATGTAAACTGTTTCCCGTGGTACCAAAAAGCGGAGTTTTGGATACATCATGAGAGGGCTAAAAAGTGGGATATCTGACTACACTAATTTTCACATTTCCACTCACCCGTAGCCACTGCCGCCACTGTGACCGCCATAGCCACCACCGCTGCCACCTCCGTGTCCACCGCCGCCGCCACCTCCGTGTCCACCGCCGCCGAAACCACTATCTCCATGGCCACCACCGCCGCCATGACTGCCTCCGTGACCGCCACCGCCACCGCCGCTTTGACCACCTCCATACCCGCCGCCGCCGCCTACACCTCCTCCGTGTCCACCGCCGCCGAAACCACTGTCTCCATGGCCTCCACCGCCACCGCCGCCATGACTGCCTCCGTGACCGCCGCCGCCGCTTCCACCGCCTCCGAAACCGCCGCCTCCACCACTGCCGCCACCGAAGCCGCCGCCTCCTCCAAACCCACCACCTCCTCCGGATCCTCCACCACCGCCTTTACCACCGCCACCGCCGTAATCACCTACAATCAAAACAATAACAAATAAAAAACAACGCTCACAAGGTACTACATTATTCTGGCCCGGACTTACGATTTTCGATATATCCCGACCGTATCGGTCCACACTTCATTGTAATAGAGTTGACATTGGAACGAAAACGTTCACGCAATTGTGAAGTTCAAATGTCCGGGTAGAGGCCCTGATTTCGAACAGAAGGCTGTTTGTTATGGAATTAACGACACAAACATAGATATTCCACCCTGGTCCTCAAATTTAGTATTCCATGAAAAATTAACTCACATTAAGTCAAAGCTTAAAGAAGATGAATAAATGAAATGAAATGAATGAATGTAAGATTTATCCTGGGTCAAAAATTTAAGGAACGCACGTTAAAGGTTGTGCTTCAACAAATGGATGGAGGAAACAAAGAGATTGATCAGTACCAGATAATGAAGAGAAATAGTTGACCAGGCGGGCTACATGACCAAAGACAGAACTGTATATCTAGCTAGAGGCATATTCCATACATAGTCGCGATCTTGCGATCCGAAGGCCTATTTTCAGGTACCTACCTACTAAATAGTAAGCATAAGTCAGAGACACTAATGCACACACAGGACAGACACTGGACAGAGTTGCGATAGGTAGATATATACTACTAGTCAAACGTGAATGTTCTGAATTTTCAGAATATCTCTGACTAAAAGTACCTCAATAAGACATAGTTGAGAATTCGGCTGATATCTAATTATAATTTTATTTATTTCAATTTGTAAAAGCTAAACAAATTTTGAATCAGAATAAATTGGACACTTGATTTTAAAGAATTTAAGATGATTTTATGGGATCATTACCTGGTGCGGCGTACACACAAACGATAAGCCCTAAGGCTAATGCAGCTATCGCGATCCGAGCCATCTTGTGGAACTGTGCTAGCACCGCTCGCCACGAGCTTTTATACATTCAAGCTTATATGGAACTTGATGTTTTTATAGGTAACAAGAGAGGTTCTTCACTTTTTGCAGCAATTCATTTTTTGTGTTATTTTTTGTTTTATTGCTATAGGTTGCGTTTCCAGCCGGTATTACTGTATGATAACTTGAGTTTTTTTAATGTTTTAACCAACGTGTTTAGTCAGAAATTAGCACATTTTAGATTATGACTTTTGAAAAGTCACAGACTGTATTTCACATTGGTTTGATAGATTGCCTTTGTATCATAAGAATAGGTAAGAGTAGATGTGTATAAACTTACTTATAATACGTCTTAAACTGACGTATTCTTGCCGAAGGGGTAGGCAGTACCTATCGATAGACGGTCTTGACATACTACTCGTACTTCCTCTAATTCTGTTCTAGTTCTGGCTACTTCTGAACTACTCGTACTTCCTCTAGATATAGTTCTGATTATTTCTGACCTCACATTATCGAACGCATTATCGAATTTGGTCTTTGTTCATGCTCATTGGAAGTTTTACGTAGATGTACCGGTCGTCAAAAAACGCGATTAACTCTTTTAAATCTTTTTTGGCCGACAGAAAAGAAAGAAAATGAGATTTCATTATTGCGTCTTTAGTTTTGTCCAACTTTTGTCTCATTTGTCTAGTCATCATAATACAAGTTCAGGCTAGATACTGGCACTTTAAATGTGATTAGATAATTTGTGTGACAATGTCCAAGATATTTATATTACCCCCCCCCCCCCCCCCCCCCCCCCCCCGAAATTGGAATATTTGTATGGAAAAGTGATTACAGCTATAATTTTTTGATAGCTTTTCATTGTAAATCCCCTGAAAATGAATGTCCCCCCGAACCCAAAGTCTAGATACGTGCTTGGGTACGGTCGGCACCCTTTGGGTACGGAACCCTAAAAAGGTATTCTTTGCTCTGAGATCCTTAACAAACGAATGTTTTTTTTATAATCACTTATGAATATAATTATAATCTTGGATTGGATCATTCGATTTCTACGAAACGTCTCTGTGTATTGGTTTGTTATTTACCTGCGTTACTTCTTAGTATTGGCTATGTACGATGTGGGTTACGGGAACTGTCAAATCGATTACCTACAGCGCCCGTGGTGGCAGAAAGGGGTATGTGTAAAGTTGGCGTCTGTCAACTGATGGAAGTACCATAAAGTTAGTATACCTTACGGAATAGAGGAACTGTCATGAGTTGTCAAAAATGAAACCGTTTTTCGTGCATTTTTGGCAAGCTAAAACTTCGATTTCTGTTTATAATTGTGAATCTAACGTGAAATCGTAGATAATTTAATGAAATAGTGTTAGTATATTTCACAAAATAATCTATGATTTCACTTTAGATTCACAAATTATTCACAGAGCTCGAAGACCCTGTCGATTGTGCCGATAAGTTCCCAAAAACGGTTCTATTGTCTCGCGTCACGTATCTCTTTCTATTATACAGTGATGCCGCTAGGTACATCTCGCTCTCTCAGCTGTCAGTTCCTCTATTCCTGGTATAATACCTTTATGGGAAGTACTGAACTTTAGATGAAGATACTAAAGGAAACAAACTTACTATGGAACACATACAGGGTGTAAGGGTAACAGATGCATTACTTTAAAAAAAAAAAAAACGAATTTCCTATAGGTTTCTTAGGGAACGTTTTTTAGTATCATGGTTACAATCACCCCTTAAAGTAAAGCAACTGCTTACCCTAGCACCCTGTATAGGTAAGTCATATCGGTGCTGAGATAATTATGCAGGTAGAATATTTTTGTCAGGGCAGTTCGGTAGATACAGGAAAATATTCATACAAGACTATCCCTTATTTTTCGAAACATTTAGACCTGAACTCACAGATTTTGAAAAAATTTACTGTTAGCTAGAAAATGGTCAATTTGCACAAACACTTTTTTTATGCCAATCGTCTATGTACGGCTGATCAATAGGACATGAAATATATAATCAATATATCATTATTCATTTCTCACATTTTCAGGCTATTTTCAGTATATAAACTATCTAAATTATTATATTGTTTTTTTTTATATGGCGTCAGTCAAACAAACATAATTTTGACAAACGTTGCTTACTTAGCCCTAGACTAACCTATTGATGGTTACTGTGTGAAGTTTGACCATGATTATATGACGATGCCTAGTACGATGAAGAGTGTACTACATTTGTAAGTATAAATCTCGAGGATGTAACGATGAAGTATAATTATTATTGAACCCGAAGAGCGTCACGTCACACGTGTCTCCCGTCAATCGCTGACGAGACTCGAGGCTCTACGATTGAACCTATGCCAGAATAAACGAAACTCCAACGCTGGCGGCCTCTTAAGATGCCTTTTTAGTACCTATGTGTACGCTACTTAAGAGCCTATCAGAGTTGATTTTGTTTTATGAACATTATTTTTGTACCATATTGTTTCACCAAACTAAATTTTATGATTACTTTTATCGCGATATTTTTCTCGATCTTTCTGGATACCGTACAGAGTGTTGGCTCGGATTGAAAAAACTATTTTTTTTCGAATTGACCCATTACAGCATTACTCAGGGAGCATCGACTGCATATTACTGCGGACTATGGGGGGACCACACCAGTGACGGCGAAGCGCCCTGGTAGGTCTACCGAACCAGTGAATGAACTTAAGCAACCTGCCCAAGGGGCACCCCTCAGGGGTACGGAACGGACCTCGGCAATGGGCGTTGCTGGGATTACGCGGGCTACGATTGGGTAGTGGGGACCGGTGAGAATCAACTCCTTTATATCTAGCATTATTGAACTTTATCTACGTTATGGGATAACATATTGAAAATTTTGGGGAAATAGAATTGAAGCGAAGCTGACTCCTAGCAGTAGCTGTAGGGTTAAATTATATTTTCAAAATAATGTTCACCTAGGTTGGTAATTTGCAAATAAATAAACATGTTAGCCATTAGCTCTTTTATTGCAAATCGAAGGTAATTTTCTTATATTAAGACACTTAAGTTAAAATAAAATTTATTATAAATATCTTGGTTGTTGGCGGTTCGAGACATTTTTAACAACTGCATAAGGTACCTAATTATTCGACCTTGATGCTGTTCTGATCCTCATGATCATTGTTGTCATTTGTTCTGCTGTTTTGAGACTGGCTAGAATCCTCTTCTCCTTGAGTATTGTCTTGTTGTCTATAGATTTGATCATTTGCACTAACTTTCTCGTCTTGATCATTGTCCGAAACAGTTTTAATAAGTCCGTCATCCCTGTTGCTTACACTGTCGATTATCGATCTGTCATTATTATCTATTCTTTCATTGTTGTTTTTAGTTTCTCCGGGTCCATCGACAAGGTGGTTTGCACTGACTTTCGCGTGTTGATTATTTTTGGAAATTTTACCATTATTGTTATTTAAAATTACGGTTTTCGATGCGTAATTGCTATTTTTTCTTTCATTATTGTTTGTATTTTCTCTGGTTTCGTCTTCATTATATCGATGTTCTCCACTGCTGTCTCGGTGGTTATTTTCGTAGGGACCTACTATGTGGCTATTATGTTTAGGTATCTGTCCAGAAATAGTATCCTCTCTTGCCTTGCCATTATCTTTGAAACTCCTGTCACCTTCGTAACTGTTGCCTTTTCCTCTATTGCTTTGAGAATTTATATTATTATAGTGATAATTTTTGGTAGGTTCGAAATTACTGGTGCTTTCGCTGTCGATATTCGGTTTGTTCCAACTGTATCTACTTGTATCGTAGTTGGGTTCGCTCGTGCTTCTTTCATAATTATCAATAGTACCCTCTCTTGTGTTACCATTATCTTCGAAACGCCTATAACCTTCATAACTGTTGCCTCTTCCTCTATTACTTTGAGAATTGCCATTATTATATTGATCATTTTTGGTAGGTTCGAAATTACTGGTGCTTTCGCTGTCGGTATTTGGTTTGTTCCAACTGTATCTAGTTGTATCGTAGTTGGGTTCTTCGCTCGTGCTTCTTTCATAATTATCAATAGTACCCTCTCTTGTGTTACCATTATCTTCGAAACGCCTATCACCTTCATAACTGTTGTCTCTTCCTCTATTACTTTGAGAATTTCCATTATTATAGTGATCATTTTTGGTAGGTCTGAAATTACTGGTGCTTTCGCTGTCGGTATTTGGTTTGTTCCAACTGTATCTAGTTGTATCGTAGTTGGGTTCTTTGCTCCTACTTCTTTCATAATTATCACAGGGGTCTACACCACGGCTAGGGGTGTCAAATTCGCGTCGTTCTCCGGAATCCTTCTCTTTGTGACCTCTATTATTTTGCTTATCATTTTTATTGTCATCGTGCCCACCCGTATACCAGGGTCTATTATTGTAGATGCGATCATTTTTATAATGATAATCATAACCATGGCCCTTGTTTTCTCCAGATCCATAATTATCTCGATTGTTCCAACTTTTCCTCTTATAATTGTCCCTGTGGCGACCACGGAAATCACGATTGTTATTCCAACCGCCTCTACGTCCTTTGTTTCTGTGGGAATCGCCTCTGTTATAATCACTGTCATCACCGCTGGCCCAGTCGCTATTTTCATGTTCGTTACCATGGTAATCAGTATCGTATTTACTATTTTCTTTACCGGAATGGTGATAATCTGGATCATTGTCCCAGTTTTTGTATTTAGCGTAGTTGTATCTTCCTTTGTTGTTGTAATCGCGTCGACTTGGTCTGTCTTCCCATTTTTCGTGGTTTTCTCCACTGTCTCTATTATGGTCGTAGCGCTCTTTATAGCGACTATATCGGTTGTTGTGTCTATAGTCTTGAACTTCATCTGTAAAAATTCAAATAATATAAGGAACTATAATTATAATATTTGTTACGCTGCAGTGTGGGAGAAAATAATACGAGTTAACAATAGTTTGTAGCAAAGGAAATTCAATTTTAGTTTCTATTTACATTTTTAAATTGTGTATCTTTATGAAGATTTGTCGTGAGGAAAACTAAATGCTTCAATTTCGAGGCGTGTAATGGATTGTGGATGATGGGTAAAGACAGTCATACTGGACAGAGTTTGGGCACAGGAATAGAAATATTGGTATTCTGAATATACGATATTTTGAATATCGTTGACTATAACAATATACAACGTGTTAATGAATTAACGCAAAACTAGAAAGTAGTTTGTTTAGAATCGAGAGCAGAATCGAATTATCATGGTTTCAACATAGGTAATTTTTTTCAAAATATTAAATAATTTTTTTGCAAAATTTAAAATTTTCTGAACCGGATGTCAACCCACCGCACGGGCACACTCACCCTACTTACTACCAAAACAAGATTATAAAAATGTATCCATGAGTACGTTAGCGCTTTCTTTTCGTGCTGAAATGATAACAAATAATTTTTTCCTCAAAACTTAAAATGCGAATAACTTTAAATTTTAACTATCAAAATAATGAAATTATTGTTACAATCTAATTATTTTGTTATAAATCAGTTGGGGTGTATGAGGTTTTGCGTTAATTCATTAACACGTTGTATACAGGGTGTGAAATTAAATGGAAAAAAGGGGTGCTTCAGACCATCAAACTGAACAAGTTTCTTGGGACCAATATCGAAATCGCGAAAAAAAAAAACTGTTGTCCAAGCTGCTGTGTGTCAGATGCCTATGTAGGTAGGTAGGTAGGTATAGTGGACTGGGAAAGAATATTTTTTTGAATTTTTTATCTCCGGGAATAAATTATAGTCGAGAGCTCATCTGTTATTTATTTCCAGGCCCCTATTCAACAAACGTTACAATTGTAATTTACAATTACAATTCAGGGTACATTGCTGGTTAATATTGACGCTAAACATGTAGTAGGTAATGTGTCACTAACATTATCAGCAATGTACCCTGAATTGTCATTATAAATTACAATTGTAACATTTGTTGAATAGGGCCCAGGTTTTGCAAGTGTTTATTATTATTTTTAATAGCTTTTCGAAAAAGGGGGCATTAAGCATTTCGATAAATTGAAAGCCATTTTTTTTGCTTCGTACGGTTTGCTTGTTCAGTTTTATGGGTAGACTCTTAGTTTAAAAGGATGCTAATGATATCAATTTCACCTTGTAGATACAACATAATTAAATCAAGCAAAGCAAATAAATAATTTTACTGAACAATTTAAAAAAAAAATTTAAATACCTGATTCGGCGTAAACACAAATAATTAGCCCAAAGGCTAAAACCACTAGCGCGAGCCGAGCCATCGCGTTGAATAAATTCTTACAACTTTGTTTGCCAATATTATACAGATTATTATTATTTCATTATAGGTACAATCGACCAAAAAAGTGCTCCCTAGGTGACCCTAGGTTGAAATTTGAACCTTATCTTTTTGAGGTAGGTATTGCCACAGACTTACCACAGACAGATTATTAAATAGTTACTATCGTAACCATGGACCATAGAGAAACACGTACTCCTTAACAGGAAGGAGCGGGCTTACGCATAATTTCACATACTTTCCCCTCTGTCAAAGCCTCACCCCCGCGACGGCCCCGTACTAGCCCAGATGGTCTACTTAATTCGATACGTTTTACTGTTATTGTACGATTCGATATACATAGCAAAACGGTCCCTCCCCCCCCCCCCGCAAAAAATGGCAGAAAAATGTTCTATTGAGAAATAGACAATACTTACTCCTCTCCGGGCGTTGACAGGAGTCACGTGTTTCTCTATGCTATGGACTTAGAATGATAAAGGACACCAATCCTTCTTACAAGCATGCAAACAAGAAAATTGGCCATGGCGGTTGGTAATGTTCGACCTTCTTTCGTACGTCTCCGTCGTCGATATTTCCAACGTTTTTGTGTCCCTTTCTATCCAATAACGTGACGTAATATATGACAGGAGCTACAATTTTTGTCGTTGGATTAGAAAGGGACAAAGGAACGTCGAAAACAACAACGGGAATTTACGAAAGAAGAACGATCAGTACCGACCATCAAGGAGTATTATCATGTTTCACCGCTTGTTAGGCAGCCTGCGCTCCAAGGTATAGATAGACAATACCTATGCCAGCTTTCTGATCTTAACAGATACTGCACTCAACCTGGGCCTCAATTGCGCTATTTTATACGGTTTTACCGTTCGGAAGGAACGTTTTTGGGTTTTGGTTTAGTTTTGGTTTAGATTTGGTTTAGCTGTTTGGTTTTCTGAACGGTTAAATCGCACAATACAGAAAATTCGATCGAACGGACATCAAACGTTTATCTTCCGAAATAAAGCTAAATTGTTACCGTTAATATAATTTGCGCGATACGAATTGTGCATAACGTAACGTTTTTGGTTGTGGTTTTGTTTTGGTAGTATCGTTCAAAATTAGCGCGATTGACCCCCTGTTTTCGTGCGCTTTTCGAATTTCGAACTTTGCGTTTCAGGAACGAAAACTAAAATGCGCCTTATGTCAATGAGCGACAGGCTGCATCTTGTCAACTATGGTCTAAGTTGTCAACATCATAAAGTTATTATACCTGTCGGAATAGAGTAACTGACATGAGTTGTCAAATGAAACCGTTTTTTGTGCATTTGTCGGCACTTATCGGCACCCTAAAACTTCGAGTTCTGTGTATAATTGTGAATCTAACGTGAAATCGTAGTTAATTTAATGAAATAGTGTTAGTATATTTCACAAAATAATCTACGATATCACTTTAGATTCACTAATTATTCACAGAGCACGAATATTTACCCTGTCGATTGTGCCGACAAATTCCCAAAAACGGTTCTATTGCCTCGCGTCACGTATCTCTTTCTATTATACAGTGGCGCCGCTAGGTACATCTCGCTCTCTCAGCTGTCAGTTCCTCTATAGGATACCTTTATGGTCAACATCTTGCAAGATGCAGGCTGTCAAAGGTGATTATCGCAGCTGTCAAAAGTGAGTAACGGAGCACTGGTATTGCTTTGAATTTGAATCTAGAACAATACCAATCTGATTTTGTTTTTTTTAAACCATTTTTTTGCCCGAATGTACCTAATTATAGGTACCTACTTACATATTGATAACCGTAGCAACGTATACTGTTTCATCTGGTAAATAAAACAAAATATTCTGGGAATCAAAACACTGGGATTTTCAAATTGTAACGTAATCAAACGTAAAATAATAATAGGTAGAGATTATTTTATAAAGAAAACTCTAACTTAGGTATGATATGTAGGTATATATTTTATATTACAGTATGTTTGTATTTGTATATCTTTATTTGAATATGTTATTATGTATATTATAGTACCTATTGTAATCTACACCGCCTACCAATCTTCTTTCACCATTTCCTCTACCCTAAGTTGTCTGGAAGAAATCACTTTTCAGCCTATAAGACCGCCTGTTTTTGTACCTTTTGTATCTCCTGTTTGTTTGCTCTCTGTATACTTACTATGTTTTTTGGTCTAAAATTAAGTATAATTGATTGATTCATAGATATTTGTAACCTAATATACTTGTAGCTATGAGGCCGGATGTAAACTTAAAAGCGTAACAAACTTTAGGTGGTCCTTTAGTGAGACCATCAAACTGAACAACTTTAACTACCATGCCGAATATAATAATCGCGAAAAAAAAAACTGTTCCATAAAGGGTCGAGTATTGGAGGTATTTTTACAGAATCAACGTTTTATTATTTCTTGATTTCATCGGTTTGTCCCAGGATAGTAAAGTTGTTTAGTTTGAAAAGTTAAAGTTAACTTTATTGTCAACACAGGATGTGGCTCATATTAGGGTATGAGCACGACAAGCATTCTGCACCAAGATCCAAGAAACATAAAAAAATAAAATACAAATATTATACTTAATTTATTCAGAAAAAAAGTCAGATAACCGGCAAAAATACAGATATCTCTTTACTAACAAGTGTACAGGATGTAACAAAACACCTTAGAGTTATGAAACTGACTATTATTGGAAAGGAACGTGTTTGGGAAAGTGACTTGTCAAGGCAAGAGACTAAACAGCTAATGTGACGGCTTGTCATCGATACCCATAGATTTATATATTAGTAATATATATGTCTTTGCCGATACCCTAGAAATATGTAAAGACCCTAAGAAATAAGTAAGAACCCTAGAAGTATGTAAGGTTTAGAGTTTTAGACCACCAAATTGAATAACATTCAATATGGGGAGCTAATATACTTGTAGCTATGAGGCCGGATGTAAACTTAAATGCGTAACAAACTTTAGGGGGTCCTTTAGTGAGACCATCAAACTGAACAACTTTTCGTAGCCCTCATCAAGACGCGTCTTTTGACACCCCAATCAGCCACGTAGTCCCAAAACCCATGACATCAGGGCGATATCGCACTTTCGCTGAAAATCGGGCATATACCGAAGCGCCAAAAAACATTTTTAATGTTATATAGAATAAGATATTAGCGGTAGTCGCCTCTAGTTTATCTGAGAAAAAACCCACTACAACGTCAACTAAGAGGGTATCAATATTAACCCTCGGACTAAAGATTCTGGATGACCTAATAGTATAAGAGATAAGTGTACTTTTTGCAACCATCAGCAGCAAGGCTGATTCAGTGTTTATGGGGTGTAGAGCATCTCTGTAATGGGGATGGATCAGGTCTGCCTGCATAACTCCAGTCGGTTTAGGAGTTACTGATTATTAAAGGTCTGTAAAAATTTAACGATCAGCTGCAACGCTGATCGTATGATATTGTTGTAGTATGCACTGTAGCTATGTGAACAGTACAAAAACTGACATGGTTCATCAGTCGAGAAGCTCTACACCCCATAAACACTGAATCAGCCTTGCTGCTGATGGTTGCAAAAAGTACACTTATCTCTCGGAATATAACAGTGATAAAATCTGCGTTGCTTTAATAAATTATAGCAGTTACTTCATAATAATGTTTTAGAATTATTAGTCACTGCTATAAATAAAATAAAGTAATAAGGGGTGGGGCATATTGCCCGATGGTGCCGAAAAGTTCTCGAGTAGCAACCGCGTACCGGAAAGCGCAGCGTGGGTTGGCCCACACGACGGTAGACCGACGACCTGGTGAAGGCGGCGGGAACCCGTTGGATGAGGGCAGCGCAGGACCGGTCTTTGTGGCGATTCTTGGGGGAGGCCTATGTCCAGCAATGGACGTCCATCGGCTGAGATGATTATGATGATGAATAAATTGCGCTTATAGATGCATATCATTGTTCTGATTCCAAACTCTACATGTTTTTCTTCGAAAACCATTATATTAAGTAACGAGCATTTACCCGCGTCTTCGTCCACATAAATTATATACCAGATTTTAAGTCAGATGATAAGCTATCAAACAAAAAAGTTTCATCAAAATCGGCTCAGTAGTTTTTGCGTGATACTCGAACAAACAAACACCCTAAGAAACAAACAGACAGACAAAAAATCCAAAAAATTGTGATTTGGAATCAGGGACAGGTAAAAACCATGTCGTAATTTTTTTGTAAATATCTTCAATGTACAGATGATGTACAGATACCTTTCTGTTACAGTTTTATAATAGTTTAGATTAGTAATAAGATCAAGCACTTTTTCATTTTATTTTATGTCATTTCACCAGAGAACAACGACACAAACTTACATAAAATCGGTAACCAGCATTAGCTTCCTTTTTAAACTAAAAACCAATCGGAGCAATTAGGCCCCTTGTTAAGAGGGCTATCGCAGTCCAGTGGCGCCCTCATCACATTAAAAAAGATTTCTTAATAAAGAAAGCCTAAATTAAAAAAATAATTAACACGAACACTACTAAAGCCTTCAAACCATTGTTATACAATACATTTATAGGTTCTAAACATTCCACTTTTAGACAATTGCGAATAAAAACAAAAGCGGCCGTTTTTTTTCTTTTTTCCCAATTTGCATGTTTAGACCTTTAAAAAACCTATAAAAGTATTCTATGAAAATAGCTTGAAGGCTTTTGTAGTGTTCGTGTTAATTACTTTTTGAATTTAGGCTTTCTTTATTGAGAAATCCTTTTTAATGTGATGTGATGAGGGCGCCACTGGACTGCGATAGCCCTCTTAACGAGCCGGTTTTCCGCCGGGGCTACACCCGGTTTTAAATCGGACCTACGTCCGGTCGTCAGTTATGTATGGGACACTATGAAGGTTTGTTAACGACGCCGGCGCTAGCGACGACGGTCCGGCGCCGTGTCTACGTCCGGCGCGCAGGCAGTCGTGTATGGCATTCTATGAGAGCTTGTTGACGAAGCCGGGTGTAAGCACGGCGCGGTCCCACCTACCTAAGCGAAATGGAATAAGTGTATAAAATATTAAAAATTTTACGTTAAATGATTCTTTTTTCAATTCGAAAATACCTAGCAAAGTTTCAGTCACATTTCATCAGTTCCTCTTCTTTTCAAATTCTTGTCTTTCAGCTAAAATCGGATGGATCCAATACACTTTTTTGTAAAATTTGATTTTCTTTTCGTAATTTAAAGCGATAATATTTTTTTCTGCGTAGCACTGAGCATGGCGTGCGCACGGAACGAACGTAAAAACGAAAAACGACCGAATGAGGCCGCACTTCGTGAACAAGCTTTGCCGGCGCCGGACCGGATAGAAACCGGCTCGTTAACAAGGGGCCTAAAAATTCCGCTGTTTTTTTTGCTCCAATCGGATTGCTCACTCTTAGTTTAAAAGGATGCTAATGATATTATATAGATGCGGCTGCAATAATTATTTTAAACATTTTTTAGTTTTGAAGTCGGATAACATTTTTTATTCGAAATATTTTTGTAAAATATTTTGGCTCATCCTCTTTTTAAACACCAACCCAAAAATAAAAATATTGTAATCAGAAATCTTGATTGCACCCATCGCACCCGTACATCGGAATTTATGACCACCAGAAATTAGAAAATAGGTGTGTGAAACAAAAATTATTTATTTATTATTTGTAATTTTTTTAATTAAAATAAATGTCAGGACTTTAAAGTTAACTTAACCCAAATTACAGCAGGCTTTTTCAAATAATAATAAAATCTAATCTAATCTAACAAGCTTAATATTTCCGAAACATTTCTTTATTTGTTTTACTACAATATCTATCATCTATTTAGATCCAGACCGGTTCCAAAATTCTCTGTTTTGCGCGATCACAGTTTTAAAGTATATGTATCGAAAGAGCGCATTATATTCTTAAGGTATCATTGTTTTGAACATCAAAACGCGCAGTAGGACTGCTTTGACTGCTATCGTTAGCGCCTTTGCCACCGCTATTGTCTTTATCACTCTCTATACTGGATCCTTTGTCATCATCATGTTTATTACCATTTTCTTCATTATGCGTGCCTTTGGTACTGTTTTTATCATCACCATATTGGCCCTCGTTTTTATCATCTGACCTTTTGCTTCCTTTGTCACTTCCGTGACCGTCATCTAACCTGCTGGTGCCTTTGTTACTTCCGTGATCACCATATCTTTCATCTGACCTGCTGTTTCCCTTGTCACCTCCATGACCACCATATCTGTCATCTGATTTGCTGGTGCCTTTGTTACTTTCGTGATCACCATACCTTTCATCTGACCTGCTGTTTTCCTTGTCACCTCCATGACCACTATATCTATCATCTGATCTGCTGCTGCTTTTGCTACTTCCGTGATCACCATATTTTTTATCTGACCTGCTGCTTTCCTTGTCACCTCCGTGACCACCATATCTGTCATCTGGCCTGCTGCTTCCTTTGCTACTTCCATGGTCACCATATCTGTCATCTGACCTGCTGCTTCCCCTGCTACTTCCGTGATCACCATATCTGTCATCTGACCTGCTGCTTCCCCTGCTGCTTCCATGGTCACCATATCTGTCATCTGACCTGCTGTTTCCCCTGCTGCTCCCATGGTCACCATATCTGTCATCTGACCTGCTGTTTCCCCTGCTACTCCCATGGTCACCATGTCTGTCATCCGACCTGCTGTTTCCCCTGCTACTTCCGTGATCACCATATCTATCATCTGTCCTGCTGTTTCCCCTGCTACTTCCATGGTCACCATATCTGTCACCTGACCTGCTGTTTCCCCTGCTACTTCCATGGTCACCATATCTGTCACCTGACCTGCTGTTTCCCCTGCTACTTCCATGGTCACCATATCTGTCATCTGACCTGCTGCTTCCTCTGCTACCTCCGTGACCATTATATCTATCATATGACCTGCTGCGTCCTCTGCCATTTCTCTGACCACCATATCTATAATATGACCCGCTGCTTCCTTTGCCTCTTCCGTGACCACCATATGTGTCATCTGACCTGTTTCTTCCCCTAGCACCTCTGTGACCACCATATCTGTCATCTAACCTGCTGCTTCCCCTGCCACCCCCGTGACCACCATATCTTTCGGCTGAGCGGCTGTCTTCACTGTCACCTCCGTGATCATAATATCTGTCATCTAACCTTCTGCTTCCCCTGCTATCTCCGTGACCACCGTATTTGTCATGTGACCTGCTGCTTCCCCTGCTAAATCCGTGATCACCATATTTATCGTTTGACCCTCTAAAGCCGTATCTTTCACTAGGCCTACTGTCACTTCTGCCTGAACTGCTTTTCTTTCTAGAATCTTTGCTGTAATTTCCGCTACTACGCTTCATTGCATATTCGTTCACAGAATTATTGTCTTCATCTTCTTCGCTTGTAAAATCGGACACATCTTTTTCTTCTGCTTCAATATAAACAGCATCTGAAAAACATATTTTTTTTCGTTGTATTCTTATAAGTACGAATCTTGAAGATTTTAGATGACTAGGTATACCAGTAAGTTACTGTTTGTTTTTCTTTCTTTTCGTTTGCTTTTAAAGATACGGGAAAAAAATATATCGGATATTGTACAAATTACTCCGTTTTTTAGGATTCCGTAGTCAAACAAGGAAACCTTATACTTTCTTCCACTCCGTCTGTTTGTCCGTCTGTCTGTTTGTATGCCCCGGCTCAATTACTCCCTCATTTTTGAACCTATTAAATTGGAAGGTCGCTGGGCACCTTAGTATGAAACCTATACCGATGACCTACAGAAAAAAAATTGAATAGGATGTTTAGATAATTGTCTGTAGTTCATGAATATATGTGTCGCATTAATGTAGATAGTGGTATTCAGGCCAAAAACATTTAGTTTTCAAGAAAAAATTAATATTTTTGTACATTTAATACATTTTCTTACATTTTGTACATTTTAGTATGTGATATTATTTATATAATTATGATTATAGTTTATGTGATATTATTTTGAATAAACAATTTTGAGTTTGAGTTGAGTTTATTGCCGAAGTGTAAGTATATCACTACAGGCACCCATAGTCTTCACTGGATTTCTTTGTGATCTTTAAAATAGCCACTAATTGAAACGATTTACATAATGATAAACAAGTACAGGGCAATCTGTATAGATATACAATTTACTCATGTAACATTTTTTGTTTTTGGATAATCTTAATACAAATTAAAGGACGTAATAAGTACCTGCTTGAGAGTAGATGCACACAAAGAGCCATAATGCCAGAGTGAAAAACACAAGACGCGCCATCGCGATGTACGGAGTCAAACTGCGAACTAAATTCCGATACAGTTGTTTAAGAGGATAATACAAACGGCGAAATTAATTATCATTCGATTAACATATATTTTCATTTTTATTCATGATGGGTTTGCGCTGGTCTTCAGCCCTCGTGAAAGTGTAGATGAAGCCGAGGATGTAGCGGGCTCACTCAGAAAAATTCGAATAACTCTTCTTTAAAAAATAACTTGATTGTATTTACTTGGAAAAAAGATTAATTATTTAAATAATAAGAAGAAAAAAATACAACTAAATAAAGTCATTAAACAAGAAGGAAGTTATTGTACACTATTTATAAAGTTTCATAAAATAAAATAAAAATAAAATAAAGTGAAGGATGCGAAAATTTTCCAGTTAACCTATCGCTCGAGCAAGCGCACTCCATACAAACGAAGTTTAATTCCGTTAAATTCAGTACTAGAAATAATTTTCGATTTGTGAAAATCTTTTAGCCTCTGTAACTACACCATAGGTATACATTCTAAAGAAAATCTAACAAACCACAGACATCGTTTTAGATCGTGTTTAAAAATGCAATTGACTTGTATAATTGGTTAATATTGAAAATAGGATCATATTTCATTGTATGCGCAAGTAGGTATATCCTCTTAATAATGATAAATTGTAAGTTCACGCTGGTTCAACAGATAAGAAGTGAGTAAATATGAATAACATTGTAAAACCCAACTTATCGTTCTTAGAATCATCATTACAAAAAAACCCAGAAGAAGTGATTTCACGGAGGGAGAAAATTATTATCTAAAAAACGATTTCTCGGAACATCTATTCTCTTTCTTCTTCTTATCATGTGGGCAGAGCCCTGGTGTCAGAGTTTTTTCAGACCGCCTTACGGCCTCTGACGTGGTTTTAATGTAACGAATACTACCACCAGAGATAGTAGCTTTGACCAATGGCTTAACGTGCCATCCGAAGCACGATCCGATTCTCTTTGAAATAATCTTTAGATAATCTCTCAATGTCTGGGTCTGTTGAGACCCATTTTTGCACATCTTCTCTTTTACCAGGAAACAAAAGTCAAGGCAAAAGACGTAAAGCTCAAAATAATGTAAATTTTGAGTACGTACTACCGAATGCTTTCAAACAGTGATGGAAAACATCGTGTGGAAACCTCGATACGCTGCTGGGGAAGAAATTGTGATGCGTAGCGTAGGTATGTAAAGTTTACCAATTCCGCGTGGTGGACTTGTGCCCTGCAGTGGAATTTATGTAAGTTGTAACACCTTAGTAATATTTAAAGCTTCCTATATGGTGCCAACATCGAGAAAAAATTTAAAAATTCTGTTTTTTCATACAAACCTGTATACAACCAAGTAGTGAAAATGTTATGTTACTATGCTATATATTTGTAATGTAATAAAAAAAACACCTATGTAAGCTCAATTTTTTTTATCAATTATTATTAGAACTTAATTTTAAGACTATGTTTCTATGCTTATGGATACCTTGTTAATTGGACTGAAGCTGCTTCTTCCCATACAAAATATGAAATCATTTTTACACTCTTAAACCTTACCAGGTGACATTTTGATGAATAAATAAATTGAATTATTTTAATAAATATTATTGGCATAACAATTCCAGATTTGTACTTATATTTTGTTTAATCGTTACTTTCAAGATTAGGTACGTTTGTAGCCTATATGCTAAAGCCAAATATAAACTAATCTGTTCTTCATTCTTTATAAGGTCGTAAAGATTATCCGATTTCTTTTTAGCTTTTTAGAGTTTTTAGCTAGCTAGGACAAAAGGAAAGCTAAATATCTAGTAATCGGTAAATTGTATAATTTATTTTTCGGAATGATATAGGTATTATCCGACATATATTGGACCTTACTTAGCTATTCTTAGAATTTGTGACAGTAAAGTGTTTCAAATCTCTGTTTCTGTAATTCAAAATACCCTTAACTTCTATTTGTAATTGAGTACCTATAGGTAGTTAATATTAATAACTGAATAAATTGAGAACAAAATCATCTACAATCGACTCAAATGGGACAGCGGATGTTTTAAAATGTTTTTCGACGTGGTCTGCATAGTAAAAGTTAATCAGTTTGATGATCTAAAGTTAACCACCCCTTTAAAAGTTACTAGGGTGTTTTATTACACCTTGTAAAGATGATTAGAATCCACCTAATATTCAGGTTATACTCGTACCTACCTATCATACTAGCTGTTTCCCTGAACATCGGCTGTTCAGGGAAAAAGCTAGTATGGCAGGTTGGTACTTTGTAAACATGTTTGTTATGACAAATTGATATTAGTAATCATTGAAACCGTTTCCTTTTTGTAGCTTGTGATTGTATTATATTATAATTAATTAAGTCACTGAGTTTCTACCACAACAGTGTGAAAAATACATACTATATAATATAGACCGAGATCGGACCGTAAAATTATGCACCGATTTCGTTAGTGAACGAAATGTGATTCTAGTGAATATTTACACAGGGGTTAATAGAACGTCGCCAGGTGGCCTAGAAAAATCTAGTCTGCCGCCAACTCTAGGGTTGTCAACTTGTCAGATCCAAAACTGACTTTTTTGAAACTGGCAACCCTAAAGTTGCGACAGACTGAGAGGTGGTAATCCTAGTTTTTTCTTTACTTTACTTCCCAAACAGATAGGTGGAAATAATTGTACCAAAAATCATAATGGAAAAGATACTTGCGGCAAGATTTTCTAGGCAACCTGACAGCGTTGTATTAACCCCTGTGTAAACATTCACTAGAATTACATTTCATTCACCAAAGAATAGGTGCATAATTTTACAGTCGGAACTCGGACCAATAGCTTATATCTACACTAATATTATAAAGAGGAAAGATTTGTACCTATTTTTGTATGTTTGTATGTTTGTAATGAATAGGCTCAAAAAGTACTGGGCCGATTTAAAAAATTCTTTCACCATTAGAAAGCTGCATTCACCCTGAGTAACATAGGCTATATTTATTGCTAGAAAAGATTAGACGTCCACCCGTGCGAAGCCGGGACGGGCCGCTAGTAGCTTATATAGTATAAATATTAGCCAATCAACAATGGTTGAATTTTAAGTTATTATGATGTCTTCATATTCATACCGTATTTGAAATTTAGAATACAGTCAAGATTGAACGGATTAAAGTATATTTTGGGTTCCTTGGTTTACTACGGAACCTTTATTGAACCTCTAATTTTTTATTATTGTAATCAGTTGACACATAAGTTCATGACACTATCAGTAAAGAAACCCAAAATTCCTAATATAAAAAGCTTGTTAGCGATATCAGAGCGCACAGTTCAGCAAGATGAGGCGTTTTGTGTTGTTCGCGCTTGCCTTAGGGCTCTTCGTTTGCGTATACTCTTCGCCATTAGGTACGAATAAACTAAAAATAATGGTAATAGGATTAACTATTTAACTTTATAAGAGTATTAGTATAAGAGATAAGGGGACTTTTGGTAACCATCAGCAGCAAGGCTGATTCATTGTTTATGGGGTGTAGAGCATCTCTGTGATGGGGATGGACCAGATCTGCCTTCAAAACTCCAGTCGGTTTAGGAGTTACAGACGTTTAGGGGTCAGTAAAAAATTTACGATCAGCTGCAAGGCTGATCGTATGATATTATTGTAGTATGCACTGTAGCTACGTGAACTGGACAAAAACTGGCATGGTTCATCAATCGGTTTAGGAGATACAGCTGTTCAAAGGTCAGACCTTTGATCGGCTGTATCTTCTATACCGACTGACAGTTCATGTCAGTTTTTGAACTGTTCATATAGCTACAGTGCATACTACAATAATATCATACGATCAGCCTGTAACTTTTAAACCAACTGGAGTTATGCAGGCAAACCTGGTCCATCCCCATAACAGAGATGCTATGAAAGAATACAACCCCCTTATGAATACTGAATCAGCCTCGCAGGTGATGGTTACCAAAAGTCCCCTTATCTCTTATACTATATTGGTTTATATTTATGACATTTGAGATCAAATTGACTTCTGTGTTTACGTACCTATTAAAAAATTATACGTATTTAGCAACGATTGTTGCCAAATAGGTAGTATATATTTTGTCGGCCCGATAGCTCAGTTGGTACTGTACCTGGCTGCTGTGCCGTGGGTCGCGGGCTGAAATCCCGTATGAGACAAGTATTTGTATGATGAATTTGAATATTTGTATCCTAGTTATGGATATTTGTATCTTATAATATGTACTTTATATCGTTGTCTTGTCCTCTTATAAGTAGTCCAGGCTAGATTCTAGTACTTTAAATATGACTATATAATCCCATGACTAAAATCGATTTTTTGTAAGTAGTTTATTATTTTCGGTACTATAAAGTGTAGGTGGAATGACCAAATCAGAAAAACTCATTTCGTTATATCAAAGCTGAAAACAATAAAATTATAAGGGCAGCTTGCACCAAAACGTGTTTACGATTAAAAGTTTAAAATATGATGTTGACATTGCATTGCCATTAGTATGGGCAGTGCGAGAGACAAGTCGATGATGTGTTCACATTAATAACACGTACTTCTATCTTTCCAGACAAAGATGTCGACGAACCAGGCACCGAAAACGCTTTAGAAGATTCCGACTTAGAAGAAGATTATTCATTAAACGCGTATAGAGGAGAGATTGACCGCAATAGATATACCAGTAAAAGACACTGGCGAGGTGGACACCATTATCACTATAATAAAAATAGCCGACGAAAAGGACATTATATCGACGAGAATGGATACTGTGATGGTAGAAAAGGATATGCAGATAGCAGTAGCCATGGAAAAGAACACGAAAATAGCAGAAGAGGCTCTCATGGTAGAGATAGGCACGGAGATGGAGGGTACCATGGAGGAGAAGAACATTACGGTGGCGATAGCAAAAGAGGCTCGCATGGTAGAGATAGGCACGGAGATGGAGGTTACCATGGAGAAGAACATTACGGTGGCGATAGCAGAAGAGGCTCGAATGGTAGAGATAGGCACGGAGATGGAGGTTACCATGGAGAAGAACATTACGGTGGCGATAGCAGAAGAGGCTCGCATGGTAGAGATAGGCACGGAGATGGAGGTTACCATGGAGGGGAAGAACAAGACGGTGGCAACAGCAGAAGAAGCTCTCATGGTAGAGATGGTTACGGAGATGGCGGCAGCCAAGAAAACGGAGAATATGACATTGAGTCGAGCGTAAGACGTGATGGTCAAAATGACGGCGGCAGCGGTTTTCCAATCCCTCTACCTATCATCATTCCTGGTTGAAGTGATGGACATGGTGGATTATCTCAAATCAAGGCTGTGACAGCGGTGTAATGGTCCTAGCAATCATTTATTTAATTTATAGGTTGATTGATTCGATTTAAAGATTGTTTAATTAAACCGCTTTTAATAACCTGCCTTTTTTATTTCATTTTATATTTTAGCTGTACCCTTCATGCGCTGCAATGCAATGCCCCTTTTTAGTGTTCCGTACCAAACTTATGAAATTAGCTCGGTGTCTGTCCGTCCGTCCGTCCGTCCGTCTGTCCGTCTGTCACAGGCATTTTTCTCAGAGACCGTAAGACATAGGAAGTTGAAACTCGGTACAGATATAACAATTGCTGGTCCAATATCATAAATGACGTTAAAAAAGCTAAATTTTTATATTGGGGCAATTTGGAGAGTAAGAAAGGGTACCTAAATAAAATAAAAAAATCTTTCCTACGGTGTGGGGTATCAATTGAAAGCTTATGAAAATACAAGTATTAAAATATACTTTTAAAAGTTATAAAAACTTTGTTTAACATTTTCGATTAAATCCGAGAAATTGCTGTCCCCACCTCTATTTCAAAAAATATTGCCGTATAAGATCTGAAAAAAGTCATGAACATCAGATATAACGTGTAGATGGCGGGAAAATTATCAGGGTGGCTCTAACTTGGATAGATTTTTTTCTATACCCAAAAAACTAACACCAACACTAAAAAAAAAAAAAAAACCAGTGAGACCAGTGTAAAATGATCTTCAGTTACTATGTGACCACATACTAAGTGTCAATTTATAGTGGTTGTTATCAATGACCCATGTTAAACAACTGGTAGTACGGAACACTAATTGCCCGAGTCCCGACTCGTACTTGGCCGTTTTTTTTCTCCAACACACACTTGCCGGTTCTTATTCAGTAACCTTCCCCGGCGTGTGCACAACAACCTTTCAAAGTTTCATCGCAATTTGATTGGGATAGGTAAATGCACCCCTCTCACTCCACTCCACCTCTCCTACTTTACTCGATCACTCCCACTCCACTCATCCCACTCCACTCCACCCCTCGCTGTCCACTCCACTTTAAAGTCTGTCCCGGAACAGACTCAGACCGCCCCACTTCATTGTTTTAGATTAGGTTAGGTTACTCCATCCCTCCCACTCCAATCCACTCCAACCCTCCCTCCACCCATTGGGTTAGGTTAGGAGTTAGGACGCACCGTTATTTTTCCAGAAGCCTTTTCCAGCCTATGCACAATTTTATATAAATCTGATTAATGGTTTAGGAACGCATAGAGGACAAACTAAATATTCCCCCTCCCCTTTTTTTTCCAACCAACTGGGGAAAAACGCACAAAGTAATATTTCACTAGGTGAAACGTGAAAATCGAACCCACGACCTCCGTATCAAGAGCCCAATGCTCTTAACCATTAGACGACGGAGGCAGTTGGAGTTTATTGTAAATGAATTTAAAAAAGTTTATTTCCCATTTTCTAAAGCTTTTTTTTTATTGGTAGGCGCACACATTTTTTTTGTTTTCTCCATTTGTCCCCAAAAACTGCCTCCAATAAATAAATTAAGCTTTTTAGGGTTCCGTAGTCAAACATACTTTTGTCCATTTTGTCTGTATGCCCCGCCTCAATTACTCCCTAATTTTTGCTCCTATTGAATCGAAATTTGGCATGAAGGCAGATAACAGTAATCCAGAAACAAGAAGAAATCTTTTTTGTCGACCCCCTGTTTTAACATTGAAAAAAAAAATGTTGAGGCATCTTTTAGGCTTCAAGGCATAGGGCCGATTTTCAGCCAAAGTGCGAAATCGCCTTGGTGTCGTGGATATTGAAGGAACGTAAATGGTTGGCTTAACAAATGACGCGTCTTGGAGAGGGCTATTAGGTGAATTGTTCTTTTTTAAAGTCTCAAAATCTTTTTAAAAAATGGCAAATAAATATAATATGAAAAATGCGATAGTTTTTCGCCCGGTTTCAGCGAGAAAAGAAATCATTTATTTATTAAACAATTACACAGCTTTACAGAGGAACTCCAATACTCCTCTCATATCTCAAAAACGAAAAGCGATATCGGAAAAATTAATAAAACACCTAGAGATATATGATATTGGGCTAGTTTTAAAAAATATAAGAGGTACTTAACATAAAAGTATAACCTTTATGAAGTGAAGTTTGCGCGGAGCATTTGATATGGGAGGATTAAAAAAAATACCAATTTCTTATAGGTTTATTAGGGAACTTTGTTCAGTATCATGGGTACAATCAGCTCTTAAAGTAATGCAACTCTTTACCCTAACACCCTGTATAAGTGTGTGTGTGTGTTTAGTTTTTCACATTACTGAAATAATTAATTACCTAATAATAATTATTTTTTATTGCACTATCTTGTCAATTTATTTTAATGTTTCTTTCATAAATAAATATAATATAAATATACGCATTCCATATCGACCAGGGTACTTCAGACGGTTCAGACCATCCAACTGAATAACTATTACTATGGGACCAACATTGAAATCGTGAAAAAAATAATATATCTGCTGTTTCATACTTTTGGTTCAGTATTGGTTATATGGTTCAAGGTTCAGAGACATTTTCTACAGAACTGGTGATTTATAATATACAGGCAGGGGCCTAACAAATACTGAAACGGTGAACTCAGACCATCAAACTGAACAGCTTTCACTATGTAGCCTACCTCAGGAAACGCGAAAAAAATTTGCTGTCCCATACAAAATCTACCTCGAGTAGATACCGTTTTTATTAGTTACTAGCTGTTGCCCGCGACTTTGTCTGCGTTACCCGGATAAAAAGTACCCTATGTGTTAATCCAGGCCATGGTCTATCTGTAAGTATGCCAAATTTCATCAAAATCCGTTCTGCAGTTTTTGCGTGAAAGCGGAACAAACATCCATCCATCCATCCATACTTACAAACTTTCGCGTTTATAATATTAGTACTTAGACTAATTATATCGGGACGCGTAACCACGTGTCATTCTACTAACAAACTTTCTGCCACTTTTTGCGGGGGGCGAGGTAACATGTTATCCGCAACTTTGGATTTTATTCCCTATGACTTTAGATTCTAATTTTGAATGTTTAAAATCATGAAAAGTAGTCTCGTGTAAACCCCAAACGTTCTAAGTTAGAAATTATTGTTTAGCTATTATAGGCTGTCTCGTTTAGTGATAAGGTATAAAATTGGGTGTAAATGCGCAAGATTAATTGATCTAATACCGTGGCAGAGGGGAAATGCTACCGCAAGGCCGGTCCGGATATAATTAGTCTAAGTATTAGTAGGATAAATCTATCCTAGATTTGATGTACTAAAAAGAGACAAATAGGTACTGTACTACCTAGGTACTTTGTAAACATGTTTATTATGTTACTAATTTATAATTAAGAATTACTGAAACACTTTCCTGTTTGTTCCTTGCGGTTGCAGTATGATATTATTTAACCAAGATACCCCGTAAGCCCGTAGTAATACCACGATCGGTACAAACTGTGGTAATGAAAGGCAGAAGGGTGCGTCATCTATATCGTATGAATTCCAGTTGTAATGCTGGACTTGCGGGTTGGTAAGTTTGAAATAACTTCCAGTAGATGCCGCTCACATCCCCTTAAGTCGCAACAGATTGAAAATGTCGGCCTCCGAGCAGTTGGCTCGGTGGCGAAATTGGATAGCGCACTTCCCCGGTTTGGAAGAGTGCGGGTTCGAATCTCTTCCGAGACCTAATTTTTCAATCTTTACCCAGATAGCATGTAGACTTGCTGCAAGCTTGCATTTCATTTGATATATTTTTGATACGTCAAATTTTGCAAGTGGCAAGTTTGTTTCCAAGTTGCTACAAACTTGTAATTGTAAAAATAATAAGTCAAGTTTGTATCAATATTGTTGCAAACTTGGTGCTGTGTTGACGTGGTCATCTAGTGAGATGGCACTGATTCAAATTAAAACGCGCTATCGTTTGCTTTTGCAAAATGTCCGAATGTCCGTGTGTATGTGAATTTTTTTTTTTTTTTTTATGTGTGATAGGTAAGCATTTGACCCCAATCTCACCTGATGTTGAGTGATGATGAGGCCGAAGATGTAGCATGCTTACCTAGAAAGATGCCTATTCACTCTCGCCTTGAAGAGGCCCAGGTTGTATTGCTCAGGGAACAGGTCCGCAGGCAGAGCATTCCACTCCTTAGCCGTGCGCATTATAAAAGAAGAAGCAAACTTCTTCTACTTCTTCTTCTTCTTCTTCTTCAATTAGGCCTGTTTACGTTTACGTGTATACCAGAGTACTCCTTCCAATTCCATACAGTTCTGGTTGCGGGATGCTCAGGACAGAGGAGGATAGCATAAACAAATGGAGGTCTATACCCTGCTTTTTCATACTTGTGGCAAGCCTTCATAACAAAGATGACGCAATTTCGCACTGCAAACAATATAAAAGTTTGTCGAACGGTAACTAGAAAGTTTGATATAACCTTGCCATAAATTTATTTATTTGCCTTGACAAACTTGTGGCAGGCCTTCATAATAAAGATGAGGCAAGATTGCACTGCAAACAATATACAAGTTTTCACTGCAAACTATATGCAAGTTCGTCGAACCGTGACTAGAAAGTTTGATATAAACTTGCTGCAAGTTTATTTACTTGCCATGTCAAAGTTTTCACATTTGACATTTATAACTTGCTGCATGTTTGAAGCAAGTTTAAATTGCTATCTGGGTAATTTGATCATTAGCATCCTTTTAAACTAAGAGTCTACCCAACTGACCAACTTTCACTATGGGAGCAAACCGATCGGAGCAACAAAAAAATCAGCTGTTCCATACTAAACTACTGTACCTACCTGAATCAAATGTATCGGGACACCTTACACCCTGCGGAGCAAACCGATCGGAGCAACAAAAAAATCAGCTGTTCCATACTAAACTGCAATGCCTACGCGACACAAAAATATGCAACAGCCGATTTTTTTTTGCTCCGATTGCTTTGCTCCCATAGTAAAAGTTGTTCAGTTTGATGGATAGACTCTTAGTTTAAAAGGATGCTACTGATATAAATTTCACCCTGATTATTATGTGGTTTATAGGTTAATTTTCCTTACATTCTGTATTGGGTTCCTTGTTTGACTACGCAACTCTAAGAAGGAAAATAATTATATTATTTGGGTAAGGCCGTGGATGTTGGCCCAAATGACGCAAAAGTTGAAGCAACAGTGACGTATAACGAAATATCGGGATCTCAAAGAATAAAAAAAAACGTAATCACCCGTTATCAGCTATCGAGTGAGCTCATAAATTGATAATTTAAAGAACACGGTAAGTACCCGTTTAAATTATTAATGATCTTTTATTTATTATTGTCATTACTTGACTCATGAGTTCATCACACTATCAGTAAAGAAACACATTCAACAGGCGTAATATAAAGCTCGGTAGCGATTCCAGAGCGCACAGTTCAGCAAGATGAGGCGTTTTGTGTTGTTCGCGCTTGCCTTAGGGCTCTTCGTTTGCGTCTTCTCTTCGCCATTAGGTACGAGTAAACTAAAAATAATTTTAAACTAAAATAAATTAATAACATTCATTACCTATTTATTGTGAAAGCAACCAACGCAACGCTTTCCTGACATCCGTGAGTTTCGAACTAGTCAAATCAGCCACTCTTTATCAAACGTCAAAACATGAGCTTTGTATGAAAAGTTGTACCAAATCATGAATAGTGACGTCATTGTTTTTCGTCGTCGTTTCGATACTTTTTATAGTTTATCCTTTTTATTAAAAATAGTATTCAAGCTACAGAATTATTGAAAATGTTTATCATTATTTTCAAACGTATTTTTTATTGAGAAGATCAAACTAAAATCTGATGCAGACTGATGCACATAATTTTGGGCATTTAGAAACGAGTGTTGTTTATACATTATTATATCAATTTGCGCATTTCAAAATGCTTTAGTATTTTTGTACCTAAAGATAAATAAATTTAAGCAATCGCAATCACATCAAATCGGTTGTAAATAATGTTTAAACAAAGTGCGGAATAGCTGTGATCGATTTTGTATGGTGTCCGACAATTTTTTCTCGTTTTTCGACTAATGTTCCTTAGGAAAGTTGTTTAGTTTCATAATTACTAGTAAAAAAGTAGTAACTTAATAAATATAGTGGTGTATATAATACCTAATAGTAATATCTGATCGTTCATTTCTTTGCCCCAGGATTTCTTGTGATAGCGTTCTAGATTTTCTAAGGTGATAGCAGATTAAAACTATAAAAATATAATTTAAGGCTAGGAATCCCTACTGCAAGCGTCTCTTTCTAACAAGCAAACTTTTGCAATTAGCCATCTAGCCAATTGAAAGCAAGATCGCAAAAAAACGTATTTTTCAGCAATATCTTTTTTCTTGGGTGTTTGGGGAAAAATCTGATAGAATCACTGCTATAATTAATTACCTTTCAAATGATGGTATATTCAGAAGAAATGGTGTATGGTGATTCTTGTAAAACTGGTTATAAATCTGAAATCTGATCTTTTTTTTTTTTTTCAAATCGAACTTACTTTGCTCCTCTTTTCTATCAAGAAAATTTAATAGAATCGTGTTTTCAACGGTTAGATTAACTGCAGAAAGAACGTATCTTCACTGTTATGTAAACTATATGTATTAAATTTAATAATTTGATTATCAAAAATCGGTTCGAAAACAGACAAAATAGATATCACCCCTTCTTAAATGATGGCAAGCCTAAAGACATGAGCATCAGAGGTTATAAAGGGGTTCACAAATTAATAACGTATTTCTTTTTTCCTTAGATAAAGATGTTGACACAGCGGGAACAACAAACGACTTAGAAGATGCCGACGTAGACGATGATTCATTAAACGCGTATCGAAAGTCAGGAAGTCCTAAAAGATACCCCAGTAGTGGACGCAGGCGAGGTGGAGGTGAACGTGGACGCGATGACAGCGGTGGCAGAGGAAGTCATGGCGGTAGCCACGGTGGTAGTCACGGAGGCAGTCATGGCGGTAGTCACGGTGGCAGCTATGGCGGTGGTCATGGAGGCAGCAACGACGGTGGTAGAGGATCCGGTCATGGAGGTAGTCACGACGGTGGTAGAGGCTCAGGTGGCAGAGATGGGGGCAGTCACGGAGGTAGTCACGACGGTGGTAGAGGCTCAGGTGGCAGAAATGGGGGTAGTCACGGAGGTAGTCACGACGGTGGTAGAGGCTCAGGTGGCAGAGATGGGGGTAGTCACGGAGGTAGTCACGACGGTGGTAGAGGCTCAGGTGGCAGAGATGGGGGCAGTCACGGAGGCAGTCACGACGGTGGTAGAGGCTCAGGTGGCAGAGATGGGGGTAGTCACGGAGGTAGTCACGACGGTGGTAGAGGCTCAGGTGGCAGAGATGGGGGTAGTCACGGAGGCGGAAAGTACGATAGTGGAAGGGGGTCAGGTAGAGGTGGTCCCAGTGATGGAGGTCGTCATGACAGCGGGTCAGGAGGAAGAGGCGGTGCTCCGAATGACGGCGGCCACGGAGGGAAAGGTGGACGTGATTGAGATGCCAGATTATCAATTCGAGGCTGTGAGAGGAGTAGAAGCGTTACTGCAAAAACTGTTATTTAAAATTTTATGATTTTTAAATTAAATATTTACTGTATTTTAAATTGTCCGTCTTTTTTTTATTTTATTTCATTATATTTTTTACGTTCCGATGAAATTCAAATGAAGGGCAGCGTTTACTGATTGGTTATATAAATGTTATACGGGCTGTAAGGGACAGCTACCACATCAATTTACGATTGTAGTTAGTCTCTTTTATCTTATGACGTTCTTTTAATAGTAGAAGGAGACGGAACTATAAATGTTTTTTTATGCGGCTGTCCACTTCTTTTTTGTGCTAGTGTGTGTGAAAAGTGACCGTAAACATAAGGGCAAATGTCACTTGGTCATCTTTTGTCAATACTACTTGACACCACACTCTCAAACACAAACCTCAAAAAAGTGGGCATTCTGGCATTGGTATGGCTCCCTCTATGCCTTTAGGTTCTCTTTGGGGACAGCCCTCCGCAGATTGAAACGGTTAACTCCGACCATCAAACTGAACAACTTTCACTATGGAGCCTACCTAACGAAACTGTCCCTTATACACTGTATATATTTTTTTAATTATTTAGTAGGTAGTCTACAGATTTTGTGTACAAATGAACACAAAATCTGTAGACATATAAATATCTCAGCCAGACCAAAGCTCAGGTCCGATCATGTATGGAGTACTGCTGCCACCTGTGGGATGGCTCAGCCAAGTATCAACTTGCCGCACTCGACTCGGTTGAACGCAGAGCCAGGAGGCTCATTGGCGATAGTAAGCTGGTGGAGGCCAAGCTTCATAGCCTAGCCCACCGCCGCAGAGTGGCCTGCTTGTCGGTCTTCTACAGATTGTACTTCGGTGAGTGTGCCCTAGAGCTGCATGAGCTCATCCCACCTTCCCCTTTCTACTATCGGACTTCCAGACGCACCACGGGATATCACCCCTTCTTGGTTGACATCCCACATATCCGCACCAAGCGCCTTTCTGAATCTTTTATAATGCGCACAGCCAAGGAGTGGAATGCCTTACCTGCGTCAGTATTTCCGAGTACTTACAACCCGAATTCCTTTAAAGTACGAGTGAATAGGCATCTTCTGGGTAAGCTCGCTACATCTACGACCCCATCTTCGTCCTGAGGACTGGATTGAGGTCAAGAGCAAACCCATAGTTAATAAAAAAAAAATAAAAAAAAAATATAGAGCCATTTAACGAGTAACTTTTTATGTACACACAATTAAGTTACCTATTCATCAACATTTATAATCATTTCGATATCATTAGCATCCTTTTAAACTAAGAGTCTACCCATCAAACTGAACAACTTTTACTATCGGAGCAAACCGATCGGAGCAAAATAAAATCAGCTGTTGCATACATTTGTGTCGCGTAGGCATTGCAGTTTAATATGGAACAGCAGATTTTTTTGTTGCTCCTATCGGTTTGCTCCGCAGGGTGTAAGGTGTCCCGATACATTTGATTCAGGTAGGTAAAGTAGTTTTGTATGGGACAGATGATTTTTTTTTTGCGTTTCCTGATGTAGGCTCAGAAGTAAAAGTTTTTCAGTTTGATGGTCTGAGTTCACCGTTACAGTTTGCGGAGGGCAGTCCCTTACACCCTGTAATTCTACAGAGGATATAGAGGGTGAACTAAGAAAAGATTTTTTCGAAAATCCCTAACCCCTAAGGGGGTAATCCGTGCGGACTAAGTGGTATAATGACAAGCAGACCACCCCGAAAGGTTATATGCAAAGAGTACTTTTTTTATACCGGTTATATGCATGTGGTCGTGGAATTAAAATGTTTTTATAGGTAATGACTAATGAACCTAGGTAGTTGATAACTTTGTTTTCATAACAATATCTCTTCTTATCTTCACTTGCGGGCCTTTACTTGGCCTCATCAAGTAGACACTACTAGATAGGTACTTAATTGTTATTAAGATGAACAAACCCTGCATTTGAGTTATTTATCCGACCAAAAACGTAGAGTAAAAAAAAAACATTACCCTTTTTCTGGGGAGTCGGGTGAAAATGGGCCACATTCGTAACCTTTTATGCAGATTTGATAAATGTTGGCGGTGACATGGTATGGTATTCGTAAGTTCTAACCATTTGAGAGCAGTCGGTAGTACGTACAGTCGGCCGCAGTAAGTTCTATACACTTTTGTTCTACGTCGTAGTACTAAAGTGTGTATAACTTATTGCGGCCGACTGTACATAAGTAAGAAAAACTCATTCAGTACATTAAATAAATAAATAACGCTCACAGGCACATACATTGTAATGATCCCAAGTTAAGCACTACGGCACGAACATATAACATCCATGACCGAACCGGGATTCGAACCCAGGACCCTGGTTTGACAGTCCGGCGTGGGAGCCATTACACCAACCGGGTCGTCAACGTTAACATTGCATGTCGTCCGTGCGGATTAGAACTCAGACCTTCATGATTGAGTGTCCAATCCATATACCTCTCGGCAACGCGCCACCGACTTTACAGGGTCACGGAATACATAAGACCAACTTTAGAGTGTACCGGCGAGAGCCCAGGAAGCTGGAAATATGTAAAAACCGACCTATACAGGGTCCTTATTAATATGCTGACACTTTTTTAAGTTGATGATCAGACCATCAAACTGAACAACTTTCTCTATTGGATAAACATCGAAAACGCGAAAAAAAATCTGCTCGTCCATACAAAACTGCAATCCTACTCGAGCCAAACATATGGGAGAGCTGATTTTTTTTTCGCGATTTCGATGTTGGTTACATGGAGAAAGTTGTTCAATTTGATGGTCTGATCATCCCCTTAAAAAAGTGTCAGTATATTAAGAAGGACCCTCGAACGTATGCGGACCAAATTGGCAAGACTGAAGGGTCAGACCAAATGTACCCGAAACCGACGAGCGTGTATGAAACGACTTATGACTGTGGAAGAGGCAAAAGAGGTGTGTCAGGATCGTAGCCGATGGAGATCCATTGTCTCTGCCTACCCCCATGGGACACAAGCGTGAGTATATGTATGTATGTATGTATGTACTATGTACCGAGCCTATAGTAGCCCTCGACATTAATAATAAGTTTGTAACATTTTTTTATTTCGTAGTTTGTAGTAACTACATTATCGTGATCATCGTGACATGATCGATCGATTTTCTAAGGGAACCAAATTTTTCGTTTTTCGACCCATAGGAAAGGTGTAAAAAAATAAAAATAAAATAAATAACGCTCACAGGCACATACATTGTAATGATCCCAAGAAAGCACTATTGCGCACTACTACACTATTGTTCTATTTGCACTTGTGTTTAGTTTCATTATCTGAATAAACCCTCATATTTCTTTTATTCATACAAAAATAGGGGTGTGTAACTCTGCCTGCATAATATAATACCTGACTAAATAATAACAATGTTCCATAGAAATTGCTCCAAGTATTTGGCTAGGCGAAAATGTTGTTGTACAAAAAAATTGCTCTCATGTATTTAAGTGACAGCACGGTATGGGATGCTCTCAGGTTCACTTGACCGACGACCACGACTAGGTACCTAGCTGGAAGTGACTGGTAGAGGAAGGATGAAGATAGTTTTCTGGTGCGCTGTGGGAGACGCCTACGCTACGTTTAGCAGTGAACGATGAAATGCTGATGATGATTCATTTGTGACACTTAAAAGCTTTCCTAAGAACAACATTGGATTTGAAAGTGCTAAGCCAAGATACCGGTCCGAAAAAGTGAGGGAGACCACCCTTAAGGGTGCCTGCCTGTCCATTGACGCGAGCTAGCTGGCGGAGCGGAGTAGCGAGGAAATATTTACCAATCAGGATTGCATAAAATCTCGGCCGAGATTTTGATTGGAATCTTAGGCTGCCTGTCCATTGACGCGAGCTGGCTGGTGGAGTTTTACTAACCAATCAGGATTGCATAAAATCTCGATCTCGAGCTCTTGATTGGTTAATATTTTCCTCGCTACACCGCTCCGCCAGCCAGCTCCGCGTCAATGGACAGGCAGCCTAACTTGGATTTCTGTCTAACGACCTGAGGAAAACCCAAGTAGACATTTGGGCAACTCAGAACAGACTCGCTTGGCGAAGAAGAAGGAGAACCGTCCTCAACTGAAATGGGATAAGGCTAGACAAAGAAGAAGAATGTATAGAAGATTGAGTGGACTTTCTAATGAGAAGGATTATGAGGTTCACACTCTTGATTCAAGAGAAGAAACACATTTCCTCATACTTTTACAGGTTACAATCAATTAACTTTTTAGTGTGGAATAGTAAAAGCACAAGCAAAACTTACCCTAAACTTAAACTAAACTACTAAACATTGGCCTCGATTCGGACTGTGCCACGACTTAACTTAACTACATTTATTTCTGTCACTTTCTAAAATAAGATTAAGAAAAGAGACAGAAAACCAACAGCTGACTTTAGTGCTGTCAAAGTGCCGTTACACGCCCAAAAACGCTTTAAATAAGATCGCGTACATTATGATGACATCTTATTTTGAGCGTGTAACGTCACTTTGACAGCACTAAAGTCAGCTGTTGGTTTTCTGTCTCTTTTCTTAATCTTATTTTAGAAAGTGACAGGAATAAATTTAGTTAAGTTAAGTCGTGGCACAGTCCGAATCGGTACCATTCTAAACAAAAAATTTTACTGATTCTACTTAATTGAAAAGCCCGCCCCAGGTCATACCTGGCCCGAAAGTGCCCATAATACCTACTGGCCGCATTTCCTCGTTGAAACGCTAATTATATGCGTTGGGCCAGGTATGACCCAGCACGAGGACCGTTACCCGCATCCCGTAAACGTTTGCCCAGATCCCTCACATAAGTTTTTGCTTCATGACCCCACGGGCCTGCCCTCTCCACAGCAAAGGGCACTTTGATCTTCGCTGCGGGCTCCCACTAGATTCCACCCTTCCTTAGAACAACAGCTCCAAATAAGGCAACTCAAATTCGAGTGCCAAAAAATAATGTTGCCAACTTCTAAACTTTTACCCGAATTATATGAAAATTTATTTTATCCATACCTGGTTTATGTTACTCTTTTTGTTTTATTTTAGGTATTTATAAACGACAATACATTACGATCTTGTTCTGAGTGTCCTTGTTTTCCGATGCTTGAAAGTACAATTTTGCTCGCATTAGGTGTGTTGCGTAGGTATTACCTACAATTATTTAATAATCTGTGCAAATGATCATCAATTGCGTATAATTAAAATCGTGATCATAATGTATCTTAGAGATCTTGACATGGGTGTCACGGGTGTCAGGAACTTGAACAATAGATGATCTGTATCTTTTTAATCAAACATTATTTTAATTTGATGTTTTTGTAGAAGAAAAATACCTGCCATCTCGATGTTTGAATTAAAAAAGGGAAAATAATGCTTTTTGTACATTCTATTAGACTATATACCTATGTACACACGGCGACACATCAAGCTAGACAAAACCAACATAAGCTGGTCGCGCGTAGGTCGAGTAACATATAACGTCTCGCGGCCAGCTTATGTTGGTTTTGTATAGCTTGATGTGTCGCCGTGCGTACTAAATACTAGAACTAAGGCGGTGTCCTATTGCCATCGCACGCGAGATGGTGCGATGCGATGTGATCGTACTGATGAGTAATTCTCCGAAATTTTACAAATCGTTGAAATTTTTCCATAGAAAAATTAGAAAATTTGAAAAATTTCGGAGAATTACCCATCAGTACGATCACATCGCATCGCACCATCGCGCGTGCGATGGCAATACGACACCGCCTAATAGTATAAAGAAACTTTGTGCGCCACATGAGCCGCAGGTGAAAGATAGCGATAGCATTTACTAAGAAAGTGTGGCTATATCGCCACAAAGAATGGGACAGCGTTGTGCGTACAGTGTTATTTATATTGCGTATGCTCAGACTACGTACAGTACGTATCACAATAGTTTAATGTTTTTTGTAAAGATAAGACACTAAATGTGATGGTGTTTTCATCTTCTTCTTCTTATCGTGTGGGCAGAGCCCTGGTGTCAGAGTTTTTTCAAACCGCCTTACGGCCCCTGACGTGGTTTTTCATGAAACGACTACTACCACCAGAGATAGTACCCGGGACCAACGGCTTAACGTGCCATCCGAAGCACGGAATCATTTTTCTTTTCAGAAAATCAGAGGTGATTCAGCCTGCAATGTCCTAACCAACTGGGGAAAAACGCACAAAGTGACATATCACTAGGTGTCCCCCGTGGGAATCGAACCCACGACCCCCGTGTCGAGAGCCCAATGGTGTTTTCATGTGTGTTTATTTACAGAAACGAAGATTTATTTACAGAAGAGAAGATGTAAAACAGTTAAGTATCGGTATTGTACCTACGGATTTTATTGTTATTCGACGATATAATGTAATAAAAAGTAAACCTCCTAAGTGTACCTCTGCAGAATTTAGTGAAAACATAGTCCATCATCAAGTTTACAGAAAATGACAAAAAAAAAAAAAACACGTCAGTAGTGGGTATACGCCGGTTCTGGACCACTTTGTCTGGGCCAATCAGAGGCCTCGTTTCAAACCTTGGCTACTAGGCGCGAATTAAACCGCGAATTAAATTAATTAGGTATAATAAAGTTTATTCGCGTTTTATATCAAAGTAATTCGCGGTTTCAATCAAATTAATCAGCGGTTTATTCTTGGGTGATAGTAGTGGGTATACGCCGGTTCTGGACCACTTTGTCTGGGCCAATCAGAGGCCTCGTTTCAAACCTTGGCTACTAGGCGCGAATTAAACCGCGAATTAAATTAATTAGGTATAATAAAGTTTATTCGCGTTTTATATCAAAGTAATTCGCGGTTTCAATCAAATTAATCAGCGGTTTATTCTTGGGTGATAGTAGTGGGTATACGCCGGTTCTGGACCACTTTGTCTGGGCCAATCAGAAGGCTCCGTCTCTGTCCTTGTTTACTACGTGCGAATTAAATTAATTATGGTTTCAATTAAATTAATATAAAGTTTATCCATTTATTCGAGGTGCAGTTCTTTTTTATGTTCCTTTTTTTTAAATACCCTTTTTTTTTGTTCCACGCCACGATATTGCTGTCTTGGCACCTTTTGTTTTGAGCGGTCATTGTTAGATCGCCTTTACCTGAGCTGCTTTGTATTGAGTTTTGCATCATTGTTTTTTGTTTACATACCAGTCCTTTTAATGGCACCGTATGGGCATGTACGCTGGAAGAGCACGGGGGTATGCGGTGGGTTCGCGGAGGGGTGCGAGGGGTTTGTGGAGAGGTGCGGGTGATCGTTGTGTTTGTGCTGCGTTGGTGGTCACCACGCTCTGAGTCGTACAAGATGCACCGGAAGGTTGCCTCATCACCATGCGCTTAATGACGTTGTTTGTAGGTCTCTTGTTGCCGCCAATGTTTCGTGTATGCTAGAGTCACCTGGTTTAAGCCGCACGGACGAAAAAAGGCCTGATGGGCTCACTCTGATACAGTGGCGTTTGAGAGGTCATTGTCTTTTATGGGACTGGCTACGTGGGTGAGTATCGTCTGTTCTGTGACACTTTTTCTGGGCCAATCGAAGGGCTACTTTAAGCGAATGTTGTATGTGGTTTTTATATCACATTTCTTTTTGTGTACCTTTTTAATACCCCTTTTCCCTGCAACGATATTGCTGTCTTGGCCCCTTCTTTTGTCTTTTTTTGTTTCGAGTGGTCGTTGTTACATCGGCTCTACCTGCGCTGCTTTGAGTTTAAGTTTTGTATCGTTGTTTTCATACCATTCCTTTTACGGTGCTACCGTATGGGTATGTACGCGGGGGGTGTGGGTGATTAGCTGGGTTACTTGCGATGTATGCGTTCCGCATCGCTGTGTTTGTGGTGCATTGGTAGAAGCGAATGTTCACCACGCTCTGTATTGTGCAAGTTGCACCGGAAGGCTGCCTCGCCACCATGCGCTTAATGACGTTGGTCGTATATCTCTTGTTGCCGCCAATGTTCATTGTATGCTGGAGCCGCCTGATTTAAGCCGCATGGATGAAAAAAGGCCTGATGGGCTCACTCTGATACCATGGTAGAGAGGCTGGTGTCGTTTACTACACTTAGTGGGTACAATGCGCGAGGCAGGGTCAGGCGGCTTCGCTCAAGCAGGTCAGGTACTCAGAGTTGGAGTCCCTTTACATCTTAATCTTTACAATTTAATTATTTGTTCCGTTAGCGATGGAAACCTCTGGTGCTTGGGTATGCGAGAGCTGGCATGAGGCATGTTGAGAGTGAGAACGATCCCCGCTCGGGTTCATATCTATTTCTCTAGCCATTCAACGCGGGAATGCTGCTGATGGGTTTCTTTGAGTGGAGGCTTTGTTTCCGTGTTGTGGAGGGCGATTAAGTTAGTTTTTATTTTGTTACTGACGAAGCGTGTGATGGATTTTAGTTTGGAAGTTCACAAAGCATGTTGCGGATCTCTTAATTGTTTATCTAAGGTTTTGTTATGTTTGATGGAGTGTGTGCTAACTGCTTGTTTTGCTTAGACTTTTTACGAATTATTTTTATTATAAATGAATAATATTTCTTGTTTAATGTAAATTCTTGTTGTGTCTTGTTTGAGTAAATTTTTGTTTGATAATTAATAAATATAAATTAAAACTGCTCATTACTTTTATTTGTTGAAGTACTTACACTTTTAATTGCGGCAGGAGTATCCATTATGGTATAACGGTAGGTAGTAGGTACCTATTGGAGAATAAAATCTAAATGAACTTTCAAATTATATTTATGTATGTACCTACATAGTTATTATGCTTAGAAAGTTGTGCAAATATAAACGTGACAACAAATAATTGTCTTGATTGGAATAACAGATAATAATTAATTAGGTATATTCTTGAAAAGACATCATCCGCGTTTCATACATTTTTGGTCCAAATGTGAAAGTGCAGACCACCAAAAACGAAAACTATAATTATTATGTTAGAACTTTTCTGTCTAAGCATTTATTATTACGATATGAGAGCTGTAAGTTTTATTACTTCAAAATAGTACATTACGATACGTGTGACCTAAGTAGTCCATTATTGCACGGCGTGAATTATCGCCCGAGCGCAGCGAGGGCGATAAACGCCGTGTAATAATGGACTTACTTAGGTCACGAGTATCGTATACTATTTTATAGCTCGTGTGACCTAAACCCGCCAACTTTTGTGTGTGTGTGTGTGTGTGTAATGTATTGACATTCTCTTTCATGTTGAAGTTTTTAATTCTACGAAAACGTATACTAACGAAAAGGTCAGAAAGGGGGACCGGGGGCGAAGCCCCCGGCGGGGTGGAGGGGCGGAGCCCCCCCGGGGGCACGGGGGGCGGAGCCCCCCGTAGGACACAACCATGACTTTAAAATCTTCGTTCATATATCGCAACCACAATCAATAGATACTCACCTCTAATCACATCTACCGTCACATCATCATCAGCCCCTACTCACCCCCTACGCACGTACGCACTAGGTGGCACGTAATCACATCTACCGTCACATCATCATCAGCCCCTACTCACCCCTACGCACGTACCCCTAATTACCCCCACGAACTAGGGGGTACACCCCCTAATCACCCCCACGAGCTAGGGGGTACACCCCCTAATCATCAGCACGAGCTAGGGGGTACACCCCCTAATCATCAGCACGAGCTAGGGGGTACACCCCCTAATCACCAGCACGAGCTAGGGGTACACCCCCTAATCACCCCCACGAGCTAGGGGGTACACCCCCTAATCAGCAGCACGAGCTAGGGGGTACACCCCCTAATCACCCCAACGAGCTAGGGGGTACACCCCTAATCACCCCCCCACGAGCTAGGGGGTACACCCCCTAATCACCAGCCCGGGCTAGGGGGTACACCCCCTAATCACCCCCACAAGCTAGGGGGTACACCCCCTAACCACCCCACGAGCTAGGGGTACACCCCCTAATCACCCCACGAGCTAGGAGTACACCCCTAATCACCTCCACAAGCTAGGGGGTACACCCCCTAATCATACCCACGAGCTAGGGGGTGCACCCCCTAATCACCACTACACACCCCTTACGCATTAGGGGGTGTACCCTCTTATCACCCCTATGCATTCCCAATCACCCTCTACGCACTAGGGGGCGCATCCCTTACTCGCACCCTACTACCAACATACTAATAAGGTGTGAGCAGGGGGTGCGGGTGTAAGTAGGGCGTACGTAATATAATTAAAGTAGGGGGGGTAACTTGGAGTCAGTTGGGGATTTCGCGATTTCAATGTTGGTCACATTGATTGAAAGCACATTTAAAAGTACCTACCTTCTTTTGTTTATTATGCATCTGTGCAATAAAGTAGATTCATTTTCGAATGGTGTAATGTAATTCGTGTAATAATGGACTACTTAGTAACGAAAAACCGTGACCTAAGTGCGGGTTTAGGTCACGGAATGCTTTAAAAGAACCTTTTTTTGTATATTATGCATCTGTGAAATAAAGTGGATTCATTTCCGAACGGTGTAATCCGTGTAATAATGGACTACTTAGGTAACGCAAAACCGTAACCTAAGTGCGGGTTTAGGTCACGGAGTGCTATAAATGTATGAAAAGGCAGATTTTTCAAACCTTAATAAAATCAAGAAAAATGACCCTGTACAGCTTTGATGCCAAAACTAAAAATGCTGAGACGGACAAGTTCTAACAGAATATTGCTTTTTTTTTGGCGACACTTTCACTTTTTGGATCAAATCGGATGTCTTTTGATTTCTAATAAAAAAAAATTATTGTCAATTTCTTGACATTTGAGTAATAAACATATGTCGCTCGATATATATTTACTAAGTTATGTTCATGACGAATTTCTGCTTAAAATAGTTACTAGTTTGAATACAGTAACCAGTTTAGTGTACTTCTCTGTGTACTCGTAGTTACTGTAATCACTATGAGGAATACCACCTAAGTGCAAATAGATAAAAAAATCCCTAATCAACAATGCTCATATTTTCATTGAGTTTTACATTAACCATTCTTGTTAGTTTTCAAGGTATTTTGCAAAGAAAAAGTTTTTTATAAGTTGATCATTTAATTGTGAATCATTTATTGAACATAGCAGTTTAAAATTTGCGGCATACATTAATATTTATGTCACTGTTGTTCTTATTCCTTAGTGACAACTTACCCGCATTATATACTTGGTGTTATAAGTGTTTATGTTTTTATTCTGTTTCTGATAATAAGGGAAACAAATAAACTAGAAATCATTGTGGATTTAGTATCAAAAAGATAACATTTTCTAAGCGAATGTGACTTTCTTTAAATCTCGTTGCAAATTAAACTTTTCCTTTCACGTTATATTCAATAATTTATTGCAACATTGCCATTCTGAATATATTACTATGTTGATGGTATTTTGTTTATAATTATGTACCATTAAGTACTGTTGTTAGTGTAAGTGATCAGTTGTACAAGTTTTTTCTATTTGTCTAGTTATATGAAAGTCTTTAGATAGACTATAATTTTTATTTGAAAGTAAACCCCACGTCAATGAGCAGTTTTCTGACAGCTAGTAAAACATAGTTAAACATGCTGCAATAGACACGTTGACGTTGACATGAGTTGGATCCGAAGTCGAAAATAAAGGCTCTCGGTAGCAGCAGATCGGTGAAAAATCACAAAAAAACAAACTTGAACAAATTGAAATAATTTTTTTATCATCCGTACGAATCAGAAAGATTGATAATGATTTTGAAATGCAGGTCGGGACAGCAGTTTCTCTAGTTCATTAAAACATTTCGCTGAACAAAGTTTTAATAAAAAAATTAAAACCAAATGTTTAGAGTCTCACTTTTACAAATAAACGTTTTTCTTTATCTTTTCTGCCCTCAAATAGATTCGATTTTTATTCATAAATAGAAAAGAAAAATGTGCATTCTTAAATCGATCTTTAATAAGCATTCAACATTTGATTTAACTTGTATAGAAATATTTTTAGAGAAAATTGCAACAGTTTCTTTATTTTTAATATATTAAAAAAAAAAATCGTTCTGAATCATCTTCTTTAATTTTTCCTTTAAGTACCTTAACAGCTCATCTGGACTATGTCTAGTCTGAATATTTCAACTAAATGAACTGAATGAACTATTTGAACTGAATGTTGAAGGAATTCAACATTTCTTTTTCACCCGATTGTTAAATATTTTTTTCAAATTCTGCGACCCGCATTTTGAATCTAAAAGCATCAATTTGCCAGGTACCCCGTCGGTCTTCATCTTTGTTAGGTATCAAATTATATACAACTTGGCTGCTAAATTTAGCAAAAAAAAAAGAAAAAAAAAATCATCAACAATCATCAATCTTGTAAAATTTTACAACCATCATTTAATTAATAATTAAATGTAAACTTTGTATCGCACTACGTGCAAGTTATTGCGAAGAGATATCGCACAGTAATAAAAGGAAAAGAAGTAGGTAAGTATCATTTAATTCATCCTATATTTTTTTTTTTTCATTTATTGAGAAAACCAACAGCCATATTTAAACATAGTACTTAAAATTAACTAAATATAACATAAGCCAATTATAGGTTTTCCTAGAGTACTAGTACATGTATAATATTTGGAAAACAACACATCATAAGGATGTGAGCAGTTAAGAAGATAATTATATAATAACAGCACAAGCAAGCACAACCACTCCAACACAATTAATCACCAATCTAAATAATATACTAACTAATGTACGGGGGTGCGTGTGCATGTATGTGTGTGTGTGTGTGTGTGTGTGTGTGTGTGTGTGTGTGTGTGTGTGTGTGTATGTGTGCGAGAGTGTGATGTGTGCGTGTGTGCGATTGTATGACAAAGTGGAATGAACACACAACCTCAATGCTTTTATTTTACTAACTGCATTAAGGCCAAGGCATACACACACACACACACCCACACATACATGCACACGCACCCCCGTACATTAGTTAGTATATTATTTAGATTGGTGATTAATTGTGTTGGAGTGGTTGTGCTTGCTTGTGCTGTTATTATATAATTATCTTCTTAACTGCTCACATCCTTATGATGTGTTGTTTTCCAAATATTATACATGTACTAGTACTCTAGGAAAACCTATAATTGGCTTATGTTATATTTAGTTAATTTTAAGTACTATGTTTAAATATGGCTGTTGGTTTTCTCAATAAATGAAAAAAAAAAAATATAGGATGAATTAAATGATACTTACCTACTTCTTTTCCTTTTATTACTGTGCGATATCTCTTCGCAATAACTTGCACGTAGTGCGATACAAAGTTTACATTTAATTATTAATTAAATGATGGTTGTAAAATTTTACAAGATTGATGATTGTTGATGATTTTTTTTTTTCTTTTTTTTTTGCTAAATTTAGCAGATAAGTTGTATATAATTTGATACCTAACAAAGATGAAGACCGACGGGGTACCTGGCAAATTGATGCTTTTAGATTCAAAATGCGGGTCGCAGAATTTGAAAAAAATATTTAACAATCGGGTGAAAAAGAAATGTTGAATTCCTTCAACATTCAGTTCAAATAGTTCATTCAGTTCATTTAGTTGAAATATTCAGACTAGACATAGTCCAGATGAGCTGTTAAGGTACTTAAAGGAAAAATTAAAGAAGATGATTCAGAACGATTTTTTTTTTTAATATATTAAAAATAAAGAAACTGTTGCAATTTTCTCTAAAAATATTTCTATACAAGTTAAATCAAATGTTGAATGCTTATTAAAGATCGATTTAAGAATGCACATTTTTCTTTTCTATTTATGAATAAAAATCGAATCTATTTGAGGGCAGGAAAGATAAAGAAAAACGTTTATTTGTAAAAGTGAGACTCTAAACATTTGGTTTTAATTTTTTTATTAAAACTTTGTTCAGCGAAATGTTTTAATGAACTAGAGAAACTGCTGTCCCGACCTGCATTTCAAAATCATTATCAATCTTTCTGATTCGTACGGATGATAAAAAAATTATTTCAATTTGTTCAAGTTTGTTTTTTTGTGATTTTTCACCGATCTGCTGCTACCGAGAGCCTTTATTTTCGACTTCGGATCCAACTCATGTCAACGTCAACGTGTCTATTGCAGCATGTTTAACTATGTTTTACTAGCTGTCAGAAAACTGCTCATTGACGTGGGGTTTACTTTCAAATAAAAATTATAGTCTATCTAAAGACTTTCATATAACTAGACAAATAGAAAAAACTTGTACAACTGATCACTTACACTAACAACAGTACTTAATGGTACATAATTATAAACAAAATACCATCAACATAGTAATATATTCAGAATGGCAATGTTGCAATAAATTATTGAATATAACGTGAAAGGAAAAGTTTAATTTGCAACGAGATTTAAAGAAAGTCACATTCGCTTAGAAAATGTTATCTTTTTGATACTAAATCCACAATGATTTCTAGTTTATTTGTTTCCCTTATTATCAGAAACAGAATAAAAACATAAACACTTATAACACCAAGTATATAATGCGGGTAAGTTGTCACTAAGGAATAAGAACAACAGTGACATAAATATTAATGTATGCCGCAAATTTTAAACTGCTATGTTCAATAAATGATTCACAATTAAATGATCAACTTATAAAAAACTTTTTCTTTGCAAAATACCTTGAAAACTAACAAGAATGGTTAATGTAAAACTCAATGAAAATATGAGCATTGTTGATTAGGGATTTTTTTATCTATTTGCACTTAGGTGGTATTCCTCATAGTGATTACAGTAACTACGAGTACACAGAGAAGTACACTAAACTGGTTACTGTATTCAAACTAGTAACTATTTTAAGCAGAAATTCGTCATGAACATAACTTAGTAAATATATATCGAGCGACATATGTTTATTACTCAAATGTCAAGAAATTGACAATAATTTTTTTTTATTAGAAATCAAAAGACATCCGATTTGATCCAAAAAGTGAAAGTGTCGCCAAAAAAAAAGCAATATTCTGTTAGAACTTGTCCGTCTCAGCATTTTTAGTTTTGGCATCAAAGCTGTACAGGGTCATTTTTCTTGATTTTATTAAGGTTTGAAAAATCTGCCTTTTCATACATTTTTGAAGTAATAAAACTTACAGCTCTCATATCGTAATAATAAATGCTTAGACAGAAAAGTTCTAACATAATAATTATAGTTTTCGTTTTTGGTGGTCTGCACTTTCACATTTGGACCAAAAATGTATGAAACGCGGATGATGTCTTTTCAAGAATATACCTAATTAATTATTATCTGTTATTCCAATCAAGACAATTATTTGTTGTCACGTTTATATTTGCACAACTTTCTAAGCATAATAACTATGTAGGTACATACATAAATATAATTTGAAAGTTCATTTAGATTTTATTCTCCAATAGGTACCTACTACCTACCGTTATACCATAATGGATACTCCTGCCGCAATTAAAAGTGTAAGTACTTCAACAAATAAAAGTAATGAGCAGTTTTAATTTATATTTATTAATTATCAAACAAAAATTTACTCAAACAAGACACAACAAGAATTTACATTAAACAAGAAATATTATTCATTTATAATAAAAATAATTCGTAAAAAGTCTAAGCAAAACAAGCAGTTAGCACACACTCCATCAAACATAACAAAACCTTAGATAAACAATTAAGAGATCCGCAACATGCTTTGTGAACTTCCAAACTAAAATCCATCACACGCTTCGTCAGTAACAAAATAAAAACTAACTTAATCGCCCTCCACAACACGGAAACAAAGCCTCCACTCAAAGAAACCCATCAGCAGCATTCCCGCGTTGAATGGCTAGAGAAATAGATATGAACCCGAGCGGGGATCGTTCTCACTCTCAACATGCCTCATGCCAGCTCTCGCATACCCAAGCACCAGAGGTTTCCATCGCTAACGGAACAAATAATTAAATTGTAAAGATTAAGATGTAAAGGGACTCCAACTCTGAGTACCTGACCTGCTTGAGCGAAGCCGCCTGACCCTGCCTCGCGCATTGTACCCACTAAGTGTAGTAAACGACACCAGCCTCTCTACCATGGTATCAGAGTGAGCCCATCAGGCCTTTTTTCATCCATGCGGCTTAAATCAGGCGGCTCCAGCATACAATGAACATTGGCGGCAACAAGAGATATACGACCAACGTCATTAAGCGCATGGTGGCGAGGCAGCCTTCCGGTGCAACTTGCACAATACAGAGCGTGGTGAACATTCGCTTCTACCAATGCACCACAAACACAGCGATGCGGAACGCATACATCGCAAGTAACCCAGCTAATCACCCACACCCCCCGCGTACATACCCATACGGTAGCACCGTAAAAGGAATGGTATGAAAACAACGATACAAAACTTAAACTCAAAGCAGCGCAGGTAGAGCCGATGTAACAACGACCACTCGAAACAAAAAAAGACAAAAGAAGGGGCCAAGACAGCAATATCGTTGCAGGGAAAAGGGGTATTAAAAAGGTACACAAAAAGAAATGTGATATAAAAACCACATACAACATTCGCTTAAAGTAGCCCTTCGATTGGCCCAGAAAAAGTGTCACAGAACAGACGATACTCACCCACGTAGCCAGTCCCATAAAAGACAATGACCTCTCAAACGCCACTGTATCAGAGTGAGCCCATCAGGCCTTTTTTCGTCCGTGCGGCTTAAACCAGGTGACTCTAGCATACACGAAACATTGGCGGCAACAAGAGACCTACAAACAACGTCATTAAGCGCATGGTGATGAGGCAACCTTCCGGTGCATCTTGTACGACTCAGAGCGTGGTGACCACCAACGCAGCACAAACACAACGATCACCCGCACCTCTCCACAAACCCCTCGCACCCCTCCGCGAACCCACCGCATACCCCCGTGCTCTTCCAGCGTACATGCCCATACGGTGCCATTAAAAGGACTGGTATGTAAACAAAAAACAATGATGCAAAACTCAATACAAAGCAGCTCAGGTAAAGGCGATCTAACAATGACCGCTCAAAACAAAAGGTGCCAAGACAGCAATATCGTGGCGTGGAACAAAAAAAAAGGGTATTTAAAAAAAAGGAACATAAAAAAGAACTGCACCTCGAATAAATGGATAAACTTTATATTAATTTAATTGAAACCATAATTAATTTAATTCGCACGTAGTAAACAAGGACAGAGACGGAGCCTTCTGATTGGCCCAGACAAAGTGGTCCAGAACCGGCGTATACCCACTACTATCACCCAAGAATAAACCGCTGATTAATTTGATTGAAACCGCGAATTACTTTGATATAAAACGCGAATAAACTTTATTATACCTAATTAATTTAATTCGCGGTTTAATTCGCGCCTAGTAGCCAAGGTTTGAAACGAGGCCTCTGATTGGCCCAGACAAAGTGGTCCAGAACCGGCGTATACCCACTACTATCACCCAAGAATAAACCGCTGATTAATTTGATTGAAACCGCGAATTACTTTGATATAAAACGCGAATAAACTTTATTATACCTAATTAATTTAATTCGCGGTTTAATTCGCGCCTAGTAGCCAAGGTTTGAAACGAGGCCTCTGATTGGCCCAGACAAAGTGGTCCAGAACCGGCGTATACCCACTACTCACGTCGTGTCGAATGTTTCCGAAAGGCGCAGTTTAAAGTTAATTACCGAGTCTTTATACTGATCTGCCGCTTTCGTATAGCTATAGAACGGTACCTACCACCATGAGAAAAAGTGTTTCCCTAATGTTTACGGCCTAAACACACAGTACACAAACAAGCCTATGATACAACACTTCGAACGGTAGTTGTTTTATGACTATTCCAAAATGGAGTGAACACCGCAGAACTATATACTATCACCTATTCTGTGACACCGCCTTAATTTTGTAAAACTTGTGCGAAACTGAAATGCATCCGAATATACATTTTAGTTTCACACAAGTTTTACAAACTTGTGGCGGTGTTCACTCCATTTTGATTTAGTTATAACTTTACAATTACCGTTGTGTAGGTATATTTTCTTTGTTACAACTGTTACAAGGCACTATCAAACTGAACAACTTTCAACTTTCACTACGGGACCAATATTAAAATCGCAAAAAAAAATCGACTGTTTCACAGAAATCGTCAACAAAAATCGACGCTGTTTTTTCGCGATTTCGATGTTGGGCAAATGTTGCATGAAAGTTGTTCAGTTTGATGGTCTGAAGCAGTAACATTAATATTATTAGTCTGAAGTAAGTAGGTACTCTGTATAATATACAGGGTGTAACAAAACACCCTAGTAATAATCAATCAAAATGAACAACTTTCACCATGGAGCCAACATCGAAATCGAGAAAAAAGAATCGCTCTTTCATACAAAACTGCAGTACCGTCTCAACTCAAATGTATGATATAGATATAAGACGGTAGATTTATTTTATTTTTTCTCAACGTTGGCTCCATAGTGAAAGTTGTTCAGATTGATGGTCTGAAGCACCCCCTTAAGTATTACTAGGGTGTTTTGTTACACCCTGTATATGCAAAGCATTTAATTATACAACCTATAATTCAAGTTAGATTAAATCCAATTAAAGTTAATTCATGTAAAAACCATAATTTATTTAAGTGGTTTTTGCTTCTACACCTACAACTTATCCTTTTTTCGCTCATTGAATATGTGGTTATAATAAGTAACGTTTATTTTATTTACGACGTACCCATGTCTAATGACGCAAAATGATGTAGGTATTATATCTACTTATTATTCCTCGTCAGTAGGTAGGTATGTACATCCTAGTTGGTTTTTATAAATGTTCTCGTATTAATGGAAAATTACTATTGCAGCCTTGGATCGATTCAATGATAATTTATAATGTTTCCACATAAATATCAAAGATGCAAGATGAGTTTATAACACGCCATGAGTGAATCATAATAGGGGAATTGACATAGTTCTTAAAACTCACTGATTATCATCACTACAAAGTATAAAAGTCGCTTCCCACTGTCTGTCTGTCCCTATGTATGCTTAGATCTTTAAAACTACGCAACTGATTTTGATGCGGTTTTTTTTAAATAGATAGAGTGGTTCAAGAGGAAGGTCTATAAAATGTATATAATACATGCATAGTATCAGCATTGCACCCGTGCGAAGCCGGGGTGGGTCGCTAGTAATTATTTATAAGACATGGAAAAGTTTAATGGGATGATTATGCCTGCGAGCGTGTGAAGATACAAAAGAAGTTGAATCCTATTTTAAATATAACCAATTAAAATAAATTAAATTGTTTCAAACACAATCTAGAAATAATTTAAACATATAATTAAATTTCGTTTGTATGGAGCACGCTATCAGGTATACTCTCTTGGCACATTTTTTGAGCACAAGCAAGCCAAATATTTAAGAAGTGATTTAGATTATCAAACTCAACAACTTTTACTATAATACGAGCAATATTAAACATTTAGGTCGAATACCTAAAATTATGTTCTACTAAATAGTGTATTTCTTTGCGAGATTTCAATTTTGTTCTTGTAATATGATGATGCTTTTGTTCAGTCTGTTTGACCATCTGGGGTAATCTCTGATAAATTGACAAGTTATCCTTCAATAATTACCCGGTATAGTCTACTTATTCCTTTTCGATATAACTAAACTAGGGTCTAACTAACTAGGGTATAACTAAACCTGGGATTTCTAAGAAACAGTTGTAATTATCATAAATTAGGTATTCATTTATTTACTTAATAACATTATCACAAACATTAAATCTAACAGTTCTAATAAATGACAAAATTTACTTTCTGACTATAACACTTGAAGTAATATTTTACATATAGTTCTTGGCATTAAAAGTTATTGTACTCTACATACAACATTTATTTACCATAGCTACTACTGCTAGAGCTCGCAGATGCAGAGGCACTGGCTGATGCAAATGCTCCTGAACCACCTTTTCCACCTGAGCATGAACCGTCACAACCGCCATTGCCTCCTCCATTGCCTCCTCCTCCATTGCCATAACCACCTTTACCGCCTCCGCCAAATCCACCGCTGATACCACCGGCGCTTCCTCCTCCATATCCACCAGCCCCGCCTCCATTACCGCCGCATGATCCCGAACTACATCCCCCGCTTCCTCCATCTCCATAGCCACCAGCTCCACTGTGGCCACCTCCACTTCCACCTTTACTGCCTCCGCCACTGCTAGCAGTACCACCGCTAAATCCAGCGCTGATACCACCGGTGCTACCTCCTCCATATCCACCAGCGCCGCCTCCATTACCGCCGCATGATCCCGAACTACATCCACCGCTTCCTCCATCTCCATAGCCACCAGCACCACTGTGTCCACCTCCACCTTCCAGCACGATGCCAAATCCACCGCCGCCGAGTCCACTCGAACCGCCACTAGTTCCACTTTCGTAAGTACCACTATAATCTTTACCGCTGCCTCCGCTGGGACCACTTCCATAAGCGCCACCACTTGACCCTCCACTTCCAGAGAAGCCCAGATTTAATGTTTTACTGAGTACAAAGCCGCCGCCTCCGCTACCACTACCGCCGTGGCCACCTCCACCGCTAGCCCCACCGCCATAACCACCGCCGCCTCCATTTCCGCCACAAGATCCCGAGCCACATCCACCACTTCCTCCATCTCCGTAGCCACCACCACCGTGGCCGCCTCCACCTCCACCTTCGAGCACGATTTCAAATCCTCCGACTGAACCACCACTAGATCCGCTTCCGTAATTAGTGCCATATCCTTTATCACCGCCTCCGCTTATGCCACCTCCACCTCCATAAGCGCCTCCACCGCCGTAACCACCACCGCCGCTGCCTCCGCTAGATCCACCGCTTCCAGATAAACCCAAATCCAACGTTTTAGTAATTACTAAACCGCCACTTCCACCACCTCCGTGGGCACCGTATCCGCTACTTCCAGTACCGCCGCCATAAACTCCACCGCTGCTGCCTCCGTGTCCAGAACTGCTTCCGTGAACTTCAAAACCGCTGCTACCACTACCACCTCCATTTCCGCATGGTCCCGAGCCACATCCACCACCACCACCTCCACTGTATCCAACGGAACCACCGCCGTAACCAGCGCCGCCTCCGTTTCCACCGCAGGTCCCGGAACCACATCCACCGCCGCTGCCTCCACCATATCCACCTCCGCCTCCACTGTAACCACCTCCACCGCCGTATCCACCTTTACCACCTTCAAGGGTACCAGTGAAGGCAAATCCTCCTGATTTTCCGTCTTCGGATTTTGTGTATATGGTTTTCTCTTTTCCTCCGCCGTAGCCTCCTTCAGAACTAAATCCTCCCCCGCCTCCACTGTATCCTCCCCCGCCTCCACTGTATCCTCCCCCGCCTCCACCAGAACCGTATCCTCCTCCGCCGCCTCCAGAACTGAAGCCACCTCCACTGCCACTTATTCCGATGCTGCCGTGATGGCTGAGGCCTTCGTGGACCTTGCCGAGTATCGCGCCTACGCCGTCGTGAATGGCTTTGAAGCCTCCTAGGCCGACTCCTCCTCCGCCTCCACCGAGGCTGAAGCCAAAGCCACCGCCTCCGCCACCGCCGTATCCACCTCCACCGCCACCATGTCCATAGCTTCGGCGTATCCTTTCTGTAATGAAAAAATAAATTAGGGTTTATTAAGGGTCTTCTTGTGAAAGTATGTTTTGGACAAACGGTCTTTTTGTAATTTAGATAAACTCATGACTATACGATTTCGGGGTGGTAAAAACATTGTTACAACTACCAGCTGTCTTGCAGGGTAACAAGGCTCACTTTTAAAGTATTCAGATTTCAGATGAAGCATGTGGTGATAGGTATTTATAGCCTTTTGCCCAGAAATACACGCCATTAAAACCTTTATTCCTTACCCCCTCCGCACGACACCACGGAAAGATTTCGAGTGGTCTTTTCTAAACCGGAACCACACGGCATTATACAGGATGTAAAATGTATGAAACAGCTGTTTTTTTTTCGTATTTTTAATGTTGGTCCCATAGTGAAAGTTGTGCAGTTTTGGTCTGGAGCACCCCTTTACGTATGTAGCGCATTTAAGTTTAGGTACAACCTGTATAGTAATATCTTATATTTAGTATGTATGTAGGTAGGTATGTAGATAACTACTTCTGTAATATTCCACTTCACAATTATTAAAAACACTCAACAATTAACAAGCACCAACTTGACTAAACAAAAAATCCACCTTGACCTCAGAGAAAAACAAAACTTAGCACAAAAAAATAAGTACAAAAACTCGTAATCGCTATACAGGATGTAAAATTAAATGCGTTACATTATAAGTGGGTGCAGACCATCAAAGGAAACGACTTTTACTATAGGAACAACATTGAAATCGCGAAGAAAAATCTGCTTTTCCATAGAAATCGTCAAGGGCAACTCGACCCAAATGTATGAAACAATAGATTTTTATCAGTGCTGTTCTAATAGTGAAAATTGTTCAGTTCGATGATCTGAAGCACCCCCTTAATTATGTATACCTAACGCATTTAATTTCGAATTTTAAAGTATTACTAAAGAGTGATTGTACTGGAGAAAGTTCAATGATTAAAAAAAAAAAAAATCGGCCTTTCCATACTAAATGCAAGCAGCTTAATCCAACGTTTGTATGGAAATATTTTTTTTTCAAATTTCCCTTTGTTCACTACTGTCTACTCTAACACCACGAATCCAGTGTGAAATTGATAAATCATTAGTAATTAAACTGCAGTGCCTATTCGACTCAAATGTATGCATCATTATCAGCAGATTTTTTTGCTCCGTTCGGTTTGCTAAAAGTTGTTCAGTTTGATGGGCAGACTCTTAGTTTGAAAGGATGCTAATAATATCAAAGAAAAGAAGAAGCCGAAGAAAAGAGAATGAAATGCGATACTAAAAATATTTATGTTATGTTATGTTAATATCAATTTCACCATGTATACAGGGTGTAAGGAAAAGTATCATTAACCTTTACCACGTAATCTACCCATCAAACTGTACAACTTTTACTATGAGAGCAAATCTGTTAGAGCAAAAAAATATGCTGTTCCATACTGAACTGCAATACCTACTCGACTCAAATGCATGAGACAGATGATTTTTTTTTTCTGACATGTTTGCTCCCATAGTAAAAGTTGTTCAGTTGAATGGTTAGAGTATGTGGTTTAAAGGTAAATGATTCTTTTCCTCACATCCTGTATATAAACTAGTATTATTCACCTGAGGCATCGCCGATGGCTACAAGATACAGGACTCCTAAGATAACCGACCGTCTCATATCTGATTGCTCGCCTGACTAACATACATTTTTAAATAACGATCCTTTTATATGACTATTGTTAAACGTGATCTCCGTACTTAACTAAGGTGCGGGAAAAACAAATCGTTTTTATAATCCGTGTATCGTTCTCACAGTAAAATTATTCGGTATAAACCAGTTGGGTGTTTTTGTTCACGACCGATTAGCTAGAAGCGTTTAAAAGCACTTTATGATGTTATGGGGTTATGTTTCTCAACGGGAGATCAGAGTTGTATTTTGTAGAATCTTGGTAGAATCGGTTTAGTACCTACTAAAGATTTAAATAATTATTTTGGGTACCAAGGACAACTATTGGTACCCAAAATAATTATTTAGGTAACAAAATTATAAATCGATTTAAAAAATCGGTACAAAAAAGTAAAAAAATATCCTTCTGATCAAAGTTTCTTCACCTACTCAATTTTTTATTTAAATCTCAATTTATACAGGGTATACCTAATGCAGGCGGTTTTTTAAGAGGATGATTAGAACATGAAACTGAATGATTTTTTCGCAATTTCTATGTCGGTCTCATAGAAAAAGTTGTTCAGTTTGATGGTCTGATCATCACCTTAAAAACCGGCCAACTACTGAACTCGGGCAATTAGTGTACCGTACTATCAATTATTTAACATGGATTATTGACGACACCCGCTATAAATTTACAGTATGTGGTATGTGGTCACATAGTAACTGAAGATCATTTTACACTAGTGATAGTTTTTTGGGTGTAGCTATAGAAAAAAACTATCCAAGTTAGTGCCACCCTGATAATTTTCCCGCAATCTACACCTAATTTGTGATGTTCGTGATTTTTTTTCAGATCTTATACGGCTACATTTTTTGAAGTAGAGGTGGGGACAGCAATTTCTCGGATAAATTGAAAATTATGTTAAACAAAGTTTTAATAAAAGATTTGAAAAATATATTTTTTACTCGTATTTTCACAAGCTTTCAATTGATACCCCACACCAATGGGTAAAAACAATTTTTTTTTAATTTACCATTTCTACCTCCCCAAATTGCCCCCCAATATAAGAATTTAGCTTTTTTACTCCATTTATGATATTGGACCAGCAATTGCTATATCTGTACCGAGTTTCAACTTTCTATGTCTTACGGCCTCTGAGAAAAATGCCTGTGACAGACGAACGGACGGACGGACGGATGGACGGATGAATGAACAAGCACCGAGCTGATTCCATAAGTGTTCCGTTTTGCCCATTTTGGTACAGAACACTAAAAAGAACGCAGACTTATCCTAAACTGTTTCATTTAAACTAAGTAGCTGCGACAGAAGTGTATGGTTTCTTAAAATTAGTATGTACACACAGTGTTATAAAACTGACCGCAAGATATACGTGGAATTCAATTTAATTAATTGTTATAAGTGAACGTGATACAAGCTTGACAAAACAGCGTGCGTGTGTGGTTCTGACATCATTTTATACATTACCCGCGACGTCGTCCGCATAGGTTCCCGTCATCGTCATCGAGGTCACAGAACATTATAAGAGAGGTTAGAAGTGCAAAGCAGGCGTGGAACGCGTCGCCACAGGTTATTGATTTGCATAACATCATGAGGTGCGTGGCATGGTGCGAGCGAGAGGGCATGAGTAGTTGTAGCAGCGTGAGCGGAAAGACAAGTGGCGACAGCCGTCTCCGAAGCAAAACCGCTACTTAGCATTTCTAACCCCTCTTATAATGTTCTGTGATCGAGATAAATGATGTACCAGATTTTAAGTCCCTTGTTTTTTTTGAAAGCTTATGCTGACATAAGCTTTCAAACAAAACAAGGTTCATCGGAATCGGTTTAGTAGTTTTCGCGTGATGCGCGAACAAACAAACATACAGACGAAAATCTAAAAATTGGTGATTTGGAATTTGTGGCACCTAAAAATCATAATTATCGTAATCCTGTTCCATACGTTTGGATCGAGTGGCGGTTGACGTTGTCTATGGAACATCAGATTTATTTTCACGATGTCTGTGTTGATCCCACCGTGAAATTTGTTCAGGTTGAAGGTTGCCAGCTTTTTTTAGACCAAATACAGTATTTCGAGCCTTAGTGCCCGAACCACATAAATCGAAAACCGAAATAGATAAATCTGACTTAAGAAACTTGTTGTCACTTTTCAGTAGTATATTTAGTAGAAAATTGTTTATGACGAATGTCTTGAAGAGAAAGAAAATTCTTAAAATAATGTTATTGGTCATTTTTATTGGACCTGAGTACCAATATATTTAAATTCTCTATAAATTATTTGCTCAACAAAATATAGTAGTTTTGCCTACTATATATTTTTCTCAGAATTATAGTAGTAGTGCCCCTAATATAGTAGGATACTATATTATATAGTAGGGTTGGCAACTCTAGGTTGAAGGTCTGAAGCTCCCCTTTAAGTATGTGATGTATTTTAAGTTTGTAATTGTTTTACACCCTGTATACTTATACTGTTTATACTTTTGACGACGCTTGTGCTGACCGCTTTATTGTACATTTAATCAAAATGTTATTACCTGAATAAAATTCCTTATATACTGTTCCATGTTCGAATTACAAGGGCTTTCGAGGTGGAAAACTTGGATTTGTCATTACCGTGTACTCACTACCGACATATAAAAAAACAGAACTGCCTCATTTGATGTAGGGTAACACCTCTTTTTTCGTACGATTTCTAGGGCTACTAGGAATCAATATCTGTGCTTAATATTTCTCAGTTTTCCGTTAAAATATACAGGGTGTAAGAAAAGTATCATTAACCTTTAAACCCCATACTCGACCCATAAAACTGAGCAACTTTTACTATGGGAGCAAACCTGTCAGAACAAAAAAAAATCAGCTGTCCCATACGATACGTTTGAATCGAGTAGGTAGGTATTGCAGATTAGTATGAGACAGCAGATTTTTTTACTGACAGGTTTGCTCCCATAGTAAATGTTGTTCAGTTTGATGGGTAGAGTAGGTATGCGGTACTTTTTCTTACATCCTGTATAGTTTCAACACTATGATTAATTTAAGATTTGTATGGGAATCTTTGAGCCACGATAAACTATTTATTTTTATTTTTTTATTTTTTATATTACACGCTCCCATGGTTATAACCAATAACCTTTTTTTGCTTTAATTAAGTACTAAATGTTCAAAACTAGAACGGAACTTCGTTTCGTATGGAGCGCCCACAGACTTTTGAGTTATTTATTAAATTTCAACAAATTATTTAATAGATAAAGGCCTATTATTACAATAAAAACTGAAAAATGGGAATCCCAACACAAGATAAAATTATATCGGAAAAAATTTACAATGTTAGGAATGAGTTCAAAGTATATCTCGCTTCAAAAAATGTTTATGCCTACCAACAGATTAGTGATGTAAACAACGAAGGATTGAAAAACCGGCATTTTGTCAAACTCTATTTTATATTTTTACGGATATCTACACTAATATTATAAAGAGGAAAGATTTGTACCTATTTTTGTATGTTTGTAATGAATAGGCTCAAAAAGTACTGGGCCGATTTAAAAAATTCTTTCACCATTAGAAAGCTGCATTCACCCTGAGTAATATAGGCTATATTTATTGCTAGAAAAGATTAGACGTCCACCCGTGCGAAGCCGGGACGGGCCGCTAGTAATATATAAATTCTATGCTAACTCTCTGCTCTCTCTTTATGGGAACAACATCGAAATCGCGAAAAAAAAAATCGGCTATCCCATACATTTGGCTCGAGTAGGTTTGCAGTTTTGTATAGAAGAGCAGATTTTTTTTCGCAATTGTTGGTGCGATAGAGAATGTTGTTCAGTTTGATGGTCTGACCATCCCCTTCAAAATGTGTCACCATATTAAGAAGGACCCAAAGATTTTTTTGGTCTTTGGAAGGACCCTATAGAAAACACTACTAGTGAAACGTAAATGTTCTGAGGTTTCAGAATATCTCTGACTATACCTCGGGGAATATAGCCGTGAGCATATACTTATGCACTCCCTAACACCTGCTAACATCCCCAAAGTACTACAGAATCGCGGCAGCCCACCTGCACCCTGGACATAGGGTTGCCAACTTTTTTTCGATTATATAGTAGTTCGAGCCGAGAACCCGAAAAAATATAGTAGATCGGGGAAAATAAGAAAATATATAGTATTTTTCGAACTTGTCAATTTAAAATTGTATAAAAGTTTTTTTTGTGCTACTTTTAACACTAAATACCATTACAACGTTTTTATTCTTCAATCATCTCCCCATTTCATATTCGTCGAAACGCAGAAGTCGCTGGAGTCGATAGAGAAATAAGATAATTATTAAAACTTAGATATAAATCAGACTTTAGGAAAAATTGCTGCCATTTTTCAGCAGTCGATTTATTACAAAATTGTATAGGAAGTATTCTACAATTCTACATGGTCCAGTCTAGATCAAATGGAACAAATGTGATGAAGAGAGAGAAATTGTTAAAAAATAATGTTAAGTTATTGGGCATTTTCATTGGGCCAACGTATCAATGTATTTAAATTCTCTATAAATTATTTGCTCATCAAAATATAGTAGTTTTGCCTAGGTACTATATATTTTCCTCAGAATTATAGTAGTAGGGCCCCTAATATAGTAGGATACTATATTATATAGTAGGGTTGGCAACCCTACCTGGACTGTTAGTTTGTGTAATGGATCAATATTTTTTTAATGTGAATTTATAGTGAAAGAATGACCTTGATATAAACGAAGAGGACGATGTAGATTTAAAATGTAAACACGTATAATTGTTTTTCATCCCTCGGGCGGAAAGCGTCAACTTTCGTCCCGCTGCCGCTGCGCTGAACGAAGTTCGCCTTTCTGAATCTTTTATAATGCGCACAGCCAAGGAGTGGAATGCCTTACCTGCGTCAGTATTTCCGAGTACATACAACCCGAATTCCCTTACAGTTCGAGTGAATAGGCTTCTTCTGGGTAAGCTCGCTACATCTACGACCCCATCTTCGTCCTGAGGACTGGATTGAGGTCAAGAGCAAACCCATAGTTAATAAAAAAAAAAAGTTGCCGTTTTCCGCCTCCATCGAGGAGAAAAATAGTATACTAACCTCGGGGAGTAAAAAAGAAAGTCTCATACCACACGTATGTTGACCTCGGCTTTGACTCGGCCAACAATTGCATGGGATCTGAGACCTTCCTTACTTTCCTGCTCTGTGTGTGTAATCTGGTAATCTACTATTACATTCTAATTATTAAATCTTACCTAACATAAATCTTCCTGTTATACTCCCGAATGAAATACTTTTTGCTCCTGCAGCTTTAGTAATTTATAGCTTGTGGGGTCCCACTGCAGGGCCTCTTTCTTCCGGGCAAGGGTGACAGAGAGTGGACCATAGTCATCGACTCAAATTGTTAATCGCACAGTACGCAAGCTCTGTTAAGCTGCTGATACGCCAAGAATTGTAGTTAACTAAGTTTTTGCTTTCGTTTTTAATGTGTAACAAGTTTCTTAAATTTTCTGGTCAAATTAAATTATTCATGTACTTATTCATATACCAACCTACCTAGCTCATAATGTTTAAAAGTTTAATTTAGCACGTGTAGTTAATTCGTAACAATGTATTAGAATGCTGTGCGCAGTCATAATTGAGGTGCAAATTTGATGTAATTTAATGTGTAATATTTTTAAGATCGAGTGTTAGTTTGTACTTTGTTACTGTGCCAAATAAATAAAAATAAAATAAAATAAATCAGATAATTATAAAAAGGTATCCGTGATATCAGTGACAAACTCGATAAAGAAGATTTTCAAATTGCTCGGCTTCCACCCCTGGCTCCACGCTCTGGGACTTTTATTACGTTCCACGGGTTATAGATATATCAATTTTCAAAACTAAACTACACTAATTATTTCATCATAAAATTGTAATTTCGCTAGGCTGATTGGGTTTTTTAAATTATCCCTCCATATGACCCCAGATAATTTGTTTTCTAAGATAACGAATGATTCATTTACAGTATGGGTGCCAGCGATAATTAAAAACCGGCCAAGAGCGTGTCGGACTCGCCCATGATAGGGTTCCGTAGTCATTGTATAAAAAGTTTACGAGTATCCTGAACTTGATATATCATATTTAATATAAGTAGTTGAGGAAATCTTCGAAAACAATCAATAGCGCTACATAATTTGGGGTCAGAAAAATTTATTTCTCTAGATGACGTGATTTATGTCACAGGTTTTTTTTCCAAAACTGGTTGCAATTTTAATTGCAAGTACTTACAAAGAGCATCAGAAACGCGAAAAAAATCAGCTGTCCCATGCAAAACTGCTGTACCTACCTACCTAACCAAAACCCGACCAAGATGTATGTTACAGCTGATTTTTGTTTGCGTTTCCCGAGGAAAATAGTGAAAAATGTTCAGTTTGATGGTCTGAGTTCACCGTTTCAGTATTTGCTAGGCTGTCACTTACAACCTGTATTTCAGAATATTTGCAGATTTTTTACTCAAGTATTTTGGGTTAATGTATCCGTCTTCCTGCCAAATTTCGATATGATAGTTGCAAAAATTAGGTAGTAATTGAAGCGGGGCATACATACAGACAGAAAATCCGAAAGTATCAGGGTTCCTTGTTTGACTGCAGAACCCTAGTAAAAATCCCAGTGTGCAAAACTTTGGGATTTTAGGGATCGCTGACCCACAGATAATATGAAAAGACACATTTATTACGTAATATCAATAGGTTGATATAGTAACATTATAAATAAGATGTGTATGACATTGGCAAACAAAGTGTAAGAATATAGTTCAACGCGATGGCTCGGCTCGCGCTGGTGGTGTTAGCCTTTGGGCTAATTATTTGTGTTTACGCCGAATCAGGTATGTAATCTTTTATTTGAAATAAGTTAACTCTGGCGATATGTATTTTATTCACTGCTTTTTACACCGTGTATAACTAGCTTTTGCCCGCAATTTCCTCCGTGTGGATTTCGGAAAACTTTTACACCCCGTTGCACCCCTTTAGGGCTTAATTAAATAAAAACCTTCCTTAGTGCACGACATGCTCCGTAGAATATACAGGGTGTAACAAAACACCCTAGTAATACTTAAGGGGGTGCTTCAGACCATCAATCTGAACAACATTCACTATGGAGCCAACGTCGTGAAAAAAAATATATATATCATACATTTGAGTCGAGACGGTACCTAACTACTGCAGTTTTGTATGAAAGAGCTGATTTTTTTTTTCGCGATTTAGATTTTGGTTCAATATTGAAAATTGTTCAGTTTGATGGTCTGAAGCATCCCCTTAAGTATTACTTGGGTGTTTTGTTACACCCTGTATATTCTACAGAGCATATCGTGTTTGGTGTTTTGTTACACCCTGTACAGAGTGCAACTTAACATGCTGAAGGTTTTTAAGAAGATGATCAGACCATCAAACAGAAAATCTTTCTCTATGAGACCAACATCGAAATCGTCAAAATCAGCTGTCCCATGCATTTTGGTTGAGGATGATTGTATTTTTGCCTATAACTCCATGGCGAATGTTGTCAATTTTGTTTTCCACATTCGATATGGTGGTGATACGATTATAAACTCGTTTCTCACTGATTAGAGTTGCGTGTAGGTAATAATAATAGTTCTTTATCTTGCATTTTTACAGAAGAACATCAAAAGCATAGATACTCGTACCAAGCCGACTACAATAAAGGGCACTACGATGACTATAGAAACAATGGAAGAGACAACACTTGGGAAGATACATCAAACCGACACGGTTACAACAAGAAAGGCTACACTAGGCACCATAGAGGGAAGTATAATCCTGGTTACAGCTATCGTGGTAAGGGAGATTACCACGGTGGTTCTGAAAAGTCTACGGGCGGCGGTTGTGATTGTGATCATAACAAAGGCGGTCACCCTAATTATAAAGGATCGAATAGCGGTTACCAAAATTATAAGGGATCTAATGGCGGTTACCATAATTATAAGGGATCTAATGGCGGTTACCCTAATTATGGCGGTCACCATACTTATAAGGGATCCAATGGCGGTTACCCTAATTACAAGGGATCTTATAATGGCCGTCCCCGTAATTGCAATGGATCTCATGGCGGTCACCGTAATTACAAGGGAGCTAATGGCGGTTCCCCTTATTACAAGGGATCTGATGGCGGTTACCCTAATTACAAGGGATCTGATGGTGGTTACCCTAATTACAAGGGAGCTAATGGCGCTTATTACAAGGGATCTGATGGCAGTTACCCTAATTACAAGGGATCTGATGGTGGTTACCTTAATTACAAGGGAACTAATGGCGGTTCCCCTTATTACAAGGGATCTGATGGCGGTTACTTTAATTACAAGGGAGCTAATGGCGCTTATTACAAGGGATCTGATGGCAGTTACCCTAATTACAAGGGATCTGATGGTGGTTACCTTAATTATAAGGGAGCTAATGGCGGTTCCCCTTATTACAAGGGATCTGATGGCGGTTACCCTAATTACGAGGGATCTAATGGCCACTACCCTAATAAGAAGGGATCTAATGGCCGCAACCCTAATTACAAGGGATCTAATGGCGATTCGTATAAAAATTCGGGCGAAGACTACAACCGAGAAGACTATTGGTCTGGTCAAAACAATGACTTGAATCATAAAGATAAGGGCCATGGTAACGTAGATTACAAAGGTTATGAAAAATCCAAGGGCAGTGGATATGACAATGATCATAGCAAAGGCGGTTACCCTAGTTACAAAGGACCCTATGACCCTGGCTACAAACTAGACAACAATCGAGGTGATTATGGATCTAGTAAAAACAATTACTTTAACTACGATCAAAACAAGAGCAATGGTAGCAATTATGATTATAATAAAGATGATTTAAATAATTATACACCCGAATATTATAAGGATGGCAACTATGATTATAATTATAATAGACATGACAGTGACGTCAAAGGTTCGGCAGATGAAAGGTTTTCCAAAGAAAGACGCAGAAATGATACCCCTACCCCTAGCCACGATGCAGATGCAAATAATGGAAGAAGCCGTAGTGTAGAACACGACAAAGATACAAGAAACGAACAAAAAACCGAAAGCAAGAGCACCAGTAATGTTGGAATTATTAACAATGCTCAATACAGTAATCAACACATGAACATCAGTCGAGGATATGTTGACAACTATACTACAGAAAGTACAAATAAGAAACAGAAAACTGATAGTGTAAGACTAAAAAATGATGGACTTATTACAAATTATCAAGTCAATAATCAAGACAATAAAGTCGGTATTACCGTTCGTACTGAGAGTGATGTTGTTGAAAATGATCCTGGGATTCAGACCAGTTTCATAGACGAATAGTTGAGTCACAATGACACTCGTAACCGTTTCTTTGAAATTAATGTACCTTCAGGAGTGAGTGTAGATATAGGATTATAAGGAAATTATGGAATAAAAGAAGGAATAGCAAAAATGTTTATTTATTTACAAATAGGTAAGAATTATTTCTCTAGGTTCGTTCTGAATATGCTGACGATTTTTTAAGGGTAGGTATGATCAGACCATCAAACTGAAAAACTTATTGACTGACATGGAAATTGCGAAACAAAAATCTGTTGTTCCATTCAAAACTGCAAACCTGTTCGGCCCAAATGTAGGGACAGCTAACAAAGTAATCGCACATTTAATACTACCCGCGCTAAAAGAATCGACCGTGACGAACGAAACGAAAGAGGCATCGCCGCCAGCCTTCTTGGCACACTTCCCCATGGCGGCGCAGTAGTTTTGATGGGGTGTTTCTAGGGTTGCCAGATGGGAATACTAAAATATCTGGGCAATATTTCAAAAATTCTGGATTTTGGGGTTACGTTCGGGACAAATAAATATTACCTACTACGTAAATCAAAATCTTACTTTATTATTAAAAATTTAAATAATGACAAAGAAACTTGAAACTTTTTTGGCAAAAAGGGAATCATGCATGATTTTTTTCGTTACCACATGTACTAACTTGGCATTCGATTTCACTGAATCCACCAATAGGATATTTTGACAGGTTTTTAAAAAAAATGATGTACGTTAATCACTGGGGACTCTGTACAAAATGTATGTTTTATATTCCATTACATATATTGCAAGAAAAATCGAAAACAACAAAATATTATTTAAATATTATCCCGCGAAAACGCTTTTCCTGATATGGTGCCTCATAATGTCATGGTGACGTCACCTGCATTTATACTTTGGTTAAACTCCATACAGTTTGTGTTACTTAAATAATATTTAAATTAATTTAGGACGTGTTAGTTTAACATTAAAAAATTGCACTCGAGTTCAGAAGCAGAGATTCGAGTCGGATGCCACACACTTTATAAAATATAGTGGAACATCGATTGCGTAAGGTCAATCGAGCGCGTCCTGTACCCTGCCTGCGGGCGTACCCTAACAGTGAATTCAGTTACGGTACGCCCGTCCCCCGCTTGCCGCGCTCGATTGGCCTGCCGCGGCCGCTGAGCTGTTTCATTATATTGTTATTATTATTACTAACCGACTAAAAATCAGGTGAAGTTAAATAAATGCTTGTAAAAAGTTTTCTTAATACTATAATAACTGTGACAAACATTTCAATAAATACAATACTGAGAGGTACTCAATAACGGTCAGTGTCGTTTGTGGTTGTGCTTCCGAAGAGACCCTTCCAACAGTCGCTGGTACCGGTTCGGATGACGAGAGCATTTTCCATGTCGATGACTGCATTTGGTCTGTCAAAATATAAAATTTACAAAAATCTTTATCATGGGAAATAGAGAAAGAAGAGGAGTGGGTCGGCAGGTGGCACAAAATAAACAAACCAGGCCCTGTACCCGCACTTTCGATGTTCGCTATATCGCCACTGTTTCGGTTCGCACTTCATTGGAATAGAGTTGACATTGGAACGAAAATGTTCACGTAATTGCGAAGTTCGAATGTGCGGGTAGTGGGCCTTAAGGGCAGCTCCATGCAACAAGCGAAACAAAATTAAAGGTCCATTTGCACTGCCTATTAGTCGGGCCCGATTTGGGCATAGATTGCCTGATATATTATTTCTATATGTGCTAATCGGACCCGATTAATTGAGTCATATAAGGTCTAACAAAATTAGCTGAAAATATTTTAAGGGACCATCAAACTGATCAACTTTCTATAAAGGACCAATATCGAAATCGCGAAAAAAAATCAGCCGTCTCATACATTTGAGTCAAGTTATGTTTGCAGTTTTGTATGGGACAGCTGATTTCGATATCGGTCTCATAGAGAAAGTTGTTCAGTTTAATGGTCTGATCATAACCTTAAAATAGTTTCAGCAAATTTTGTTAGACCTTTTATAATCACTCGGATAGAACTTTGCGTTCGACCGACTTGATCCGAGATCGCCTTAGTCGCCTGTTTCGCTCGTTGTTTGGAGCCACCCTTCTGGAACCTATTTTCTTCAAAAGAAGAGTCGGTAAGACTAGGATGCGATTGCCGCAAGATTGAAAAAGATGGCAAATTGGGGTGGATGTATACGTGCTGATGGTTATGATGATTATCTTTGATATCGTTTCAATCTAATTTAGACTTGTATTACGATAACTAGACAAAAGAAAACCAAGGTAGGTACTGTGTTATTTATTACACAGGGTTAAAATAGGGTTCTTCTTAATCTGCAACAACTTTTTCTATACCTAGGACTAAAAATATGAAACAGCATATTTTGATATTGGCTCCATAGTGAAAGTTTTCCAGTTTGATGGGCCAAATCAATTATTTTTTTGTTACAACTTTGTATAGAAATACTGTCTTCTTTCGTGTAAGCATGAATGCTTGACAATCACACATGCTTTAGTGGAAAGATTTAGCCAGTCAGCAATAGTTATTATCGAGGTTGACTTCCCAGGGCGCACCAAACGAACATACTGTACTGTGTAATGATTATTTACCTATAATGTTGTATGAAATAAGTAGTGTACTTAGGTAATACTCACGTCAACTTTGTACGGTGTCTGTCCGATGACATTTCCTCTGAAAATATAAAAGTTAATTTGTTAACAGGTAGTTTGCTAAAAAGTTTTCATAGGTACACGCTCGGCCTGCGGCTCGTTTGGCGGCAGACTGACCCCGGAGACTTGGAGTGCGATTTTTGAATCTCATTCGCTGAGTTCAGCAGTTGTAAATGTCAAAATAACTTTGGAGATATGCATCTTTATAATTCTGATTTGACTTTCAAAAATCATACTTCAGGAGTGCGATTTTTGAAAGTCAAATCAGAAGTAGAAAGATGCTTATCTCCGTAGTTATTTTGACATTTACAACGGCTGAACTCACCGAATGAGTTTTAAAGGTCCACCAGGTTCCAGGGGGGACGCTTCGGAGCTTTGCTCCGACGCGTAGCTCGGCCCATTAGCTTTTGCAGCGACTTCGTCTATGTTGACTTTAATTAGTATCATAATATGTTAATCCAGAACATTATTCCATCCATGTGCCAAACATCCAATTTATGCATGATTGCGGCGACAACGCAATGGGGTGCGCGTATGTATTGTCATATGTACTTAGATTGGATCTCAAAGGCGTTGATTTCGTCTTGTTTTCGTAATAAAATTTAACCAAAAAGCCTAGGTCCTTTCACATCACACCAATTCTTTGCATAATTAAGACGTAACGTTAAAACAAACAGACAAACAAACATATATACTTTTGAATATAAGTAATAATAATTTGGTATTTCATCAGGAAACTTACGCTGGTCCATAATTGCAGGCTACCATTAACTTTCTAGCTCCGTTAACCACATTCTCTGATGCTCCACAGCCCACGTGTGTAGATTCAGCCCAGGCCATCTAAAATATAACAATGAATAAAGATTTGTTATATGTTTCTAATTATTATTGTATTGGTGAAGCTTTAGAACAGAACTTAAAGAGTACATAACTGTTTTACGAAAACCCGTTCGTCGAAATCACGGTTCACAACTGTTTCGTTCGACGAAAGAACTGTTCAACGAAAGCACGGTTCGTCGAAGGATGTAAGTTTTCATACTTCGACGAACCGTGCTTTCGTTGAACAATTCTTTCGTCGAGCAACACAATTGTGAACCGTGATTTCAGCAAACGGGTTTTCGTAAAACAGTTATGCACTCGAACTTAAATACTAATTACTCTAATACCTCTTGGAACCTCAGTGAACCACGGTTTTAATCAAAGATAGATCGCGTGTGTTACGCGGGTAAAACGTCAAGTGGGAAAGGGTCATACATTTCATAAGACCGCTGCCAACGCTATTCTGAAAGCGCTGTGTGTGAAAAATTAAAAAGATTAAACAAACCTGCGTATAGTGACCAATTTGTGGCGAAGATGGACTGTGGTTACTTGCTCCGATAGGTGTGAATTTGTAGTCTTTGTATTCATTGAACCAAGCGTTTAAGACATTGTTTATATTTAGACTAGCTTTTGAGGAGCTTGTGGTCAACCAGTAAAGATTCTCCCCTGTTGAGAACCTGTGTGAACCTGGAAATATAAAAGTATAGTATGAATAAGCGGGAAACTGCGTCTTGTTACTGGAGCCCTGAGTGGTCATGGTCCTATTAACAAGCATCTCTTTAATATTGGTGTCACTAACAGTGCTCTGTGCAGGGTGTGCATGGAGGTTGAGGAAAGGGCTAGGGGGAGTTGGGGCAGATAGATACGATTTTCTTTTTAAGCGAAAAAACAGTGTCATACCAAACGGTAATTAAAAATATAACGATTTGAATGTGTTCAATGTTTATCTAAGTTACACTTGTAAAAATGAATTCATCTTAATATTGTAAGGAAAAAAAGTTATAACCTTATTTAACAAAACCAGAATTCGTATCAAACTGCCCCATACGCGGGGTACATTGATACACGGTTATAATTATGTAAAATACCATAAATTATGATGTACCTAAAAAAAAATTTTTTATATTTTTATACAATTTATTCATAATTGGCACAGAAAAATAAAGAAACAATTCTTATAACGAATCTACAAAGACATTTAACTCTCCAACAATGAACTATAATTAATTTTTAGGAAAAGTCTAATAGCAATCAGTCTTCATAAATGTTTATATTTTATTTAACCTAGGAGTTAAAAAGATGTAGTATAGGTACTCAGTCAGGCTATCAGTGTTAAATTTCAGATTTTTTAAGTGAAATGTTGCGTATCAATGTGCCCCATAAGTCGTTGTATAAATGTGCCCCATCACGTCATTTTAAGAAGAAAAAATACCGCCAAAGAAAATTTCCAAGATTTACTGAAATTCCACTCTGTTCCAAATTTTTATAAATATTAACATGCCATTTAACGTAAAATGTAGCTAATTACACGAAATCCCATAGGTTAAATCACATTCGAAAGGTGAGGAAAAATGTTACTTCCGATTCTATGAAACGTGTTTTGACTTGTCAAACGCGAACGGCTGACTGAAAGCTGCTGCAATTTTGCCGTGTGGTTGGTTGCACTGATACCCTACGTATGTGTGTATCGACGAGCTTCGGCTACGTTCAGTTCAAATTTTATAACCACTGTATCTATGTGCCCCGTGCATCAATGTCCCCCTATTCCCCTACGCATGTGCTGTTGAAATGCAACGGGCTAGCACCACTATTCGGTACTACACCTCGGAACACCGAGTCTCTGCTCTTCCAGAAGTCTTCGGCAGCATTAACAAGCTGGTGGGCTTCCTGGAGGAGCTGATGTAGCAGTGGAGTAGTCATTCCCACCTCAAGCAAAATACGCGCCTAAGACCTTGAGTTTTGAAAACCAATACCAACGCCGAAGGTGGGCAAAACTCTAAGGGGCGTTCATTAATTATGTGAGGTGATTTTGTAAATTTTTCGACCGGTGGGCCTCCCATGTGGTGAGATGTCGTGAGATATTGTGTAAAGGTAAACCACGGAAACAGTTGAAGTACTTTAAGAGGTGATTGTACTCACGAAATTGAACAACTTTCTCTTTCGGGAATATATTGTTTTGCTACTATAAATTTTACTAAATACTTACGAACTGTTCTATCAGGATTGTGGCCCGTGGCTTGAGTGGATGCCCACTTTGCTGCTTTTGCTGCTAGTTCTCTGTCCCATACCTGGAAATAGAAACAGTAATAGGCTAGGCAGGCTAGGCTAGTACTTCATTTGGTTCCTTGTATTTTTGTGCCCGAATGCCTTATGGTGTACGATATTCGGGTAACTAACTCCCCGCTCAAAGTACATATATTATTTTGCCTCTATTCTTAGTTTCTCGAGATTTCCTCCACTCGAGTCGACATCTATTTTGTCAAATTTCATGTTAATAAAACCGGTCAAGTGCGAGTCGGGCTACTCGCGCACCAAGGGTTCCGTACCACACCATTACAGAACACAACATTAATAACTTTAAAAAAAAACTTTTCTTGTCCGGGACCGTTAGCGCAAGACCGACTCACACTTGGCCGGTTTTTAGTATTTGTTGTTATTCTGTAGAGTTTGCTCTATAATCACACTAAGTTTGACGCTTGTATGTAATCCGTTTTTACGATAGAGCGTGAAGAAAAAACGTTGATAAAAACTAGTTTCTTGTTGAGAACCCCCCTTATTTTTTAATTTTTTGACATTTTTATTATTTTTTAACAAATCCGCCGTAATAACGCATAATCTGAGAAAATTTCAACTATCTAGCTATTATGGTTCAAAAGTTACACCCTTAAATAGGTAGGACAGACGGACGGACGGACGGACAGACGGACAGACGGACAGACGGACAGACGGACAGATGGACGGACGGATGGACGGACGGACGGACAACGTAGGTATTACTAATAATAGGGTCCCGTTTTCACCCTTTGGGTACGGAACCCTAAAAACGTTCCCGACTCGAGACATCTCCTACGTCGACTTTAGTCAGACTGGAGGAAAAGAAACATCAAACTCAAGGTAGCTGACACATATTTTTTCGTGAAATAATGCAATATAATTATGTTGGAATAAATTGTCATTCAAAGTGTCTTGTAGAGTTTTTACTACATTATTTTCAATAGATGCAAAAATTACAGAGTAACTTCTGTGAGACAAACAGACAGATTCAGACGAAACTATAAGGGTTCCTCAATTGTTTGACCATAGGAACCCTAAAAAGGCAAACATAACAACAAATAAGACCATCAAGAAAATTATATTAAAAAAAAAAAACTAAAAAGTTAAAAAATAATATTGCAGCCGATGACTTTTTCGTTTGGATCATAAGAACATTAAATTGTTTTATCGAAGTAGCTGTCAAGCCAGCACGATTTGCGGCAGGGCTTGCATTAGTTTGTTGGCTTGGCTTAACACAATGATCCGAACGAAAAAGTCATCGGCTGCAATCTTAGATTCATATTACTTTGGTCTAAGGCGGTGTCCTATTGCCATCGGACGCGCGATGGTGCGATGCGATCTCATCGCGCGATGAAACCGATCGCGCGATCAAAAAACGTGTGTCCTAATTTGGTGCGATGCGATCGATGCGATCGATCACCCTCCCTTGCTTCGTGTACCTGCACTCAGCGGGACCCCGTGTCCTAGAACGATGCGAGTATGTATGGGATTTAGTTCCGAATTTGTTCTATCGAATTCAATTAGAAATAAAAAAAAAACCGTCAAAATGGAAGAATTAGATCCAGAGCCACCAACGGTCTAGGGCCTAAACGTATTATAATTATAGGAAAGCTGGATTCAGCCTAGCTCGAAAATAGACGCCAAAGTACATCATTTAGCCTCGGTCTTATGACTCAAAGCGGTCACTGATTTTTTTTACAGCGGTAAGACAATCGCGAAAAAATTGGGTCTGGGCCTAAATATATAGGAAATGAACTGGACGCATTTTAAGAAAGAGCCCTCTTAGGAGAACACCACAGCAGATTTAGTTATTCTCAAATCGGTCACCGTTCAAAATCAGACTGGGATTGAAAATAAAAAAAAATAGGTCTTAGGCCTAAACATATAGGAAATGTGAAACCAACTTGGATCGAAAGAACACACTTTACCCATCACGAAAAATCCGGTCTTACATGGCGGAACGGTCACCTTTCCAGAATCAGACCACTTTTATAATATAACAAAAATGACAGATATCTCGACAATGGTAAGTTATAGAAAAAAATTTGTTATGAACAAAATTGTTGGAAATTTAATGGTCTTTACGCTTGTACAAACTTTGTTTACAATCCTATGCATAGGAGACGAGATATTTGTAAAAACTGAATAATTAAAATAGTAACAGACAGATATATCGACAACGGTTGATGATAGGAAAAGTTTTTGAAAAAATAAAATTGTAGATAATGTTATGTTCTACAAGTTTACAACTTTGTTCACGATTTGAAGCATACGAAAAGAGATACTTGCAAAACCGAATAAATTAAAATAGTAATAGACCGATATCTAGAAAACGGTTCATGATAGAAAAAGTTTATCTGAAAAACAATTATAGACAATGTTATGTTCTACAAGTTTTGTTCTAACTTTGTTCACGATTTAATGCATACGAAAAGAGATATTTGCAAAAACGAATTAATTAAATAGTAATAGACAGATATCTCGAAATTTTTTGATCATAGGAATAGTTTGTGAAGCATAAAATTGTAGATAATATTATGTACTACAAGTTTTGTTATAACTTTGTTCACGATTTCATCCATGCGAAACGAGATATTTGAAAAAAATTATTAATTAAAATAGTAATAGACAGATATCTCGACAACGGTTCATGATAGAAAAAGTTTCTTACAGATACAATCATAGAAAATATTATGTTCTACATGTTTTGTTTTAACTTTGTTCACGATTTGATGCATACGAAAAGAGATATTTGCAAAAACGAATTAATTAAAATAGTAATAGACAGATATCTCGAAAATTGTTGATCATAGGAAAAGTTTGTTAAGCACAAAATTGTAGATAATGTTATTTTCTACAAGTTTTGTAATAACTTTATTCACAATTTCAAGCATACGAAAAGAGATATTTGCAAAAACGAATAAATTAAAATAGTAATAGACAGATATCTGGAAAATTGTTGATGATAGAAAAAGTTTCTTACAGATACAATCATAGAAAATATTATGTTCTACATGTTTTGTTTTAACTTTGTTCACGATTTGATGCATACGAAAAGAGATATTTGCAAAAACGAATTAATTAAAATAGTAATAGACAGATATCTCGAAAATTGTTGATCATAGGAAAAGTTTGTTAAGCACAAAATTGTAGACAATGTTATTTTCTACAAGTTTTGTAATAACTTTATTCACGATTTCAAGCATACGAAAAGAGATATTTGCAAAAACGAATAAATTAAAATAGTAATAGACAGATATCTAGAAAATTGTTGATGATAGAAAAAGTTTCTTAAAAATACAATTATAGACAATGTTATGTTCTACAAGTTTTGTTCTAACTTTGTTCACGATTTGATGCATACGAAAAGAGATATTTGTAAAAACGAATTAATTAAATAGTAATAGACAGATATCTCGAAAATTTTTGGTGATAGGAATAGTTTGTGTAGAATACAATTGTAGATAATGTTATGTACTACAAGTTTTATTATAACTTTGTTCACGATTTCATCCATACGAAACGAAAAATTTGCAAAAAATAATTAATAAAAATAATAATAGATAGATATCTCGACAACGGTTGATGATAGAAAAAGTTTCTTAAAGATACAATTATAGACAATGTTATGTTCTACATGTATTGTTTTAACTTTGTTCACGATTTGATGCACACGAAAAGAGATATTTGCAAAAACGAATTAATTAAATAGTAATAGACAGATATCTCGAAAATTGTTCATGATTGGAAAAGTTTGTGTAGCATACAATTGTAGATAATGTTATGTACTACAAGTTTTGTTTTAACTTTGTTCACGATTTGATGCATACGAAACGAGATATTTGGAAAAAAATTCTTAATTAAAATAGTAATAGACAGATATCTCGAAAACGGTTGATGATAGAAAAAGTTTGTTTGAAAAACAATTGTAGACAATATTATGTTTTACAAGTTTTGTAATAACTTTGTTCACGATTTGATGCATACGAAAAGAGATATTTGCAAAACCGAATAAATTAAAATAGTAATAGACCGATATCTAGAAAATTGTTGCTGATAGAAAAAGTTTCTTAAAAATACAATTATAGACAATGTTATGTTATACAAGTTTTGTTATAACTTTGTTCACGATTTGATGCAAATGAAAAGAGATTTTTGCAAAAACTAATTAATTAAATAGTAATAGACAGATATCTCGAAAATTGTTCATGATAGAAAAAGTTTCTTACAGATACAATCATAGAAAATATTATGTTCTACATGTTTTGTTTTAACTTTGTTCACGATTTGATGCATACGAAAAGAGATATTTGCAAAAACGAATTAATTAAAATAGTAATAGACAGATATCTCGAAAATTGTTGATCATAGGAAAAGTTTGTTAAGCACAAAATTGTAGACAATGTTATTTTCTACAAGTTTTGTAATAACTTTATTCACGATTTCAAGCATACGAAAAGAGATATTTGCAAAAACGAATAAATTAAAAAAGTAATAGACAGATATCTAGAAAATTGTTGATGATAGAAAAAGTTTCTTAAAAATACAATTATAGACAATGTTATGTTCTACAAGTTTTGTTCTAACTTTGTTCACGATTTGATGCATACGAAAAGAGATATTTGCAAAAACGAATTAATTAAATAGTAATAGACAGATATCTCGAAAATTTTTGATGATAGGAATAGTTTGTGTAGCATACAATTGTAGATAATGTTATGTACTACAAGTTTTGTTACAACTTTGTTCACGATTTCATCCATACGAAACGAGAAATTTGCAAAAAATAATTAATAAAAATAGTAATAGACCGATATCTAGAAAATTGTTGATGATAGAAAAAGTTTCTTAAAAATACAATTATAGACAATGTTATGTTCTACAAGTTTTGTTCTAACTTTGTTCACGATTTGATGCATACGAAAAGAGATATTTGCAAAAACGAATTAATTAAATAGTAATAGACAGATATCTCGAAAATTTTTGATGATAGGAAAAGTTTGTGGAGCATACAATTGTAGGTAATGTTATGTACTACAAGTTTTGTTATAACTTTATTCACGATTTGATGCATACGAAACGAGATATTTGCAAAAACGAATGTATTAAAATAGTAATAGACAGATATCTCGACAACGGTTGATGATAGAAAAAGTTTCTTTAAGATACAATTGTAGACAATGTTATGTTCTACAAGTTTTGTAATAACTTTATTCACGATTTGATGCATACGAAACGAGATATTTGCAAAAAATTATTAATTAAAATAGTAATAGACAGATATCTTGACAACGGTTGATGATAGAAAAAGTTTGTCCATGATACAATTGTAGACAATGTTATGTTCTTACTTGTACAACAGTGCTTGATTATTTTAATAAAACAACTTGAGTTTAATTATTAAGGCCAAAGGTTTTATTTCTCACCTTTATCAAACTTCGATAAAACAAAATATTAATTTTCTTATAGATTCGAACGTAAAAGTCAAACTGAAATATTATTTTTAACTTTTTTACTTTGAAGTCGGTTTTCATTTTTTGTTGTTGTTGAAACTCGAATTCTAGTCGTAAAGACCAAAAAAAAATCTTTGCCTATGCCATTCTCCCATTTTGACGGAACACATCTTATTTCTAATTGGATTCGATAGAACAAATTCTAATCAAATTAAAGATTGAAAAATTCTGTCTCGAGCCGGACTTGAACCCGCACCCTTCCAAACCGGGGAAGTGCGTTATCCAATGGCTGTAATATGTTTGAAATCAATAATATTTGAAATTAGAACAAATTCTATAGAACAAGTTCTAGGACACGGGGTCCCGCTGAGTGTAGGTACACCCTTGCCTCGGCGCGCTCCTCGGTCGCGCGATCGAAATTAGGACAGTCAGTACTGATTCCTATGTTTGATCGCACGATCGCACGATCGTGCGTCGAAAATAGAACAAATCGATCGCATTGCATGATCGCGCGATCGAAATTAGGACAGTCAGTACTGATTCCTATGTTTGATCGCACGATCGCACGATCATTTTCATCGGACGGACGCATGATCGCGCGTGCGATGGCAATAGGACAGCGCCTTAAGGCTGCAATATTATTTTTTAACTTTTTAGTTTTTTTGAAGGAGGTTTTAATTTTTGTTAAAATTTTGTTTATTTCATAATTTTCAGTGGTGAATTCTTTAGTTTGACTAAGATATTAGTTATACACGCAAAGGGTACATAGATATGAAGCGAATTTTTCAATCGCCGATGATTTGCTATCAACTTTTGAGGAGTTCTATTGTGTAGCTCCGGGATACATCATCAGATCCTAGTTTCCTTATCATGATACCACCCTTGAGATATCTCCTTTCCGACAAAAGAAGAAAAGAAGAAAAGAATCATCAAAATCGGCCCATAAACGACGAAGTTATCCGCGAACACACATAAAAACTATATACGAGTATATTTATATGGTCGAATTGAGTAACCTTCTCCTTTTTTAACCGACTTCATAGTCGGTTAAAAATTAAGAATATGGGCCTGTAACAAAGAAGGCAGAAATTAATTGTAAGCATACCATAGGCTTCATGTTATAAGCAGTCGGTTGACCTTTGATCTTGCCTTTCTGAAGCATAAGCCGACGTGAATTATGGCCATCAACAAATTGTTCAATTTGCTTCTTCGTTAGTTGTAATACTGAAAAAAAAAGAACTGTAGTAACATTTTACCCACACACTCTACGTTTTGCTCGAAGTATGCGCGTATCCTGGGGGTGGATAGGTGGGATTTATCCTCCCCCTTAAATCAGAATATTTGTATACAGGGTCCTTTTTTATATGCTGACACTTTTTTAAGGGGATCATCAGACCGTCAAACTGAACAACTTTCTCTTTGGCACCGACACCGAAATCGCGAAAAAAAATCAGCTCTTCACACAGCGGGGACAGCTGATTTTTTTTCGCGATTTGGATGTTGGTCCTATAGAGAACGTTGTTCATTTTGATGGTCTGATCATTTGCATATTAAGACGGACCCTGTATACAGGGTGTAACAAAACACCCTAGTAATACTTAAGGGGGAGCTTCAGACCATCAAACTGAACAACTTTCACTATGGAGCCAACATCGAAATCGCGAAAAAAAATCAGCTCTTTCATACAAAACTGCAGTATCGTCTCGACTCAAATGTATGGGACGGCAGATTTTTTATTTTTACTTGACGTTGCCTCCATATTGAAAGTTGTTCAGATTGATGGTCTGAAGCACCCCCTTTAGTATTACTAGGGTGTTTTGTTACACCCTGTAGAACAGAGATTGTCGGGGTTATCTAAAAATTAGTAACAACTGCAAATTACCTTTGTGCGGTTGTGACAATATTGTTTCTTATACTGTAGTTGTGATTAAGTTGACTTATATAATAAAAAATATGACATTAATGCTTATTTTATATTATTGGAATACAGGAAAAACCTGTTGAATAAGGTAAAAAGTTAGTTTTTCAAGTTAGAATTTCCGTACACTGTAAATAATAATAATACATTATGAATATAATTTGATAAATACGTCGTCAGTTAAATGACACAGCAAATAAATAAAATACAGTGTAATTCTAAAAGAGGCATTCCTTTGTTTAATTATTAAGTAGGTAGGTACTGTACTGACCTACTAAGGTACTGACTAATGACTATACATAGTCTAAAATTAAATCTGTTACATACTTTATTAAGGGCTTCAGATCATCAAACGGAATAAATTTTACTATTGGCTATGTGCACGACACTAGCGCCATCTAGCGCAACACGGCCCCGTGAATTATTTGCACATAAAATGTTAGGATAAAGTTTGTTATTTTATATTAAAATAAAGTAAAAATTAAATAAATGAGCAATATTGTCGATATTAAAAATATTATAATACCTAGTTGGCTTAAATTCCCATTCTTTGTTACGAAATTCTCATAAAAACTTTCACCCCCGTTTTCACACCTACCTTTGGGGGTTGAATTGCGAAAAATCTTTTTTTGTGAACACCTAGACGGCAATAAAAACATCCTTGCCAAATTTTAAGCATTAGTATTTGCTAGTTTTGATATTTGAGAATTGAATGAGTGTGCGGATTTGCATAGATTCAAGCAAATCTGACACAGCTTCGCCCGGAAAAGTACAAATTTCTGCCACAGCGTGCGCTGCGATCGACTTGACAGTTCACCCACTTCGCACATAGCCAATAGAACCATTATTCTTCAATAATGGTTGTGTTTTTTGCTATTTCTAGCAACAAAAATTGCTGTTTTACAGAAAACGTCTATGAGTTCGACCCAAATAAATAAAAAATTGATTTTTTCGCTATTTTAAATTAGGTATTTCCCATAGTAAAAGCTGTCAAGTTTAATGGTCTGAAACACCCTCTAAATTACGTAATTTAAGTTGACAACCTGTATTATGCTTCATAATCATACCTAAATCGTAAAGCTCGCTAACTAGATACCCATTCAATTAAGGGCCTATGTCGAAAAATAATTTAAGCGAAACAGGCGTGGGATAGCTTATATTACGGCCTGATGCGAGAGATAGAGATGGGGCGGCGCGCGCGCCTAAACCGAATCGAGCGCCAAATCAAACTTTATTTAATTGTGATGAACGTTTGTATGAAAAAATATATACGGTCGAAACCTCCTCCTTTTTTGAAGTTAAAGTATCTACTGCAATGTCTACACATTTTAAACTCTGTATATTATAAATTATGCTATTGAGAAAATAATTGTGTGAAAAATGTTACAGGGGTGGACCCATGATGCTACTGAACAACTTTCATAAAAATGTATAAGAAATAATTAAAAAAAAAATGAGTAAGGAAAGTTTGCACTAACTGCAATCAGCTAATCGAACGTTTGTATGAAAAGTTTTTTTTTTTTGCCAGTTTCCCTTGTCCTTCGAAAAAGTTGTTCTGTATCATGAGTAGGTAGGTACAATGCTATCTACCCCCAACCTTATTTTTATAACTAGTTTACTGTCAGGCAATTTAATTAATTCATTAATTAAACTTTTCAATTCAATTACACTTTATCCTTCCCTACTTCCTTCCTTCCTTTTTCCTTACCCTTTTGATTCATGCAATAAATATAAAAGTTTGGTGAGTTTTATCACTAATAAAATGACAGTAATATTACCACTGACTGACATATTAAAGTAATAATAGAGGTCAGTGGTTATTACTCATACAAATGACACAAATAAGGCGAAAAACTACGTTAAAAAAGCAAATAAAAAATGAACTGTTTTTTCTCCTAAAGGACACTGGGTAAAAATGTATGGCCACTGGTTCAAGAGTCCCCTACTATGGCACAGGTAGGGACAGTTAAAGGATATCCTAACGTACATGGTGTGCAAAGAGCGTTTAAAATATTTTCGAGAAAGAAGAAAGATACAGGATGTTTTATTGTTACGTGATCGTTTAAGGAAGAAGTAATTTTGACATTGTGGCCCGAAAAGTGAAATCTCTTTTGGTGTGATCAGACACTTTGCTACAACTACAAGCAATTTGATTAGAACTAAATTGAATAAGGATTGAACTTCGGTTTAGTTGGGATTTATCCCCCCCTCCGAAATCCAAATATTTGTATGGACTATTGAACAGTGAAAGATTACAGCTATAATTTTTTTCATCTTTTTCAATGAATATCCCCCCCCCCAATTGCCCCCCCCCCCCCCCCCCCCCGCCCCCCCCGAAACCAAAGTCTGGATACGTGCTTGTTGTGCACGCACTCTCTTGATATATTTAGCGTACCCTGGGCAATTAGAGCAAACCTTTGGCAACGCTGTTCGGCAAATATCATCACCACGGTGCCAAGTCAAACTCAATGAGATGCCATCGACTTGACATCAGAACATATAGGTAACCATTGCTCGAATAGTAAGCTATGTAATTTAATGGTAACTAATAGCTATGACAAAGAAGATAAACATCGTGAGGAAACCCACATACGCTGATGAATAAAAACTGATGCGCACGTGAAGTCTACCAATTCACATTGGGCATCGGTGAACTAACGTCCACAACTCTCTTTGAGGTTCCAATAGTGGGACGTATACAGGTTGTTTTGGGTAAACAGTTGCAATACTGGGGTAATTGTACCCATGATACTGAACAACTTTCCCTAAGAAACCTATAGGGAATTCGCTAAAAAATTTAGGACTTTCCATACTAAATGCAATAAGCTGGTCGACCGTTTGTATGAAAAGTCGAAAAAAAACAACGGGTTGCACTCCGGGAGTGCCGGCAGAAGTAAAAACTTAGAGATCTTACGTCTTACGTCACGTGACGTCACGGTCCTGACGCGAGTTTAAAATTTTTTACCCATCCCAAAATCTTACGTCTTACGAATTTTCGATCAGGTCACGTGACGTTACGGTCCTGACGCGAGTTTAACATTTTTTACCCATCCCAAAAGTTCACAATGCCGCTAAAGAAGTTTTCACTTCAAAAATTGCGAATTTCCTATAAGTTTCTTTTGAGAAAGTTGTTCAGTATCATGGGTACAATCACCCCTTAAAATAATGCAACTATTTACCCTAACACCATGTATAGGCTGACGAAGGAGAGTCAAGGCAAATAATGTAGAGCACTAACCTTTAGCTTGAGTGAAGACCATGCAGGCTAGCAGTATCAATGCACGTAAGAACATGATTGCAGACTGAACGACGGACGTGTTTAGACAAGCGAAGCTGCTACAAGACAGGGAGTAACTGTACATTGCAGTAATTTATATAATTATGTTAATATTTCCTCGTAGGTAAAATTTGCGTCAACGATTGATAAGAGAAATCGTCAAAGTACCTATTTATTATACACTTTTATACTTATAAAACAGTTCCGTGCCTGACTGACTGACAGACAGCACACAGCCTAAGCCGCTGAAGATAGAAACATGTGGAATATGCAGGGTGTAACATAACATCCTAGTAACACTTAAAGGGGTGCTTCAGACCATCAAACTGAATAACTTTCACTATGGAGCCAACACCGAGAAAAAATAAAAAAGTCAGCTGTCCCAACATTTGAGTCGAGCCGGTATTGCAGTTTTGTGCGAAATAGCAGATTTTTATTACGCGATTTCGACTTTGGCTCTATAGTGAACGTTGTTCAGTTTGATGGTCTGAAGCACCCCCTTAACTAGGGTGTTATGTTACACCCTGTAATATTCCTAATTCCAAATTTCATTCATTTCAATGTAGGGGTGCACTAAGAGAGGATTTTTCGTTATTCTAATTTCACGCGGACAAAGTCGCGGGCTCAAGCTAAGTATTGCATAATCTATCTAAACTATTATAAAACTGTAACAGAAGTGTGTCTGTACATTAAAGATATTTACAAAATAAGATTATGATATAGTTTTTAGATGTCCCTGATTCCAAATCACCAATTTTTGGATTTTTTGTCTGTCTGTGGGGCGGGGCCAGGCCGGCGGACAACGATGACTCACTATTTTCTTAACGCGAACGGACTATATACTATACTATACTTAACGGGTGTTTCATTGTCCCGCTGCAGATAGGTCAGCTGCGGCGAGGGGACGTGTTGATAACGCATTCGACCGACATCGGGTGGTCGCCGTACTTCCCGCTGCTCGCCGGCATCGTCACCGAGCTCGGGGGACTCATCTCACATGGTGGGTTACGTTAACTGTGATATTATACATTACGAGCTTTTACCCGCGACTTCGCCCACATAAATTATATACTAGATTTTAAGTCGGATGATAAGCTATCAAACAAAAAAAGTTTCATCGAAATCGGTTCAGTAGTTGTTGCGTGATACTCGAACAAACAAACACACAAACAAACAATTGTTTGTGTGTTTGTTTGTTCGAGCATCACGCAAAAACTACTGAACCGATTTTGATGAAACTTTTTGTTTGATAGTTTATGATCTGACTTAAAATCTGGTATATAATTTATGCGGACGAAGTCGCGGGTAAATGCTCGTACAATGTGTACTCGTAATGTGTAAATTAAAAAAAAAGAAGTGTGTTCGTTTGTTTGATCGAGCATCGTGCGAAAACTACTGAACCGATTTTGATGAAACTTTGTTTGATAGTTTATGTGGGCGACCACCTTCGATATGAAAACGCCTGGTCTAGCACATTTAACTAACTATTAACTATCGCCGGATGACGCCCTGATTACGGCGGTACTGTGAGAGTGGGACGCAGATCGTAGACCGCAGAGAGCAGGCTGAGGCAGCTGATCTTGATGGAGCAGGGAGCAGGGTTCTTCAATGAAAGAGGTTCTTCAGTTTTCTTCGCTAGCTTTTCTTCCGATGTTGCGCTGGAGGACTTGTTGCGACTGATTGGTTCTGCGCTGTTTTGCGCGCCTATGTCCTACCTAGCGCAATACCGTAAGGAGAGCCGCTTTTATTGTTCAAATTGGTTGTACATTTTCATCACAAAGTTCTGACATTTTAGGCTATATCTTAAAAACTATAAGGGGTAGTTCAAAGCTACGATGTTCTATAGAAAGAGCTTACAATTACCCGTATTTTGACATATAACAATCTATACTAGGTATGATACCCAGGTTTCCTAGTCAGAATAAAGCGGAAAAATATCACAATTTTTGCCGCGCTATTGCAAACTATTCTATTTCTAGACTATTCTAGGCACTCTATCTATGACCTAGGGTTCTGACTAAGTGCACCTGGGTTATCCTCACCTAGCCTACCTATTTCTATGTTTCTATCTATATATCTATTATGTAAAATACGGGGTCAAAGTGCAAGGTGTAAACTGAACTTTAAAACTGCTATATTTTTCTATCTAACTACTCTAGTCTATATGTTGTGTGTGAAAAAGGTAAGGATCATCTACTATTGTGTACCTAAGCTGTTAGATAGGATCCACCCATCACCTATCTTGAGAAATAAGGGTATGAAAATATCAGAAATAAAACGCCTAAAAAACAACTCTAAACAATGCAAAAACTTATTCTAACCTATTCTAACTATGAGAAACGATCAATTTTATTTGGAAAACCTATAACTATACCTATAACTTATAAAACAATAACAAAAAACTATAATAAAGAAAACTTAAAACTACGACTCTAAACACGTGAAAAAACTATACAAAACTATAACGAACTGTACAAATACGTTACCCCCAACATGACCAGTGCATTCCACAAGGAATAATCTACAAATAAACACTAAAAAAACAATAATCTAATTGGAATTTGCACTGATCACGTTGGGTGTCTGAACTCGCGAGGAAAAACCGCAGCGGCCCGCGTCGACGCGCGAATCCGGCAGCTCGATGTCGCGAACATTATCTCCCGCCGCAGCTCTCGTAGCTGGAACTTCTCGAGTGAGCGGCAGGCAGGCAGACCCGTAGATCATCACGGCGACTCGTTGGCAGTGGGCAGGATCACCAGCTTCTTCGTGGGCCGCCGCAGGACTCCCTTGTTGGTGCGCACGTCGACTGCTCGTACCTCGCCGTCGGGACCGGGGAAGGTGGCGATCACGACGCCTCGCGGCCAGATGTTGCGAGGCAGGGTCCCGTCTGCGATGAGGACCAGATCGCCCAGCTGGATCGCGCCACCCGTGGCGCGGGGCTCCCGCCGGTGTTGCAGCTCGGGGAGGTACTCGCGCACCCAGCGCGCCCAGAAGTGGTCGGCTAGCCGCTGACTGACTCGCCACTCCCTGCGCCCGCTGATGTCGCCGTCGGTGAACGTCCCGGGTTGTGGGACGCGTGATGGCCCGCCCAGGAGGAAGTGGTTGGGCGTGAGGGCTTCCTCGTCGTCCGGGGCCGTCGACAGGTGTGTGAGGGGGCGGCTGTTCACGGTGTGTTCCGCCTCGACGAGCAGGGTAGCGAGCACCTCTTCCTTCGGTGCGCGCTCGTTGAGTGTGGTGTACAGTGCGGTTTTGATGCTCCGCACCATACGCTCCCATGCGCCCCCCATGAATGGGGCGCTCGGCGGGATGAAGCGCCACCGGATGGCGCGCAGCGACGCCTCTTCTTGCGTCGCCCCGTCGATCGCGCGGCGAAGCTCTATGTCCGCGCCGCGCAGGTTGGTGCCCTGGTCCGACCAGAGCAGCTTTCCTCGACAAACTATGAAAGCCACTTGACGTGAAGCACGAAGAGTGTTTTCTTCACTACAGTAGCCGTCGGTGTAGCGGCTACGCACTACTCTGGGGCGATTTTCTTTCTTCTTACACGTCGAATCGCTGTCTATACTATGTTGTCTAGTTCGTCCGTTGGCCGCAGTACATCGTGGCGGTGCGGTCGCTCGTAGCCGTCGACTGAAGTCGGAGAACCGAGTGACGTCGGGCAGGGCTTCGGTGAGGCGCGACGTTGGCCTCGGCACATGCAGGCGTTCTTGACTATGGTCGACGTCACCTGGTTCGCTGTATTCACTTTGTAGTGGCCACTCGCTCTCCGTTAGGTGTAGGAGAGGCGGCCCGATGAACCGGCGATGCGTCGACTCGTTGTTGCCCGACGTATCTCGCGTCGCGTCGGTCGCGACGTCTGTATCTATATATTCGAAGCGGCGGAGGTCACTATCAGGCGGCGTGAAGTCATCACGTCGCTCCCGGCGCTCTGTCTCGACGTCGTTCACATCTCTATGTTCGAGGCGGCGGAGGTCACTGGAGTCACTATTGGGCGGCGTGAAGTCGTCACGGCGCCTCTGGAGTTCGGTCTCGATGCTCTCGTTGCCTCCTCCCGCCGGTGAATGCGTAGTCTCGTCCAAATTCGATAGCGCACGCTTCTCTCTATCGTCGTAGCTTCGTCGCGGCTCGTCGCACAGTGGGTCGGTCGAAACTTCTTCTATCTCATCTATGGAGTCGAGCCGAGGTGCTGACAAGTAGCTGATGCGGTGAACAATCTTCTCGCGTGGTCGATGTCTCACGCCGTGGAGTACCCAACCCAGGTCGGTCAGGGATGCGACGGGTTGATCGTCCGCTCCGCGTCGCACGGCGTGGGTTAACAACAGCTGATAGTTGTCCTGTCCGATGAGCACCGTCGGCTTGCCTTCATATGTTACCTCCTTGGCTATGTCTTTGAGGTGATCGAGGCCGGAGATGAGCTCCGGCGGGACCCGCTGTGGCGATAAATGAAGCTTGTCCATCGTGCGCGCAGTTACCTCGAATTCTTCTATACTATATTTGCCGCCAATTTTCACGCGCACGCGCGTCGACTCGCTTGCGTCGATCCGCGCGCCCGCCACGCCCTCTATCGTAAACGGTGATGCTGTCCCTGTTGCACCCACCTTGTTAGCGATGTCTCTTTCTACTATGGTGCACGTAGAGCCGTCGTCCAACAGTGCGTAGGTCTCAACTTGTGACCTAGGGCCGCTAACGATGACAGGAACTATTTTCAACAGCGCCGTTTTCGTCTTGTTCCTTGCAGACGACACTATTTCCTCTTGCTCGGGCGGCGGCTTCGGTTGCGGCGTGCTATGTAGTAGCGGGTGGTGGCTATGTTGACACCCGCTCGTCTCACACCTGCGTGCCTTGCACATGTGTTGATTGCGGCGAACACGTAGACACTTAAAACACAGGCGCTTCTCCTTTGCAATGTCCCAGCGCGCCGACACACTTTCTTTCTTGAACACTTCACAATTGTTTACCTTATGTTCGCCTTTCTTGCAGACCGGACAGGGCTCTGGCTTCGCTCGTTGTCCGTCGGCGCCGGCGTGGTAGGTGCGCGCTGGTCCTCGATGTGTTTGCTCCCGCCGGTCGAACGGCACATGTTCGAGGGGAGCAAAGTTACCGCACCGTTCGGCGGTGAGATCTAAAAATTTGGTCAACGTTACCAAGTCAGGCTGGAAGGTAGGCTGCTCCGGAGCGAAGTCGTAGTACCGGAACCGTAGCGTAGGCGGGAACTTTTCTATGACGGCCCGCACTATCTCTGGGTTGTACAGATAGTGCGACCGCCCCAGCGCCTTTATCGTCGCGGTGATGTTCGCCACACGCGACGCGAAGACGCAGACATCCTTCGGATTTTCTGTGAGGCGCGGCAGCTCCCTCAGCTTCTTCATTTCAGCCATGACGAGCGCGTCGGGTCGTCCGAACCTGGCCTCAAGAAGCTGCATTACCTCTCTCGTCGACGTGTGGCCCACAAATAGGCAGTGGGCGGCGTCCCGCGCTGGCCCGCGCAGGCTCTTCCGCAATCTCGCTATGGTCTCTTGCTCCGTCAGCTGTGTTGTTGCCTCTTCCACCGCTATTTTGAATGGTAGCCACTCCGCCGACTGGCCGCTGAAGAAGGGTAGGTCAGGAACCCTCGATGCTATTGCGGGCTGCGCCGCCGACCGCGCGGCGAGAGTGATGGCACTGGCGAGCTCTTGGATCGCCAACTCGTTCGGCTTGCTATCTTGACGCGTAGGCGGCTGGCGCGGCGCGTCAAGGTGTGGGTCTCCGGCGACGTCCCCACCGGGGGGCCTCTGCGCCGTTTCCCATCTTCTATTTTCTATAGTCTTCCGTATTTCCTGTAGCGTAGGCGAATGGTGCGGCGCTACAGGCTGGCGTGGCTCCCCGGTGGTATGGTTCCAGGGCCCCTACGCCAGGGCCGCTCTTCTATCTTCTATAATCAGTCTCTCTTGTCGTGGCGGCGGCTCCTGCAACACGACAAGTTGGCGGTTGCCCCCGGGGAGGCCCAGGCAGTAGGGCCTCTCCTCCGGGGACTTCGTCGGATGACTATGAATGGGGCCTCGTGCTTCGGCGTCCACGCGGCACCCGGGCTCGTCGTCACGCGGCGGTGGTGGCGGCGGCACGGCGGGTGGTGGTTCCGAACTATGTTCAGGCACGTTGTGAGGCTCCATCGTGAGGGCGAGAGTGCTTCAGTCGACCCATTCCGACGTTCTTTCTTCACGGACCGTTTCATCTATTGAGTCCTCTTCGTCTGAAGTTTCCTCTTCTAGGACGCTGACTTTGGCCTCGGCCAACTCGACTCGAGCCCTGGCGAGCTCCAGCCGGGCCTCCGCCAGCTCCCGTCTTCTACTCGATGCTCTGGATCGTGCCGGTGTCCGTTCAGGCTTCTCTGGAACGGGGCTCTTCAACGCCCTGGTGGCGTCAGTCGACGTGGCTGATGTATCCGGAGCTGTGGTTGCCGTACGCGACTCCGTGGTCGTCGCGGACGACGCCGTCGGCTCGGAGCCGGACGGGGTGCCCGACGCGGATGCAGCAGGACGTGACGTGGACTCCTCCTCACAGGACGGGGGTCCGGCTTGACGCGGCGCTGACTTCATGCTTCTTGTCACCGGCATCTTCTATACAGCAGCTCTTGCAGTCTTCACCCAGGTCTCACAGTACGCTCAGGACGTGATCCGGCTCGGAGGACCAAAAAATGTGGGCGACCACCTTCGATATGAAAACGCCTGGTCTAGCACATTTAACTAACTATTAACTATCGCCGGATGACGCCCTGATTACGGCGGTACTGTGAGAGTGGGACGCAGATCGTAGACCGCAGAGAGCAGGCTGAGGCAGCTGATCTTGATGGAGCAGGGAGCAGGGTTCTTCAATGAAAGAGGTTCTTCAGTTTTCTTCGCTAGCTTTTCTTCCGATGTTGCGCTGGAGGACTTGTTGCGACTGATTGGTTCTGCGCTGTTTTGCGCGCCTATGTCCTACCTAGCGCAATACCGTAAGGAGAGCCGCTTTTATTGTTCAAATTGGTTGTACATTTTCATCACAAAGTTCTGACATTTTAGGCTATATCTTAAAAACTATAAGGGGTAGTTCAAAGCTACGATGTTCTATAGAAAGAGCTTACAATTACCCGTATTTTGACATATAACAATCTATACTAGGTATGATACCCAGGTTTCCTAGTCAGAATAAAGCGGAAAAATATCACAATTTTTGCCGCGCTATTGCAAACTATTCTATTTCTAGACTATTCTAGGCACTCTATCTATGACCTAGGGTTCTGACTAAGTGCACCTGGGTTATCCTCACCTAGCCTACCTATTTCTATGTTTCTATCTATATATCTATTATGTAAAATACGGGGTCAAAGTGCAAGGTGTAAACTGAACTTTAAAACTGCTATATTTTTCTATCTAACTACTCTAGTCTATATGTTGTGTGTGAAAAAGGTAAGGATCATCTACTATTGTGTACCTAAGCTGTTAGATAGGATCCACCCATCACCTATCTTGAGAAATAAGGGTATGAAAATATCAGAAATAAAACGCCTAAAAAACAACTCTAAACAATGCAAAAACTTATTCTAACCTATTCTAACTATGAGAAACGATCAATTTTATTTGGAAAACCTATAACTATACCTATAACTTATAAAACAATAACAAAAAACTATAATAAAGAAAACTTAAAACTACGACTCTAAACACGTGAAAAAACTATACAAAACTATAACGAACTGTACAAATACGTTACCCCCAACATGACCAGTGCATTCCACAAGGAATAATCTACAAATAAACACTAAAAAAACAATAATCTAATTGGAATTTGCACTGATCACGTTGGGTGTCTGAACTCGCGAGGAAAAACCGCAGCGGCCCGCGTCGACGCGCGAATCCGGCAGCTCGATGTCGCGAACAGTTTATGATCTGAATTAAAATCTGGTATATAATTTGTGCGGACGAAGTCGCAGGTAGGTAAACTCTATACTAAATAAAATAATTCCGTGACTGATTGACTAAAAGACAATGCACAACCTAAACCACTGAAGATAGAAACATTACATTTTAATTCATATTTTACAGAGAATGTAGCGGTGCACTAAGTTTTTTTTTTAAAATCAACCCCTGAAGCGATGCAACGGGATGTTTAAGTTTCCAAGAAACAAGCGGACGAAGTCGCGGACAAAGGCTAGTAAAGTTATAAACAAACTGGTTTACCCTATATCCAAATGGGGACTGTATTAGTAAGACAATTTACCAATATTTTTTCCTTATTTCCCCAAACTGTATTAACTGTACGAATACTTTCTCGCTTTTCTGCCTAAAGTATAATTATTGTAGGTAGGCAATCTTGTATGTTTTCGATAATGGAATTTCCTAATTATTTCTTTTACACACGTATATTTTAAAGATATTTTATGAATAATTAACTATCCAATCTAAATTAGGATTATTATGAAATGTAAGCTTTTTTGATTTGATTTTTGATATTTTATGAATAATGTAATAAAATGATGTAATTGTTCTACTCACTATGACTCTGTGCTGTAAATTATATTAATATTATCAATATCAATGACGTTTTACAAACAGACGCGTCATACGATATCATCACTGCACTTCGCGATACAGTGACATGTAGCCCGTACAATTACCTTGCTTTTTTGTTGCCATTTTTGAGCGCGGGCAACGCATCTACTTATAAAAACATCTTAGAATATTATACTGATGGTTTTGATTCAAGGATATGATCAGACCATCATACTGAACAGTTTTCTCTATGGGATCAAATATAAAGCTGCAAATATAAGTATACTAGACCAAAATGTATGGGACATCTGATTTTTTTCGCTATTTCTATGTCATGGTCCCATAGAGAAACATGTTCAGTTTGATGGTCTGAAAAACCGTCAGCATATTAAGTTGGAGTTGGACCTTGTTTACGCCAAATATTAGCGTCGAATACCTAAGATTAATGCCTTCCTTCCACATGGTCAAGTTGCTTTGCTATGAGTCATTTTTAGGGTTCCGAAGTCAACAAGGAACCCTTATAGTTTCGCCATGTCCGTCCGTCCGTCTGTCCGTCTGTCCGCGGCTTACCTCAGAGACGCTTAATACTAAAAGAAAGAAAGAAAGAAAATATTTTTATTTGCAAACAACAAAGACTACTACTAGAAAACTGTAATTCGGCACATGTATACAGGGTGTAACAATACACCCTAGTAATACTTAAGGGGGTGCTTCAGACCATCAAACTGAACAACTTTCACTATGGAGCCAACATCGAGAAAAAATAAAAAATCTGCTGTCCCATACATTTTAGTCGAATCGGTACTGCAGTTTTGTATGGGACAGCAGATTTTTTAATTTTTTCTCGATGTTGGCCCCATAGTGAAAGTTGTTCAGTTTGATGGTCTGAAGCACCCCCTTAAGTATTACTAGGGTGTTTTGTTACACCCTGTACATATTCATTACGCCGACAAAGTAGTAAAATAAAATCTTTAAAAAAAAATTTTTTTTAGGCTTAGACACGTGAACTGGGGATGCAATTTTTTTTTCTCTTCTATCCCATGTTGTGGGGTATCGTTAGATAGGTCTTTTAAAAATATTGTAGGTTTGCGATAATCATTTTTCGATTTGGGGATCCGTTAGCGAAGTATTAAGCTTTAAAGCGAAAATTTTCGGTAGAGTCAAGTGTCCCCCCCCTCTCCCAGCTAAACGGTTGTAGTTGGAGATGTGAAAAAATTCACCGCAATAGCATATATATAATGAATTTAAAAGGAAAACTATCACCGCTAAGTAGGCTTTACAAGTTTCCGAGTAATAGTCGACTAACTTATAAAATGTACTTTTTAGACTTTATTAGCTGTTAAACCGTAGTATAAAACAAAAAGTCTTCTTCTAAGTCCATATTATATTGTGACGGGCAACTACTGAACCCTACCCTGCGCGTGGTCCGACACGCACTTGGCCAGTTATTTAAAATTTAAAAGCAGTTATTGCAAGCAGTTATTCATCGGTTCACTTTTCTCTATAAAGGCTATTTTAATAATTCTAGCGGCATTTTGGGTAACATTTGGCAAAATATGTTTTTTTACTATTTCGGATGCTGAACACGAATTTCGATGTTGGCACTCCCGAATTTCCGAGCTCAAGGAAGGAGCAGGGGGCTCTAAAGGTGATTTTTTTCAGTTTTTGGCGTATTTCTCGGAATCTATAAGTTTTATCGAAAAAATTTGTAGAAACAAATTAAATCTAATAAAATTTTCTACAAAACAAATTCTATGCACTTTTGTCATAGGAATTAAGGGTTACAGGGCCGAGAAAGTATAGCATATCAACAATTATTAAATTTGTATGGCGACCCTCATGAATGTTGAAGATAAAAACAAAATGATTTCATATATTCTTATCAGTGACCCCTAAAACCCCTGAGATTTGTATTCTCATAATTTTTGTTTCCTCTTCGATATCAACATAATTATGTAGGTAAGTACACAGGGAAAACCATGAAGCTGATAAAACTTCTTCCTCGGTTTCAAAACGGTCTAACTATCAAATTCCCATAAACAGACCGACTGTTCAGTAAAATTGAATTTTTGGAATCGAAATTGGAATAATTGCGCGTTAATATAAAAATAGTTTGTTTGACTCAATTTGCTGCTATCATAAAAGACGTCGCCGTCGACGTCTTGATAACCCCTGCTTTATGGCACCCCATATTCAAGCACCCTCGTGACCAGGAAATTGAACGACTTTTAGGAAAATAACACCAGATTAATAATTTCTAGCATTTCTAAAATTACAAGGTTTATTGTCAAATCAGCTATAATAGCAATGAGATCTTGTAATTTTAGAAATTCCGCTTAGTAACGTACACACAGCGGGACCCCATGTCCCCATGTCTGGGATTAAGATGCAATCAGAATTAAAATTTGTTCCGTCAAAATGGAAGAAGGGCAACCTCCAGCCAGCGGGACACCGTTTATTTATTGAAAATGAAAATGAAAATAGCCTTTTATTTCTGACACTTATAAAAAATACATTCCATTTCTTTTACTTAAGTATCTAGGCAGTATGTACATGCTTTGTTACATAATTAGGTTATTTAATAAAAATAATTTTAACATGCTTCTTTCATTACATAATTAGGTAAGTATTTAACGAAAATAATTTTATCAAGTATGTCCTATCAATATTATCATAACAATAATTTCATAAGTAATACCTAATACAACAATAATAATTCTTTTCAATTCATAAATCTGGTTATTACCTAAATTACATTTATAACTATAATTTCAATAATTCATTTACTTTACTATAGGTATAATGTCGGTTTATATATTGCTTGTGTCTGAATCCGTGTCAGATCGCCTTTCGGCATAGGCCTCCCCCAGTAGTCTCCATGATGCTCTGTCTCTCGCTTTCCTAGTCCATATGTTCCCTGCTGTTTTCTTTATATCATCGTCCCATCTCTTCTTTGGTCTTCCTCTCCCTCGTTTCCCTTCTCTTGGGTACCAAGCAGTGACTTCCTTTGCCCATTTGCTCTTTAATGATCTTATCATGTGGCCTGCCCATTTCCACTTTAGTTTGTTTATAGTGTATGTTACATCTATTACTTTAGTTTTCCTTCTGATTTTTTTCAGGTTTATTTTGTCTTTAAGTTTTATGTTCATCATGCTTCTTTCCATGCTGTTTTGGCACACTTTTATGGCTTTTGCATCCTCATTGGTCAGTGCCCATGTTTGGCATCCATATGTCATGCATGGAAGTACACACATATTGAAAACCTTGCTTTTCTCTTTTATAGTCATTTCCTTGCTTTTCATTATCTCCTTTAAAGACCAATATCTTTTCCATGCATTACCTATTCTAGACGATATTTCAATTTTCATTTGATCTTTTGGTGCAATGATCTGGCCCAGGTATGTGTATTGGTTAACATATTCTATTTGGGTTTGGTTGAACAACTGTGCTGCTGCTGTAACGGTGCTGGTGGCTGTTCGTCATAACTTTGGTTTTTGTTGTATTCATAGAGAGGCCAACTTTCATACTTTCCTCTGCTAGTTCGGTTATCATAATCTGAAGTTCTTCGTGGTTGTTGCTTAGGAGAATAAGATCATCTGCAAATCTGAGATGGTGGAGTTGTTCGCCATTAATCTTTATTCCGAAAGCATCCCAATTTAATCGTCTGAATATCTGTTCCAGTACCGCTAAAAACAGTTTTGGTGAGAGAGGGTCTCCTTGACGAACTCCTTTCTTTATTTGAAATTCTTCCCCTTCTTTTTCCATACGTATTTTTGCTGTGGAGTTCTCGTAAATCTTTTTTATAACATTTATGTATTTTGGCTCTACTCCTTGTGATATTAGAGCTTCCCATATTTGACTATGTTTAATGGAGTCGAATGCTTTGTTATAATCTATGAAAGCTAAATAATATGTCATCTGGAATTCATTGTATTTTTCTATTATTTGTTTGATCGTATGGATGTGGTCGATAGTGGAGAAACCTTGTCGAAATCCTGCCTGCTCTTTAGTCTGGTTTTCATCTAAAACTCTGTTGATTCTGTTGAGTATGACTTTGGAAAATATTTTATACATATTTGACATTAGGCTGATAGGGCGATAATTGTTGATGTCCTCTTTGTCGCCTTTTTTATGCAGTAGGATTATTGTGGATCGCGTCCATTGTTTAGGTATAGTTTCTTCTTCTATTATTTTACTATACAGGTTGGTTAGGGTATCTGTAATAGCCTCTAGGCAGCTCTTTAAAAGCTCATTTGTAATACCGTCTTCTCCGGGAGATTTTTCATTTTTTTGTGATTGGATTGCTCGTATAATTTCACTTTTTAGTAGCGGTGGTATGTTGTCACACTTCAAGGGATTACTGTTCGTGTTTTCAATTTTGTCGTCATATAGTTCTTTGTAGAATTTGGTAGCTGTATGAACTATTTGTGATCGTTTTGTTATTTCCTGTCCCGTTCTTTTGTCTTTCACTTTTGGTATCCACGTAGAGTTAGTTTTTAGTTCTTTGAGAGCCTTTTTTATGCCACCTGTTTTTGCAATATAGTGTTTTAATTTTTCGTTTCTTGTGTCTCTTCTATGCTGTTTAATGCTTTTTTTTATTTGCTTACTGATTGCTGTTATTTCTTTCCTGTTATTTCGTTTGTCGGTTAGTAGACTTTTCCTTTTATACATTAGTTCTTTAGCTTTACTTCCTATCTTGTCCTTCCCTTTGCTTTTTATCCTGAATTCTCTGTGTGTTTTGATTAATTCTGTTTCTAGTTTATTGTATCTATCTTGAACTGTTCCTTCTTTTATATCGCTTAGTTTGGCTTCTAGGTCTATCAGCAAACTGTTCTCCACGGTTGTAGGTAAGAGGGTAGAGGTTGGATTTATGTGTTTCCTACTTCTCTTCTGTGTTATATTTCCTAACTTCGCCCGTACCATTCGGTGATCTGTGTTAAAGTTAAGTTGGTTTATAACCTGTACATCTTTGAAAAAATGAGGTTCGTTTGACAGGATAAAGTCTATTTCATTCTTTACACTACCATCTGGTGATACCCAAGTCCATTTTCTTCCTATTTTTTTCTTATAAAATGTGTTCATTACCTTTAGGTTATAGGTAAGGGCAAAATTCACAAGTCTCTGGCCGTTATCATTTCTTTTTCCTGTTGCAAACTTTCCTATTATATTTTCTTCACCTTGTTTTCTGTTGCCAATCTGACCATTGAAATCTCCTATAAGGATTACGCTTTTGTGTGATTTTTCTAACGTGCGGCCCAGTTCGCAGTAGAAAGTTTCTTTAGCTTCTGGTTTACTTTTTTCTTGAGGAGCGTAAGCTTGAATTATTGATATTTTCTGTTTATGTCCAGGTAGTTTCACATTTAACATTGCAATTCTGTCGGAAGTAGCTATAAATTTTTCTATGCAGTCTTTACTAGATTTGTGTACCAGGAAGCCAACTCCGTACATGCCTTTTTTTGTGCCTTTGTAGTATAGTATAAAATGATCATGTTCTTCTATGCTTTCACCCTCTCTTCTCACTTCACTTAACCCTATAATGTCCCACCTTTTATCTTCTAGAGCTTGTTCTAATTCATGTAAATGTGTGTTTTTTCTTAGTGATCTGGTATTCAGGGTTGCTATGTGGTAGTTATTATATTTCGTTTTCTGTGACTCGTTTTTCTCGTCTTTCTGGTTTTTCTGTTGCTTACTCACTAGGGGGTATCGGTCGTTCTCCCCACGGGGACCATCCGGATTGGGGAATGTATTCGGTTTGTGTTCCTTTGGTTTATTTGTTGTTGTGATTGTTGTATTCTGGTTGCCCGTGGTGTTTAGTTGTCAGTCTTTGTTGTAAGTGCTGCGTTCCGATTGTGAGTACGCCATTGCTCTCATATAAGCAAAAGCATCTACTTTGTTTAATTTGTTAGGATTGTCAGATCCCGTAAGAGCTGATGGATTCGAACCTGGAGACTTTGATGGTGATCTCTTCCTCTTCTCGTGGGTGGTGTTCGGTTTTACAATCAACTTGTCATATTTAATAAATGCATAGTTCCTTTTCTCCCATTCTTCTTTTAATCTGTGTTGAAGCTCTTTCCTCTTTGCCATTATCTCTTTAGGATAATCCTCTGTTATGTAGATATTTTCCGAAAAGCTCCTCTTTGTTCGCATGATTTCCGACTTACGCCAACTTGTTGTGAGTGTGATTAATATAGGTCTAGTTTTGTCGGTGTTGTTTTTTCTCCCGATTCGGTAAGCATTGCTAATTTCAGTTTTATCTATATTCAGCTTCACAGATGCGAGGAGATCTATGATTATCAACAGAAGATCATTTGGATTTTTTTCTACCTCTTCAATTCCATGGATTATAATATTGTTTCGTCGCAGTTTGGATTCTAGGTTCGAGAGCTTGATTTTTAGATATTCGGTTTCATTCTTGAGTTGTTTGTTTGCTTCCTTTAGAGGTTCGAGTTGTTCGTCGATTTTTGAGATAAGACATTCCGTTATACTTTTCGTTATCTGTGCTGACATTCTTTCGAACAACAACTCTATCTGTTTTTGGTCCATTCTGGTTGACGTAAAATGGAACGTAATTTAGATCTTCTTGGCGGAGCGTGTGGGGCGGGCTTTAGAGTGAGTGATTGATTTGTTGTCACTATATGTCAACACGACGGATGACTATTGAATAACGAGGTTTTTGTTATGTAGATGTAGTTATGTAGATATATGTTTTGAAGATAGATTTTTATGATTTTAGACACTTTATGCACTGATTTTCGCGGTAAATGTTTTATCTTCCCTCAATTTAATGTTTGTCACCACTCCTACTTCGTTTTCTGAATCTATTGCTTAATTTTTACACCCAAAAACTATCTTTTATTACGCAGCACTTTAAATATGATGTTGCTTGTTTGACAGCCAGTGTTGCCAAAAAAAAATTTTATTTATTAGGAACTCCAAATGAGTGTCAAGCTTTAGTTCTAATCTCCAATTTTCTGTAGTCTAGTCTATTAGGTAGTTATCGAATATTTTAGTCTTTGTATTGGCTATGTGCGAAGTGGGTGTTGGGAACTGTCAAGTCGATCGCAGCGCACGCTGTGGCAGAAATTTGTACTTTTGCCGGAGAAGACAGCTTCTCCAGCGGATATTTTCACAGGAAAATATGCTTGAATCTATGCAAATCCACACACTAACTTAACACGAAATCTCCAAAACTGTCAAGACTACAAACTTAAAATTTGGCATGGAAGTTTCTATTGGTATCTAGATGCTCACTTAAAAAAGGTTTGTTACATTTCAACCCCCCAAAGGTTAAAACTGAGGTAAAAGTTTGTATGGGAATTCCGATACAAATTAGATTTTGTCCGTGGCTTCCACCGCATCCGCACCCGTCATCTTACCGGGATAAAATATAAGCTAGCTTTTAAGACTAATAATAAGCTTTTAAATGTAAAAAGTTTTATCAAAATCGGTCCAGTAGTTTTGGCAGAATCCTCGAACAAACACAGCCTTTTACAGTACTATAATAGTGGAAATAATTCATGGCTGTCCGAAAAAGTTCTGGCAGTTCGCCGCGCTAGTGTGGCGCTAGTGTCGTGCACATAGCCAGAAACGTCGAACGAAACATTTTTGTTTAACTAATATAATGTCATATCTGGTCAGTTCCATACATTTTAGATTTAGTATAGTCTTGGCGCAAACAGATGTCGCTACTGGCCTGAACGAGAGATAAATCTTAATTAAACGTTATTAGATCACAATTATTCGAGTTTTGTTCCACGGAAATTTATGTTATTGACTAATTATGTAATTATTAATATGATGACAACTAGCAACCCTTTACGTTTTGCTGTGCCCTTACAGGGCGTCACCTGTACCTACTTTATATTATAACATCCAAATAACTTGTGACTTGCAAATAAATAAATATGAAATATTTTCTTAAAATTTTTAATAACAAATGTGTTTAACACGTATTTTACCGTAATTAAACATTGCTGTAGTACACCACGTTACTCACCACCGTCGCCGTACATGCGCGAGTTTTCATACAAGAAGGAAGGTGGCAGCTTTCTTAGTATGGGCATTGACCCTCTGTTGTGTATAATTTATTTACTCTATACTAATGTAAAACATTTTCGCATGTGTCCAACTCACATCAATGACGATCACACTTTACCCAAAGAAAGGGTATTGAAATCCCATTTTCACATGTCAGTTGTTTAAATACACCCGTAGGTATATCTTACACTGCTCATTCTAGGATTATTTTATAAAATAAACTTAATCTCACAATAGTGATTAGATGTATTTTAAGTTGCCTACGGTTATAACAAGCTACTCTTTCAGAGTACAATTACTTAAGTACTATTAATACTATAATTTGCTAATTTTTCTTAATTCTCTTTCGGCTTTGGCTTTTTCAGCTCGTTCTCTATTAGCTCTTATTCTATCAGCTCTCAGTCGTTCGGCTCTAGCTTTATTAGCTTGCCTTTTTTCTATTCTTTCATTTTTAACCCTTTCTCTTTCCGTTTTTGCTGCTGCCGCTTTGTGTCTATTTGCTTCTATTCTTTCCTGTTTTTTTCGTTCTGCTTCCGCACGGCGTTCATCGCGTTCTTGTAAGTTTTTCCGTTGGCGTTCTAATTTGGAAACTTCTCTTACATATAGTGCAAGTGCGTTGCCGTTGAGAACGACGTCGCCGCCTCTACCGCCCCGGGCGCTACTTCCGCCTCCACCGCCGCCTCCGCCCAACGACAGGTCCCATTTCGTTTTATCTTTAGCTTTGCGAGTCTTGCGATGAAGAACATTGTTACTGGTTCGTGTTTTTTCATTATTGTAGTTGGCGTTTACGTCATCGTATTTCAGGGAGCCAGCTGGAGATGCTCTTTTTTGTTGTACTAGTCTTTTGTCTTGATCTCCGTTGATGGCTTAAATAAAAATCAAATTAAAGAAATAACGTATATACTTTATTAGTCAACTTCTTAAGTTATTAAAACATTATTCCTGGGTGGTAGATATTGATTATCTGAGTAAATAGCTCGAATAGATTCATACATGGCTTATGCTAGGTATGTAGATATAAAAATCCCCGTTTCGCTTATTGAGGCAATACATGATTACATTATGACTTATAACCCTTTCTCGATTATGCGCATGAGCATACGAATGTAATCAGATCATCAACATAATTATAATTATAGTGCGTTCAAACTGCGATATTTTATGCTAATCAAATAAAATAAACTTCCGAGATTTTCAAGACTCAGTCAAAGAAAATGATTTAACTAGCTACGTAGCCCAATTTTTTGTAATATACCTAAAATTGCATAAGAACTTTAATTGTGAGTACAATTAGGGTTGTTCAGATAAGTTAAAAATTAAATGAGAATAAAAGGTACCTACGTACGTAGGATCAGATTGGCACAGGACCGTGAATAATGGCGCTATAAAAGGGAGGCCTATGCCCAGCAGTGGGCTGAAATGGGCTGATTTGATTGATTGATTGATTTATAGATTTACAATTATTATAAAAGTCAGGGAGATGTGAGGGCGCTATAGTATTCACAAATGTGGCGTCCCACATGAGCGATATGCCACATTTCCAAGGAATGAGCGACATTCAACCAAGTGCTATGAATAAGAATGTATAGATATGTAATTGTGTTCAAAAAGTGGCACCAAAAAAAGTACACCGTGTTCTAATTTTGTTCTTTAAAAACTGTACCTTATTATAGTGTTTTAGGGAGGAGGGAACTATTTTAATTTATGACGTTCAATAAAAATGTAACCGCTATATACAATACAAATCGATGTGAATGGTATCCCATCGTTGTCTTATTGAAACTGTTGTCGCTAATACTTGCTCTACAATTTTTAAGCTAGAGCATTTTCTAGAGCAAATTATATTTAGGTGCCCACCTAAGCTTATGGGATTTAAATCAGTAATGATTTAATGCCGTGAATATATTACAAATTTGATGTTTAGGTTGCTCTATGGATGGGTAGGTAATACGAGTACATATTATACTGGACCTCAGAACGTCTGACTACTGTTTTTTTTGCATAAATCAATATTAATTACCTGATGCGGAGTAGATGCACACAAATATTTCTAGGGTCAATGTCAGCACGAGTAGCTTCATCTCACTGGTCTGTAAACTAAGTACTATCTAGAAACTCAGAGTTAAGACTTTTATATACTTACCTACGTTACGAGATATCACATTTATCAGAAGCGCTAAATATAATAAAATAATTGCAAACATAACATATAATATCTAGCATACAAAAACCTAAAGTATAAATTATCAAGTAATAGTAGTCTTATTTTATAATAGAGATTTTTTACCTAACCTTAAAGTCCAGTCCTATATGCCTTGCCTGCGGACCTGTTCCCTGAGCAATACAACCTGGGCCTCTTCAAGGCGAGAGTGAATAGGCATCTTTCTAGGTAAGCATGCTACATCTTCGGCCTCATCATCACTCAACATCAGGTGAGATTGGGGTCAAATGCTTACCTATCAGAAATAAAAAAAAAAAAAAGTATTCCAATTCAAATAGATACTTACTTACCTCTAACCAAACTTAGATATCAGGAATGATAATAATCTAAAAAATTTAAAGAAAACTAAAGAATGTTTGGTGGTGTTTTAAACCCGCCACATACATGTGGAATTATTCCTGACGGAATTACGATTTTATTATGGATTTGAAATTTCGAGAGAAATACGAAATCAATGGGTGCCAACTGCCAACACAGGATCCTATTACTAAGCCTACGCTACGCTGTTTTTCCGTTTGCCCTATTCTCCTACGGATGTGCTGACAATGGATAAAAACACAAAAGGTAAAAAAAGAGGGCTATTAAGTACAAGTTCAGTGGCACCCTCATCACAATAATAAAGATTTCTCAATAAAGAAAGCCTGAATTAAAAAAGTGCCCAACAGATAAACTACAAAAGCCTTCAAGCTATTTTCATAGAATACTTTTATAGGTTTTTTAAAGGTCTAAACGGTCTAAACATACAAATTTTGAAAAAAGAAAAAAAACGGCCGCTTTTGTTTTTATTCGAAATTATCTAGAAGTGGAATGTTTAGAACCTATAAAAGTATTGTATAACAATAGCTTGAAGGCTTTTGTAGTTTATCTGTTGGGTACTTTTTTAATTTAGGCTTTCTTTATTGAGAAATCTTTATTATTGTGACGAGGGCGCCACTGAGCTTGTAATAGCCCTCTTAAAGGGGATCCCTAAGAAACGCGATTTAGCAACATTTTTTTATTTTTGTGCTCTATTGTAAAAACTGTATTATTATTTATTAAATTTATTTTATTTTACAAAACACATACACAACACGTAATACATAACACGTCAAATTTGGTGTGGAGCCTATGGTCTCCTTATCATCCTTATGCAGCAAAAACCAAATTTGATGTAGGTATAAAAGACGACGCGGAGCAAAAGTGGCTCAAAGTTAATGAACAGGCGCTTAGGCGAACATTTTTGTAAGTAAATAAGCGTTTCCTTTTTTTTACTGCTATAATTTTCTTAACCTTTCTTTAACCTCAAACCTTAGATCAAAGTAAAATTTACTCGAATTGAGTTTCTCCAGAATCCATAACGAAACAACATTATTTGATATGAATTAGATACAGTACCCGGCTAACATCTTGAAAAATAGGCGGGGGTGAGGGTTCTGCGCAGTATCGGTTTCACATACGTACAAATTTTATTCTGCGCACAAGGCCTTGCTCAAGAAATTTGCCGGCCACTGTACTTATACAATGTTAAAAAAGAGAGAAAACGAAGATCACAGAAAATAAAATATGTATGGTTGTTATTTGATAAAGTAGGTATATCTTTATTTTTTTACTTTTCTATTCTTGGTTATACTTATATTTTTTATCACAAAAATGAAAACAATCCAAAGGGCGCCCTCGTAGGACGTATGCTGATCAAATCAGTTGCGTCCTACAAAAAGGGGAGGTGCGGAGTACTCGAAACCGACGGGCATGTATGAAGAGATGTATGGATGTGCATGAGGCAAAAGAGGTATGTAAAGATCGTAGTAAGTGGCGCGCCCTGGTCTCTGCCTACCCCACTGGGAAAGAGGCGTGACGTTATAGATAGATAGATAGATGAAAACAACTAAAAAGTACCTACCTACTGTAGTATTTTTTTTTTATATTTTAGTACAGTAAAATTAATTAATATCAATTACAATTTGCCCTCAGCCATTATCAATTATTATAATAACACACGAACTTTAGAGGATTATACAGAGAAAAAATATATAGTAGTACCTATATTTGTGACAACTATTTATTTTAGCAGACTTAACTAAAAACATTGTTGTTATATTATGTCTATTTTAGTGAAATCTAACAAACAAAATTTTCTTGTAAAGTATACTAAAACAAGATAAATACTAGTACATGTTTTTCTCCGAACAACATTCACGAGGAGACAAAAAAGAAATGGCAAAAATACATTTGTAATCGAATGATTTATAAAACAGATTTATGAAACAGAGAGACAAAACAAAACATATTAAACAAAACAAAAAAAGACAAAAAAAATACACGGAATACAGAAAAGCACCTAAAAACTTTTCCGTCAATTTCTTTACAATCCAGTGAAGGATTTGCGTTAATGGTATCAGACATTACCATACTCATAAGTTCCGAAGCCTTCTTTTGCTTTCTGGACTGCCACGGCCACCGTTGAATTATTCCAATTAACAAAAAATTAAAACCGCCTTCAAAAAAACTAAAAAGTTAAAAAATAATATTGCGGCCTATGACTTTTTCGTTCGCATCATAAGAACATTAATTTGTTTTATTGAAATCGCTGTCAAGCCGGTACGATTCGCGACATGGCTTGCATTTTTGGCTTGGCTTGACACCGACTTCTATAAAACAAATTAATGTTCTTATGATGCGAACGAAAAAGTCATAGGCTGCAATATTATTTTTTAACTTTTTAGTTTTTTTGAAGGCGGTTTTAATTTTTTGTTAAAATTTAGTTTATTTCACAATTTTCAGTAGTGAATTCATTAGTTCGATTTAATAGGAGTGCTTTAAATTAAAAAACGCACTAGTCGGCAGTACGATTTTCGAAGGTTCCCCTCGATTTCTCTGGGATGCCATCATCAGATCCTGGTTTCCTTATCATGGTACCACCCTCGGGACATCTCCTTTCCAACAAAAAAAGAATCATCAAAATCGGTTCATAAACGACGAAGTTATCCGCGAACACACATAAAAAAAAAAATATATACGGTCGAACTGAGAAACCTCCTCCTTTTTTGAAGTCGGTTAATAAAGCTTTGAGCTCAGGAGTGTGATTTTTAATTTCATTCGCTGAGCTCAGCAGTTGAAAATTTCAATATTACTACGGAGATATGCATCTTTCTACTTCTGATTTGACTTTCAAAAATCATACTTCAGGACTGCGATTTTTGAAAGTCAAATCAGCAGTAGAAAGATGCGTATCTCCACAGTTAATTTTGACATTTTCATCTCCTGAACTCGGCGAGAATGAGATTCAAAAATTGCACTCCAGATTGTAAATTGATTAATTAGTCGTATAGTCGTTATAGTCATTGTTAGATTTAACTCTGGATCGTCATTAGGTTGTCAAAAATTGGTGATCTCATCATATCGACAGCGCGGGCCACTACTGGCTACTCGGCTTCTCTTCGTATCCTCGTTAAATAAGTTCTCATCACCGACTTTATTATTATCTTGTAAACCTCCATTGTTACTTAAATCTTTGCTACTATCTAACCTGATCAGATAATATGCCGGCATCTAGTCGGCATATTCTAAGGGGAGCGAGCCACGCGAGAAGTGAGGCAATCTTTCCCTTCATTCTCACCACAATCTGGTGGAGGTATGGCATTGTTAGAGCGGACTAAACGACGACTATAATCGTAATGATATCTGTTGTAATTGGTATCCAATATGCTATTTGAGCTGGCGCCATCATCCTCAATTAGTACAATTTTTATATCTGGTACTTCTTGACGATTTGAGCCACAGTCGCTTCTACCTTTGATGCTGTTATCACAGCCAACGCTGTTGTCAAGTGGTATGGCGTTGTCTTGAATGTTGTTGTCTAAAATAAAAATAAATAACAAATCTGAGTTCAAACAAGAAATCCTCTGTATTGTGTAAAATATATAGGGAGTCGCCTTGCGGTAGCATTTCCCCTCTGCCACGGTATAAGAAAAATTTATCTTGTGCATTTACACCCAATTTTATACCTTATCACTAAACGAGACAGCCTATAATAGCGAAACAATAATTTTGAACTAAGAACGTTTGGGGTTCTAATTTTGAATGTTAAAAATCATGAAAAGTAGTCTACTTTTCATGATTTTTAACATTCAAAATTAGAATCTAAACTTATGAGGAATAAAATCCAAAGTTGCGGATTTCATGCTACCTCGCCCCCTGCAAAAAGTGCCAGAAATGATTTTTTGTAGAATGACACGCGTAACTCGTCCCTATATAAATTGTCTAAGATTAAATATAACCTAATGGCAGGTACTAACTTGGTGCTGAGTGGGCACAAACAATAAGTCCAAAGACCAATACAATTGGCACTAGATTCTTCATCTTGCTAAATTCACAATCTTTATTAGAATATTAATAAATACATCATTTGATCTGGTTTTATATATCTGGGCTACAAACAAATCTACCCGGTGTTAAATGTTATCAATAAACGTTTCATAACAAATCGCCATATAAACACAACATGGATTTCCCAGAATGCACAACAAGATACAGGAAGGGACCGGATTTCACAAGATGCAAGCAGACCAAAGGGATCAATCAATTTTATTATTCTTTGCGTTTAATTTTAATAAATTTTCGTTAGGTCTAGGTACCTACATGGCTATTAAATTATATATTGGGGCAGACGTGTGCGGGCCACCTCAGAGAGCTCGTTGTCCCTCTTAGAAAAATGGAAAGTAATGAAGAAATAATTAAAAAGTAGTAAGGCACTGTTCCAACATCATCTTGTGAAATTCTAGCCAAAACTTAGAGGCAATACTGCAAAATGTCGAGCTCGCTTCGCTCGCTCCTGATGCAAAGGCTGAAGCATCCATACCACAACTGTTATTGTTTATGAAATAATCGCGTTCTTTCATGTTTATAACATGTTTATAACCTCCTTAAAACTCCCAAGCCAAATGTTGGTTACGGGAAGCCTTAGGAAAATGAACTTTTGGATCCGACCTTGCCACGATAACGGTGAGTCTTGCCACTGGGGCGGTAGCTATGAGCTAGGTGGCCGGTTGCCCCCCTCAGGGAAAATCTCTTGCTACGCCAATGGCAGTGAACAGGACACGTAGCTAAGCGAAGTGAGGGCAGGTGGAGCAAAGCCTTAACAGAGTGGTGACCAAGATTAGGCAAAAGAGAAGTTGGTCGTCCGGCAACCAGGTGGGTTGACGACATCTGGAAAAGTATCGGCAAGACCTGGATGCGGCTGGCACAGGACCGAGAAGGACGGCAAAAGAGGGAGGAGGCTTATGCCCTGCAATGATGATGATGATTATTAGTACATAATAAGTGCAATGATGTGAATCAAACTGTTTGCGTCGATATTCCTAAAAGATGGTCTATGTGAAACTACAAAAGAGTTTAACAATACCTATGCCAGCTTCCTGGAGTTCAACTGTTTTCAGGATGTTGTTGTGTTCATCATACCACACCTTGTATAGCATTAAACAAGCATAGGTACCTATTTGGGTACCTATGCCCACTTTGCCCTTTGCCCGACAAGATAATCACTTGTGGTTAAAACTGTGATATAATGGGAATGTTTTGTATGTACAACTAATTATTTTCTAGAAATGTTTACCCATTAATATTAGATAGGCTACCTTACCTACTTAGATGAAAGTACAACATCTATGTGCTTACCTATACATACACCACTAGTATTATGTTACTAACAAATTCTAAGGGTGTAGGACAATGAAACTAAATAACTTTCCCTAAGGAACATGGGTCGAAAAACAAAAAAAATAATTTGGACCTCCCGTAGAAAATCGATCGGCTGGAGGTCCCAGTTTTCTCGATTTACACCACTAGTTTTTACTGCAATATACAATTTCAATCTGTGAATAGTTATGATATTTATAATAGTTATTTAAATGAGACCACCCAAAACCTTAGAAGGGGGGTGGAAAGGTGATATTGGTAAACTTCTCTTGGATTTATGAGAACAAATGGTTTTCGTTTTTTTGTATGGAGACTGTTAGCTTCACAGTCCTTAGAATAACTTGTATAATTCTCTTGTTCCTCTGAACACTAGCTAATTATTTTGGTTTTGGGTTTTCCCTGCCAAGGCCGTATTTTCGGAATTCCAGCTTGCCGACGCGACACGGGCACGTCGCCAAGATTTGTGCAAGAAAAGGCTCTACGGTTTTAGCAGAGGTCTAGAAAATTAACGGTTACAATTATGACAAGGCAATCGATTTCGACTCTGAAGTGGAGGTGGGCGGGACACTTGGCCAGGCGGAATGATGGCAGATCGACAAGAGTGGCGGCCGTGGGAGGGGGAACGGTCAGTGGGCAGACCAGCAGCCCGGTGGTCGGATGACATTTGTAGAGTAGCCGGCAAACAGTGGATGAGACTAGCGTGGGACCGTTCTGGTTGGCGTGAAAATGAAGAGGCCATACCCAGCAGTCGGGTTTACCAGGCTGATGATGACGATGAATCAATTTCTCACTATAATTATCAATGTATGAAATGTCTTCTTTCTCGGTACCCTTTCCTTTATAACTGTTTTTCATATTTTGCTTAAAAAGTTAAGTTCATTGTTGTATTTTACTTTATTAGTAAACTTTCTTAAAAAGTTAAAGTTTTTCAGAACCAAAACAGGTCTTAGAGCAGAGCCCATCTCAATCGCCCAGGTATTGTTTGAAAATGAAAATGTACTACCTACAAAAGGATGGCAATAAGAATAAACAGAACATTTTTAATAAATTATTGTTTTTAATATTTTCAATACTGAATAAGACTATAATAAAAATTATGTACAAATGCAGTTCATCGTCACGTAGGTACCTACTTAGTTATAATTATGTAGTCGATCGGACATAGAGGCATATGGCAACATTATGATTAAGTTTTAATCGAGACGGAATCTTCAAAGACAGCGTAGATCCATCGTAGATCCATGAAGTCTTCCGGCAGAAATATGACTGTAATAAATAAAATAACAATTAATTAATTGCCTTTGTTTTCTTCACGTCCTTGGAATAGAAATTCTACCACAATGTTAGTGCAAAAATTAGATTAGAACACGATAGGAAGAATGGGAATAGAATTGTTTATTACCTAAATTTTATTAGTGTAGACCACCGCCGCCACCGCCTCCTCCGATCAGTTCGTCTAGGCCGCCGCCTCCGCCACCACCTCCTCCTCCTCCTCCACCACCGCCGCCGCCACCATCTGGAGAGCGCTTCCTACGGTGGAGTCCACCGCCACCGCCTCCTCCTCCAATAAGGCCACCGCCTCCGATCAGTTCTTCTAGTCCGCCGCCTCCGCCACCACCTCCTCCTCCTCCTCCACCACCGCCGCCGCCACCATCTGGAGAGCGCTTTCTACGGTGGAGTCCGCCGCCGCCACCTCCTCCTCCAATAAGGCCACCGCCTCCACCACCACCTCCGATCAGTTCTTCTAGTCCGCCGCCTCCGCCACCACCTCCTCCTCCTCCTCCACCGCCGCCGCCACCGCCATCTGGAGAGCGCTTTCTACGGTGGAGTCCGCCGCCTCCACCTCCTCCTCCAATAAGGCCACCGCCTCCACCACCGCCTCCGATCAGTTCTTCTAGGCCGCCCCCCCCGCCACCACCTCCACCGTCACCTCCACCGCCACCACCGCCGCCATCTGGAGAGCGCTTCCTACGGTGGAGTCCGCCACCGCCACCTCCTCCTCCGATGAGGCCACCGCCTCCGCCGCCACCTCCGATCAGTTCTTCTTCTAGGCCACCGCCTCCACCACCTCCGCCTGAAAGGTTTATTATAATATTACAATCTGGCTAATAATTGACAAATCTGTTTGTTATTATTTTTTTATTTGGTAACCCGGTCGGTCGGTCGGTCGGTTGGTTTGGTCGCCTGGTATTGAGAGACCAGATCAATATGTAGTTATCAAAACAAACATTTTGGATAGTTATCAAAGACCGAAAAAATTAAAAAACAATTTAACTGTTTCGCGGACATTGACCGGCTATAGCAGTGATAACAATAAAAGTTCTATCGTGTCTCGTTCAGTGTCCGTGAATGTGTTACTAAAAACAATTAAAATTAATTAACAATTTAATTGTCTATTATGTTGTTTTCATGTTTATTTCCGTGTGTACGATAAAGTGTTAAAATAAATATGCTGCTGTTATATTTCAATAAATAAATAACTTTTATAAATTCTTTCTAAGCAATTAATTACTGTGACAATCGACATTTAATTTTATCAGAGGTTAAGAATAAAAATATAATCTTGTTCTTCGATTTTAATAGCTTTATTTATTAAAAAGAATAAAATAGTAAAAACACTAGAACAATCAAAACTCACCCTAATAAGCTATTATTAACGTCGGGAAAAAAATTATAGTGTCAGTTTTATGAACCGAATATTTTTCCGAAAGGATCTAATATTCAAAAACATTGGAAACTGTATTTTTCAATTATGTCATGCTAAAAAAGTGCTTGCACGCCCCGTACGTCACGTATAGACGTGACGTGAGCAACTGCGTGAGTTTATGTATGAATGCACTAGGATGTATGTACCTAATTACCTATATGTTGTAAATTATTATGCTGTAAAAAATTGGACAATCTAGTTTAATAAATTAATATTTTCCTATAGGATTATCACTAATTTGTAGTCTAAGTTTTTATCTACCCATCCACTTTTGCCTTTCAGCAAAACTGATTTCAGTTTTTCAGTATTAAAACAATAAAAAAAAATATCACTAATTAAATAAACAAAAAAAAAACAGAACAAAGAACAACATTGTACAAAGTGTTATTATTGTAGGGGGTGCTTCAGATCATCAAACTGAACAACGTTCATGGGCCTAACATATTATAAATCGTAAAATCTACTGTACCATACATTTGGGTCGATTAGCCTGACGTTTTCATGGAGTAACAAAATATTTTTTCTCCATTTCGATATTGGTCTCATAGCGAAAGTAGTTCAGTTTGATGGTATAATTGTAAGTTTTACCCTTTTGTATTTGTAAAATTAAGAACAATTTTAAAAGATTTTTAGAACATTAAAAGAAAATAAATATATTTTCAAAATACCTGGTGCAGAGGAGGCGCAGACGAAGAGTCCTAAGACCAAGGCAGCTAGCACGAGTCGCTTCATCTCGCCGGACTGTGAACTATCATCACTGTCTCACGTTTTTATAGCACTCATTGCGTAGATGTAATATGTGTTATCTGTCAGCCTTTGAGGATAGATCCAAGAGAGGAAAATACACTTTTGCATGATCGATTTCCTAAAAATTTGCATTGGTATTTTATTGACAATAATTATTGATCACGTGTTCGCTGCAGCTCTATATTTTTTCTACTGAGCCTGAAGGAGAATGTATGCATTGTGTATCTCACACAGGCCGTAGCACAGCACAGCAGGCCCGGGCCTTTGGAAGTCTTGCGTGAGGTCACATGTCCAACACACACAGGTGCTTAGCGCTCCAGTCAGCAGGCCCACGGCGTAAAGACATTTTACACTTCCAACCTGGAGCATAGGTTCCGCTCTTGCAATTCCACTCCTGGCCGGCCGGTCAAGGCAAAACAGGATGTGAGGGCCAAATCAATCCGGGCCCTCTGGAGAATCGGGTCCAGGGTGTCGCCACTCACCAACTGCTCGCCACAAGCGCCCTAGAGGACATTAATTAATAAGATCTATATAAAATACGGTCTCTGAGAAAAATGCCTGTGACAGATGGACGGACAGACGGACAGACGGACGGACGGACGGACGGACGGACGGACAGATGGACAGACGGACAGATGGACAGACGGACTTACGGACGGACGGACGGACGGGTAGACACCGAGCTGATTCCATAAGTGTTCCGTTTCGCCAATTTTTTTTTACGGAACACTATAAAGTAATAGTTTAAAATAAAATTAACAAATTAGGCAAAATTACAATATAGAAAAGGTTTTTATTATAATTTTACACCTCTTTTTTTTTTTAAATAAACATGGAACGAGGAATCCAGAAAAGTTGTGCAATGCGCACAGAATGCATTGTAATCGAATTTAATTACTTGATACTATTTGTTAATGGTTTGTTTTCGTACCGGGGGTTTTTATTAATTGTTACCTAATGTATCTCCGATCTGCGTATCAGGAAAATACATTGAATAAATTAAAATATCGTATGGATTTACTTATATCAATGGGAAAATGTATCAATATGATTGAGCGTATGACTCGATAATTTCCTTAGCAAGAAAACCATGCTATTATCTTACTTATATGTATCTAATAGTAGTTACTTACCTACTTGTTTAAGGTAAAATGTCACCTTCGTTCCATACTAACTTGAAAGGTATAATCACAAATGAGTAAATATACCTACAGAGAACCGCTGTCGGTGCACAGGGTGTACTGCACTCAGTCATAGTGCTCGTTGCAGTTGGTACGGATGCGGACGTAACGTACGAATTGGTGCGCATACTTCAGCCGAGGTATGTGATCTATAGTAGTAAGTAGAAATGTTTGAGAACCGTGCTGCCTCCTCTGTCTGTCTTCTGACATTCCGAGAGATAAGTGTACTTTTTGCAACCATCTGCAGCAAGGCTGATTCAGTGTTTATGGGGTGTAGAGCATCTCTGTGATGGGGACGGACCAGGTCTGCCTGCATAACTCCAGTCGGTTTAGGAGTTACTGATGATTAAAGGTCTGTAAAAAATTAACGATCAGCTGCACGGCTGATCGTAATGTTATTGTTGTAGTATGCACTGTAGCTATGTGAACAACACAAAAACTGACATGGTTCATCAGTCGGTTTAGGAGATACAGCCGTTCAAAGGTCGGAACTTTGACTGGCTGTATCTCCTAAACCGACTGACAGAACTTGACAGTTTTTGTGTTGTTCACATAGCTACAGTGCATACTACAACAATAACATTACGATCAGCCGTGCAGCTGATCGTTAATCTTCTGAATCTTAAAGTTATTCAAAAAGGAAATAAATAAATAAATAATAAATATGTATATCATCAGCATCACACCCATTCTACATAGCACCAACAATACGTCAATAAACATTACTTTTTAGTTGGTTTCAAAACGCTTTCTATGTTGCCGAAATTGATAAGATGCAAACTGCGTAAGTTCTTTTGTTTTGTTGCTTTATTAGTTTACTAGCGGCCCGTCCCGGCTTCGCACGGGTGAACGTCTAATCTTTTCTAGCAATAAATATAGCCTATGTTACTCAGGGTGAATGCAGCTTTCTAAAGGTGAAAGAATTTTTTAAATCGACCTAGTACTTTTTGAGCCTATTCATTACAAAAAACATACAAACATACAAAAATAGGTACAAATCTTTCCTCTTTATAATATTATTACTAGCGGCCCGTCCCGGCTTCGCACGGGTGGACGTCTAATCTTTTCTAGCAATAAATATAGCCTATGTTACTCAGGGTGAATGCAGCTTTCTAATGGTCTTTTTAAATCGGCCCAGTACTTTTTGAGCCTATTCATTACAAACATACAAACATACAAAAATAGGTACAAAATAGGTAAATCTTTCCTCTTTATAATATTATAGATAGATATAGATAGATAGATAGATAGATAGATAGATAGATAGATTAGTGTAGATAAGTGTAGATATAGGTAGCAAGAGTCTATGAGCAAGACGTTTTTATACGTATGAATTTACCCTGGATCTCTTTACTTTCAATTACTTATTTAAATCATTGGTTAGTTAATTGGAAATATTATTTGGAAAATGAAACACGTGTCTCTGTGAATAACTGGTGAATAACAATATTTTATTGTATCTATTTGAATTTACATACATACATACATAAGCTCACGCCATTGTCCCAAGGGGGTAGGCAGAGACCACAGATCGCCACACGCTACGACTCTGACAATTGAATTGAATTGAATTTGAAATTTGAATTTAATTTATAAATAAAACATACAATGCTGTTACTGTTCAGATTATTGATGATTGTGGTCAACTTTTTGTGTTACCAATTAATTATAAACTTTAGGCGTGTCTGCATACAGGATCGTTACGTTACATTTCTACTGAATAAACAAATTGCAAATAAATAATTATGGTTACTTATTCATAAATAGAAAAAAAATACGACACGCAACATAGCACCCCATGCATTGGTTGTGAATTTGTGATCCAATCACAGAACATTAAAAGATGAGTTAGAAGTGCAAAGTAGGCGTGGAACGTGTCGCCACAGGTTATGCAATGATTTGCATAACACCATAAGGCGCGCGGCGTGGTGCGAGCGAGAGGGCATGAGTAGTTGTAGCAGCGTGAGCGGGAAGACAAGTGGCGACAGCAGTCTCCGAAGCAAAAGCGCTACTTTGCATTTCTAACCCCTCTTATAATGTTCTGTGGATCCCAAGTCACACAGTATGTTAGCCAATTTCGGAAAAAAAGTAGGGTGTCCCACTGGCTGACATAAACCATTTCTTCGTTTTTTTTAAAACAGATATTGATTAAATACATATAAGGATATTTTAATTAATATCCGTTAAAGTTTGTCGTCATTATGTTATGAAAGAATCTCAATAAGTGCCTGAGATACTTAGAGGTTACAGGAAGGCGGTAAATAAATCTCAACTGAACAGTGATTGGACTACGGATATACGTTCGAAGCTTAGCTTTTTTTACATTTGGTATTGAACTTTTAATTTTACAGCCGTTAGAGCCGTTTTGACAGATTGCTCGGACATTAAGGCTGCCTGTCCATTGACGCGAGCTAGCTGGCGGAGCGGTGTAGCGAGGAAAATATTAACCAATCAAGAGCTCGGCCGAGATTTTATGCAATCCTGATTGGTTAATAAAACTCCGCTTCCCCGCTCCACCAGCCAGCTCGCGTCAATGGACAGGCTGCCTACAGGCGGAAGTCACGGAATTCAGCACAGTTGAATAGTAATTGGATTGCAATGTGATTAGAACTGAAGTTGGATTGAACTTGGATGTTTTAAATTAGCGCAAACGCTGGACTAATCCAGTTTACTTGGAAATATAAAATTACCAAGATCAAGCCATTGACATAATTTATAAAAACATATTATAATATGACGAGAATAATATGCAATAATTATTATGTGTAAACAAGACTAGAAAAATAGTTATTTGTTATGCAAGGCTGCAAAGTTGTTTTTTGGCGCGAGTACTTGTATTGAATCCTGAGCGTCGCGAGGGTTTCAAAGGTACGAGACGCAGAATAACTTAGCTGCCGAGCGAAACACACAACTTTTCACCTCACTACAGCGAGGAAAATTTCAATGCGCCAACCTCATTTTTAGAATAATCGCACTGGCCAGCACGAAAATAGCATGAAAAAAATACTTGTTTAGGCTGTTTTCTTTATTGAATAGAAAGATTTGAAGTTGGCTATGGAGAATAAGTTGTTCAGTTTGATGGGATGAAACACCACCTATGATACGTAACGCATTTCAATTTACACCCTATATTCTTCTTATCGTGTGGGCAGAGCCCTGGTGTCAGAGTTTTTTCAGACCGCCTTACGGCATCTGACGTTGACACCCTATATTATACTAAGTATAGGTACACTAAAAATATTATCTATTAAGATAGAGGCAAAAGTTAGGTGACATCAGCTGTGCAGTTCTGACCCTGAGATATAAAGTATCGCGAAATCGTATAAGTTTAACAGAAGTATCAAAACTACCTACACATTATCCCTTTGCACTACATCTCGGCCTTTCTGTAACCAGCTCCACCATAATGTCTGCCTTTATCTTGTTTTTCAACATCTTTGTTTAAACGATGGTAAATGCAGGAAGACCTGGACTTCCAGGAGTACCGGGATGACCGTTGACACCTCCTTTTCCACCTGCACCTCCTGCTCCTCCTCCTCCAGGGGCACCTCCATAATAGCTTCCTGGTCTTCCAGTACTTCCCGGTCTTCCTGGTCTTCCAGGTCTTCCAGGAGTACCGGGAGAACCGTGGCGACCTCTATTTCCACCTGAGCCTCTTGCTCCTCCACCATAACCTCCATAGCTGCCTCCACCATAACGTCCAGCACCTCCATAATAACCTTCTGCTGGTCTACCAGGAGTACCAGGAGAACCAGGGGTACCGGGAGAACCGTCGCCACCTCCAGCACCTCCATAATCACTTCCTGCTGGTCTACCAGGAGTACCAGGAGTACCAGGGGTACCAGGAGAGCCGTCGCCACCTCCATAGCTGCCTCCACCATAACGTCCAGCACCTCCATAATAACCTTCTGCTGGTCTACCAGGAGTACCAGGAGAACCAGGGGTACCGGGAGAACCGTCGCCACCTCCAGCACCTCCATAATAACTTCCTGCTGGTCTACCAGGAGTACCAGGAGAACCAGGGGTACCGGGAGAGCCGTCGCCACCTCCATAGCTGCCTCCACCATAACGTCCAGCACCTCCATAATAACCTTCTGCTGGTCTACCAGGAGTACCAGGAGAACCAGGGGTACCGGGAGAACCGTCGCCATCTCCAGAACCTCCATAATAACTTCCTGCTGGTCTACCAGGAGTACCAGGAGAACCAGGGGTACCGGGAGAGCCATCGCCACCTCCATAGCTGCCTCCACCATAACGTCCAGCACCTCCATAATAACCTTCTGCTGGTCTACCAGCAGTACCAGGAGAACCAGGGGTACCGGGAGAACCGTCGCCACCTCCAGCACCTCCATAATAACTTCCTGCTGGTCTACCAGGAGTACCAGGAGAACCAGGGGTACCGGGAGAGCCGTCGCCACCTCCATAGCTGCCTCCACCATAACGTCCAGCACCTCCATAATAACCTTCTGCTGTGCTACCAGGAGTCCCAGGAGAACCAGGGGTACCGGGAGAGCCGTCGCCACCTCCATTTCCATCTGAGCCTCCTGCTCCTCTGTAATGGCCTCCGCCATGACCTCTGTAGTTGCCTCCGTCATGACCTCTGGCACCTACATCAAAACTTCCTGCGGGTCTACCAGGAGTACCAAGAATACCAGGGTGACCGTATCGTCTATAACGTCCTGAAATGGAAAGATGATGTTTTTTGTTGCAAAATATAATGGCAACGGAGTGACTACGGGATTTATAATAATTATTGGGCACAATTTACTAAGTTAATCATTTCTAAAATGCCTCCGGTTCAAAAGAACCTAAAACCATAATATATCCTATTACCATTTTGAACTAATTTCAAAATCACCTTTTCCCAAAATACCAGAAATTATAATGTACAGTAGCTTAAGGTCAACTCCAAAGGTCCAACTTTATCTGATTTCAGAAATATTCTTTGTCATTTTCTTTCTGGTATTTTAAAACCTTCAATTATGGTGAAATGAATGTTAATAAAAAATAATATTTTGAGGAATTGGTCTATGATTGATTATGAATCCTGAACCTATAAAATCGCAAAAAATCTACTTCGATCTATTCCAATATTTCAATAAGGAATGCTTCATACAATATACAGGGTTACAGGGAAAGTCGTGCTAGATCCGTTAAGGGCGTGTAGTACCTACCCATCATTTCTGACCTATTTCACTATGAAACACCCTACCCCAAACTTAACCGTTTCCGAGATATTCGTAATTGAATTTTTTTTTAATTGCCGATTTTTTTGCTATAAATTTTTTTTTTTTAATTTTGTGTGTCTTACTACTATTATTATTTTATTTTTAGATGTAGAATAAGATGCTTTATGACGTCAATCATTAAAATAGAGCATAAGCTAATTGAATAGGCCGTAGTAGGCAAGGGAAAGTTAAGAAATTAAAAAAAATATTTGAAAGTTTATTTTTCTCTAAGGGATATCTAAAAAAAATATTATGACAGTTGTTCGGCAGATGTGTTTTAAAATATCTACGTTTCATCAGCTATCTAACGAGGTATAACAATCTAGGATTTTATTTAAAGGCATTGAAAAAAAGTTAGTTTCATAGGCGAGTGGAGAAGAAAATTAATACTTAGCCCTAAAAAGTAAAATAAAACAATAGTTAAGCATGATATGTCATTTATTAAATCAGGTTTTCACACAACTTTTTCTTATTCTACAGTACATGTTCAACATGGCCGCCTCTGTTTCTAATACATTGTCGCATCCTTCTACGGAGACCAGTCTTCACTACTCCAGTGGTCAACGTTGTCCTCATTTGATTTGCTGCATCCACAATCCTTGCTCTTAATTCTTCCACAGATGAAACTGGATTTGGCTCGCTGTAGACAAGACTTTTCATGCGCCCCCACACATGAAAATCCATGGGGGTTAGGTCCGGACATCTTGCTGGCCATGGCAACGGTCCACCTCGCCCTATCCATTTATTTGGATAATTTGTATCCAGCCAGTCTCTGACACTTCTCCTGAAATGGGCAGGGCAGCCATCATGTTGGAACCACATGTTCCTGATCAAGTTGAGTGGCAGATCATCCAGCAAATCACTCAAGTCTCCCCTCAAGAAGTTTTCGTAAATTTCTCCATTTAGATTGTCCGGGAGAAAGTAAGGTAAAAAAAAATTTGAATGTTTATTTTTCTCTAAGGGATATCTAAAAAAAATATTATGACAGTCGTTCGGCAGATGTGTTTTAAAATATCTACGTTTCATCAGCTATCTAACGAGGTATAACAATCTAGGATTTGTATTACATTTCGTGGAAAAAAAGTAGTTGGGACGCTCCAGGTAGCAGTTCTAACGGTCCCGCGCCTATTGTCCTTCAAGTTAAGACGCACCGTGCGAGCGAGACAAGTGACGGTTTATGTAGGTGCGAATGAAAGAAAAAAGGTTAGGGCTGGGAATACAACACGGGATATTTTTTTGGTTGTCAGTCTGCTGTTGTGCTTCGTACATAGTAGATGCGATATCGTTTTGCTCTTTTTCTCGACTTGGCTGTGATTCTGGACTATTTCTTCAGAAAGAAAGAAGGAGACCCTGCGAGAAGGTTGGACTTCTGCAGATTTATGCTCAATGCTGACGTAGAAGAGCCAGGTTTTCTAAGAAATATCTTGTGGACAGATGAATCCAAATTTGATAAAGATGGGATCACTAACTATCACAACGCCCATTACTGGGCCTCAAAAGAACTAGGGAATCCCAATAAGAAAAGAGTGAAGGGGTCCCAACGAAGATTCAGCGTAAATGTGTGGATGGGCATTATCTCCAATCATTTGATTGGACCTTACTTTCTCCCGGACAATCTAAATGGAGAAATTTACGAAAACTTCTTGAGGGGAGACTTGAGTGATTTGCTGGATGATCTGCCACTCAACTTGATCAGGAACATGTGGTTCCAACATGATGGCTGCCCTGCCCATTTCAGGAGAAGTGTCAGAGACTGGCTGGATACAAATTATCCAAATAAATGGATAGGGCGAGGTGGGCCGTTGCCATGGCCAGCAAGATGTCCGGACCTAACCCCCATGGATTTTCATGTGTGGGGGCGCATGAAAAGACTTGTCTACAGCGAGCCAAATCCAGTTTCATCTGTGGAAGAATTAAGAGCAAGGATTGTGGATGCAGCAAATCAAATGAGGACAACGTTGACCACTGGAGTAGTGAAGACTGGTCTCCGTAGAAGGATGCGACAATGTATTAGAAACAGAGGCGGCCATGTTGAACATGTACTGTAGAATAAGAAAAAGTTGTGTGAAAACCTGATTTAATAAATGACATATCATGCTTAACTATTGTTTTATTTTACTTTTTAGGGCTAAGTATTAATTTTCTTCTCCACTCGCCTATGAAACTAACTTTTTTTCAATGCCTTTAAATAAAATCCTAGATTGTTATACCTCGTTAGATAGCTGATGAAACGTAGATATTTTAAAACACATCTGCCGAACAACTGTCATAATATTTTTTTTAGATATCCCTTAGAGAAAAATAAACTTTCAAATATTTTTTTTAATTTCTTAACTTTCCCTTGCCTACTACGGCCTATTCAATTAGCTTATGCTCTATTTTAATGATTGACGTCATAAAGCATCTTATTCTACATCTAAAAATAAAATAATAATAGTAGTAAGACACATAAAATTAAAAAAAAAATTATAGCAAAAAAATCGGCAATTTAAAAAAAAAAATCAATTTCGAATATCTCGGAAACGGTTAAGTTTGGGGTAGGGTGTTTCATAGTGAAATAGGTCAGAAATGATGGGTACTACACGCCCTTAACGGATCTAGCACGACTTTCCCTGTAACCCTGTATAAAAATTAATGATTACCTCGGTTTCCAGTACTATCTCTTCCCCTTTCAAGAGTAACGCGATGACCAATAATGCTACCTCCTTTACTGTCTTCACTTTCAAAGGCACCTCGTTGTATATGATCATTTTTGGATGGCGGACCAATGGGGTCATGTATCCATTCAAATTCATTCGGTTCAAAATTTTTATAGCCCTCCTTCTTGCTACTACTGCCGTGTCTGTCAAAATTATCTTTGGGGCAGCATATCATCGTACCATCTTTATTGTAGTTACAACCAGGTCTACCCTTTCCAATTAAAACACAACATATTTCGGAGCCAGCGTCAATGCATGGTACTGGAGCATTGACGGCATCTGAAAAACGTGAGATTAAAGAATGATATTTACAAAGAAGTTAATGTAAGTAAATGCGTAGGAATTTAAATTTTCAGTCAATGAAACAATTATATAAGGGATAATCAGACCGTCTAACTGAACAACTTATGGGACCAACATCGAAATCGCGAAAAAGAAATCTTATCTTCCATACAAAACTGCAAACCTACTCGAGCCAAATGTATGGGACGGCAGATTTTTTTTGCGATTCGATGTTGGTCCCATAGTGAAAGTTGGTCAGTTTGATGGTCTGATCATTCCCTTAAAAAAGTGTCAGCATATTAAGAAGGAGCCTGTATACTTTATTTTACAAGAAAACCTCGTTCAGGGAGACGCGGGCAATAAATCTATGAAAATTTGACGCGTGTGACAACTTCTCCTTGAACGCTCTATATTATACATCGCTGCTTTTTTGTTTGTTTGAGTTTCTGGCAGCCCGCTTCGCGCACCGCGGCGCCTGATGCCCCGCATATCCCTGAACGAGGCCTAATGCAGCAAAAATAAAGAGATAAATAATATAAAAGAGGCTCAAAATAAAGCGGTCCGGCAGAAACCCTCCTGAAATTACTATTAATATCATGGTAAATTTTCCAGCGGTGCAGTGGCAATAGTGGATTTATTGTGGCTGATGATGACATTGATATTTATCGCTTAGTAACGACCTCTGACGGCTCGATAGCTCAGTTGGTAGTGAACCTGCCTGCTGATCTGAGGGCCTTGAGTTCGAATCCCACAAGGAGCAAATATGTGTATGATGAATATTAATATTTGTACCCGGAACATGATAGAAGATATTGTCTTCTAGTTATCGTAATACAAGTCCAGGCTAGATTATGGTACTTAAAATGGGACTAGATAAGTGTGACAGACAATGTCCAAGATATTATATCTGGAGTGCGATTTTTGAATCTCATTCGCCGAGTTCAGCAGTTGTAAATGTCAAAATAACTTTGGAGATATACTTTCTAATTCTGATTTGACTTTCAAAAATCATACTTCAGGAGTGCGATTTTTGAAAGTCAAATCAGAAATAGAAAGATGCGTATCTCCGTAGTTATTTTGATATTTACAACGGCTGAACTCACCGAATGAGTTTCAAAAATCGCACTCCTGCTCTCGCTTTTACTTGACTATTCAATAAAGATAAGAAAATTATCTTGAACTATTATTATTGCATAATTATAAAATAATACAGACTGTGAAACAGAGAGAAACTCAACATATAAATTAAATTATTACCTGATGTCAATTGCATGTTTATCTCAAGTACCTACTTTCGCTCATCTCTAATCAGTAGCAGGTTAACAAAATGGTATTTTACCTTCGGAATCGCCTTCAGTTTTACCCCCTCCGCCTCGTTCGCTACCGCGTCCGCCATCATATCCACCACCGTGACCGCCATCGTCTCCTCTACCGCCATCGCCACCACCGCTTCCTCCACCTCCGCCACCGCCTCCTCCTTCACTTCCGCCACCACCTCCTCCGCCACCTCCGCCACCGCCTCCTCCACCACCTCCACCGCCGCCACCACCACCTAAAAAGGATTAAAATTATTACAAATGAACACAAAACTTGAAAATTTTAATTACCTTTTTGAACTTAGCATGTTTCTATCGCTATTCGCGGGCGCAATTACCAATTGAAATTACATATTTCTGAAACCATAATTGTAAAAAATAGAACCATATGAATACACTAACTATTATTACCTATTCATATGTGGGCGTCCACGCAAGAAGGGTCCAGTTGTCGGGTTTTGAGTTAAAGTTAGATTCGGCATCTATATCCGTCAAGAATAATAAAAAAGGGGTGATAAAATGCCGACAACTGGACCCTTCTTGCGTGGACGCCGACATTATGATAGAACACAGTTCAGTAACAGCCCGGACACTGCATACAAAAAATTTAAATTGACAAGATGACGTCAGCGTCTTCTTCTTAGGTAACAAGTAACCAGTGCGAGGTAACCAGAGGGCGATAGAGGGGGTGAGGTAAAAAGTGGGTGGGAGGAAGGGAGCGTCCGTACTGTATCTAGTAATAGATACTCTTTCTTATACTGTGGTTCAGTAGTTTTTTGTTTAAAAACTCTGACACCAGGACAGGGCTCTGCCCACAGAAAGAAGTAAAATTATTTTCTGTGTACATAATCGCAAATCGAAATCGGTCGGTTTAAAATTAAACCACCAAAACAATAATTTGAAGTAACAGAGATCGAGAATAATTTGAAGAACGATCAACTATAAATTAGAACTAAATAACACGAACAAAACATGGATTCTTCTTACAAACTAAATCGAGGTAAAAACGGTTTTAAAGTACCTGATAAAACTCCTGCAAAAAGCCCGAAGGCAATCAACGTCAGTATGTGTCGCTTCATTTTGCTATAATGTATGCATCTTACAGTATCTACAGCTTTTATAGTGTGGAGACGGACTAACAAGACTTTCAGTTTCCGAGAAATTCAGTGATATACTGTTACTAGAAATTGACTCGTAAGTTCATCCAGAAACATACAAATAAATGAATTGCGATCATTGCTATAACTGCTGCGCCGGCGCCACTTGAAACTTGAAAAGTTAGTTGGTTGGTTAGACAAAAGTAAGACCATCGATACCTCTGACTACGGTGTTTTTAGGGTTCCGTACCCAAAGGGTAAAAACGGGACCCTATTCCTAAGCGTCCGTCCGTCCGTCTGTCCTACCTATTTAGGGCTGTAACTTTTGAAGTGTAAGAGCTGGATAGTTAAAATTTTCACAGAATGTGCGTGTCAATACGGTGGATTTGCTAACAAATAATAAAAATTTTAAAAAGTTAAAAATTAAGGAACTAGTTTTTATCAACGTTTTTTCTTCTCGTCCTATGGTAAAAACGGTAAGACATACAAGCGTCAAACTTGGTGTCATTATAGAGCAAACTCTACACTTTACAGTAAAACTACAACAGATAAAAACTGGCCAAGTGTGTCGTCTGTCTCGTGCTAAAGGTCGCGGAGGAAAAACTTTTTTTGCTCATTAATATGTTGTCGTGGTGTGATACGGAACCCGCCGTGAGTAATTTTTTGTAGTTAATTATCATGTAAAAATTGCTGATAATGATAACATAATATCTTTACATAAAAGTCAGTAATCAGTGAAAAGTTATAACTAAATAATTATGATTTCTCGAAATCGTTGCCACGATTTGATAACTTCTTGTTAGCTACGACGCCATCTTATGTTTAATTAACTCATCTAGTAACCTATTTTTCTCAGAAAATTTGTTAAAATTTATGTGTTGACATAAGTATTAGACACTCAAGTCTTTTCCCCAGAGGGGTAGACAGAAACAATGGGTCTCTACTTTGGGCGGTTCCTACAAGTATTTGTGATAACTGATAACTAATCAACTATTCATTCTGGGAGAACTTGATAATTATGTAGGTAAAAGCCATTTTTATACAGGGTCCTTTTTAATATGCTGACACTTTTTTCAGGAGTTGATCAGACCATCGAACTGAACAACTTTCTATATGGGAGCAACATCGAAATCGCGAAAAAAAAGAGCTGTCACCGTATATTTGGCCCGAGTTGCTTTGCAGTTCTGAGCTGATTTTTTTAGCGATTTCGATATTGGTGCCATAGAGAAAGTTGTTCAGTTTGACGGTCTGATCATCCCCTTAAAAAAGTGTCAGCATATTAAGAAGGACCCAATATACATACACATAAGCTCACGCCATTGTACCAAGGGGGTAGGCAGAGACCACGGACCGCCACACGCTACGACTCTGACACTCCTCTTTAGCCTCATTGACATTCATACATCTTTTCATACACTTCCGTCGATTGAGGGTGCTATGTACCTGTCCTTTTCGGGAAAGATCATTGATTTGATCGTGGTATGTTTTCCTCGGACGGCCTCCCCCAACACTTCCACTCACCTTTGCTTGATAAATTTCATTCGTAAATCTTCTTTTATTCATTCTCTCTACGTGACCGAACCATCTAAGCATACCCGTTTCAATCCTTGTTACTATATCATCCTTCAACTTACACCAATCCCTTATCTGTTCCCTGTTCTTGATTCGATCAACCAAAGTAATACCACAGAGAAAAAAAGACTTAGATAATAGGGTAGACGGGCCAGCTAGGTAATGGGAGTTCGTCGGCAGACCATCTACAGAACACTCCATCAAAGCTGCTGCCGTGCAGGAGTGTACCAAGAATGCTGGCAGCGTTGCCTCTGAATGATTAGGTACCATTCCATTGATTAGGTATTTGTGTAACATTTTAAGAAATTAAAAATTCCCATTTCATATAATTATTTTCTGCTACGTACATTAACTTGAATAACTTGTTTTTTTTATTCTAAAATGTCATCGAAATTCCGAAGCGAAGGTAGTCAAGATGTGACGGCACTGTTTGTAGCAGACTGGGATGGACAGGCGGACTAGCGGACTGAGCGATTTTATAAAGTCTCCTACACACAGCCGCCGACACGCCGCCGCCCGGCTTTTGTGACGTGCGCGGGCGCGGGCATAATTTCGATCACAGATTTCGATAGTAAGGCTGCCCCTATACCCGAACTTTCGATATTTCGATGATCGCCCCTGTTTCGGTCCGCACTTCATTGTAATAGAGTTGACATTGGAACGAAAACATTCACGCAATTGCGAAGTTCGAATGTGCGGGTAGACCCACTGAAGTGCGGCTTCATTCGGTAATTTTTCGTTGTTATGTGCACACGCTTATCCCGATCATGTTCATTGCTAAGCATAAAAAAATATTATAGCTTGGTATAAAACGTGTTAATGAATTAACGCAAAACTAGAAAGTAGTTTGTTTAGAAATGAGAGCAGATTTTTTCCAAATATTAAATAATTTGTTTGTAAAAAATTTTTGAATTCGATGTCTACCTACCTTACGGACACACTCACCCTACTTACCAACAAAACAAGATTCTTAAAGTGTATTCATGAGCACGTTAGCGCTTTCATTCATTGCTGAAATGATAACAAATCATTTTTGCCTCAAAACCTAAAATGCGAATAACTTTAAATTGTAAGTATCAAAATAATGAAACTATTGTTTCAATCTAATTATTTTTTTATACCTAAATCAGTTGGGGTCTATGAGGTTTTGCGCTTATTCATTAACACGTTGTATTATACACAAAATTTAAATTACGGAAAGAAAATCATGTTTTACAAAAACAGTATTGTTTCATGCTCTGGTTGAGAGGCAACTGATGAAATGTGACCAAAAATTTGCTAAGTATTTTCGAATTATAAAAGAATCAATTCAGAAAATGTTAAATATTTTGTACAATTATTTCCATTTAGTATAGGTAGGCGGGACCGCGCTGCGCTGTGCTTATAAGTAGCGGCACGGATCTGTAGCGCTGTCCTTGATTGCGCTGACCTTATTTACAATACACTATGCACTATTTTCGTCTAAATACACTCATTCGAGCGCTCAAGATTCGTGCCGCGACGTATACAAGCTGGCCGCGTTCAGACAACCCACACCCGCCCCACACTCGCCCCGCACCCGCCCGCGTCCTAAAATGCATTGCTTGCAATTCGAGCCTTATGAAACGATAAAAAATCTCGTATTGTATTTTTGGGGAGCACCCGCGCCCGCCCCGTACCCGGCCCGCACCCGCCCCGCGCTCACCCCGCATCCTAAAATGCATTGCTTGCAATTTGAGCCTTATGACACGATAATAAATCTCGTATTGTAATTTTGGGGAGCACCCGCACCAGCCCCGCGCTCTCCCCGCGTCCTAAAATGCAATGCTTGCAATTTGAGCCTTATGACACGATAATAAATCTTGTATTGTACTTTTGGGGAGCACCCGCGCCAGCTCCGCACCCGCCTCGCGCTCTCCCCGCGTCCTAATATGCATTGCTTGCAATTTGAGCCTTATGACACGATAATAAATCTCGTATTGTAATTTTGGGGAGCACCTGCGCCTGCCCCGCACCCGGCCCACATCCGGTCCGCACCCGCCCCGCACCCGCCCCACACCTGCGCTCGCCCCGCGACCTCTCGTCAAAATACAATACGGGATTTATTATCGTTTCGTAAGACTCAATTTACAAGCAATGCATTTTAGGACGCGGGGTGAGGGCGGGGAGAGCACGGTTTGAGTGCGTCGTGGGTGCGGGGCGGGTGCGGGTCATCTGAACGCTGCCTAATAGAATGCCATACACGACTGCGCGCCGGGAGTAGACAAGGCGCGCGCCGTGGCCGGATTGTCGCTAGCGCCGGCGTCGGTCGTTAACAAACCTTCATATCTCATACATAACTGACGACCGGACGTAGGCACGGTTTAAAACAGTGCGGCCCCGGCGGAAAACCGTCTCGTTAACGAGGGCTCTAACACCACACATCCATCTCAACATTCGCATCTCTGCTGCATGCAGCCGTTTTTATCCGTCACTTTAACGGCCCAACATTCCGAGCTGCTGGTTTCCTTTATTGTTATTGAATAAGGTATGGACGAAAAAGCATTTGACTGCTTACTACATTAAAAAAACCAGTCATTAATGTAGAAATCGGCTATGAATAATCAACCAAAACCATTTTGGTATACTACAGGGTGTTAGGGCAAACAGTTACATTACTTTAAGGGGTGATTGTAATAATGATACTGAACAACTTTCCCAAAGAAACCTATAGGAAATTAGCAAAAAGAAAAAAAAACACTTTTCATACAAAACTTCAGTCAGCTCAGCTGATTGCATTTAGTACCTACCTATGGGAAGTCCAAAAATTTTTTACGAATTTCCTGTAGGTTTCTTAGGGAAAGTTGTTCAGTATCATGGGTACAATTACCCCTTAATAGTATAAGAGATAAGTGTACGTTTTGCAGCCATCAAGGCTGATTCAGTGTTTATGGGGTATAGAGCATCTCTGTGATGGGGATGGACCAGGTCTGCCTGCATAACTCCAGTCGGTTTAGGAGTTACTGATGATTAAAGGTCTGTAAAAAATTAACGATCAGCTGCACGGCTGATCGTATGATATTGTTATACTGTTGTTTTATGTACTGTAGCTATGTGAACAGTACAAAAACTGTCAAGTTCTGTCAGTCGGTTTAGGAGATATAGCCAGTCAAAGTTCCGACCTTTGACTGATGAACCATGTCCGTTTTTGTACTGTTCACTAACGGCCTGTATATTATGCGATACAGCTTTTCAACGCAGCTCTTAAAGCGCCAGCATCATATGAGAAAGGTTTTTAGTGATTTTCATTGAAAATAAAAATAATAATTTATGATTTCTCAAAGCAAGGTAAAGAAGGTATGAAGTAGGTAAGGAATGACTGTATGATGCATACAAACGAAGTTAAATCATAACCTTCAATAATAACCATCGTCTTTTTGCCTGCCACGAGGCTCCTTCTTGTTCTTGACCAAAAACAATCCCGGAGATTGGGATAGATTCTCCCATAAACTACTTGACACTGGCGGAAATGCAGTGCTAACGCACAAGCAAGAGTCCATTATAAATAAATAAAAAATAACCAAATCAAGTAGATGCCATTTTCAGCACACGATCTAAAATACCTAAATAATTAAACTTCGTTTGTATGGAGCGCGCTAACAGTTATACAGGGTGTAAGGAAAGGTATCATTAACCTTTAAATCACATACTCTACCCATCATACTGAACAACTTTTACTATGGGAGCAAACCTGTCAGAACGATAAAAAAATCAGCTGGCCTCTACTAAACTGGACTCAAAAGCATGGAGCAGCTGATTTTTTTCTTGTTCTGACAGGTTTGCTCCCGTAGTAAAAGTTGTTTAGTTTGATGAGTAGAGTATGTGGTTTAAAGGTTAATGATACTCCTTGTGCATCCTGTATTTCTGTAGCGTTGCCAAAACAACGCTGAAAACGCTGAGTAGGAAAAGAATCTTACTTGGCCGGTTTCACAACATAGAGCGCCGATGACGCAAACTGATTTAAATAGTAAAAAAATAGCAATAAATTAATAAGAAATCAAAATTGATTCATAATTTGTTACGCATTTTCTTAAATCATACATTCGTTTTAACAAACACACACTGCTATGCATAGTGAAAGTATAGGATATTGTTATTGGGAGTTAAGGGCCCTATGGCACAGTATAAGAAAAAATATACTTTTTCTTATACGTTTGAAGTCCGGACCTGTTGTGGTATCTAGTAATAGATCTATTACTAGATACCACAACAGGTCCGGACTTCAAACGTTTTTGATTTGACATTATGTGCACTTTGCGCAAATTGTGTATGACATAATTATGTATAGGGTTGACTTACGACGCATCGTATGAACGTCATTAGTTTATACATTTCGTTTCTTTTTCGCATTCAAAGATTTTGAAAAAATGTACAGTCATCGAGAAAAACTGCAATTTTTAAATAACTTTTTTTTCATACCATTCCATCCTCTTACTGATAAGGAACATAAGTCTCTATGCCCAACATCAGTCGAGGTAATAGAACACACAGAAAACGAAAAATTAAATTCCCAAACATTTAGTAGGGAAATAACAAAATCACACAGTAGTAATTTTTTAACACTTTCATAATTTTTAGGGGTGGTTCAGACCATCAAACTTGACAACTTTTAGTAACGGAGTAAATCTGAAATAGCAAAAAAAACAGGTTTGCTCCCATAGTCAACATTGTTCAGTTTGATGGTCTGAACTACTTCCGATCAGCTGATGGAAAGTTCAATATGTTTTTTCCAGTTTCCTATAGGTTTCTTAGTACTATTAGTCTTAAAGTAATCCAACCGTTTACCCTACCACCCTGTATCTAAACTATTATAAAACTGTAACAGAAATATTTTGTCTGTACATTGAAGATATTTACAAAAAAAAATTACACAATGGTTTTTTCCTGTCCCTGATTCCAAATTACAAATTTTTAGATTTTTTGTCTGTCTGTTTGTTTGTTTGTTTGGGTGTTTGTTTGTTCGAGTATCACGCAAAAACTAATGAACCGATTTTGATGAAACTTTTTTATTTTATAGCTTATCATCTGACTTAAAATCTATGCGGATATAATTTATGCGGACGATGATATAATCTAAATTATTATAAAACAGTAACAGAAGTGTGTCTGTACATTGAAGATATTTACAAAAAAAAAATTACGACATGGTTTTTACCTGTCCCTGATTCCAAATCACCAATTTTTGGATTTTTTGTCTGTCTGTTTGTTTGTTTGTTTGTTTGTATGTTTGTTTTTTTGTTTGTTTGTTTGTTTGGGTGTTTGTTTGTTCGAGTATCACGCAAAAACTACTGAACCGATTTTGATGAAACATTTTTTGTTTGATAGCTTATCATCTGACTTAAAATCTGGTATATAATTTATGCGGACGAAGTCGCGGGTAAAAGCTCGTTATATCTAAATACATGGAAGGGTGTTATCATTAATGTAATTTTTATATACTAAATTCCCCGAAGATAGGTAGGTACATAATTTATTATATTGGTTTCCAGATCGTGTTAAAAATAATTGTTTTTACTTTGATTACTAAATGTTTAAACTAGGACCAAACTTCGTTTTGTATGGAGCGCGCTCCAAATTATATCCTCAGTCAGCCACCAACCACGTCGTACAGTCAAGAGCACGTCAAGCTTGACACTTTGGACTTTGTACCGTTCTTATTTAGTGCGCCATAAGCGTTACAATCGAACTGCAAGTGTAAAGCTTGATATGCTCTTGACGTACCAGTTTGAACGAAATAATCATTGTTTACCATCAAGTACAAGGTTTGTAGTAAAGTAAGAGTAAAGTAGATACAATTTTATATTTCGCGTTCACATACACACGCGTGACACGATGAAATAAAACCGGTCAAGTGCGAGTCGGGCTACTCGCGCACCGAGGGTTCCTTACCACACCACCACACAGAACACAACATTATTAACTTAGAAAAAAACTTTTTTTGTCCGGGACCTTTAGCGCAAGATCGACTCACATTTGGCCGGATTTTAGTATTTGTTGTTATTCTGTAGAGCTTGCTCTATAGTCACACTAAGTTTGACGCTTGTAAGTATTACCGTTTTTACGATAGAGCGTGAAGAAAAAATGTTGATAAAAACTAGTTTCTTGTTGAGAACCCCCTTAATTTTTAACTTTTTGAAATTTTTATTGTTTGTTAACAAATCCGCCATAATAACGCATAATCTGTGATCAACTATCTATCTATCACGGTTCAAAAGTTACAGCCCTAAATACTACCTATTTAAATAGGTAGGACGGACGGACGGACGGACGGACAACGTAGGCTTAGTAATAGGGTCCCGTTTTGACCCTTTGGGTACGGAACCCTAAAAATGAGACAAGTAAGAGTCCGTCTATCGGATTAAAGGTTCAGTAGGTACGTATACTTTAAAATGAACGATATTCTTTTCTACGTTTTTACCAATAGAAGGTTTAGTAACTTTATGGTCTGATCATCCCCTTAAAAATTGTATTAAGAAGGAACCTTTACAGGGCCCTTCTTAATATGCTAACACTTTTTTAAGGGGATGGTCAGACCATCAAACTGAACAAATTGTCTATTGAACCAATATCGAAACCGCGAAAAAAAAATCGCTGTCCCATACATTTGGCTCAAGTAGGTTTGCAGTTTTGTATGGACGAGCTGATTTTTTTTTCGCAATTTCGATGTTGGTGCTATAGAGAAAGTTGTTCAGTTTGGCGGTCTGATCATCCACTTAAAAAAGTGTCAGCATATTAAAAAGGTCCCAGTATTATTATGATCACATGGATAAATTTTTATTATGACTAGTTATTTTTATGATTTCTGTTTATTTTTTTGATGGTTAGGGAACCCTAAAAAAGTGGACGGAGTGATCCCAATGACCTTTAATTAGGTAGCAGTTGGTATTTTATATGCATTATTTTGAGACCTTCAAAAAAGTTAAACATTAAATGGAAAGTGATTCTACAATCTGAGGCGTAGCACGATGCGCCTTTTAGCTCGTTCGTTCGCGCGCAAATACAGAGTGACATTGAAATGAGTCGACAATTTTTTAGGGGTGATTCAGACCATCAATTTCACTATGGAGCCTGCCTCAGGAAATGCGAAAAACAGCTGTCCCATACAAAACAGCCGTACCTACCTACCCGACTCAAACGTATGGGCCAGTAAATTTTTTTATCCGACGAAAAAACAAAAAACGGAGGAGGTTTTCAAGTAGACGCGTATATTTTTTGTTTTTATTTTATTTTTTATGTATGAACATGCGTAACTTTTTGCAGATTAGTCCTATTTTGATAATTTTTTTTTGTTTAGTAGGTCATACTTCAGAGATAGACAATAGAACTCCTCAAAAATCTATAGCATATCATCGACGATTGAAATAAATGATTCGTATTCATGTTCCCTTTACATGTACAACGGATATGTTAACCCAATATAACACCAACACTGAAAATTTTGAAATAATTTTTTTTTAACAAAAAATGAAAACTGACTTCGAAACTCAAAAAGTAAAAAATAATAAATATTGCAGCCGATGACGTTAGCTTCTACAACGTGTTAATGAATTAACGCAAAACTAGAAAGTAGTTTGTTTAGAATCGAGAGCAGAATCGAATTATCATGGTTTCAACATAGGTAATTTTTTTCAAAATATTAAATAATTTGTTTGCAAAATTTAAAAATTTCTGAACCCGATGTCAACCCACCACACGGGCACACTCACCCTACTTACTACCAAAACAAGATTATAAAAATGTATCTATGAGTACGTTAGCGCTTTCTTTCAGTGCTGAAAAGATAACAAATCATTTTTGCCTCAAAACTTAAAATGCGAATAACTTTAAATTTTAACTATGAAAATAATGAAATTATTGTTTCAATGTAATTATTTTGTTATAAATCAGTTGGGGTGTATGAGGTTTTGCGCTAATTTATTAACACGTTGTATAAGAATATCATTTTGTTCAATTGTAGTCGGTGTCAAGCCTAGCCAAAAAAATTACTGCAAGCTCAGTCTCGAATCGTACAGGCTTGACAGCGACTTCGATAAAACAAAATGATATTCTTATAGAAGCTAACGTAAAATTCATCGGCTGCAATATTTATTATTTTTTACTTTTTGAGTTTTTTTTTACTTTTTGAGTTTTTTTACTAAACATTTTTTTTATTCTGTTAAATATTTTTTTCAGTGTAACCACCCCGATGCCATGCTACTACTATATAGGGTCCTTCTTAACATGCTGACACTTTTTTAAGAGGATGATCAGACCGTCAAACTGAACAACTTTCTGTATGGGACCAACATCGAAATCACGAAAAAAATATCAGCTCTTCCATACAAAACTGCAAACCTAGTTGAACAAAATGTATGAGACAGCCGATTTTTTTCTCGCGATTTCGATGTTGGTCCCATAGAGAAAGTTGTTCAGTTTGATGGTCTGATCATCCCCTTAAAAAAGTGTCAGCATATTAAGAAGGACCCTGTATAATAATATAGTGGGTGCGCTCAGCGTGCGCTATGCGTCTCCGCGCATCGTATAATTTGGCCTGTCGCGACCGTCGAGCGCGCTCACTGTAATACTTTAATTATACTATGCTGATGCATAGCAATAACGTTCATGTTGTTTGATTATATTAATCATTCATTAAATTTGCATAACGTTTACGTATTATTTAATTTTCATAATTAATTTTTAAGGATTTTATTACCTATGTATCATGTTATTCACTGAAGTAATTATTCACGTTGTAATTTAAAACATAAACGTGTCTTATTAAAATTTTGAGTACAGTCGGCAGCAATAAGTTGCGTTCACTTTAGTACTACGACGACGTGGAACAAAAGTGTATATAACTTATTGCTGCTGACTGTACAAAGACATGTTGGGAGGACGTTTAAAAAAATTTATTGCGTACAATTGATAATTAAGTGCCTATAAAAATTGCGTAGTAAAATAATTATTTATATTGACTTACTTCCCTACTAAATAAAAACCCGTCAAGTGTGAGTCCGACTAGCACACGGAGGGCTCCGTACCACCATACAATATTACCAAAAAAATTGTTTCCTCCGGGATCCTGACACATACTTGGCCGGTTTTCATTTAGTTTTTTATTACCCTTTGTATAGGTGCGGTGCTAAATTGAATAGATACATCTCACTAATATTATAAATGCGAAAGTTTGTGACGATGTTTGGATGTTTGGATGTTTGGATGTTTGTGTGTTTGTGGCTCAATCACGCCTAAACAGCTGAACGGATTTAGATGAAATTTGGCATGCAGATAGAATGTGTTCTGGATTAACACATAGGATACTTTTTATCCCAGCAATGGGTTACTGTGGGACTCTGTGGGATAATTTCCAATGTTTTATCATGCTCACTAGCGCCGACTTGACGCTGACAGATGTATTTGGGTAGATTCCAGTAGTAAAATATAGTGGTTGCTTTTTTCAACACTTCTCTCAAGAGCTGTGTAGCGTAGTTGGGAAATGGTCAGATTTTCGCGCAAGAGGTTGGAGGTTCGATTCTTGGGTGAAATTTTTTTTTTAAACAACTTTTATCCATTTTTCAGCGGATTTGACAGAAGCAGTTTGCTGACCTTAATAATATCCTGAGATTAGATCAGATCCAACTTTAGCACAGTACGTTTTCTTTGGCTTTTTCTTATTTTAATACATACATTGTAGTGATCCCAAGCAAGCACGGCTTTTTATTATGGAAACATTACAACAACGGCACAAACATAATATTGTCCATGACCGATCCGGGATTCGAGCCCAGGACACTGGTTTGGCAGTCCGGCGTGGTAACCACCATTACACAAAACGGGTAGTCAAATATAAAAAAATACTCTTTCTTTTAACCTTTTTTTAAGTTATTGTAGTACATTTTCATCTTAATAGATGGCGTGAGGCGTATTTTAAAAGCAAGTGTGCAACAATAAAATTATTTATTCCAAAACCTAGCTAGGAGCCCTGATCTCAAAGTTCATACATTTTCGACCATACTTGGACTTACTCGTAACTCACGCTCAAGGCGTCTCAGAAATTAGGTCTTACAGATTTGATTGTAAAGTAACTTACCGGGTGAAATGAAAAATAATTAAATAAATAACGCTCACAGTCACATACATTGTAATGATCCGAAGCAAGCAGAATAGGCTTTTTATTATAGAAACCACACATCAACGGCACAAACATATTACATCCATGACCAAACCGGGATTCGAACCCAGGACCCTGGTTTGGCAGTCCGGCGTGGTAACCATTACACCAAACGGGTCGTCAAATATTTTTCTTTCTTTTAACTTTTTCTAAAGTTATTGTAGTATCGTTTTCATCTTAATAGATGTAATTAGGCGTTTTTTTAACTCTAGAAGGAGCTTCCAAATTGATTGAATACAAATCTTTGTAAGTGGGTATAATGGTAGTTTGAGCCCAATCTGAGCCAATTCTACGGTATAATAATGTTGTTGCAGAAAATTTTGCCAAATGTTAGTTTTGTTTGATTTTCAGTTCAATTATGATTTCTTGAGGATTTCAATCTACCACAATCTATGAAAAGATACCTACTTATCTAAAAAGTCCTTATAACACCACAGTTTGGTAATGTGCCTAGGTACTTTCATAATAGCTAAGTAAGGTTAGAGATTTACAAATGTGGCTTGAAAATAATTCTTTTAGCAAGTTGACCATTTCCTTGCAATAATATTATCATTCTAGCTCTTGCCTCTACCACTGTGCACTAGCCCGCGTGGTAGAGTATCCTCTATCATCATCATAATCTCAGCCGATGGACGTCCACTGCTGACATAGGCCTCCCCCAAGGATCGCCATAACGACCGGTCCTGCGCCGCCCTCATCCAACGTTTTCCCGCCGCCTTCACCAGGTCGTCGGTCCACCGTGTGAGGGGCCTACTTACCCACGCTGCGCTTTCCTCTTATCCTCTATCCTCCAACGTTTATTTGTGAGTGGAGGTCTGTGATCCGCAGTGGGTCGTAAGATGATTATTATGCTGCTCGACATAAATAAAACACTAATAACCGACGAACAGTAGAAAAATTCAAGTGATGGATCTGTGAATGACTTTTTTTTATACCTACATACTTACTTAATGTAGGTACTTTCTGATTTTGATTCAGCTTAAGTTCATGACTATTATCCTATTCTTATCCTATTATGGGGGCTAGCGAGCCAGCAACACATCAACCCAATGGTATCTTTTGTGTTGACTACTACTTAATATTTATTTTCTTCACCATTGAAAAACGTGGAAAATGAGAAAGGCAATAGCGTTCAGGGGAAGAAACCTGTAATCTCCCAGTTTTGAATAACCATCTCTCAGGACACATACGTTTTGCCACCAAGACATCGCAGTCACACAGTATAAATGTTCCATGGTTTCCTCCTCCTCTCCGCACGCTCGGCAACTGGGATCTAGGGTGAGCTTTATCATGCCTGTGAGGCGTAGTACCCGGTGAGGGCTCCGACGATAGCACGAGCTTTGTTCCTGCTGTTGTTCATTATGAACTGTGGGATTCGTGGTGTTATATTGCTGATGAATTTCCTGCAATTTTGCAGACCCGAGAAGCCAAAGCATTCTAGCATGTGTATTTTATCAGCCCATTCCTTAATGGCCATTTTAATGTTAAATGCCAGGGTTTCTAGACCTGTTTCTGACCATGACCTTCATGACTCTTAGACGAGACATGAGACAAAATCACATGTCCACGCAGACGAAGTCGCGGGCAACAGCTAGTTTCATAATAAAGAAAGAAATATGAAAAGAAATATAAATATAAAATATTCTGCAGATTTTGTTTTCTACGACTGACGACTGAGGTGGATTGTGTAAGTAATTTTTAATTTTAATTTCAATATAATATATATATATATATATATATATATTTTTTTTTTTTTAAATTGACCAATACAGTATTGCTCTTGGAGCAGCTACTGCTTATTACTGCGGACTATGGGGGGACCACACCAGTGACGACGAAGCGCCCTGGTAGGTCTACCGAACCAATGAAAGATCTTAAGCAACCTGCCCAAGGGGCACCCCTAAGGGGTACGGACCTCGGCAATGGGCGTTGCTGGGACTGCGCTGTCAATATAATATTTTTCGTCTCATAATACTTATGACTCGGCTGGGCTGACAAAACCTCAGGGTTAAAAGCTCAAATAAAAAAAAACAAATTATAAAAAAATACTTATATATTTTTACCTAGTTCAATAAATTACAACAAATAAGTAATTAAGTACTTACATATATATTATTCTCACACCATCTAAATTACTGGAGTAGACAGAGATAACCAAAAATTAATAAGTGATTTATAAAATTTTGATATTTTTGTGTAAATTAACACGGAGATAATTTAAATACTCAGATTTAAATTTTGGGGGAAGGAAGAAAAGAAAGAAAAAGGAAAGACATTTATCTTAAAAAAACAATTAGGTATAATAACTGTAATAATGCAGACAATTAATAAAAATTAGAAGTTGAAAGTATTGTAACAGGTTTTTTGAGGAAGGTCAATGAATTGGAATACCATACCGGCCGATACACTCAAAAATAAGTCTACGGGTATTTCCTTGAAGCTCAGTTTATAATAAAAGCATATAAAATGTTGATTTCGTATGGAAACGGAACAGTCTGGCGAGATGAGTCGACTCACGCTGTCTGTAGTAGTACTGGGATTAGTAGTGGGAGCATACGCGGCACCAGGTAAATACATACTTTATTAAACATACTCGAATGTCCTTGATGACTGACTGACTCACTGAAATGCTGAAGTCTATAGAATCATTAATGTGCTCCATACGAAGTTTAATTATATTTTAGATATTAACCAATTAAATTAAATGATTTTTATTTTCTCTCAATCTAGAAACTAATTATCTGTGCTTGTGGTTTATCAGATTTTCATAACAATTTGTAGTTTTGAAGTTACTGTGGCCCAAAGATTTCCATACAAATCTTAAATTAATCCTAGCATTGAAAACGTACGATGATGTAACAGAAATCTGACAATCCACATAGATAAGTACGATCTAGATCGTGTATAACAAAATTAGTTATTAGTTAATAATTTTAACGGCTCTTACCGCGTTTTTTATTGTTTTTTGAGTTCCTGACATTATATTACTAAGAACCATTTAAAATTATGAACTTTAGCTTAATAACCGCTCAAATGAAAATATGATCTAACTTCGTTTGTACGCAGCACGCTCCAGAACTTTTCAAGGACTAATAACCTCTTAAGGACCGGTAAATAGATCTATATTTTAGCTTTATATTATAATATCAAATGTTTTTTGTGTAAATTCTCTAGACTATTTTTCCATATATACAATATTACTTTTATTAATACCGTCTGCGCGTATACTGCGTCAAACTTTTGTATGAAATTAACAACTCTGCAACCACCTTAAAGGCTATGCACTTGTTTATGTAATATTATACAATACAACAACAAGGTGACATTTGTTTGTATATCTGTAATCACATTGTAGAAAACGGCTTTAAGGATTTCGATAATATTTTGAAAATAGGGGTTTGTAGGGGCAAATAATCGATCTATGTAGATAGGTTTCGTCTGTGGAAAAGCTAGTTTTCAGCGAGAAGAGCAGGGTGGTAGGCAGGTACTGTCATTTACAATGCAGACATCACTAGGTAGAAGATTTCTCTAGTTTCTACCTTAATTTTGGAGAAAGTGAAATCGTGAGACGGGGCACGGAGAAAATAATCTAAGTAGTCTCTTCTCTTTTACAAGACTATCCGTAGTATAAAAATTTTTGCTATACCTAAGTTGTCAAATTTTTTTACTACGTATTTATTTATTTACGTCTGTATAAATTAGATCATGCTTGATCCTTACATACTTTCATTAACTTACATAAAGATACAATACCAAATAAGAATTCAGTATCAAATCGATATGTTAGTTTATAGTAAGTATAGTTTACAACTTTTTGGTCCTCGCTAATATACATTTGTTTTATTTTCCCCAGATAAACCCATATAAGTTTTCGTGGGACGGGTTTTTGTCATTGTTGTGTTATGTTTCATTATTCAATAAAATAAAAAAAAACATCAAACTAAACAGAGAAGAAGATTAGTAAAGAACATACAAAATCAATTAATATTAGTAAAATAATAATAAAAGCTTTAATAATTGAACCTAATTAAGAATTGGATTAATAATTATTGAACAAAAGGCAAGTAATTTTAATTATCTTAACTGAACAACATTATTAAAAGAAAAAAATAATGTAGTATTTGAAATAAACAAGAACGAGGATATTGATACAATTTGATTTTGACCTTAATTTCTCTGAAATAAGGCCCGGCGAATCTTGACCTTACACTTCACCAACTTAATGTGGTTTAACATAACTATTTAACGATCTTTTTATACATAATATACCTAATAAAATATCTTTTAATTTTACCAGATCACTGGTAAAGTTAGGATCCAAGTAGGTACATGGAATAAATGAAATGAAAATTCCATTTAGGTACAGCACCTAGACAGGGTGTAGGGAAAAGTATAGGTAAGCAGTTTAGTTTTGATTTAAAATGTCAAAGATGGTCAAAACATTAACATTTTCCTACAAAATCGGATATTACAGAATGATGTCAACAATGATGATAGGTTTTTGTTACAAGAATGTAGTATTAAACCCGATTAAACCAGAACAACAAGATAATGTTTGTTTTTCCCCAAAAACATGACTCGTTTCGTAAAATTTAAAAACTTGTCCACTAGCTTATCATAAATTCCGATATTAAATATTCAATTCGATTATAATTATAGGTATTTGTGTGAAATATGGTATCGAAACGGAATGCCATTTTAAAAGTATGAAGTAACGAAATAATATATGTACTTATCTACGGGTTGTTCTAGGAAATTATCAAAACCCTGGACATAGCCTTGCATAGAAGACCAGAATACTAATTTTAAATCATGCGATTCACAATCGTGATCGAATGATGCATAATCTCCATAGTATTTTGTCATTGTACGTCACACGTTTAAATCAGCAGTAGAAAAAAAATGACAAAATACTATGGAGATTATGCATCATTCGATCACGATTGTGAATCGCACGATTAAGAATTAGTATGCTGATCTTAATAAAGTAAAAGACATTTCGCACGTGACATAGTGTATTCGTTTCGGGTCTTTTCGCAGCTGGCGAATGTGTATGATTAAAGAACAAATACAAATCGTATGACAGCTGAAATTATACACAGGATAGGAGAAATATCGTGCTTCCCAATGAAATGGAAATTATCCTTTCTGCAGTGGGATTTCTTATAAAATTCAAATTAAAATTTACCAGTTTTGTGTGGGAAACGGGACTGGGCAATGTCTTTTTAACGTTATCTAATCTTGCATAATAATATTATGCTTCCAAAAGATCCAAACAGTGTGTCAAATTGCAGCTTCGAGCAGCTTTTAATCAAAATGTAACTTTCTTCTTCAGCTTCCGTCAACAATGCTAGCAGCAACGTTCAAATAAGCGAAGAGACGAGCTATTTAAAAACGAAGACGTCAATCAAGGCAGATACAGGTTGGTAAAATAATCTTAGCTAAAAAACATAGCCTTCTGGGACAGTAGGGTAAAAAATAAGACTCCGGCAAGATTAGTACTGGGCGATTTTCTAATCACTTTCCAAAAGACACTGCCCACGTGACGAAATGTATTCGTTTCACAATGATCAAAGAACAAATACAAAAAGTTACGATAGCTAAAATAATATACAAAATAGGAGGAATATCACACTTCCCAAGGAAATGAAAATTATTCTTTTCTATTGTGGCATTTCTTATCAAATTCAAATTTACCAGTTTTGTCGGCGATACGGGATTGGGCAATGTCTTTTCAGTGGTGGTTCTTGTGATTAAACTGAGGGTTTTATGATGGAATTGCGTGCCAAGCAAGATAAGAGCGGATTTTCTGATGGTGTGCTCATGATATGCATATATCCGCCACTATAGTGATCGTGTCCAATTTATTTCTAGACACAATACCTAGAAGGATAGACCTTCGGTAAAAGATACCTTCGTTACAATTTTACTGTAGTCAGTGAAAGTCGCGATGCTAAAACAATAGTGTACTCAGATATTCGTTTGAGTTGTTCTGTAACCTTCAGAGCATTGATTGTGTGTCAAGCCAAAACTTTTGTCATCTTTTGCCAGTTTTGAATTCTTATTGAGCCATATTAATCTTTTGTCGGTGGAGTTTTCGCCAATCCTGTCTCTTTTCCGATTGTGCCTTGAGTTGTTTGTTACAACATATCACCCTTTTCTTTCACCTGTGCCGTCTTTTCTTTTTCTTCCATCCAACTTAGTTTCAATTAAAATAACGTATTGAACTGATCTATCAAATATGACTCTTCTTTCTGAGTCTTCGTTTTTTGTCGAGTCGATAGTATGTCATGTCATTGAGTTTGACCATCCTTCAGATTTGCCAATCGTCGTCAGATGTTTGCTGATTGACTATCAGGGTGCTCAAGAATAGAAGGTTTAGTACATCACTCGGAGACTTCCTCTGTTTTTGATCATAATTATGTCTTGTTTACAGATACTAATGAAAAAGCAGTCGTCCGTCAATCCCGCAGAGCACAATGGAGGAATAATAATTGGGGTGGCGGAGGCGGTGGAACCAATGGCGGTAGGGGTGGTGACATTCAATACACATATGTGTCTACAAACATACAAAATCACGTTAATGTTAATCATGTATCTAATACACAAGTACATTATTACAATCATCATTAAGTTAAGTTCCCATTGTGTTCATAGAGATAAGTTTAGAAATTAAATTATTATTATTTATTTATTATAAAAGTAGTTACTTTTATTTTATTTCTCTTCCTCCCGAAAAGCCGAAACCGCCGTACTAAATGCTCAGCAGATTGAACAATTTGTTTGAAAAGATATATTTTTTTGCAACGAATTTCCCTTGTGTTCTTTTGGGAAAGTTTTTCATGAGTACAACCCTTAAAGCTAATGAACCTGTTTACCCTAACACCCTGTAGATGTGCATCCATGCTATAGTTAAAATATCGGGCATAGCTAGTAATTTATAAAATATCTGATTCATGTTTAAAAGACTCAAACAAATTTTTATTTTGGAAGATTTGTTAACATGCCATGTTTTTACTCTTAGGTGGCGATGGAAAGGTGAATCGAGCGCAATATTTGCAAAACGGTGGATACAATAGCGGCCGAGGTGGCACTATTACAACTCGTCATATACATACTAATATTATTAGAAAACTTGATATTAATACTTTTACTAATACTGTGATAAAATATTTCATGTATAAATGAATGGGAGCGTGGTATAATTTTTATTTGCATAGTTATGAACCTTTACCGTCCAATTGTACCAATCTTTAATCTTAGGTAGTGATGCAATGAATACGAATATTCGTATTCACCGAATAATGGCGAATACGGATATTTGTATTCTCCGAAAAACGACAATTATCGAATATTCGTATTCGGCGAATATCAGGAAGGCATTCGTAATTAAATATTTTCGCAAAATACACTTCATTTCTATCATGAAATCAGAAATATATTTATTGAAGAGAGAGTAATTTTAAAAACATAAATGTATACAAATCTAAACTATTCAGAGAACCGCTGCGGTTCGTTTCTGGCCTATACGAGCCTATGACGCTTGCGGCGTTACCCTGTTGGATGGCTAATGCAATATGTTGGACCAGAAACGTATCAGACCGTGGATCGCAGCCCCTATCCCGCATCCGGCGTCCCAACTCTCGGGCCCAGGTTCTTTGACTCAGCGCTCCAGGGACTGCGAAGTGCAGCGAAGGTACGTCGGAGCGTAGCTGCTTACGCAGGTTGCATCCCAAAGGAGGCACCGGCCCTTCTGCCCGGGGATAAGAGTCAGGCCGTCGGGTCTCTTGCCATCTCTGCGGCTGAGCCCTGTGGGCTCGAGGACGTTTGGGACGTTTGCCGATATCAATGCACGATGGATGAGGTCGTTTAGTATGTGGTGGCGTAAGAAGCGGCCTGTTGATTTCAGGCAACATACATTATCATACGATAAGAATAGAAATTATTCACTGTTTCTACAAAAAGTCTTTTTGAAAGAAAGATTTTCACTAGAAATTTGTATCTAATCTATCTCTGGTGGTAGTAGTCGTTACATAAAAACCACGTCAGAGGCCGAAAGGCGGTCTGAAAAAACTCTGACACCAGGGCTCTGCTCACACGATAAGAAGAAGAAGAAGTATCTAATACCTACCTATTCCACACCATTCTTATTGCTGAGAGGGGTTTTGTCAATAAAATACATCTAAGGTTTAGATTTGGTTTAGCTGATGTAAAAATGCTATCGCGTTATTTTTTTTCTGAACGGTTAAATCGCACAATACAGAAAATTCGATCGAACGGACATCAAACGTTACGCCAACGTATCTTCCGAAATAAAGCTAAATCGTTACCGTTAATATAATTTGCGCGATACGAATTGTGCATAACGTAACGTTTTTGGTTGTGGTTTTGTTTTGGTAGTATCGTTCAAAATTTGCGCGATTGACCCCCTGGATTCGGTTTTAGCGGCGGAACCTGCGCATCCGTCTTGTGCACTCGTCCCTGCATTTTGATGATACTTCGATGGAAATATTGCTTTGCGACACTTCCGCTCCTTTCTGTCCTCCATGGGAACAACATTAAAATCTCAAAAAAGAAAACAGCTGTTCCATAAAAAAAGTCAATGGTGACTCGACCCAAATGTATGGAGCACCTGATATTTTTTCCGCGATTTCAATGTTGTTCACGTAGTGAAAGTGGTTCAGTTTGATGGTCTGAAAGACCCCCTAAAATATATATAATGCATTTTTATGTTTACTATGGTTTTGAAATGAGCAATGTTTTTAAATCAACTTCTCTAATGATATAACGGTAGGCGCTCCAATGCATGACGTAGATAGGTACGTAGGTAAGTAGTTAAAATAGGTAGGTATGATGCAAGACAGACGCCCCTACGTAGGTTCACAAGGCGCTATGTAAACTGTAATCCTTGCAGAACCCTAATTATCTCCCCTTTTTCATCCAGCAAAATTCCATCTCACTCAGCTCAAGTCTAAAGGACAGAAGTGGCATACTTACACATGATACACAATGGTTTGTGATGTAACGAATACGAATACCTACTGATGAATGATTTTACTAAGGACCGGCCACGCTTTTATACAGGCTAAGGACCGGCCACGGCAGGTGCAACTACCTCCGACACAAATGGGGCTGGACGGAGTCTCCTTTATGTGACTGCGGGACCGAAGACCAGACGATGCAGCACATACTACAACGGTGTCCCCTTCGAGCTTATCCGGGCCGTCCTGAGGATCTGACGCACCTGACACCTGAGGCCCTCCGATGGCTTCAGACGCTGGATGTGGACTTATGAACTATATGCCTACAAACGAAATTCGCCATACGAATAAATAACGATTTTACTAATAAAAATATTATGAATATGGATTTTATTCGGCGAATTCGAATAATGAAACATGATTTAAAGAGGCTATAAAAACAAGGTAGTTATTTTAGATGATTACCTACTTTAATAATCAGAAGAAACGTTAAAGTTAAGGGGATTTCGGAGCGCGCTACACAACCGAGATTTTGTGACCACGTTTTAGGTACCTTAATTTAAATTTGAAGGAAACCAGTTCAGACGAGGCTCGTCCTCAGGCCTCAGGGTAACTTTTTGAAAAATTAAACAGGTTCAGAAGCGTAACCGACAGAATGAAAAAGGTTTAAAAATATAATGTACAGGGTGAAATTGATATCATTAGCATCCTTTTAAACTAAGAGTCTACCCATCAAACTGAACAACTTTTACTATTGGAGCAAACCGTTCGGAGCAACTAAAAAATGTGCTGTTCCATACTAAACTGCAATGTCTACTCGACTCAAATGTATGCAACAGCGGATTTTTTTTTTTGCTCCGATCGGTTTGCTCCCAGAGTAAAAGTTGATCAGTTTGATGGGTAGACTCTTAGTTTAAAAGGATGCCAATGATATCAATTTCACCCTGTATAGGTACGAGGGTACGAGCTTTGATTTTGTCAGCTATTTTCCTGTCTTTCCAAAGAAGTGGTAGTAAAAGAGGCTATTTCAAAATGCTTTTACAGTTATCATCACAGAACATTATAAGAGGGGTTATAAGTACAGAGTAGGTGTGGAACGTATTGCCACAGACAGATAATACGAAAGGTACGAAAATTTGAAAAGATATTCTGTCAAGGGATACGTTAACATTTCATAAACTGTGTTAAAGGCATGTCGCAGCCAAATTTAATAAAAACAGAGTCTTTTTTACTGCGGCGGATCGACGTTTAGCGAAAACTCTATACAACGTGTTAATAAATTAGCGCAAAACCTCATACACCCCAACTGATTTATAACAAAATAATTAGATTGAAACAATAATTTCATTATTTTGATAGTTAAAATTTAAAGTTATTCGCATTTTAAGTTTTGAGGTTAAAATGATTTGTTATCATTTCAGCAATGAATGAAAGCCCTAACGTACTCATGGATACATTTTAATTATCTTGTTTTGGTAGTAAGTAAGGTGAGTGTGTCCGAGGGGTGGGTTGACATCGGGTTCTGAAAATTTAAATTTTTTTTTAAAAATTATTTAATATTTTGAAAAAAATTACCTATGTTAAAATCATGATAATTCGATTCTGCTCTCGATTCTAAACAAACTACTTTCTAGTTTTGCGTTAATTCATTAATACGTTGTATACAGGGTGTAACAAAACACCCTAGTAATACTTAAGGGGGTGCTTCAGACCATCAAACTGAACAACTTTCACTATGGGGCCAAGATCGAGAAAAAATAAAAAAAATCAGCTGCCCCATACAAAACTGCAGTACCGACTCGACTAAAATGTATGGGACAGCAGATTGTTTTTTATTTTTTCTCGATGTTGGCCCCATAGTGAAAGTTGTTCAGTTTGATGGTCTGAAGCACCCCTTTAAGTATTACTAGGGTGTTTTGTTACACCCTGTATTCCGTGGTTTAGCCGAAAACTGAGCTGCATTGTATTCTTCAAGGAAGGTCGACATTTTTCAGAATTTCAAAAATTATTTAGGGAAATCAAAATGGCGTTCAGTTATTTATCGAATCTAGCTCAGTCAATCTGTAGGAACATTTTCCCTGTTCTGGGTTTTTACGTTCTTAGCTGTAAGTATATCTCATTATAATAATATGTCATTGTTTATCAAAAGGCCATCGGCCAACAAACAAATTAATAACAATGCTTGCATTAAAACATTTAAGGCTATTTACTTATTATTACATGCCAAATATCCCTTCTTGTTTATTTTGTATCGTAGGTACAGGGTGTGACAGCCTAGCAAATTAATAGCAGGATATTTTGGTACTGTAGAAATTTAAGTTTTTCAAATAGGTATTCCGACAAAATATTTATAGTTTCATTGCTATTTATTTGCATTCATTGCACATCCAAATAGGTGTTACATTAAAAAATAATAGGTAAAGAGGGTTACATTAACCCTGTTAGGGCACATCAACATTTAAAAGAAACTGAATTACTGTTATTCAACTCATTGGGTATATTAGTTAATAAAAAATTAAAAATACATTTACAATTATGTCATGATTCATAATTATCGAATCTAAGGCATATTAGGTACCTACTAGCGGAGCCCGCGATTTCGTACGCCCAGGAGTGCGATTTTTGAAACTCATTCGTTGAACATGGTTGAACTCAGCAGTTGTAAATGACAAAATTACTGTGGAGATACGCATCTTTCTACTGCTGATGTGACTTTTAAAAATCGCACCCCTGGAGTATGATTTTTGAATGCCAAATCAGCAGTAGAAAGATGCGTATCTCCACAGTAATATTGACATTTTCAACTGCTGAACTCAGCGAATGAGATTCATAAATCGCACTCCTGGAGTATGTATGATTTTGTAATGTCAAATCAGCAGTAGAAAGATGCACGTCTCCATAGTAATATATCAAGGAATATACAACGTGTTAATGAATTAACGCAAAACCTCATACACCCCAACTGATTTATATCAAAATAATTAGATTGAAACAATAATTTCATTACTTTTGTAGTTAAAATTTTAAGTTATTCGCATTTTAAGTTTTGAGGCAAAAATGATTTTTTATCATTTCAGCAATGAATGAAAGCGCTAACGTACTCGTGGATACATTTTAAATAATCTTGTTTTGGTAGTAAGTATGGTGGGTGTGCCCGTGGGGTGGGTTGACATCGGGTTCAGTAAATTAAAAATTTTACAAAAAAAATATTTAATATTTTGAAAAAAAATACCCATGTTGAAACCATGATAATTCGATTCGGCTCTCGATTCTAAACAAACTACTTTCTAGTTTTGCGTTAATTCATTAACACGTTGTATAAGAGTTTACAAGTAATATTGACATTTTCAACTGCTGAGTTCAAAGAATGAGTTTCAAAAATCGCACTCCAGACCGCTGATTTTAAATGTATACTCATAACGTTTTATTAAAAACCGATTGCGACTAAATAAAACTCGCTCTATGCTTGTGTAAAAACTCCATCCAAATCTATGCAAAATATATAGGTATTCTTACATATTTTGCAAAAAAATATATACAAAACCGATTTGGATGGAGTATTAAAATATATATAAGATATATATAAGATATGTATATCTTCAGTGCACATCATCGCTAAGTTTACAATTTTATTATAATTTATAATAGAGATTGCTCGCAGAACCGATGGCCGATGGGACCGAGGAGTTCTCGGGTGGCGACTGCGTATCGGAAAGCGCAGCATGGGTAGGCCCCCACAAGGTGGACCAACGATCTGGTGAAGGCCGCGGGAACCCGTTGGATGAGGGCGGCGCAGGACCAGTCGTGGCCGTCCTTAGGGAGGCCTATAAATTGCCTATGTCACAGAAAGAGTACCTATCTATTACCTTATGTCCAGCAGTGGACGTCCATCGGCTGAGATGATGATGATAGAAGAATATTTTGAAGAGCTCCAATAAACAATTTAAACAAATTGGCAGGCAAGACAACACGACCCGCCTTAAGAGCAGATTTGATAGCGCATGTGACGATGTTTTCAATTTGTAATAATTTTTGATTGAGTTTAGCATTTCGGTTTGTCCCCTTGTTCACAAATACTGGTTTAAATACGTTTCGATTTTCCTGTTTCCCCAGTTTTGTTATGAAAAGGAGAATACATTTTTTTCGGCCAAGACATTACACCAAACAGAAAACTTAAGGAACCTAATTATTTATTTTAATGTTGTTCTTATTTTCTTCTAGATCTTATAAACACAAAATACGTAGACCGTCGACCCGAAGGGTTTTCCGTACCTATAATTATGATTTCAACATGCGCTTGGTCTCACAAAATAAGTACCTACCTAGGTTGTTCTCAGCCAAGTAGGAAACGTCTGGGAATTATCGCCATTTAATAAGTTCTCAGAATAAAAAAAAAATTTAGTAGGTATATAATTTACGCAGTACTCTGTAGTACAGTATATTATTTACTAGGTATAGTATATTATTTACTAGGCTTTAAAATTTTCTTTTATAGCTAACCTATCAATTATGCGCCGTATCTTTTTATGAACAGTATAGACCATGTTCCAGGCAATTATTTACTGCATAATGTACAATACGCTCAGAATCAGATATAAAGTTATTATAAAAGTTTGGGTAGCTACCTGACAAAAATATAATAGAGGTTACTCGGCATTATCTTCTTAACCTTCTTATATCGTGTCCGCATGACCTATACAACGTGTTAATGAATTATCGCAAAACTAGAAAGTAGTTTTTTTTAGAATCGAGAGCAGAATCGAATTATCATGGTTTTAACGTAGGATTTTTTTTTTCAAAATATCAAATAATTTGTTTGTAAAATTTTAAATTTTCTGAACCCGATGTCAACCCACCGCACGGGCACACTCACCCTACTTACTACCAAAGTAAGATTCTTAAAATGTATCCATGAGTACGTTAGCGCTTTCATTCATTGCTGAAATGATAACAAATCATTGTAACCTCAAAACTTAAAATGCGAATAACTTTAAATGTTAACTATCAAAATAATGAAATTATTGTTTCAATCTAATTATTTTGTTATAAATCAGTATGAGGTTTTGCGCTAATTTATTAACACGTATAATTTTATGACAATCACTCATGCTCTTAAAGCTTACAGCAATGGCCTCGATTCGGAGTGTACCACGACTAAACTAAACTAAATGTATTCCTGTCACTTTCTAAAATAAGATTAAGAAAAGAGACAGAAAACCAACAGCTGACTTTAGTGCTGTCAAAGTGACGTTAAACGCCCAAAAACGACTTAAATAAGATGGCGTACATTATGATGGCATCTTATTTTGCGCATTTAACGTCACTTTGACAGCACTAAAGTCAGCTGTTGGTTTTCTGTCTCTTTTCTTAATCTTATTTTAGAAAGTGACAGGAATACATTTAGTTTAGTTTAGTCGTGGTACACTCCGAATCGAGGCCATTATGTACCTACGTAAAATTAGTACTACCTATCATTCGATTTCATAGAACCATCTTGTTAATATTATAATATTGTTATGCTGTGTACGTTAGGTATGTAGATTACAATGTAGGTCTAGTTTATTTAAAATTCAATTTATCTGTTCTTAGAAATTCAAATAGGTAATTAGTTTATGAGAAAAACTATCAGTATATCATTTCCCTCCATTGACTTACCAAATATTGGACGTAGGGTCCGCGCTCAAAAGTGTCCGAACCAAAAGAAGACCAAAATGTAAAAAGAGAACCAATTACGTGACATTCTTTGTTTGATCTACCGAATAAGCGCAGCGCGTGGCGCGCAACATGCCTCGATGGGTAAGTGGGATGGATAAGAATTTCAGCATTTTTGATGTTTTTAGTTGGTTTTACACTTAGGTTACACTTAGGTTTATGTAGTTTAGTCTCGAACATTTTTTTCGAGAATTTTGTACTAGTCCATAGTATTTTACGTCAATGTTTCCCTCTTAAATTATGACTTTGATGATATAAGACGATGAATCAACTTAAATGTTGATCTTCGATTGCAAAGCATTTTGTCCATTTACTTTAATTACCACTCCGACCAAATCCCAAATTGGATTTCTTCAGCAGAAAGGGTATGACCTTCAACCAGGCAGTTCTTGATCCTACTGCAATAGGCTTACACGCATACATGTATCAATGAAAGGCCATAATTTCCTGCGGGGTAATTATAATAGGGTCTTTCTTAATAATTATTCTGACGAGCAGCATAGTCGCTTTGCGATAAAGCTCTTTTCAATAAAGATTTAAAAAAATAATTATGCTGACACTTTTTTAAGAGGATGATCAGACCGTCAAACTGAACCACTTTCTCTACGGCAGGCACCAAAATCGATATCTCGAAAAAAACAATCATTTGTTCCACACAAAACTGCAAACCTACTCGCCCCAAATGTATGGGACAGATGATTTTCTGCGATTTCGATGTTGCTCCCAAAGAAAAAGTTGTTCAGTTTGATGGTCTGATCATTCCCTAAAAAAAGTGTCAGCATATTAAGAAAGACACTGTATAAGTTTGCTACAGGACATGATCAGGATGGATGTTCCTTCTCGTTTGCTTTGTCCCATTACTCGGGGTCAGGTCTCCACGTTCGTAGACACCAGGACCCTCTATCCTGGGTTGTGCATGTGTTTAGCTGTGTCCGTTCCATATCTTGGGTAACGGTTGTCCACTACGTGACAGGCGGGATTCTAAATCCACGCGAAAGAAGTCGTGGGCAAAATCTATTTTAAAGGTAAAGGAAAACCTCTACGATTATAAATGTATGTGGATATGTGTGCACGTGCTTAGAGATTATAATTAATCAGCCGTGGCCGGGGAATAACATCTTACATTTTAAAGTTGAAATAAGACAATGACATGTGCTCTTCCACGAGGGATGAATACCTATATGAGCGGGGAAAATGTGCTTTATTTTCCTTAAAAGAAATTGTCTCTTATTCGGAACTTTACCCACGGACAATTTTCATGAACACCTTTTCGCCCTCAGAGGAATAAAAAAAATATCTTAGAAACATATTATCACTTCTTAATATGCTGACACTTTTTTAAGGAGATGATTAGACCATGAAACTGAACAACTTTCTCTATGGGACCAATATCGAAATCACGAAAATAAAAAATCTGCTGTCCCATACATTTGGCTCGAGTAGGTTTGCAGTTTTGTATGGACGAGCTGAATTTTTTTTCGATGTTGGTCCAATAGAGAAAGTTATTTCAGTTTCATGGTCTGATCATCCCCTCAAAAAAGTGTCAGCATATTAAGACCCCATATAGCAGGTACTTTTGTTATAATGACGAGACAACGATCCCAAATGGCACATGTAGCATTATAAGAGACCACTTTTGGTGTACACGGAAACTAAAGGCTGTATAAGATGGTGTTACAATGGTGTTAACAGCGCTGTTAACACCGATATAACTCTTATTTGGGCACAAGTTATACAGCCTAAGGTTCTATATTGGAATTATAATGGGCCACAAGGCATTATATCAGCTGCTTAACAGAATACGAGTGTCCTGTTATACAGCCTAAGGTTCTATATTGGAATTATAATGGGCCACAAGGCATTATATCAGCTGCTTAACAGAATACGAGTGTCCTGTTATACAGCCTAAGGTTCTATATTGGAATTATAATGGGCCACAAGGCATTATATCAGCTGCTTAACAGAATACGAGTGTCCTGTTATACAGACTAAGCCCTAGGATTGGTGTTACTGCTATACTTAAATAACGCTTGAGGTTCTACATTATTTTTCGAGCATCAGCAGAGTGTGTACATAAAAACCTAAATTTATTTTATTAGTAGAGTTAAATTCTTTAAATAAATTCCGTGAGTGTTGGTTATTAATGGCGTGAAGTGAAGTTTTATTGAGAATTTGTGATAACGTAGTTAAGTAAACTTTTATAATATTAGCCTGTGAATACATTTGGGAATGCAAGTTCATTGTGAATGTTTATATGGTTTTATAGCAAATTTTGTACGCGCCTCGGAAATATTTCGTTTTTAATTAGAAATATTGTGAAAATAATTACACGTCAAAATATATGTGTACATTTTTTGTGTCTGATTTACATTAAATCATACAAAGTTTTATTTTATATTATAATAAATATGTGTTTCACGTGTAAATAAAAGCAGAAATCATTAGTAAAACATAAACAACACCATAATTTTATTTATCATATGGTTATAAAGTTATAACAAAATGGCGCTTTCTTAAGAAACCTATGTGAACTCTTATAATCCTGAATTAACGACTATGGCTGTACAAGAGTACACGCCGGTTCCTCTATAACGCTTATTGCAGTAAATAAGAGTTCAAGTGAACCAATATGCAGCCTGTCGGCTTATATTAGTGTTATTATGGTTCACATCAACGCTTAAGCCATTCATGTGAACTACTTAAACGCCATTATGCAGACTAAAGCAATATAGTGGTATTTTCTGTAGCCATTTTACTGCCAAATGCTGTATTTCGGAGTTACAAGAGTATCTCGGAATACCTTTGGTGTTCACGAGTGCTAATATAATACCTACCTACCTTTAAGCAGCTTTGAAAAAGAGGCTTAATTACAGAGTTGAGGTGAACCAATATAGAACTTTAAGTGTTAAATCACTCTACGTGTACACCACTTTACTGCCAAATTCTGTATTTCTGAGTTACAAGGGTATCCCGGAATACCTATGGTGTTCACGAGTGCTAATATAACACCTTTAAGCAGCTTTGAAAAAGAGGCTGAATAACAGAGTTGAGGTGAACCAATATAGAACTTTAAGCGTTAAATCACTCTACGTGTACACCACTTTAACTCTATTGGCTGTACAGTAGTTCACATTGACTCTTTTAAGATGCTAGCATTACAGTGGTATAATTCTACACCTTTATACAGCAATAATCATATTTTACTGCCCCTATAATGCTCTTAAGCAACCAATGCGATATAGGCTGTAAGAAGGCATTTTTGACAGCTGCTCTAACTCTGATCCCGTTACAATAGTATCCGTTCCTGCTCTTATAATGCTATTATAAAGACTAAAGCGTAATAAGCAGCTCTAAGTTCTCATTTGAACCCTATTAAGTGTTAATTAATGCAACAAGTTCCGAGTTACACCAAAAGTGGTCTCTTATAATGCTACATGTGCCATTTGGGATATTATAGGAATACATAATTTTATACATACAAACTGTAATTAACATAGAGGTACTGAGGTAGCTAAGAGATTACTGATGAGTGTATAGTCTTTATAGCCTTTCTTTCCTACCAAATTAATAAGTCAATATCGCAATGAGAGCTATCATCTTAATTTTATCTGTATTTTTCCAACTCTTATCTTCTTTGATAAAATCGTTGGTTCCAAAAACAGAATAGAGTAATCCCCAAGGCTCGCTGGAGTCCATTGTCTAGTGTAGCGAGCTCTTGCTGTTGTTAATCCTGATTTACAAGAGTTACAGCCCTCATCCAACAGGTTCCCGCCGCCTTCACCAGGTCGTCGGTCCACCGTATGGAGAGCCTACCCACGCTGCGCTTTCCGGTACGCGGTATGGAGAGGGCTATGCTCGGGGTTTCCCTGCGAGATCGAATCAGAAATGAAGAGATAGATACGCAGAAGAACTAGAGTAGCTGACGTAGCCCAAAGATTTGCTAAACTAAAGTGGCAGTGGGTGGGGCACATTGCTCGCAGAACTGATGGCCGATGGGGCCGAAAAGTTCTCGAGTGGCGACAAGATAGTGAATTGATTTAATTTACAGATATCATCATCATCATTAGCCTATCATCGTCCACTGCTGAACATATGCGTCTCCCAAGGTGCGCCACTAAACTCTTTCCTCGGCCTTCCTCAGTCTCTCCACTCTCTTTTTTAGGTCGTCGGTCCAGCGGACCGGAAGGCTTCTCACACTACGCTTCGCCTGCCAGTTCTTGGTCTCCGCTCCAGAACTCTGACACCCCATCGGTTGCTAGTTCTTCAGCATACAATGACCACCCCACCACCACTACCACTACGTTACCACTTGAGTTGGCTAGTTTTCGAGCTATGTCATCCACTATAGTTCTACTACTTGAGCTGTCTAATTATGCCAACAACTTTAATTCTCTGACGCATCACCTCACTCCTGATGTGATCTCGCAGCGAAACACCGAGCATAGCTCTCACCATATAGCTTGCTAAGCGTCTTTGAATTGAAGGTCCACCTTTCCATACCATAGGTCCTTACTGGCAAGATACCTATTATAATTTGTATCTATAACCATTTTGTATTGTGACAGAAAAGCATGTACAGTATCGAGGCGTATAATATCGTTTGTGACGCACTGATATGCGAAGGATTTCCCTGAGTTCAATAATAATATTAGTAGGTCGCAGTCATAGATAAATCACGACATATACACACCACATCACACGTCACATCTTGTTTTGAGTTGTAGAATGAACAGTTCTGTTGTTTTTCCTTGAAGTAAATAACAACGCAGGGTGACCGCTTAGTTAGATACTACGTAATTAATTACAAAACACGTTTCATCCAATAACATTTTCATTCACAAATTATTTTAATCTTCATCTATGACAACTCATCGACCATTTACATTAACTTAGGCTTCCTTTGATTAAAAAACATTTCACTAATGGTGTAATGGTTCATCTCACCTTATCTGCCATTACATCAATGGATGGCTGATTTCATCTAAATACAACCCTATTTTTTAAGTATCCAAATTTTATACAGCAGAGTGTAAGTGACAGCCTTGCAAACACTGAAACGGTGAACTCAGACCATCAAACTGAACAACTTTCACTATGGAGCCTACCTCAGGAAACGCGAAATTATTCAGCTGTCCCATACAAAACTGCTGTACCTGCCCGACTAAAATGTATGGGACAGCAGATTTTTTTTCGTGTTTCCTGATGTAGGCTCCATAGTGAAATTTATTCCGTTTGATGGTCTGAGTTCACCGTTTCAGTATTTGCTAAGCTTTCACTTACACCCTGTATAAGTGTATTCAAATAATGAAACTAAACAACTATCTCAAGGGAACATGGGTCGAAAAACGAGATTTTTTTTTTGGACCTTCCTTAGAAAATCGCGGATCAGCGGATCAATTTTGCATTTTTGATCATTTTCTCTTTTTAGATCCAATATGTTCATTAGGGAAAGTTGTTTATTTTCATTATATCATATAGATACCAATTATATTATAGAAGACTACTATGTAATAGATGTATAGATCAAAGAATTTTAAGAGGTTCAAAAATAATTATAGATTTTTTTATTTTATTTTTTTATATACAGGGTGTAACAAAACACCCTAGTAATACTTAAGGGGGTGCTTCAGACCATCAAACTGGACAACTTTCACTATGGAGCCAACGTCGAGAAAAAATTAAAAAAATCAGCTGTCCCATACATTTTAGTCGAGCCGGTACTGCAGTTTTGTATGGGACAGATTTTTTTTATTTTTTCTCGATGTTGGTCCCATAGTGAAAGTTGTTCAGTTTGATGGTCTGAAGCACCCCCTTAAGTATTACTAGGGTGTTCTGTTACACCCTGTATATTTTTTTTATGTATAGATTAATTACAGCAAAGCAAAGCAAATTAGATTAAAACAAAACACACGTCACAGTGGAAAGAGTTTCGGTGAAAACTCAGAACATACTCGTTTCACTTTCTAGTGTAGTATTAGTTTCTAGTATTTTCACAATATATCTCTGACTACCCTACCCGTCGGGGAATATAGTCATAAGCAATTATTCTATGCTATGCTAAAACAGTCGGTGGCTCGTTGCGGAGAGGTATGGACACCCAATTATGAGGGTCCGGGTTCGAATCCGCAAGGACAACATGGCATGTACATGACTTTTTCTAACTTATATACGTAATACCGACTGCTCTCAAACGGTGAAGGAAAACGTCGTGAGGAAACCTGCATACACTGAAGAAGAAATTCCGCGCGAATTCCTATGTGAAGTCTACCAATCCGCATCGGGCACGCGTGGTGAACTAGTGCCCATACACTCTCCTTGAGGGTAGGCCTGTGCCCTGCAGTGGGACGTTTATAGGCTGATGATGATGATGTTGCTAAAACAAAACTAACCAAAGTTTACAAAAATTTTATTAAAGGCCTTTTGTGTTGTTACTTGGTTGTTACGAATATTACTGCATTCATGTAAGATCACATGAAAACCGGTTAAGCAGGGTTAGTTTAAAAAATAATGATTAACATCATTTTAAAAACGGTACTTAAATGCAATTGCTTCTCGAGTTTTGGAGTTTGGTTTAATATACAGGTAAAATATAAGAAAACACCACATAAACAAAATCTGCTGTTTCATACAAAACGTTTTGTTGCATGAAATTGAAATTGAATTGAAATTGAAAAAGTTTTATTGTGCAAACAGAATGTACAGCAATTGTTATAATAATTACAATAATTATAATTTTACAGTCTGCTTGCGACAAAAGGGATCAGCTCAGGTTTGTGCCGGCCGATTGATCTGATCAGAGATCACAGCGAGCGCAGCCCTGATTTTCAGCTGTACCCTGTTCTCACTTGCAATATTTATATCATTGTTCACTAAGAAAAACATTCAGCGCACACAAACCAAGTGGACACTGCACTCAACGAGACCTTCCGTTTGATAACGGGGTGCTTGAAACCTACCCCTGTCGAAAAACTTTATTTGCTGTCCGGAATAGCACCTCCTCGAATTCGCAGGGAAGCTGCTGCAGCTAAGGAACGCTGGAAACAGGAAAACGATGCCCGCCATCCGATGCACAACCATGCCCCAGTCAAACCTCCACTTAAGTCTCGCAAAAGCTTCGCCACAAACAGGACCTTGGACGGATCAACAGCGGAAGAGTTTCGAATGCGACACTGGAGGGAACAAACAACACATCTTCCCAATTTCGTCAAACCAGCTGAAACACTACCACCCGGAGGGAAGGAGGAATGGCCTGTGTGGAAAGCCTTGAACCCCCTGCGGGTTGGAGTGGGTAGGACCAAGGATAATCTCTTAAAATGGGGAATTATCCCCCAAAACAGCAACACTTTATGTCAATGCGGATTACAACAAACCACCTCCACAATGTGGAGAGGAGGACCTAATGAGCGCATCAGCCAGTGCGACAGAGGTAGCAAGATACTGGAAACTGACGATTTGAAGAAGACGGGACGATTCCTCACGAGAAGAAGAAGATATATTTTTAGAACCAACTCAAGAATTCCTTTAATTTGATACCACACACGATAGGTTTCAGAACAACATTTTTTTTTCCGTATGAAAAAAAGATGACGTCAAACTCCTCTCCGTTTTTTTTTTATTTGTGCTACGGGTCAAATTCATTCATATGGCCTAAAGATTTTCATGCTTTTAACCAGCTTTTGACACCATTTGCAGCATTTTTTGGCGTATTAAGAGGGGGAATGCTGCCAGCGTCCTGGCCTTTGAACCGTAGGCCTTAAATGAGTTTAAACTTTTTGACATTTTTATTATTTGTTAACAAATCCGTCGTATAACGCACAATCTGAGAAAATTTAACAACTATCTAGCTATTACGGTTCAAAAGTTACAGCCCTAAATAGGTAGGACAGACGGACGGACGGACGGACGGACAACGCGTAGGCTTAGTAATAGGGTCCCGTTTTCACCCTTTCGGTACGGAACCCTAAAAATTGATATCTGGCACAAGCAGAAAACGGACATAGGCGATTAATAACCTTAAAACTGGACTCGAATCGTTATCGGCTTGGTCAATGATCCGTACATTTACAACTGTCTCAGAATAATAAATTAAGTTTTTCCCGCTTTGGCCGAATATAAGCGCAGTGCCGGGCGGGATAGCCACAGTCGAGTAAAATGAACCGTCTCGTGCTAGCGCTCGTTTTGGGACTTGTGGTGTCTACCCTCGCCGCACCAGGTACAATTTATTTTGAATAATAATTAGAATTTTTGATAAAAAAAATTTTTTTCAGAGAATTTATGTTTTTAAAAGTTTAAACTAGATTTACCGTTAATTTGGCATTCCATAAAAAAAAACGATAAAAAAAAACAGTAATCATTTTCGGCAATTGTTTGTACTTATCTGCATTTTATTCTCAAATACTACGATTTTTTACTCACAGTGATAAGAAAACTGGATGATTGCGTTAAACTGTGCCCTAAATTATAGAGTTGTAGTAAAGTTTTGATGATGATGAAAATTCGAGACAAAAATAAAGTTTTTTGATATTTTCCTTCATTATCAAAATGGTGATTCGCATCTTTTATATTAAGGGCGTGCTATTATTAAGCTTGTACTGTTGCCTGATATAAAATAAAAATAACAAATAAAAACAAACTAAAAAAAAATCAAAAGGACCCATTATATTTCATTTTCACGCTATGGTTTATTTATTTCATTTCACAATCACAACCTCAACAACAGAGGTTTAAAAAAATTGTATAATTTTTTCAGCTGCAGATGAGTTGGACCTCTCCGCAGTAGACAATGTGGCCTACCACAGGATAGTCCGCTCCCCGACACCCGGAGGTGGTGGCGGTGGAGGCGGTGGTGGAGGCGGTGGAGGTGGAGGCGGTGGAGGCGGTGGCGGAGGCGGTGGTGGCGGCGGAGGCGGTGGCAAATAGATAATTGTAAGTTTTCGCCTATTTACTGCCTTCGGCTTCGTCCAATAAATTCACAGATTTCGTGCCTCACACGACTATATCGAGCACATTGGAAATGAATCTACGGAATTCGAAAAAATATTGTATCAAAAAGGTTAGGCTACAGGGCAAACCCTTATCCCTTAACCCGATCTTCTTTGTTCTAGGTTCAAATTGTAGCTGACTAAATTATCCAGAAAAGTTTTTGATATCATTTTTTGTTTCCAAAATATGGAGCGCGAAAATAAAAAATTCTGATTTTTTTTTCACTATTTCGACCATAACTTTTTTCATTTTTGACTTTCTCAAATAATTCTTTTTGCACCTTACAGCTCTCGTAAATATGGGTCTTTTGCGCTGTTTTTGAATATCATATCTTCACAACTCTCTGAGATATAAGGGGAACGCACTTTTTCGTGAAATCGTAGCCTGTACTGGAGCGAACGAAAAGACATATCCAATGTCAAAATCGTGCCCATTCATGGTTTTATTGTGATGTGAAGAAACAAAGAAATGAAAACGGAGAAAAATATCTAGTACCTAGTATAAACGGCGACACATCAAACTACGCAAAACGAAAATAAGCTAACCGCGCGACGTTATACATTAGGTACTCTACCTACGCGCGGCCAGCTTATTTTGGTTTTGCGTAGCTTGATGTGTCGCCTTGTATACATGTGACAAATAGTTGTCTATTTTAGCAGAATTTACTAGATTTTACATGTAAATTGAATTCTGGTAGATTTAATATAAGATATAAGGAAGGATATGATATAAGGTGGTTTCAGTCCATACAAACGTTTGACGCACAATACGCGTAGACGGAATTAATAAAAGTAATATTTTATGTATGAAAAATAGTTAAGAAACTTCAAAGCTTTATATCTTCGTAATTATTTTATAAATTGCAAATGTTATTTGTGACGCGACATCTAGATTTTCTAAAAAAAAAACATGTATACAAAGTTACTCATATTAATACCGTCTACGCGTATTGTGCGTCAAAGTTTTGTATAAAATTTACCCCTCTGCAACGACCTTAAAAAATAGCTGTCAAAATAAATAGTTGTCACTACTACTAGATATTTTTCTCCCTGCACTTTTGTATTTATTATTATTTATTGTCTTGTACATTTTCAAAGTACCTGAGTAATAATTTTATAAATTTTGTTCCAGGTGCATTTATAAAGAAGATCGAAGTGTGATTGAAAAAAAATAATTTTAAGTATAAATCTCAAACTTGTGTTATTTATTATCCATTCTGCATTAAATAGTATTACTGAAATATGAATGTATTTATTTATTCTACCTACAGTTTTACGTCTATTCTACAGGGTGTTAGGGTAAGTTGCATTACTTTAAGGGTTTATTGTACCCATGATACTGAACAACTTTCCCTAAGAAAGCTACAGGAAATTCGCAAAAAATATATTTTTATTATACAATCAGATCAGCTGATTGCATTTATTATGAAAAGGCCAAATTTTTTTTCGAATTTACTATAGGTTTCTTAGGGAAAGTTGGTCAGTATCATAGATACAATCACCCCTTAAACTAAAGCAATTGTTTACTATAACAACCTGTATACAGGGTTACATTGAAGTCGTTGGCATCCATTTCATTTAGGACTCTACACATCAAACTGAACAACTATACTTACTGGCCTGTGCTGTAGAATCAATTAAGAAATCTCAAATCTGTTGTTCCATATTTCGGGTTTTTTATTAAAATTCAACATAAAATTCACTAAACCGCGACCATGACATTTAAGAACAAGTATCTTTTATCTTTACATTTATTTATAAACGTAAATTCGGTGAATCGACTTAAAAAATATAAGGTACGATAATTTCTGAGCGATAATTTCGGATGTATCCGATAAGAGGCCCTTTGGAGGCTCAGAAATTATCGTACCTTATATAATAATATTATAAAGGGTGTAACAAAACACCCTAGTAATACTTAAGGGGGTGTTTCAGAACATCGAACTGAACTACTTTGGCGCTAACATCGAGAAAAATTTAAAAATCGGCTGTCCCACTGCAGTACCTATCGACTCGACTATAATGTACAGCAGATTTTTTTTGTCTCGATTTTGGCTCCATACTGAAAGTTGTTCAGTTTTACTAGGGTGTTTTGTTACACCCTGTACCTACACATAATCATGTCCTAACCTCAACATGTTCATGACGATATTAATATATACTGTGCTGCAAAATCGAGGCCGACGGCCGAGCTACGCGTAGGAGCGAAGCTCCGAAGCGTCCCCCCTGGAACCTGGTGGACCTGGTGTCCGGGGTCAGTCCGCCAGCCAAGCGAGGTCGCAGGCCGAGCGTTCAAATGATACATGTTTTTAATAAATAAGATGAAAATACTTATTTAGCCATGGAATTTAGGATCGTACCATGTGGCAATATGTTTTATCTGGACTGCACATAATTACGTGTATGTAACAATTATGAACCGATATTCGACCACGTTATCGTAAACTGGATGACTTCAAGTCGACCCCGGATAAGCAGCACACCAAAATGTCACAAAATCAACTGCACAATTGACTTCTCTGAGATGAGGGAGGGCAAGCGTAAGCATGGCGGGCAACTCGTCAGGTAGGTATAAGGATGTGCAAAAGCACCATAATTATGAAAAGGTGTGGATAGAGCCCGCACAGTGGGAAGATTTGACGGCCATCCGTCCAGCAAGGAGAGCTCGTGTAAACAGTCAAAAGACATTGGGCAGGAGTGGTCCAAAAGCCCCCACCTAAGTGGCATACTACGTTTGAAAGGGGGTTTAATATAGAACATTTTTTTATATGTGCCAACAATATCTTTTAGAGAGAAAAAATTATACAGCGTGTTTTGTTTAGCGGCTTTTTATACACTAATGTTAGCATTTCACCGCTATTTCGTTTATAAAATACGCAAAATGAGATCAACTAACGAAACTGACAAAGTTGACAGATTACCAGACTCCATTAAATATAACCTATGTAACAAGATTTATTTTCTCCTCCCGTCGCTAGAGGGCGCTGATCGTTTTACATCGCCCCACGTTGGGCGCCATTTGTAAGGGGCGATCCCCTTACACCTATCGTTAAATAGATTAATGATGCTGATGATCTTGTCTTTGACCATCCAGAGGGGAAATGCCGCGATTGTCATTGGGACCCTTGAGACCATAGAGCTGGGGTTGCGTGGACCTGGACCTTTGAGTGGGCCTTGGTCTTTATGTTGACGAAGCATGTTGCAGATTTCGAATGTATAGGATTAAGTTTTTGACGAAGCGTGTACTGATTGGGTTCCTGTTTATATATTTATTTTTATAGATTAATTAGTTATGAGTTTAGAGATTTACAAAGTGGCATTCCCTAAATGACTCATAATTAAGTATTTAATCTATTTAGTTTCCTTCTATTTTTTTGTATTACTAAATGATGCAAAATACCAGAACTGGTAATTAAGTAGGTAAATTGTATTTTACTATTACCTACAATAATAATAAAATTATAATAATTATGTTGAACGTCGTTAATCGAATTACTGAGAAAATGATTAGTAGTTTAACCCATTTGTGTCCCATTTTAATTATAATTATTTACCCGAACGAAATTATTAATTGTATTTTAACGCATATTTAATCTATTTTACAGGGTGTAACAAAACACCCTAGTAATACTTAAGGAGGTGCTTCAGACCATCAAACTGAACAACTTTCGCTATGGAGCCAACGTTGAGAAAAAATAAAAAAAATTAGCTGCCCAAACATTTGAGTCGAGCCGGTACTGCAGTTTTGTATGAAACAGTTGATTTTTATTTCGCGATTTCGAAGTTGGCTGCATAGTGAAAGTTGTTTGGTTCGATGGTCTGAAGCACCCTCTTAAGTATTACTAGGGTGTTTTGTTACACCCTGTATAGAGAGATAAAGTATTTAATAAAAAAAGGAAACTTTAAGTCACGTAAAATTAACATCTGCAACTTACATCAAGAAGGATGAATTTGTCTTCGATCGCAACTGGTTACGAAGCTCCAGTTTCGTACGCGGCCGAAACGTCACAAATAGATATTATGATGCCGTACCTAATTCGTACTGAATAATTGCGTATTTAACAAAACTGGTTTACCAGAGATCGATATAATGAAGTAAACAAAGCAAGGTCAAGTTTTCGTAATTTGTTTACAAGTAAACCTGGCTGTGAAATAAGGAAGGCAGATATTTAAAATAATTATGTTGATAGAGTTGTACACAAGCAATAGAGCCAGGAAATCATTTATTTGACTTGAAGTACTTCAAATCTTTTCAGGAAGAGTCTATGCTCTTAAAACTTGTTTTGATTTGTCTGGTAATTGATCTCCCATACAAAATTTTAGAAATGTATAAAATTTTATATTTACCTTTTAAGTTCATGAATATTAAAGGTAATTCGAAAAAATATATGTCACAGTCAAAGTAAGATGACGAGACAGATGCTAGCTCCAGGTAACTCGGCACCAGGTATACCTTTTAGAATAATCTTTTTTTTCTTTATATTAGGTTATAACATGTTCTAAAAATATACCTATGTATATATTTTAATTCTAGGAAAGTAAGTATGTGTAGTACAGTTCACATTAAAAACATTAGTAAGAATATTAATTTATTTCAATGCGTGTCGATGGTTTCTGGTAATTAGGTCAAAATGCAATAATAAACTTATCTAAGTGACGACACAATGTGATAACATTATGATCCTGTAATGTATGACACGTTTTGAGATTAAGTTGATAAACTTAATAATTATAATTAGTAAAGTAGATAAGTATTACGCAGTTTGAGGACTTCGGACTCTTGCAACTAAAGCAAAGCAATAATGAAGAATAATGATGTTGCAAAAGCCTATATTTTAGGACTTAGGTAATTATCCTATTTAATCTACTATTACCTAACTTTACAGGCCTAAACTATAAAAATTCTGGGAGGTTAATTTTATTACGATTGAATTTGGCGTTTACGATGAGAGCTTGAACAGTTTTTTTTTATTTACTATAAACTTCGGTACCTACCGACCTACACGTTTTTTTTCAAGGTAGCAGACCGACACACTTTTGACCGATTTTTGGTTTTCATTTTCTGCTTCATTTCTTTAGTTCCTGAGAATTTTGAAATAGCAATATTGTATTAAAGTAAAATTGGTGCATTTATTTTGTCAGAGAATTACTTTCATGTTAGTTTTTTTAGGGATTATCTGTACTGAACAGAGTACTATCAATAACAAAAATTATAATATTTCAGACATAATGGTGTCCATAAAATTTATTTTATGCTATTATTATTCCCAGTTAGGATGTTAGGTTAGAGTTTGTAATTATTATAAAACGTGTTAATGAATAAGCGCAAAACCTCATAAACCCCAACTGATTTATAAAAACATAACTAGATTGTAACATTAATTTCAATATTTTAATACTTAAAATTTAAAGTTATTCGCATTTTAAGTTTTCAGGCAAAAACGATTTGTTATCATTTCAGCATCATTGCTGAGCATCGTTAGCGCTTTCATTCATATGAACGTTGTGTAGGTACTAGAAGTACAATAAACGGTTAAATCCCTATTGGGTTTCGCTAATGACGCAGCTTTTACGGGGAATTTTATAAGTAGAGATACATTGTGTTTTTAATGCATCGAGCGAGCGCGAGCGTCGAGCGGTTAAGTTTCCCTATCTTGACGAAATATAAACGGCTGTTCGGGATCGAGACAATACAGTGCCACAAGATGACTCGACTCGTACTGGCTGCCTTGGTCCTGGGACTCTTCGTGTGCGTCTACTCTGCACCAGGTTAATACTTAAAACCTACAGATTTACTTACAATTATAACTTCAATAATATCCTACTGGGAAAGAAGTGTTATGTTGTTCAATAGATAGAAAAATAATATGATACGTTGGCAAAATAAATTTTAATTCAAAATTAGGTCTTATGGAATCCTGAATATTCCGTCCTGATTGGTTCTGTCATTTTTGACAAAAACGATCTTAATGCATTCTGACATTAACATTATACAGGGTGTAAGGCATGTGCAAGGTAATAGCATAGAGTAAATAAATTATACATTTTACCTCTCCAAAATATTATTTTGTTTGCAAACATTTTCATTGTTCAAGAATAGATCAGACACGCCAATTACACAATAAATGTATTATTCTAAGGCCGGTATTACAGAACGACACTCAAGTGGAGATCTCTTCTTGAGTGCAGATAGAAAAGGATGCAAATACATACAACGTATACATGCATCCTGGTCTATCTTTACTTAAGAAGAGATCTCCACTTGAGTGTCCTTCTGTAATACCGACCTGAATGTTTATAGATTTTATATATTTCGTTGTATTATATCGGGTTGGTGGTGACAGATTTCTTTCCAGCCTTGTTCGTAAAGCTTTGTTTGTACGGCGAGTGTTCTAGTCAAGTGCTAGAGATTCAGTGGCCAAATTAAACCACTCACTAAACTATTGTGTATGTTTGTGGTACCTACAGATATATATAGCTACTAAAACACTCGTCACTCGACTGAAAGATTTGCGTGTCCGGAACGAACTACGAGTAGATCTAAGAGACCACCGCTCTGCCCCGATCTGATTGGAACAAATTGTTCAGTGATTAATGTTGCCTTTTGATATTTTTCAGCATCCTATAGTGATAAGGAAGATGAACACCTCGAGATCGCAGATGTGTCTGCGGTAGAAGCACTTCACCGGCAGATTCGCTCTCCTAAAGGTGGAGGCGGAGGCGGAGGCGGTGGAGGTGGTGGAGGCGGAGGCGGCGGTGGAGGCGGCGGAGGCGGCGGAGGTGGTGGAGGTGGTGGAGGTGGCGGTGGCAAAAAGAAGAAGAAGCACTAGGTACCTACTTAATCTGTTTAATAATCTTTCCTAAGTTTTCTCGCTATTTTAATGATGACTTTAAAGTTTTTATACTAATAATACACTTCTTATTATTGAATTTACACTAAGTTGCAGAAACGCTCATTAGAGTTAATCCTCCATTAAATTTCTTGCTAGCTATTACTACGTCAACAAGACAAACAGTGACATTAAGATAAATTAACTTTAATGAGCGTTTCTGCAACTGTCTGTAAGTAGGCAAAGAAACGGTGTGTAGGTACTTTTAGTAGGTATCTAATTCAAAACATAGCATACAGATAAGACAACATTAGTGCAAGCTTCCTAGGGTATAATTTTAGTCGATGTCTGTCGTATCGAATGCTAACCCCGACAACGAGAAAAATCTAGAAGTGCCTCTGTCTTTGTTATTTTATGCATGCCAAAATGAGCGCATAGCGATAGTTTTATCGTTTTGTTGTGTGTGGCATGTTAGCCGTACTAGGAAAAGTCTATTTTCAGCAGTAGACATGGCGGATGATGATGATGATAATTATCAGGAGATTAAGTACCTGAAATTAATGTTTGATTCTTTTTTTGTTTCAGGAAGTTTTTAAAAGAAGCACCAGTTCATACTTTTATTATAAGTTAGATTTTAATAATTTATTTAATAGGATAATGTTTTTTAAAATAAGAAAAACATCAATAATTTTCAATATTTTGATGATTTTGTGTAAATAAATAAAAAATAAAAATAAAACTAAGCTTTCAATTGATACCCCACATACCTACCATACCCCATACGGTAGAATTTTTTGTTTAAAGTTACCCTTTCTTACTCCCCAAATTGCCCCCCGATATAAAAATTACGCTTTTTTACTTCATTTAAGAGTTTCAAGTTCCTATGTCTTACGGTCTCTGAGAAAAATGCCTGTGACAGACGGACGGACGGACGGACGGACGGACGGACGGACGGAGGGACGGACGGACGGACGGACAGACACCGAGCTGATTTCATAAGTGTTCCGTTTTGCCAATTTTGGTACGGAACACTAATAAGGGTTGAGACACATTTGCCGCGGTGACCGACGGCGGGCCCATACAAAACTGACGATGACGGACGGTTTCCCATACTAAATGACAGTTTTGTATGGGCCGGCCGCCGCCGGCGCCGGTCGCCGTCGGTAAATGTGTCTCAACCCTAACCACTTGAGCGTCCCTGGGACTATAGTCCCATAAGAACCGCGATGTTTATTTTTCGTTCTAATTCTGAACGCAGCAATAAATAGTTCTGCTTCTCGATGCTAGGTGGTGCTAACATCCTTACACTATTCACAGATAACTTTAGTTTTCTACAGGTTGGCACAAAGTTTTAAAAAAAAAATTTCAAGGTTCATTTTTGCGGATTTTTTTATTGCAGTAATTTGGCAAGGTCAGTGATATATTTTGACCATGGTTGCGTGTGCCAAGTGCGTGTTGGACCACGCGCAGGATAGGGTTCCGTAGTTGCCAGTTACAATATAATAATGGACTTAGAAGGAGGCTTTTGTTTTATACTACGGTTTAACGGCAAATAAAGTCTAAAAAGAGTACATTTTATGATTTGGTCGACTATTACTCGTAAACTTTTAAAGCCTACTTAGCGGTGATAGTTTTCCTTTTAAATTCGTTATATATGCTATTGCTGTGAATTTTTTCACATCTCCAACTACAACCGTTTAGCTGGAAGAGGGGGGGGGGGGACACTTGACAATAACAAAAATTTTCGCTTTAAAGCTTGATATTTCGCTAACGGATCCCTAAATCGAAAAATGGTTTTCCCAAACTCACAATATTTTTAAAAGACCTATCCAACGAAACCACAACATGGGATAGACGAGAAAAAAAAATCATCCCAACTCACAATATGTACCCTAAAAAAATTTTTTTTCAATATTTTATTTTACCACTTTGTCGGCGTGATAAATATGTATACACATGCCAAATTACAGCGTCTCTGAGCTAAGCCGCGGACAGACGGACAGACAGACGGACGGACAGACGGACGGACATGGCGAAACTATAAGGGTTCCTTTTTGACTTCGGAACCCTAAAAATGACATGTTTCGTCCAATCACTACATAGCATAAAACAAAGTATGTAAATCTTCGAGGCACGGTAACTTTGAACTATTTAAAGGAAATCTAACAATGTGTGATTATTTTCCTATTCTATTTTATTCTAATTTTTAAATTGTGGCTCCATCGTTTTCATCGAGCGCAAGGTTTATCCTCTTAAGTTGATAGAATAATATGTAATAGTATTATAGGTCTACCAGGAGTACGACCTGGAGAAGATGTGAGCCAGTCCTGGATTTGTCAATAGGCCGTATAGGCCGCGGCCTAGGGGCAGCAGATTTCAGAGCTATTAAAAAATCCCGTATATTTTTTAATTCTTGTTTCTTTTCAACCCCCGACGCAAAAAGAGGGGTGTAATTTACGCTCTTTCTTATTGACTAATTCATTCGTTTATTTAATTTTAGTGCCTTCCTTACTACAAATGGAAAATTATTATTTTAGAAAGGTACATGGAAAGAATAAATAATATTTATCTTATCTTATCTTACATGGGGCGCGGAAATAAAGGCCTACACTCATAAAAAATATAAATCCGGCACTGATGTGAGCGAAATCAGATAGGGTAACTGTAGGGGTGGAGGCGTAGTTCAGAGGCTAAATAAACTCGTTTAATTATGAATATCTGGACTTTTATTATATTTTAAAATATGTGGCACTCGCTTGGCGTCTGATCGTCTTCTATCAATTAATAAAAGAACAACCGGCCTAGGGTTCCGCGTTTCAAATTCCGAATCTAAAACCAGCCAGTAGTATACGACATATACGTATACGATCTCCATGCTACAGTACCTCTACCTACCTACCTAACTTAGTAGGTAGGTACTATGTGTAGGTAACTATATTATGTATATTAAATTGTTGGGTTTCGCTTATGACGCAGCTTTTATTAATATATGTATCAAGCGGTTAGTTTTCCTTATCTTGCCGAAATATAAATGACTGTTTGGGGGAAAGGCAATACAGTGCCACAAGATGACTCGACTCGTACTGGCTGCCTTGGTCCTTGGACTCTTCGTGTGCGTCTACTCTGCACCAGGTTACTGAAAACCGACAGATTTACTTACGTACCTAATTATAACATCAATAATGTCCTACTGGGAGAGAACAAAACACCCTAATAATGCTTAAGGGGGTGGCTTCAGACCATGCAAACTGAAGAACTTTCGCTATGGAGCCAACTTCAAAATCGCGAAAAAAAAACAGCTGTCCCATACATTTTAATCGAGTCGGTACAGCAGTTTTATATGGGACACCTGATTTTCTTTTGGGACCGTTCTGGTTGGCGTGAAAATGAAGAGGCCTATACCCAGCAGTGGGGTTTACCAGGCTGATGATGATGATGATGATGAATTTCGAAGTGGGCTCTATGGTGAAAGTTGTTCAGTTTCATGGGCTTAAGCAACCCCTTAAGGGTGTTTTGTTACACCCTGTAGATAGATAATAATTATGATAGAGAGGCAAAAAATAAGAGTAATGGAATCCTGATTATTCCATCTTTATTGGTTCTCAGTCATTTTTGAGCGATATGTACACACATAAACGGACAAACATAAAAATCTGAGTGACCTGATCTGATCTGATCTGAGTGAGTGTGTGTTTGTTTCTTTAATAAATAAATAAAAAAACACAAAAATGATCCTAATGGTCCTAACTTATACAGGGTATAATTACGAGAGTTATCACTTTTAAGTGCGAGAGATTTAGTAGCCAAATTAAACCACTCGCTAAACTGCTACCTACTCTACCAAATGTTTGTAGTACATCTAAGAGACCTCTAGCTCTGCCCTGATCTGATTGGAACAAAGTGTTCAGTGATTAAATGTACCTATTGATATTTTTCAGCTTCCTCTAGCGATAAGGAAGAAGATCGCCTCGAGGTCACAGACGTTGTGTCTGCGGTAGAACCACTTCACCGACAGATTCGCTCTCCTAAACGCGGAGGCGGAGGCGGTGGAGGGGGCGGAGGCGGTGGAGGAGGCGGAGGCGGTGGTGGAGGCGGAGGCGGAGGCGGTGGTGGCGGCGGAGGCGGCGGTGGTGGCGGCGGCGGTGGTGGCGGCGGCGGTGGTGGAGGCGGAGGTGGTGGAGGTGGCGGCGGAGGTGGTGGAGGTGGCAGAAAGAGGAACAAACATTAGGTACCTACTTAATCTATTTAATAATATTTCCTAAGTTTTCTCGTGATTTTAATGATGACAGAAGATTTTGTACAATTAATACACTTATTATTAAATTACGTAGGCAAAGAAACGATGTGTAATTTTAGTAGGTATCTATCTAATTCGAAACATAGTAAGACAATATAGTACAAAATGTAATGTAGTGTAGTGCAAGACCGATGATAGCCCATACGAAAGAGAGCTAGCGCCTCAATACTGAGGCCGCGGTTCGATTCCTGGCCTGTACCACTAAGTTCTTCGGAATTTATGTACGGTTGTATTTATCATTTACTAGCTCGGCGGTGAAGGAAAACATCGTAAGGAAACCTGCATTCCCGAGAATGAAAAGAAAATAACATAAGTTCGGAGGTATGCGTAAATATGGGTGAGCCTGGGGCGAACACAAAAGGACCAGCGCTGGTCTCCGTGTTACAACGACCTTGCTTGCGATAGCCCAACCACAAATAATAATAATAATGTAGTGTAGTAGGAAGCTTGTCCTAGGGTAATGTTAGTCGCTGCCGCATCGAATGCCAACCCCGACAACTAGAAAAATCTAGATGTGCCTATGTCTTTGTTATTTCACGCTTGCCATAATGAGCGCGCATGATGGTTTTATCGTTTTGTTGTGTGTGGCATGTTAGCCCTTACTGGAAAAAGTCTATTTTCAGCAGTAGACATGGCGGATGATGATGGTGATGATAATTATCAGGAACTAATAAATTAAGTACCTATGATGTGATGACGGTACGATATGACGATAATTATAATAACAAGATAATACGACGACTTTTCAATTCTTTTATTTTTCTTTAGGTTTAGGGTTATATTTGTATAAGTATATATTCTGTTGTAAATAAAAACTTTCAAGAGAAAATATTGATTTGTCTGGTAATATTTTATCAAACTTTGAATGGGAACTAAAAAAGCATGTTATTAACAGATGCAGTGTGTTTAATTGTCTATTTGATTATGATTTGATGGATGGTTGGATGGATGGTTTTGTGAACTGAAATGCACTGCTGTGAAATTATTGTTTGATTTTTTTTGTTTCAGGATGGTCAGGGAAGAAGCACCAGTTCATGCTTTTATTATTTAAGTTAGATTTTAATAATTTATTTAATAGAATTATGTTTTTTAAAATAAATATTTTTCAATATTTTGTTGATTTTGTATACTACTACCAAAGAGTAGCCCGTGGAGTTCAGATAAATTAAAAACATGAAATATTACCTATCCATAATAATATGATAATTATGATTACAAGAATGGGGAAAGAATTCCACATACTTGCACGTAAAAGCTGAAAGTAATTTTGATTTACATTGGAAAAATATTATCATTACACTCGAGCAGTACAGTACTCATCGAGTGTAATTTTCATTCATAAATATACAGGGTGTCCCAAAACTCAACGTCAAGCCGCAAACAGGAGATAGGCGAGTGTATAACTGTTCAGGGATTATATTATTATATAATCTTATTATATATTAATATAATCCCTGTTATTATAACTCTTCTGTGGTAACAATTTTTTCTGTCAACTTTGAGACTACAGTCTGTATAAAAATTTTATGGCGGTAACCTGGCAAGTAATTTCAAAAGTTGGCCAATTTAATCAAGTTTTCAAAATGGTATCACACTTGGTACTTTCTTTTCTAAAACGTAGTAATATTATTTTTTCTTGCAGAATGACCCGATTTGAAACCAATAATTCCATAGTAAAATATCTTTGTATTGAACCACCGCAATTTAGGGCGTTGCACGTTTATTAATTTTAGTATGAAATTATTGTTTTGAAATGGGGTTATTCGACGAGAAAGAAAATTATTACTACTTTTTTAGAAAAGGAAGTGCCAAGTGTGATATCATTTTAAAAAAATTTGATTAAACTGGCCAACTTTTAAAATTACTTACCAGGCTACCGCCATACATTTTTTATACAGGGTGTAGTCTCAAAGTTGACATAGAAAAAATTTTTACCGCAGAAGTCTGACAGAAAACGGTATTTTCTGTAAAAAGTATGGAACTAATAGTTTTTTTTTTAATTAGGTCCGCTGACAAGATTATTCTGGATTGCGTAAGAGGTATTTTTATGAAAATATTTACAAATTTGTAGTAGTTACATCTAAAAGTTGACGGCAGGGTGGCGATTTTTCCAATGTTAAAAAAATGACAAAATCTCGAAAACTATCTAACTTTGATTTTTTTTTTTATTTTTCCTTGAATAGTTATAAACTCACCTATCTCCTATTTGTGGCTTGACGTTGAGTTTTGGGACACCGTGTATAAATATTAATTATACTTCGATGTTACATCCTCGAGATTTAAGTATACCATGTAGTCCGTTGTTCGATATATCGCATCATCACAGAGTTCAGATTTGAATTTTCTAAAATAAAAACAAATTAAAAAGACATTGTACCGACTACCGCAGTTTCTCGTCTTTGCCGGCAGAGGGCTCAACTGACATTCGTTTTGTGTGTGTCGCATCATTCGCACGGTGTTAAATCAAACAATTTTGAACTTAGTTTCTTTCGGAGTTTATTTTACGTAGATAACTTTTCTTTAGCTTCAAATGGGTAAACATAAGCGTAAACGTGAGAAAAGTGCAGAAGAATTAATGAGTAAAATAAGGAAATTAGAAAAAGATGTGCAACGGTCGCGTGAACGCCGCCGTTCGTCGAGTTTTTCGAAAAATTATGAAGGTGAGTTCTTTCCCTCATATATAGCTAGCTATCTGTGATAACTTAAATTACGTGATTTAGAAGGATATTGCGCGATATTTGTCTTCGACAAATAGATTTTTGTTTTTTAGTTTTATCATAATACCTACAATTAGAATCAGAATAACTTTATTGTTAGAACTATTATTATTACGAACGTGAACTTTATTGTTTTTTCGATTAAAAACTAAACTTATTTTGGCTTTATTCAATATTTCCTAAGTGATAGTACGTGATACTATCCGGAAATATTTTCACTTACTTTCCTAACGTGGCGATACGTGATATCACCCCGAAAGTAAATAAAACGAAACTTATCATAGGTTTTGTTTTTTCCTTGTCCCATAGAAATGGGACCTGAGACCTCAAATCAGTTCGCCGAAGACGGCTCTTATCTAGCCTCGGACATGGAGTATGATCCAGCTGACTACCTCTTAACACAGGAAGATAATGACAGTCAACAGATAAAGTCGGTCGCTACAAGGATAGACTTACCTGAGGTGACGGAACCGGGTAAAGACTTACCTGAAGTGACTTCACCGTCCGGCGCCCCCTCCGGCGCACCTTCAGCTGAAACGTCCACTGCAGTACCAGTTCCCGAAGCTCCACTCGCTGAAAATGAATCGGAAAACGTTCCTGAAGAGATCCTCTCCATGCTAGGTGAAGCAAAGAAGTCAAGTGAGACGTTTGGAAAGAAAATTCCACATGAAATCTCTGAACGCTGGGGTAAGATCCTGCTGGAAGGCTTAGCCAAGGACGCCAAGGAGGCATTATTGAAGAAGACGCTGATCCCAGAGAATTTCCAGTTCGCAAAGGCTCCTAAATTAAATGCTGAAGTGGCTTCAGTGCTCACAGATCCTGCGAAAAATCGTGACAAAAGGTTAGAAAAGTCACAAAATAAACTTGGATCCGCAATAGCAGGGGTGGTAAACCTAACAACTGAACTGATAAACAGTAATTTAGATAAGATGCAGATCATTCAGAAATTATCAGAAATAAACCAGACCTTACTGGACTTACATTACGAAGAAACATTGAATAGAAGGCGGCTAATTATCCCAATGCTGGACAAAAATTTTTGGAACATTATTCAAGGAGTGAAACGTGATACGGAGAAAACTTAAGTGAAAATATTAAAACATCCAAGAATCTAGAAAGGTCAAGCCAGCAAATAAAGAAGCCGGCTCCAACACAATCTGCCACTTTAAGAAGAACCAGTAATCAACCGGGAAACTCTCGTGCGCCCCCCCGTCAGACGACGGGTGCGGGGCGCGCTGCTCCCCCGCCGCCCGCACCGCGGCCGCCGCCCCCTCGCTACTACTCGTACCGCGAGCCGACTGCGGCACCGCCGCCGGCAGCGACGAGGAGACAGCCTGCAACAGCGCAGCGGGGCCGTGCCAGCCTGCCGTACCACACCTACGACTACGACAGGAGGGGTCGCCGCTAGAGGTACCTCACGCCGGTAGAATTAAACATTATTTAGACAATTGGCTAACGATTACTTCCGACGCTCACATTATTTCATATGTACAAGGTTGTCAGTTGACCTTTGAATCAAAACCTTATCAATTAGTGGAACCACAGAACCCACCATACTCAAAATTAGAAATGAAAAAGAACATTAATAAATTACATGACTTAGGCGCCATTGAACCATGTACGGAATCTAGTAATCAATTCATATCACCAATTTTTCTTATACCTAAAAGTAACGGTAGTTTCAGGTTTATTCTAAACCTCAAAAATCTAAATAAATTTATATTAGCTTCTAAATTTAAAATGGAAGACATAAGGACTGCTTCACAATTAATATCAGAGGGATATTACATGGCAACAGTCGATCTTAAAGAAGCTTATTTTTTAGTCCCGATTCATCCAGATCATAGAAAATACTTACAGGTTTCGGTTCCAGGATACTCTTTACGAGTTTACTTGCTTGCCCTACGGTTTGTGTACGGCACCCTACATATTTACCAAACTTATAAAACCGATTATGTCTTATTTACGTAATGAAGGTCATATACTTGTGGCATACTTAGATGACATCCTAGTCATCCTATGTATTGGTAATACATACAACTCATGTTTAACTACAGTCAGAGTTCTCGTTGAAACGTTAGAATGCTTAGGATTTGTTATAAATTATGAAAAAAAGTAATATGATACCGACAAACAATTGCAAATTTTTAGGATTACTAATAAATTCGCGAAATTTAACTTTAGAATTACCAGAGGAAAAAAGAATTAAAATATTCGAAATGACAAATAAAATTTCCAAACAATCGTTAATTACCATAAGAGATTTTGCGAAGTTTGTCGGTACCCTGAATGCAGCGTGTCCAGCCGTCAAATACGGCTGGTTACACACCAAGCGTTTTGAGAGAGAAAAATACCTTTCTTTACTAAGAGACAACGAAAATTATGACGCAAAAATGAATATAACCTCGAGTCTTGATGAAGACTTCCAATGGTGGAAAAAATCAGTTTGGACCACAAACAACCCGATACGTAAAGCACATTATACGTTAGAGATATTTACTGACTCATCACTCTCAGGATGGGGAGCATGCTGTGATGGAGAAACAGCTCACGGATATTGGTCACCAGAAGAGTCTAGCAATCATATAAATTATTTAGAGCTGCTAGCAGCATTTCTAGGATTGAAAAGTTTTTGTAAAAATTCAAAGAATGCTGAAATTCTACTTAGAATCGACAATACAACGGCTATTTCTTATATAAATAGAATGGGTGGAATTCAATTCCCGCATTTAACTTCGGTTACCAGAGACATATGGTCTTGGTGTGAACAAAGACGTTTATTCATTTTTGCATCATATATTAAGTCTCGAGAGAACACCGAAGCTGACCGGGCATCTAGGGTTACCAATATAGACACAGAGTGGCAACTCAATGATGACAGTTTTCTAGAGATAACTATTAAGTTCGGAAAACCAGATAATGACTTGTTTGCTTCGCGTATAAACAAAAAATTTACAAAATTTGTTTCATGGAAACGTGATCCGGAAGCATTCGAAATATATGCCTTTACATTGCGTTGGAATTCATTCTATTTTTACGCTTTCCCACCGTTTTCTTTAGTTATGAAATGCTTACGAAAAATTGTAAACGACAAGGCTTACGGTATTTTAATTGTTCCCTACTGGCCCAGTCAGCCCTGGTATCCAATGTTTATGTCATTAATTTGTTCTGAGGTGCTATACCTAGAACCTTGTATCAATCTCCTTTTATCTCCTTCCAGGACGAGCCATCCTTTGTGGCCAAGTCTTACACTGGCGTGCGCGATATTATCCGGGAGGCGTTCCTGAAACAATCTCTTCATAATGATACTGTAGAAATTATGTTACAATCTCTATCTACAAGCACATTACAGCAGTATAATACTGCTTACAAAAAATGGATACCATTTTGTAATGATAACAAATATGATTGTTTCAACGTATCAGTGCCAGTATTATTAAAGTTCTTAACGGAGCAGTCTAACAAAGGTGCTAGTTATGGTACGCTCAATACATTTAGATCTGCGCTATCACTGATTTTAGGTTAACAATTTTGTAACAACGATTGTGTTTCAAGATTTTTTAAAGGTATTTTTAAGATAAAGCCCAATTTACCAAAATACCATAGTTCTTGGAATCCTAACCTAGTACTTTCATATCTTTCTGGCAAGTATCCTAACGAATCATTATGTTTAGACATCTTGACCAAGAAACTTGTGACTCTTCTCGCGTTATCCACAGGACAACGTGTGCAGACCTTGTCACTTATAGATATTAATAATGTTACAATAAATGAATCCAGTATAAATATAACAATCACCGATATAATTAAAACTTCGACCCCTACTAGGGCTAATCCAAGATTGGTCATACCATTTTTCAAAGAAAAAGAATCAATTTGCCCAGCCAAGGCCCTATCTTCATACCTTGACATAACAAGTGAGTACAGATCTCTTCCTAACACTAATAAACTTATACTGACTACTAAAAAACCGTTTCACAACGCAAGTTCCCAATCTATTAGTCATTGGATTAAAGTGGTTTTAAAAGACAGTGGGATTGACATAAATACATTCAAGTCTCACAGCAAGCGGCATGCGTCGACGTCTGCGGCTAGCCGCGCCGGTGGTGTATCAGTCGACTTAATAAAGAGGACCGCCGGCTGGTCAGGCATTTCATTATGTTTTGCGAAATTTTACAATCTTCCATTAGACAATTCAGTACAAGATAGGGCCTTCGCCGAAGCAGTATTTAATATCTAAGTTACTTAGAATAATTAGGTACGATAATTAATAGGTACATAACTATATAAATTACATTTACAAAATGGTAATTAATATAACTAAGATGATTATTCATTACTACTACACAAAGGTTTTATTTTTTCCAAACATACCCAAAGTCAATCATTCTGCATTTAGCGCTAAACATCTACATGGTATACTTAAATCTCGAGGATGTAACATCGAAGTATAATTTATGGTTAATTGAACTTACCTTAAGTGAACTTCAACCAAAATTATATGAGATGTTACATCCGAAGAGATTTAAGGACCCGCCCTACCCTAGTCACATATTAGGGTTGTGCTTACATTAATAGTGTGAACTTACCCTTTAAACAAATGCAGAATTTTAATGATGCTAACCTACTCTAAAAAGAATGTCAGTTGAGCCCTCTGCCGGCAAAGACGAGAAACTGCGGTAGTCGGTACAATGTCTTTTTAATTTGTTTTTATTTTAGAAAATTCAAATCTGAACTGTGTGATGATGCGATATATCGAACAACGGACTACATGGTATACTTAAATCTCTTCGGATGTAACATCTCATATAATTTTGGTTGAAGTTCACTTAAGGTAAGTTCAATTAACCATAAATTACACTCGACAGCAATGAAAACGGATCACCACGGGTCACCAAAAACATAAACCTTAATATCTCGGAAACTAAGAATGATAGCTTATTGAAATAAAAAGAATTTTATAGACTACTAGCTTTTGCCCGCGACTTCGTCCGCGTGGAATTTGGAAAACCCCAAGTATCCTATGTGTTACTTCTAATACCTCCAAGAATAATTATGTGTACAAAGTTTCATGATGATCGGTTAAGCAGTTTTTGCGTGAAAGCCTAACAAACAAACTTACATTCACATGTGTTGAATCTGTGTTATATCTGTGACAAAAATTTTTATTTTTAATTTTTGGTCTGCGATAGAATTGACGCATTTGTATTTATGTATTTTAATTAAGTCTAACAAATGAAAACTCAAAATGTTGTTAAATAATTTAAGAATTATTAAATAGTCTATGAAATACTTTTTATTTGAATAAGCTATCATTCTTAGTTTCCGAGATATTATAAAGGTATGTTGATGACCCATTTTGAATGCTCCCGAGTGTATTTTGCGTTTTCCTGTCCTTTATGATCGATAGTTCTAGAAGTAGGTACGTAGTAACTATTGTGTTACATACTTACATTAGTCAGTTTTCCCTATCTTGACGGAATATAAACAGCATCTCAGATCGGAGACAATACAGTGCTGCAAGATGACTCGACTCGTACTATCTGCCCTGGTCCTAGGACTCGTCGTATGTGTCTACTCTGCACCAGGTGAATACTGAAATATTATGATACAAGACATTTTGTTTATCGGGACCATTATTAAGATTTTCCACGTATTTATTTCCTCTACAAATATCTGTATTGCATTGGACGTAGTTATGCCAAAACATACCATTCCGCATCGTAGTGATTTTTAGTCATTTGATTGTGAAGTTTCAGAACTAATTTTTTTATTGTATATACCTAATTATTAACAGACTATATAAAAAGTTAAGGTACCTTCAAGAAAAATCCGTGTGCGTTGTGTGTTTATGTGTATTTAATAGGAAAGTCTGTTTACGAGCTATGTACCAAAAAAGTTTTCCGTATGAATCGTGTTCTTAAATAATTTTGCCTAAGTTATTAAAACCATTCATGAACTAAATATGAGATAAAGTTTTCTTCATTATTTTGCAATCAATACATTTGGGTTGAGTACGTATATGTAGCTATTGAATGATCGTCCAATAATGAAAGAGTTCTGAAACACCCATAAAATATAAGATCTAACAAAATTAGCTGAGACTATTTTAAGGGAATAAAATAAATATCTTGGACAATGTCACACAAATTATCTAGTCACATTTAAAGTACCAGAATCTAGCCTGGACTTGTATTATGATGACTAGACAACGATATACAATCCATATAATAGATACAAACATCCATCAATGATCACACCACCAAACTGAACAACATTCTCTAACCAAACTTTGACCAAAATCGAAATCGCGAAAAATAAGCAGTCCCATACATTTAAGTCGCGCTATGTTAGCAGTTTTGTATGGGACAGCTGATTTTTTTTTCGCGATTTCGATATTTGTCCCACAGAGAAAGTTGTTCAGTTTGATGGACTGATCATCCCCGTAAAATAGTTTCGGCTAATTTTGTTACTTTGCATCCTGTATGAATAAATCAATCGTTAAGAGATAAAAGTGTTTGTATTTAAAAGTATTGTAAATTGTTTCAGCTTCCACCATCGATAAAGTAGATGACCATGTCGTAGTTGCAGACTTTGTTTCTGTGGTAGACGCCCATCCCCGCCAGGCCCGCTCCCCTGATGATGGTGGCGGCGGAGGCGGTGGTGGTGAGGGCGGCGGAGGCGGTGGAGGCGGTGGAAATAACGGTGGAGGTGGTGGAGCCGGCGGAGGCGGTGGCAGAAAATCTTAGGTACAGTACGACCAGGAGTGCGATTTTAGAATCTCTTTCGCTGAGTTCAGCAGTTGAAAATGTCAAAATTACTGATATGCATCTTTTTACTGCTGATTTGACTTTCTAAAATTATACTTCAAGAGTGCGATTTTTGAAAGTCAAATCAGCAGTAGAAAGATGCATATCTCCATGGTAATTTTGACATTTTCAACAGCTGAGCTCAGGCTCAGCGAATGAGTTTCAAAAATCGCACTCCGGGGCCCTGTTTAATGAACGCGACAATGACAATTTGACAATGACAATTCAGGGAACATTGCTGGTTACTAATGACGCTAAACTTGCAGTGCTTCATGTGTCCTAGCATTCTCAGCAATGTACTCTGAATTGTAATTGTCAAATTGTCATTGTCGCGTTTATTAAACATAAACAGGCCCTGTACCCGCACTTTCGATTTTCGCTATATCGCCACTGTTTCGGTCCGCACTTAATTGGAAAAGAGTTGACATTGGAACGAAAATGTTCACTTAATTGCGAAGTTCAAATGTGCGGGTAGAGGTCCAGGGCCCCGGAAAATAATTGCCCTCGTCAATCTTCGCTTGCGCAGAGTCCCCCAACAAAACCCGAAGTCGTTTAGCAATCAAAGGGTGCAAAGTCGGTTGACAGCGAAAAGGGCGCGAAAACAATTAGCCAATAGCGGTGAGGTATTTATTAAAGGTATCCTGATTGGTCAATATACATCGGGGGAACTCATAAATCGGGTACTACTGTTCTTCTTCGAATGTGAGTTTTTGGTCAGTCGGCCATTCCGTGGTGTTTTTAACCGACTTCATATAATTATAATTATGTAAAGATAGATAATAGATGCTTTGTTTGATATAATGGCGATACCTATACTTACGGTAGTTAATTATAGTACTCTGTGCCTATACCTAAGCTATCCTTGATAGAATCATAGCATTATTATCTGGTTATTATTGTGAACCAGAAAAGATTATACTTGTTGCTATGTTGTAAAGCTATACCTACCATATCTAATAGAAATAATATCATACACAATAAATATAGGTATGTATAAACATAAATCTTTTGTTTCAGGAAATCTTAAAGAAGAACCAGTTTACGTTTTACTTATGTATGTTACATAATAATTGTATTAATATTTTGATAAATACATATTATAATTTCAACACGAAATTTGTTATTTTTGTGTATTATTTTATGTTAATATACCTGCGACTTCGTTTGCGTGGAACTAACTTCGAACTTTTGTATCAAATGTCCTTTCTCTGGCTAAGCATATTTCATCAAAATCGGTTTAGGGCTTTAGCGGTATAACGAACAAATAGCAAATAAAGATTTCTTTATTTGTGGGCTACTTGTGATAATGCATAATAATCAGCACTAGCACAGTGACAGTAATCCATCTTCATACAATCGTAACAAACGCGGCTTGTATGTGTGCTCGCCATACGTACGACGATATCTAGCCAAGGCAGCGCCAGACGATGAGGCCAGACGGGGCTACGCACAGTGGTTCATAATAATTAAATCAGGGACATAGGAGTATCTGAAACTGGTGTTTAAATCTAGGTAATCTGATTTATGAAATCTGTAGATCTATACTGTAGTAACACAAGATAAATATATAAAAAATCCATCTTATCAGGAACATAACAAAAAAAATTGTATAAGATTTTTTAGTACGGAAATAATTACATTTTTGGGATTTTTTCACAAACTTCTCCAAACTTCACAGAATCCTTTATATGGTAGTTAGATGGGCATTGAGTCTATCAATTAATGAAAGAATTTGGCGTCTAAACGCGCATAATTAAAGGTGTACGATTAGACATAAAAATCGTTCAATATCGGGTAGAATATATGACTACTTAGCAACCCTGTTATGGACTCCGTGAAGTTTGGGGAAGTTTATGAAAAAATCCTAAAAATGTAATTTTCTCCATACAAAAATATCTTATACAATTTTTTTTGTTATGTTCCTGATAAGATGGATTTTTTATATATTTATCTTGTGTTACTACAGTACAGATCTACAGATTTCATAAATCAGATTACCTAGATTTAAACATTAGTTTCAGATACCCCTATGTCCCTGATTTAATTATTGTAAACCACTGTGCTACGCGGAGATATTGTCGGTGTGTGCGTGCTATGAGGCGTACGACGCGTTTGGTACCATTGTCTGAAGATGGATTACTGTCTTATACTGTGGCACTAGTTACCTAGATTGAAGTTTCACAAAGATAGTCAGAAAATAGTAAATAAAATAAATTTGTGTTAATAAATCTCAAATTGATACCTACTGATATCACAAATTTTCAAACCTCATACGGGTTCAGTCATGGCCTGAACTATATTAGATTAGGTTTTGTTGTCGGTTGGTAAATGTTTGAAGAACTCTAGCACTACCACTTTAATAGGAGTTGCGGGTTTATATACAGGGTGAAATTGATATCATTAGCATCCTTTTAAACTAAGAGTCTACCCATCCAACTGAACAACTTTTACGATGGGATCAAACCGATCGGAGCAAAAAAAAAGTCTGCTGTTCCATACTAAACTGCAATGCATACTCGACTCAAATGTATGCAACAGCTGATTTTTTTTGTGCTCCGATCGGTTTGCTCCCATAGTAAAAGTTGTTCAGTTTGATGGATAGACTATTAGTTTAAAAGGATGCCAACGATATCAATTTTACCCTGTATACAGGGTGTACAATAAAATGGGACAGCTACTTAAAGGGGTGCTTCAGACCATCAAACTGAACAACTTTCTCTATGGGACCAATATCGAAATCGCGAAAAAAAAATCTGCTGTCCCATACATTTCTGTCGAGTTATGTTTGCAGTTTTGTATGGGAGAGCGGATTTTTTTTTCGCGATTGCGATATTGGTCCCATAGAGAAAGTTGTTCAGTTTGATGGTCTGAAGCACCCCTTTGAGTAGCTGTCCCATTTTATTGTACACCCTGTATAAGGTTTACGGTTCATCTCCGCTCCGAACCATGCGCTGGATTCCGCTGGACAAGTCTCCAATACATAAATACACAAAGAAGGAGATTCTATAATAATAATAATAATCATCATCATATCAGCCGATAGACGTCCACTGCTGGACATAGGCTTCCCCCAAAATGAGGATATTTGCCATAATCGCCAAGCTTGGCATGCGGGTTGGCGATCGCAGTTGGATTGACTCAAAGGATGCTCCTGCCCGTCGTCCTGTAGATCCCTTAGTCGCCTTTTACGACACCCACGGGAGGAAAAGGGGTGGTACTATTTTTAGCCGACACCACTCGGACATAATAATAATATAAGATACAAATTACAAGTCAACACCTATTACCTATTACCTATTACAAATGATACAAATTACCTACAAATGAACATGCAAGTAAGTGTTTATATTATTATGATTTATATAAGAAACATGTACCTACGTATGAGTGTGCTCACACAATAATACACAATCTGTGTACATCGATTTTCATTAAGAAAATAATATTGCTAATATTTTGCATTTTCCTGTATGATCGAGAGTTCTAGAATAATTAGTAGGTATCTATACTAGAGACGCGTGCGTCTTCGTTTGCGCAGACTACTGGAACACGTAGGTACTAACATTTCAAATAACTTTTGATTGAATGAACCGATTGCGATGAAATGAACACTAAAATGCCACTTCAATGTCCAAAATAAGGGTGTCTTGCACTGAAGAGTTAGGGATTGCTCAGTATTTCGTGACATCATCATAATATTTAAAACACGTTTATGCCTAATTTTCGATGCAAGCCACTGGCCTACTAAAACTGATCATTCTGATTGGTTCAATGTTTTTTTTTAAACCGCGTTCAAAATCTCACAAACGAACATCTAAAAATTCCAAAAACGATCTTAGTGCAAAGTGCATTCTATAATGTATCCTTTATCCGCCAATAATTATTTTGCAAATATTTTCTATGTGTATGTAATTTTATTATTCTTATTTATGTACCTATACTTATATTTATATTATATGCATCTATTAGGTAGTTTTCCCTATCTTGACGGAATATAAACGACATCTCAGAAAGGAGACAATACAGTTCAACAAGATGACTCGACTTGTACTATTTGCCCTGGTCCTAGGACTTATTGTCTGCGTCTACGCAGCACCAGGTAAATATTGAAATAAAACATTATTTAAAAGAAATAAGATCTTAAGCAGAGTTATTAGATTACTTTGATTTGAGACTTTATTACAACAGGCTTTTAATACAATTTGGAAAGGACAATCTTTGACCCTTTTATTCATGATCGTGATCTGCAATTTGTAACGTTGCCGTTGAAGTATCAGCAGTGTGTTATTTATCTCGTTACAATAAATAGTTCAATTGGGTATACTAACACTGGATTTTCTTAGAACCTTGTGATTTACTTAGCGATTCGTTGTGGCAAATACACTAATGGAGGAAAACGTCGATATTGCGGTGATGATTATAGTAGACCAATTTACCTTCTAAAATTGTGTAGTTGCGAACTTGTTTTATAATTTTTGTGTGAAGTTATTATCATTATTCTCTTGCCCGTCATCATCATCATCTCAGCCGATGGACGTCCACTGCTGGACATAGGCCTCCCCCAAGGATCGCCATAACGACCGGTCCTGCGCTGCCCTCATCCAACGTTTTCCCGCCGCCTTCACCAGGTCGTCGGTTCTTGTGCCTACCCACGCTGCGCTTTCCGGTACGCGGTCGCCACTCGAGAACTTTTCGGCCCCACCGGCCATCGGTTCTGCGAGCAATGTGCCCCGCCCCCTGCCACTTAAGTTTAGCAATTCTTTGGGCTATGTCAGTTACTCTAGTTCTTCTGTGGATCTCTTCATTTCTGATTCGATTGTCATACCCGTATATCCCTTAATTGTGGGGTCCCTGAATCACTTCAGCATTTGTCCCTTTCTATAATAATGATTTCGTCTTTCACACATTCTACGGTGTGTCAAACTTTTTCTCCTACCACAGCCAACCACATCCACAAGTACTTAAATACTGATCTCGTGATATATTATGTTTGAAGTTTTATCATATGAAATGTAGCCAAAGATACCTGTTTATAACAAAGAATCTGCAATAACTTGAATTGCAGGAGTCACGTTACAGGTTCTGACCCGAGCACTTTGTCTGGTTTTCGCGCGTCGCGTTTTTGCCTGCCACGAGGCTCCGCAATTCTCAATCTCTTCTTGTTCTTGACCAAAAATAATCCCTGAGATTGGGGTAGATTCTCCCATAAACTACTTGACACTGGCGGAAATGAAGTGCTAACGCACAAGCAAGAGTCCATTAATTACAAATCAAATAAAAAAACTTGAATTGCTTCCCTGCTTTTTTAGCTGGTACCATAATTTTTACATAGAATGGTTGCTCAATTTTCTCGATCAATTGCACTATCGTTACGTTATTTTGATTTGAATGTTTTCTATTTTTAAGCTTCTTCCATCGATGAAGTCGCCGACTCTCTTTCTGCGGTAGACACACCTGAATTCCACCGGCTGGTCCGCTCTCCACAAGGGGGCGGTGGAGGCGGTGGAGGCAAGAAAGGTGGTGCTGGAGGCGGAGGCGGCGCCGGCGCTGGAGGCGGCAAGTGAGGTAGGCAATACCTTATTATTATCATTGTATTGTATGGTTTTCATAATAAAGAGTCTTATATTTGGGATCATTACAATGTATGTGCCTGTGAGCGTTGTTTAAACATTATATTCTGTATATTTCCAGCAATAGATTTATTATACAAATTGCATTTGTTTTTGGACATAGGCCCACCCCACCACATGTTACCAACCACTGTACCAGTATTCTGTAAACCAGGATTAACAGCAACCACTCATCACTAGACGCTAAAGTCCAGTAATCCCACGCTTACTCTAATCTTGGAGATGAGTGAGTGCGAGCGAGACAGGGATACGCCATTGCCAACATTTTACGCCACGCCACAGTGTAAGAAAGATGGAAACGCTATGTATGTTTTGTTTTGGTGTGTAATAAAGTATAATTGAATTGAATTGAATTGAACGTTTCCTACCAATTTAGTGGTGAGGTTCAAATTTTTAGAGGACAGGAAATAATATACATACTGTATTACTGTAGTAGTTTATGTGTTAAGTAATACTTTTTCTTATACTGTGCTTAATCAAGGCAAATAATCTATAGACGCAAATTTTTTTTGTAAAGGTACTTTTTTGTTACAGAAAATGCTACAAAATGATACCCATGGAACCCATGTGAGATTTACATGAAAGATTTTTTTATTTAAATAAAAAAATTGTTTAAACAATAAATTGTTGGAGTAATAAAATTAATAATTGATGTTTCTTTTATTGCCTCAGTTCAAATTCATGGTTTGTTTGTGGCGCTTGCACGCACAAGGCTTTGGATTGCAGTTTTGTTCCATACAAAACTGCATTCCTACTTGACTCAAAATGTAAGAGACAGCAGATTTTTTTGCAAGTCTGATCATCATTTTCAAGATCAAGCTTGTGACATTGGCAAAGAGAATACAACGTGTTAATGAATTAACGCAAAACTAGAAAGTACTTTGTTTAGCATCGAGAGCAGAATCGAATTATCATGGTTTTAACATAGGTAATTTTTTTCAAAATATTAAATAATTTGTGTGCAAAATTAAAAATTTTCGGAACCCGATGTCAACCCACAGCCTGGGCACACTCACCCTACCTACTACTAAAACAAGATTTTAAAAATGTATCCATGAGTACGTTAGCGCTTTCATTCATTGCTGAAATGATAACAAATCATTTTTGCCCCAAAACTTAAAATGCGAATAACTTTAAATTTTAACTATCAAAATAATGAAATTATTGTTTCAATCGAATTATTTTGTTATAAATCAGTTGGGGTGTATGAGGTTTTGCTCAAGTTGGATCTAACTAATTTTAGTTAGATTATCCAACTTGAATACGATCATTAGATTGTATGACTTATTCTTTAGTAACAAGCATAGTGTTACTATGCTATAAAACCTCACATTGATAGCTATTAATAACCTCTCACGAATGTTCAAACCTCATACGGGTCCAGTCATGGCTTGAACAATATTAGATTAGGTTTTGTTGCCGGTAGCTAAATGTTTGAAAAACTCTAGCACTACCAATTTAACACGGACTGCGTGTTTATACAGGGTTACTTGTAATTCGACGTATTGACGTTAAAGGGCAGCCTAAACGCAATTATGTGAACCCCCATGTGGGGTAGGAAATCTATTGTTTTCGAGATATTTGGAATTTAAGGTTTTTCTACCAAAAGACCCATTTTTTCCAAAAAAAAAAAATGCTTATTCTATGGCGTAGATTTGAATTTCAATTTATAAGTAACACTTTTTCCGAGATATTTCCGAAAATCAATGTCCGATCATACTGAGCAGTTCAAAATAAATCAATAACAAATACGATTAAATTTTGAAAAAAAAAAAATTGAAAGTCTTGAAATCATGTGTTTTACATTATTTACATAATTGCATTTAAGCTGCCCTTTAACGTCGAATTACATGTTATCCTGTATGTAATTTTACGGTATATATCCGCTCCAAACCATGCGCTGGATTCCGTTGCAAAAGTCTCCGATACATTATATACAAAGGAGATTCTATAATAATATAAGTCTACACATATTACAAATGATACAAATTGCCTACAAAATGAACTTGCAAGTAAATGCTTATATTATTATGATTTATGTAAGAACCATTGTAGGTATGAGTGTGCTCACATAATAATACACATTTTCATTAAGAAAATAATATTGCTATACATATTTTGCATTTTCCTGTATGATCGCGAGTTTTAGAATAATTAGTATTATCTATACTAGAGACGCATGCGTCTTCGTTTGCGCAGATTACTGAAACATGTAGGTACTAACATCTCAAATAACTTTTGATTGAATGAGCCGATTGCGATGAAAAAAACACTAAAATGCCACTTCGAAGTCCTTCGAAGGGTGTCTTGCACCGAAAAGTATTCACTTAAATCTATTTCGGGATATTATGGTTCAGTCTCTCATCAAGCTCTTACTGATTACAGTGCCAACATAATATTTAAACATGTTTATGCCTAAATACTTTTCGATGCTAGCCACTGTTACAGTCAGTTGCATAAACGCTCATTAAAGTTAATACTCCATTAAATCTCTTGCTGTCACTTTTGGTCTTGTTGATGTAGTAAAAGCTAGCAAGAGATTTAATGGATAATAAAATCTAATGAGCGTTTCTGCAACTGAGGGTTAGCCTACTAAAACTGATCATTCTGATTGGTTCAAGGTTTTTTAAACCGCTTGCAAAAACAAACAGACAAATCAAATAAAAATTCCAAAAACGATCTTAGTGCAAAGTGCATTCTATACTATGTATCCTTTATCCTCCAATAATTGTTTTGCTAATATTTTCTATGTATACTTACATACACACTGAGTTTAGAATTTTATTATACTCGTATTTATTATGTACCTATATATTCAGTTGTATATGCATCTATTAGTTAGTTTTCCCTGTCTTGACGGAATATAAACGACATCTCAGAAAGGAGACAATACAGTTCAACAAGATGACTCGACTTGTACTATCTGCCCTGGTCCTAGGACTTATTGTGTGCGTCTACGCAGCACCAGGTAAATATTGAACTAAAACATTATTTAAAAGAAATAAGATCTTAAGTAGAGTTATTCGATTATTTTGATTTGAGCTTTATATAGGAGGCATTGAATACAATTTGGAAAGGAGAGTCACCATCAGATAAATATCGTAGCATACAAGATGTTTAAATGTTTCTGAGCAGTGAGCAGTGCTAATTTTCAATAAATTCTTTACAGTTAATGTTACCAAATTATATCTAATCATGTATTTTGTCATCAATATCTGAACTGCTTCAATAATTTCTTTACAATGTTAGGACGTATTTATATCATTAGTACGGAGTAAGGTCTTTTTTCCTAAACTGCTCATATGTTTATGATCACCCTGACTGCGTAGATACATTCGACTCTAGGCGTTCAGATATTTTACTTGGTTATGTTTATGTATAAAGAAACTATTGAAAATTAGCACTGCACAGAAATATTTAAACACCTTGTATACGATATTTCTGAAGCAACTGGACAATGCTTGACTGTTTCGTTCTTGATCTGCAATTTGTTCAGCAGTGTGTTATTTATTATCTTGTTACAATAGTCAATTGGATTTTCTTAGAACACTGTGATTTACTTACTTGAGATTCGTTGTGGCAAATACGCCAATGGAGGAAAACTTCTATATTGCAGTGATTATTATTGTAGACTCAATATACCTTCTAAAATTGTGTAGTTGCGAACTTGTTTTTTAATTTTTGTTTGAAGTTATCACCATTGTTCTCTTGCCTGTATATCCCATAATTGTGGGGTCCTTGAATCACTTCAGCATGCGCGCCTTTCTTGCATAATATGTCATCTTTCAAATAATCTACGGTGTTTCAAACTTTTTCTCCTACCACAGACAACCCCATTCACAAGTACTTTTAATCCTCATCTCGTGATATATTATGAGTGAAGTTATATCATATGAAATGTATCCAATACCTGTTTAAAAGTTTATAACAAAGACTCTGCAGTAACTTGAATTGCTTCCCTGCTTTTTAAGCTGGTACCATAATTTTACATCAGTTTTAGATCAGTTGCAGTATAAAACGTTACGTTATTTCGATTTGAATGTTTTTCTATTTTCAAGCTTCTTCCATCGATGAAGTCGCAGACTCTCTTTCTGCGGTAGACACACCAGAATTTCAACGCCCGGTCCGTTCTCCACAAGGAGGTGGTGGAGGAGGCGGTCATGGCGGTGGTGGTGGGGGCGGTGGAGGTAACAACGGTGGTGCTGGGGGCGGTGGTGGCGCAGGCGCCGGGGGCGGCAAGTGAGGTAGGCTAATACCTTATAAATATCATTGTATTATATGGTTTCCATAATAAAGACACTAGTAGCTTTGGAATTAATGAAAAAATTTTTGTTTCAGGAAATGCTACAAAATGATACCTACCGATGGAACCCGTGTGAGATCTACATGAAAGCTTAAAAAGTTAAAAATGTTTCGAAATTTTAATAAAAACATTGTTTAGACAATAAATTGTTGGCGTAATTAAATTATTGATTGATGTGTTTTTTTATTTCCTCATGGTTTGTTCGTGGAGCTTGTATGCACAAGGCTTTGGATTGCAGTTTAGTTCCGTACAAAACTTGCTTTTAGTGTTTTTGGACTCAACACAACTTGTACATTTCCTCAGGATACATTTCTCTTATGAGAAGTCTATAGGGAGAGGCTAGCACGCCCTCTAAATATAGCAAAGGACAGTGGGCAGAAGTGATCCCCAGTCTCCCCCCCTATAAGTGGCATACTACGGGGGTTTAATGACAACAAGGTTTAATGAAAACTAAGGGGTTTAATACAGAACATTTTTTTATATGCGGCACCAATATCTTTTCGAGAGAAAAAAGATACAGGCTGTTTTGTTTAGCAGTTTTTCAGACTAGTTAATGTTAGCATTTAGCCGAATTCCTTGTCTAATGTGGATAGTATTATTGTTTTTGGTTATTGTTAATGCAAAAGAATCTTTAGCCCTCAAAACACACAATACATAAAACTAGAAAATCGTTATTTCATCTTTAAATTGCCGGAATAGTAAACGTGAGCCTTATTACTTTTGCACGCTTAATAAGAACTTTTAGTAGTTTAACCTAAGTGTCTGATCACCCTGAAAGACATTACACCTTTCAGGGCCGTAATATTAAAACGACTACAAGCCTAAAACGACTTCGTCAAAATAAAATACTAAATTTTGATGCCCCTTGGGCTTCATGTAAGTTTAGGTGTCCTCTAAATATCCCTACATGAGTCATAGCGGCTCTTGGACCAGAGGCCATACATTTTTGCCCAGTGTCCTTTAGAATAAGTCCAGTGTTCATCATTCCACACCACATGTTTATAATATTCGTAGTTGTGGCGTGTTTCACAGACATACCTACATTATTTACTACCCAGCGCGGTCTGTATAATTTTTGAGCTGGCTGTAATAACATGAAATTAAGTAGGTAGGTAGTCGTAATAGGTCTCTTATGACGTCAGATCTGTCTGAACTGAGAATTATCGAGTCGATAATGTACAAAAAAGTCAATTTTTGGTGGATTTAAAATTAATGTATGATACATTGATAGCTTAGGCTCCGTTTGTAATAAGACTAATAATTGTTATTATAATAATTTAGTTAGCTACATAGCTACAACATCTTGGGCTAGACCGAAAATATAATATTAAGCCTAAGACCGAAAAACTGGATGCGATTGGCACAGGACCGAGAAGAATGGCAAAATAGGGAGGAGGCTTATGCCCTGCAGTGGGTGGATACGGGCTGAAAATGTTGATGATGATGACCGAAAAACTTGGGCTAGCCTGAACAGAATAAGAACGGGAGTCGCTCGGTGTAGCTATGCGGTATAAAAAGCTCACCCCAGTGCGACTGTTTCGAACTTCGCAATTGCGTGAACGTTTTCGTTCCAATGTCAACTCTATTACAATGAAATTCGGACCGAAACAGTGGCGATATAGCGAACATCGAAAGTCCGGGTACAGGATCAGGGCCTCTACCCGCACATTTGAACTTCGCAATTGCGTGACCGTTTTCGTTCCAATGTCAACTCTATTACAATGAAGTGCGGACCGAAACAGTGGCGATATATCGAACATCGAAAGTTCGGGTACAGGGCCAGACGAATAAACCCCAAGAGCGAGCGATACGAGCTCGAATTATCAAAGTACATTCTCAACACGTTAACTTTTCAAGAAAGTGTCCCAAGCAGCAAAACAGATCATTATTAAATATTAAATCAATAATGTCTTAAATATACCTTAACTTCTTTTTAACCAAGGCAAGCTTTACGAAAGTCTGTATTAGGTACTAAATTCAAATTGTCTTAGTTTCTAGAAATACAGACTTAAGGACTAGTTAAGTTGATTTAGGATAACAAAATCCATGTATTATTAACTTAGCCTTAAGTATGTCCACGCGAAATCCAAACTTAAGTGTATACTTACTGAAAGCAGTATTAACGGAGACAGTTAAATTTAATAGGATCTAGAAGTATTGCTTAAGTTATACTTTAGGCTAAACTACCTAAAGAACACCTTAAGTCATTCTAAGATTATCCAGACCAACCGGTTGCTTTAAGTCGTTCCTTTGAAATTGAAATTTAAGTAGTTATTTACTCAAATAATTCTTGAGTAAATCCATCAGCCTTAAAGGGACGTTTTTAATCAAAAATTAACAAGTAATGATTGATGATTCCTTCTAAAAACACAATTATAGCACAATTGTGTTTTTAGAAGGAATCATAAACATAACTAAAGTTAAGAAAGAAAGGACATCTGGCACATAATACTAAAAAATGTATAACCGTCCATCTATTTTTATTATGGACTATGGAAAACTAGAAACTAACTGCAGGCATTAGTTTATTTTATAATGATTTATTAGTTTTTATCATTTTTATATAAAAAAAACATTGTGCTTGCAACACATCCTACCAACTCCTACTAAACAACATTGACAGCCATTTTGGGGTTGCTGCTTTTTTATAATTTATTAATAATAAATGATTAAATAAATCGTTAAATAAAAATAAATGATACTATCTGAGTCGTTTTTATAAAACCTCATAATTTATTACAAATTTGACTTCAGTCAAAACTTCTATACATTTTAAGGTATTTTTTCAAGGGAGAGCGGCGGTTGTCCTTTCGATTCGCATTCGCCCAGCTGAGACCGGTATGGGACTCAATCCTCACTCGGCGTATCAAGATCTCTCTCTTCGAATCTATAGTGAAGTCTGTCTTGTTGTTCGGCTGCGAGACGTGGAAGGTAACAAAGGGACTGACGAGCAAAGTACAAGTCTTAGTCAACAAAAGCCTGAGATCCATCCTGCGCATCTACTGGCCGAACACAATTAGCAACGAAGAGCTATGGGCTCGATGCCAACAAACCCCCATCAAGCAAGAAATAGCTCAACGCAAGTGGAAGTGGATCGGGCATACGCTTCGGAGAGAAGAGGACAACTCCGCCAGAGTCGCCTGTGGGAGCCTGGTGGGAGCAGGCGATCGTGGCGACCCGCACACACGTGGCGGCGCACCGTCGACGCTGAGCTACGAGCAGCCGGGTTGAGTTGGCGCGAAACAAAACACCAGGCGCAGGACAGGGAGAGGTGGCGGCGTCTCACGAGGGCCCTCTGTACCATCGGGGTACCTTAGGAAAACAACAACAGGAAGAAGTTTGGCGGAAGGCCATATAATTTGAGACCCAGACATATAGGTCCCATACACGAATGAAACTTAGTAATACGTGTAGAGTGAAACAAAGATAACAAAAATGTAAATTGGTTGTGATGTGTAGAAGTTGGGGGAAAGGTATTTCTCCTTATGATACCTTTTGTATCAAGTGTGGGAAATTCATAATCTTTCTTATTAGATAGCCCACTCAATCTTCTACGCATTCATTGTGTTTATTTTAATGAAAATTCACGATAACCGTACCATATTATTAGCAGTAGCAAAACGCAACCACGACAGCTATTTTCATCTAATATTATCACTGAGGTTCACAGAATCACATGTGATTCCGTTATCTTCTATTATCATACACACTACGATTCAACCAAGCCAAATACGTTCCGTAATGACCAAAAATATCTCAGTGATAATATTAGATGAAAATAGCTGTCGTGGTTGCGTTTTGCTACTGCTTTTTGGACGATTTGTATATTTTAGTAGTTATTTCTACTTTTGAATCCGGACTTCTGGAGATGTGGAAGTTTTTTTATAAAATGCCTTAATTTTTTCTGTTTATAATAATTATAACCGCCGTCCTGAATGGCTTTTAGTTTTCGTAAAAATGTCTGGGTCCAAATCTACCATTATTCTTTTCGACGTCGGGTTCGAAAATATTTGATTGCAAATTCCATTCACGAAGTAGATTGAGCAGTGAATGTAAACCCAAGTACAGCCGGTGCAACTGACTTCATGTTAAAGATGAAAACGTTCAGAGTATATTATCATGTTTGCCAGCACATCCCACAGGCTCCGCCTCGGTTGATGAAAGCATAGAAGACACGAGCAGCGAACATGAATCCGTAACTTCAGAAAAAGAAGTGTGTGACCCATAATATTATTTTATTTTATTCATTTTAGGAAAACTTATTAACTAATTACAGGATAGGGTATCAACATTTTGATAATACAACATTGCCGACTAAAGTTTATATACCCTGTCAATATCAACTGCTGTGTTACGGTTCAAAAGACATAGTTCTTCAAATGGGTATTTACGAAACCCTAAAAACTACAACTCTTTACATGTTTATTTTATGACTGAAAGGCATAAGTAGATAAAACTACAAGATTCAAGATTTCGAGTGTAGGCCTCAGGTTACCTCAACTATTCCTGGGGGCTCTTACAGACGAGCGACACTTTGCTATCGCCGTGGGTCGCGGAGGCTCGGCTCATAGACTTTACGGTCGCGCGACCCTCCGCGACACACGGCGACAGCAAAGTGTCGCTTGTCTGTAACCGCTCTAAGAGAGAAATAGCAAATACGCAAAAAAAAATCTACTTTTCATACAAACGTTCGATTAGCTAATTGCATTTAATATGGAAAGACGAACATTTTTTTTTGCGAATTTCCTATAGGTTTCTTAGGGAAAGTTGTTCAGTTTTATGGGTAAAATCACCCCTTAAAGTAATTCAACTGTTTACCCTAACACCCTGTATATATTTATTTGATTTCTGGGGTGGGCCAGAAGAATTCTGGAGAGGGCTGCCCCCCCCCTTGCTACGCTTATGATAATAAGATAATAATTGTTATATGATCTTTAGAATTATTCAAAATGAATATAACCTTGAACAAAACAGTTATTTTTTTAAAAGTTTAAAATGCTAAAAGAGAGTACCTTGAATGGAGGTGGTTAATCCTTTCTTTACTTTTGATGTTGACTGTACAAAGTCCACACTAAAAAAACTTGTGGACTAAAAATGTGTGACCAAAAGACCGAATAAAATCTTCTCCCTTTTCCTCAACACGACACGTTCAGAATTACATTCATAATATAATAATTAAATCAGTCGTGATATTATCAGAACCTTAGATGGGCTTAACCTGCCTTACTAATGGACAATCGTGAGGTCCGGCTTAAGTCCAGAGATCGTGATTAAGATTCTAATTTAGCGTAAATCCCTCTTGAGCAGAAAGTAAGGAAAACTGTAAAATAAATCAAATGCCAAGTCTGCTGACTTTCTGACCCGAGATTACTTAATCAGAGACCCGATTAATTAACCGTAGGTATTGTACAGCCCGGGCGAATTAACTTGGCACCTGGCTCGCACGTGGCTCGAAATTCGACACCCCTCCTGCTACCCCCCGCGGGACCCCGCCGCCGTCGCCGTGCAAGCCCGTAGCATAGCATTTCAGTTACCGTTGCACGTGTCCCTGCGCTTTAGCATTTTCGATTTATTCTTTCCGAGTTTTCCGAGTTTTTTATTCTGAGCCACGTGCGACCCAGGTGCCAAGTTAATTCGCCCAGGTTGTATGTTATTGTATAAACTATGTTTATATGAAGATTACATTTTGCAAAGTTGGAAAGCCACGAATGTCATGGCTCGCGAACCTGAAAGAGTGGACAGGCCCTGCACCCGCACTTTCGATATTCGATATATCGCCACTGTTTCGGTCCGCACTTCATTGTAATAGAGTTGACATTGGAACGAAAACGTTCACGCAATTGCGAAGTTCGAATGTGCGGGTAGAGGCCCTGGCATCGCCGCGCCGCGTCGAAGAGCTTTGGCAAGAGATAGACAGGGATATGCAGAGCTGACTGCCAACCTCCAGTAATGGAGAGGAACCCGAAGATGAAGAAGAAAAGACAGAGGTTTTAGTAGAAAGAAGGTCTTTTATCGAAACAGAAAACTTTTATCAATTTCAGATGTCACGAGGAATTTTAACCAGCGACAATGCGGTAGATACTAAACAATGGAGCTATCGTGATTCCACATCCACTCTGTAATTCTTAGACATACCTAAGATACAGGGTCCTTCTTAATATGCTGACACTTTTTTAAGAGTATGATCAGACCATCGAACTGAACAACTTTCTCTATGGGACCAACATCGAAATCGCGAAAAAAGAAACAGCTGTCCCATACATTTGGCTTGAGTAGGTTTGCAGTTTTGTATGGACGAGCAGATTTTTTTTCATGATTTCGATGTTGGTGCCATAGAGAAAGTTGTACAGTTTGACGGTCTGATCATCTCCTTAAAAAAGTGTCAGCATATTAAGAAAGACCCTATACATAATTATCTATTTCGTCCTGGACGGACGACCTAGTGTCACCTGGGTACCTGATTGTCATTAGTGGACTTATGAACTTTATGCCTACAAACAAAATTCGCCATACGAATAATAGTAACAATACTCAGCATTCTGGCTAAACGATAAGCGAATTATGTATACCCACGGCCGAGTATACAGTCTAGTAAATACTAAAACGGTCAACTCAGACCATCAAACTGAATAACTTTCACTATTGAGCCTACCTTCCCCAGGAAACGCGAAAAAAATCAGCAGTCCCATACAAAACTGCTGTACCTACCCAAATAAAATGTATGGGACCTCTGATTTTTTTTCGTGTTTCCTAAGGTAGGCTCCATAGTGAAAGTTGGTCAGTTTAATGGTCTGAGTTCCCCGTTTCAGTATTTGCTAGGCTGTCACTTACGCCCTGTAGAGTTCTGTGGAACGCCTTGGGAGAGGCCTATTTCAGCAACGAACGATGACGGGACGGTTTGTTGTCTCCAGTCTAGAACTTTGACTCCCCATCGGTTGTCAGCTCTTCGGTAGATAAGACCCATTACCACTTCAGCTTGCTAATTTTGTGAGCTATGTCAACCACTTTAGTTCTCTGACGTATCCTGATGCGATCTCTCAGAGAAACATCGAGCATAGCTCTCTCCTTATAGTTTGCTGAGATTTTAAGGCCTTGAAATCGGTAGACCTGCTTTCCAGTTCCCGTATCGTTATCGGTAGGGAGAGGCTCGTCATCCTTAGTATGGAACCTGGTGCTGTACCTTAATATAATTACAATATAAATATAATATTGAAACGCACTTTTAGACCAAGAAGCTCACAATATTGCACGTAAAATGTATACACTTAAGTTTGAAAAGGTGCTCCTCGAAACTCGAGTAGCCTTGGTGTTCAAAGTTCTTTGTTCATCAACCCGTAGGTACCTACTGATGACATCAGTTTTCACCTACCTGTTAAACAAATTTGCAAGTTTATGAGTCACGGACAATGAACAAACGAGCTTTGGTATAACTATTGTATAGAACAACAGGAAAATTTTATTTTAAATTGTTCCTAGCACATTGTTGGTGGGACTAATCATTATTATGTTGTTCATAACTTGAGATGTGATATTGATAACATTAATTACTGCATATTTACAAACAATTGCATTACTGACATTAAGGTAAATTGTATGTGTGTAAATTGTTATCCTGTTACGTGATTGAATAAAGGTTATTTCTAATAAGCGAATAAAATTATATTTTTTTAAACGTTCAATTTTGTTTTTTTGAAGTTAACATAGTTATAATTTATTTATGAGAAAGAATGAAAACAACAAAATGGTAGTGATATAAAAAAGGTCGTCGGGTGCTTCCCCGCGAGACATGGTGCCAAGCATGCTGGCAGCGTTCCCCCTTTGAACAGTCAAGCTGAGTCGTTGACTAAGGAAGCTGTCAGCTCTAAGATCACCGGTGTGGTCTCGCGGAGACGCATCGCCAACTCTTTAATATTTTTTTCTGATTTCTGGGCTCCAAGCACCCAACCTTTTTTAATCGAACAACATATTTTATTACACGACACTTTTCGTACATCTAAAACTAAATCACGATGACACGATGTAAATCAGAAATTAAATCCTTTTATTTAATTATAATTTTAGGATCATCATCGATGGATAAGTTGTGGAAGATACGTCATCATCATCATCTTCCTATTAGCTGCTGTCCCGCTGGGTAGCGGGGTCTGCTTTCCTAGTCTGTTTCTTCCACTTCGCTCTATCCTGTACATCGTTGACGGAGAGCTCGCAGGTGCCCATTTCCTTCTTTACAACATCAGACCATCGGATTACAACATCAGACCATCGGAAGTTGTAGACGTTGTGGAAGATACGATTATCATAATTCAAATTCCTACAACACGACGGATACCAACGTATGTCATTAAAATGCATCGAAATGAAGGTAACGTTGGAATAGACATATAAAAATCACTTAATCTATTATAGTTATAGAAGTTGTATACTCCAGAAAAAAGTCCCCGTCTTCGAGTTTCCTATTACTTATTAAAAAAAAAGTCCCCGTCTTCGAGTTTCCTATTACTTATTAAAAAAAAAAGTTTAAAGACATCGCAAAAAAAAATAGACTTATACCACAGCTTATACTATCTATTATAACTTAAAATCAATTCCAAATGCGTCATATAATCAGCATATTTCGTTAAACCCCTCAAAGCAGGCAAGGCCGTGGTGGTCCAGCGGCGTGTAATCTTGCCTGCCGTGCAGGTGGCGATGGTTCGATCCCCGTCCATTAGGCTGACTCGTACCAATAATGAGGTTTTTGGAATTTATGTACGATTTTTGGTGGTCTGGCTTTTCGGTGAAGGAAAACATCGTGAAGAAACCTGGATGCTTCAATTTCGAGGCATGTATGGTACCTACAATAATAGTTAGCACCATAATATTTGAAGCTCTAATAATCATTTTCCTTCTTCAAAATCGATTTCGTAATATCTAAAATTATCCGTTTCGTTTTCCGTACTTATATTGTCACAAAATTGTCAATTCACTTCACACATTAAAGGTAAATATTAAACGGTAGTAGTTCTCGAAATTTGCATTGCTAACTACTTTGTTTATTTGTATCGAATTAACACATATTTTTGCACCTTCATGACAGCACTGCATCAACAGAACGAATAAGGTAAAATGGGAAATAGGAGAGGGGCTTTGTTTACACTTTTACGAGTTTGTTACCTTATGAAAGAGAGGGGGAAAGAAGGTCATATGGATGTATGCATCAGCACTTTTGCGGCTTCCCACATTAGAGGCACTATGCGTGCGGCTGGGTCGGCGGCGGAATGGGCGGCTTCACAGAAGCATGTGAGGTACGCGGTACTGGAGTCCCAGTACATCTTTGTGCCACTGGCTGTGGAGACGTCTGGAACGTGGGGAGTGGAGGGTAAGGCGTTTGTAAGAGAGCTGGGCAGGAGGTTGGTTGAGAGTGGCGGCGATGTCCGCTCTGGGTCGTATCTGGTGCAGAGGATTTCGTTGGCTATCCAGCGCGGGAACGCAGCTAGTGTGATGGGATCCTTTGTGCCAGGTACGATTTATGACGATGCCGTGTAGTTTAGGTTAATTTATTATTTTGCTGACGAAACGTTCTGTGGATTTTTATTTTTATTCTCTTGTGACGAAGCTTGTTGTGGATTTTTGACTGTACATTTTGGACAAGGCATGTTGCCAATTTTTATTACTATCAATGTTTTATGTAAACTTTTATTATATTGCAATAAAGAATCTTAATGTATACATTTAAATCAATATTTTAATTTAGACTTAGATGTAGATGTAGACAGTTGAATTACTTTAAAGGTTGATTGTACTCATGATACTGAAAAAGATTCCGCGTGGCACTCTTTAGAAAATGAGTAAAAAGAAAAAAGCGGTCAAGTGCGAGTCGGGCTACTCGCGCACCGAGGGTTCCGTACCACACCACCACAGAACACAACATTATTAACTTATAAAAAAAAAACTTTTTTTGTCCGGGACCTTTAGCGCAAGACCAACTCACACTTGGCCGGTTTTTAGTATTTGTTGTTATTTTGTAGAGCTTGCTCTATAATCACACTAAGTTTGACGCTTGTATCTATTACCGTTTTAACGATAGAGCGTGAAGAAAAAACTTTGATAAAAACTAGTTTCTTGTTGAGAACCCCCTTAATTTTTAACTTTATGATATTTTTATTATTTGTTAACAAATCCGCCGTAATAACGCATAATCTGAGAAAATTTCAACTATCTAGCTATTACGGTTCAAAAGTTACAGCCCTAAATAGGTAGGACAGACGGACGGACAGACGGACGGACGGACGGACGGACGGACAACGTAGGCTTAGTAATAGGGTCCCGTTTTCACCCTTTGGGTACGGAACCCTAAAAACGTAGACTAGATGTAGACTAACTAACCCTTTCCCTTTCCCTGTTCAGTTTCATGAGTGCAACTGTCTACAATTTACACCCTGTAGTTTTGCACCTACTCTTGGACATCCATAGTGATAACTGTAATCACCATCATATTTATAAACTTTGTCACAACTATACACTAATTGCGCGTGTGGGGAACTACTACAGATGTCCAGCACCCACAAGTTATAGCAAAAGATGCCAACAGATGGCGATACCGTCGCTCTCGGAAATACGCTCCATACAAAGACAACGTTCATCGTAACAAAGGTCAACAAAGGTCCAACTAAGAACTGTTGGACGACGGCCGGTCCCCAGGCTTCACACATAGCCTGGTGGAAGAGCTTCCCTTTTCAATGGAGGAACATTCCCAAGTAGCACCTCCATACGCGCAAAGTTGCGAACCTATTCAGTAGGTCTACCATGAGTTTTCATTGTAAGTAACTACCGTAGTTGCAACGCCAATTTTGTTTGACAGAATTAGTTCTAAACGTAACCAAAAGGAGCGCTGTACGAAATTCAATACAAAAACTGTAGTTTACTACAGTAGTTTTACTGTAGTATACTACAGTGCAAACTCATGGTAGGCCTACGGGACGCAACAGGAGAAATCGGAAGCGCCAAAAATGACAGAAATACAGTTTTTATTTCATACTATTTAGCAACTTTCTACCTAACTACCTACCTTGGCTTAAGGGAAACTAATATTAGATAACAAGCGTCGATATAGGTTAGGAACAAAATGGGAAACCAATGAATTTTTATATAGAAAAACAACTGAGAGACCTATTTTATTGGTAACCAAGGTTGACGCAAGTGGGGCTTTTTATAATGCATATAAGATGACATTAGATAGACACACATTTTTAGGGTTCCGTAACCAACGGGTGAAAACGGGACCCTATTAATAAGCCTACGTTGTCCGTCCGTCCGTACGTCTGTCCTACCTATTTAGGGCTGTAACTTTTGAACTGTAATAGTTGAAATTTTCTCAGATTATGCGTTATTACGGCGGATTTGTTAACAAATAATAAAAATGTCAAAAAGTTAAAAATTAAGGGGGGTTCTCAACAAGAAACTAGTTTTTATCGAAGTTTTTTCTTCACGCTCTATCGTAAAAACGGTAATACATACAAGCGTCAAACTTAGTGTGATTATAAAGCAAACTCTATAAAATAATAACAAATACTAAAAACCGGCCAAGTGTGAGTCGGTCTTGCGCTAAAGGTCCCGGACAAAAAAAGTTTTTTTTTTTAATGTTAATAATGTTGTGATCTGTGGTGGTGTGGTACGAAACCCTCGGTGCGCGAGTAGCCCGACTCGCACTTGACCGGTTTTTATAGAGATACTCAAAGAACTAGAATGACACTGTTCTACAATTTTAACAAAAACACGTGTCGTAAATCTTGTGTAGTATAAAACAAAGTCGCTTCCCGGTGTCTGTCTGTCCCTATGTATGCTTAGATCTTTAAAAATTCGCAACGGATTTCGATGTTTTTTTTGTTATAGATACAGTGATTCAAGAGGAAGGTTTATATGTATAGTATATCTTTAAATATCAGCATTGCACCCGTGCGAAGCCGGGCCGGGTCTCTAGTAAAATATAACTTCTTCTGAAAAGGAAGTTTGCTGTTATTGAAATGCTTAACCACCGCGAAGGGATAAATATCTATAACAGGACTTCCCAACCAGTGGGGCGCGCCCCCCTAGGGGGGCGTAGTGATATCGTAGGGGGGGCACAATGCGTTTACATTTTGGACAGAAAACTCCAGTTAACCACGTAAATTCCACTCATTAATTAATTTTAATAATTAACTCATTCATTCAGTTACTAATTTACCCATTCGTTTGTTGTTACTGACATGTTCAGGCTCAGCAGCAGTGCTATTCTGTAAGGTGTATTTGTACAACTCGAATCTGAATCCGCAGTGAGTTTGCAAATTGGCATTCTGTAAAATGACTCATTAAACGAATTCTATGCCAGCGCCACCATTGCGGGTGTGGCGGCGATTTGAACTAGTGTTATCGAGTCTTTATCGTTTGTTTGTATGGTTTGACGTCTCAAGTGGCATTCTGTAAGCAAAATTCCGCTCACACTTCGCACTCGACATTCGAAAACAAATGTCAAATAAAAAGTTAGTCCATTGCCAGTGTAAACGTGAACGAGTTCTAAAAAACTGTAAATAATATCAAAATTATCAGTCGCATTTGATTTGTGATAATTTTTTAAGGGCCTAATTGTTGAAGATGGCACTTTTTTCTTACTCAAAACATTATTTTGCTAGTGGTAATTTACAAAGTGCGTCGATTTGCCGTGACCAAAGGAACCAATGAACTATCTATAAAATATCAATCACCTATCATCCAGACCTATCATGCAGAGATAATAATATGTGCGTACCTAATAGAAAAATTATTGCAAGGATCGATACTTACTTACTTAAATTCAACATTCAGTTAAGAGTGCAAACTACTCGCAAAAAGGTAAGTTAAGTAATTTTGTGTAAAGTGTTTGTGATTAGATTATTCGGGATATTTAAAAATGCCAGATTATTCCCTTAATTATTTCCTCGCAAGTCTGAAGACTCACAATTCAAAATCCGTTGTGCCAGATTTGTGTACAATATTTAGTACTAAAAACATATTTAGTTGCATCTATCTATACTTTGCCCGTGTGATGTTTAGCTTTAAATATATCCACATCTAAATAATAATATTTTATTCGCAATGTTTTTCTTATTCTATCTCCAAAATAAAGCTGCAGTGCTGCAGCTGCAGCTGCTATACAATTAGGTATAAAGGTTTGTTTGTAGCTAGCTTCGACAAAGTTACTGACCATGTTCTAAGCGTGTGTATAATTAGGTAACTAATTTCTTTTTTATGTTCCAGTAGGTTCCAGATGAAACACACTGTGCATATTACCTCGTGGTACCTAAATGCTATAAGAAAAGAGAAAGAGGGTTGGTTTAAACAATCAATATCTTACAAAACCCTTTAGCTGAACGTCCTACTCATAAGATTTAGACAAGGATAACAGGTAATTATAGGTTTTATTAATGCCCCGTATTTAATCTAATTGTATCTTAATTTAACCTAAGATGATGGAAATACCTACCTAGTTAGTGAGGTGTGATGTAATGTGTGATGTTGTCATGTATTTACTGGATAATTTCTCATTTCAGAACTTTACGTGAAATGGAAAGGCAAGCAGATGAATGAAGATTATAACGGTACCATTACCACAAAGGCATCGAATCGAAAATATGCAAGTTATAAACACAAATAAACGAGAAGTGAAAATAATTTATTAATAGAGAAATAATTTAGATTGTAACACATTATAATAAAAATAATATTTCTGCCGATGACTTTTAAGTTCGAATCAATAAGAACATTTTTTTTTATCGAAGTCGCTGTCAAGCCGATACGATTCGCGGCTGGGCTTGCAGTAATTTTTTGGCTTGACACCGACTCCAATAAAACAAATAAATGTTCTTGAAGATTCGAACGTAAAAGTCATAGGCACAAATATTATTTTTAACTTTTTTACTTCTGAAGTCGGTTTTTATTTTTATGTAAATCTTTTTTTATTTTATAATTTTCAGTGATTAAAATATGTTCTACTCAGATATCAGTTATACACGCAAAGGGTACATTGATACGAAGCAAATGTTTCAATCGCCGATGAGTTTCCGTCAACTTTTGAGGAGTTCTATTATATAGCTCCGAAGCGCTTCACCAGATCTTCACAAAATTTAAATGGGACCACCTCGGGAGTATACCCTTTCAAACAAAGAAAGAATTTTTTAAATTGGTTCACAACTGACGAAAATATCGGTGAACATACATAAAAAAAAAAAATACATACAGCCGAACAGGATCACAACTGACGAAAATATCGGTGAACATACATAAAAAAAATACATACAGCCGAACATAGAACCTCCTCCTTTTTTTGAAGTCGGTTAAAAAGTCCTTTAAATAATCCTTGCTTCCAGGGAAGCTGGTAGTTGTAGGAAAGTTTCCGGCTACCCAGAAAGGAAATAGTGTAGTACGATTGAGTGTTTATGTGTAAATGTACGTATAACCCCCTGTGTAATCCGAACCCAAGACTCCGTCGAAGGGCTAGGCAGGAGGTTAAATTAATACCAGAAAGTTAAATCTATTCTGTGCATGCCCTCATTGTTGTTATTGTTGGTATTGTTATCGATAAAGACTTAAACTAATTTCTTTTAAAAAAATGTTGTTTTGTTTTAAATTAAAATTGTTTTGTAGTCAAAAATTAAAATCAGACCTGTAACTGTACTTTTGAATTAGTTAACGTCACGCAGCAACTGTGGATCTCCCGCTAAACTCTTTAAGGAGTTTTGGAGAGAAATTGTTTATTCTAGATTATAATTTTTTTTGTAAAAGTTAAATAAATTAAAAAAAAAAAAACGTATATATTATATTGTATATTATGTTTATAATATGTACTACCTAGTACCTAATTACTTTACAAACCAGCGAATGACGTCATATGTGTTTAACGTCAACAGCATAAGGATCTCAATCATAATCATCAGGCTATGGGCACGGTCTTTTCACTCATAAGTCATAAGCGTAAAAGACAGTAGATACTCCGATTGATGGACGTAAGTGCGTAATAAAAATACCTACTGTAAGACTATTTTCAAGCCTCTATAATATAGACCTCTGATTCAATGTATCAAACGACAAAAGATGCATTTATTTTTCAATGCGTAACGAGGCTTGAAAGATTCCAGTTATCGATTAAAATGCTGACCGTGTTTGACGTCACAATCGCCCATAGCTATACTCTAGAGTCTAGACTCTTTAGGCTGGCTGTCCACCAGTTGGGTGAGGCAGGCGATGAGCGAGGAAATAAGCCACAATTATATCGCTTTTTTGATCGCGTCATAAGATTTATACGATTCTACTGGTGGAGCTTTTCTACGCTCATGGACAGCTAAAATGTTGGGTTGATTAATGCGTCTGGGATCGTAGAGACTTCAAGAGTTCTTCTGCTTTTGAATGACAAAAAAATTGACAATTCTATTCTTTGGGTGAGGTAGATTAACAGTGGGCCTAGCATGCCACCCCCGGGAAAACGATCAAAAACGAGACGTGCCTCTTGTCTTTATTACTTTGCGAAGAAAGCGAGTGCGTATGACGGTTTACTCGTTTTTTCACTTTGTCGTGCGCGGCATGACTAGCCCTAGTAAAACTATCTGAGTTCACAAAAAAGTGTGAGTCCTTATATCGAAACTTCCAACTTTCAGCTACTAAACGTTGTATTTTCATTTATCAATTAAATTATAATAATCTCCGCTATCCAGCAATTATTTTTAAAGTATCACTGCGCACTGCACATCTCTACTTTGACGGATACCGAGCCTTACAGATCTTACTATTCAATATTACCTAATTATCTTCATACATAATTGATTCTAATTGGCCGTAAGCTTTAATAAGGAATCGATTATAATTGCATGGAAATACCTATTAGGTACATTTGATTCTCAACTTATGCATTTAATCGCTTTGTTTTGATTATGGGTAGTGACGTCAATTTTTTGGTTTTTTATTTAATTTAACCGGCAATAAAAAAAAATTATTAGCACAAAAATGCTTGAGGGAAAACCGACTTACGTTTGTTTTAATGTTTTGAACGAATGTGCGAATAGGGGGAATAATGCCGAAGCTTTTATAGCCTAACTAGCCTTTGGCCCGCGACTTCGTCCACGTGGAGTTTGGAAAACCCCAAGTATCCTATGTTAAAATTATGGTATATATGTGGTTTCCATATTAAAATGCCTATAGTGCTTAACTTGGAATCATTACAATGTACGTGCCTGTGAGCGTTAAAATACATAATGAATTATAACAATCGTCTCATGCCCATAATCGTTACTAAAAGGCGAAACGGCTTCTGTCATTTTCCTTTATTCCGAAATAACTTCTTGTCTTAAGAATATATTATTATTATCTTATTCAAACAAAAGCAAAGCCATGTAAGTAATAATACGACTAATTAGCAGTTAGCTAAATTTATTCACAAAAATATGGTAAATAAAGTGGTTTTCTTCATTCGTGGTTACTTGAATTTGTCTTATTTGTTATGTTTCACAAATAAAATGTGTTTAGCTAGCAATTAACACAGTCTGTACCAAAATTGGCAAAACGGAACACTTATGGAATCACCTCGCCGGTGTTTGTCCGTCCGTCTGTCACAGGCATTTTTCTCAGAGACTTACTTAAGGAACTGAAACTTGGTACAGATATAGGAATTTAAGGTCCAATATCATAAATGAAGACAAAAAAGCGTAATATTATAGGAAGGCATATTGGAAAGCAATTTTTGGAGGTCGAAAAGAGCAAACCAAAAAATTTTTTTTGTCTACAATATCGCGTGGGGTATCAATTAAAAGCATATGACCATGCGAGTGTAAAAATAAAATTTTCAAATTTTTAATTAAAACTTTGGTCAAAAATTTTTTTAATTTACTATGCAAAAGTAATGCCTCTGGTGAACCTATATTAAAAAATATCTGAAAAAAATCTTGAAAATTGGAAGTAAAGTTGTAGATGGCGGAAAAATATCAGGCTGGCACTAACTAGAATAGTTTTATTTGAAAAAAACTACCACCAGTGTAAAATGATCTTCAGTTACAATGTGATGTTACGAATTGGCTAGAACTCTAAGCGCTCTTACAGACGAGCGACACTTTGCGGTCGTAGAGCGACCGTATGAAGTATACTAAAAAAAATATTTTTCAAGATTTTATTTTACCACTTTGTTGGCGTAATTAATATGTATGTCCATGCCAAATTACAGCTTTCTAGTACATACTAAGCGTCTCTGAGCTAAGCCGCGGACGGATGGACAGACGGACGGACATGACGAAATTATAAGGGTTCCTTGTTGACTTCGGAACCCTAAAAACGCACACTGGCTTTTTATTATGGTAACCAACCGTACCTATAATAACGGCACAAACATAATGATATGCATGACCGTTGTTACGTGGAAAATTCGTGTTACTAAGGCATGATAATCCACTTACACCATGCCTTGTATTATAATAAGATAAGCGCATATTGCGACGGGTCGCATTGGGTCGGGCCGCAGTGCAAAAATCCGTCCAAATCCATTCTAAACAATTTATATGACCTATCGCATACCTACGCTAAAGAAGCGTCGGTAATAGGCCACGAATGTCATGGCTCGCGAACCTAAAAGACTGGACAGGCATCGTCAGCGTCGAAGAGCTGTTTCATTTGGCGAGAGATAGACAGGGATATGCAGAGCTGACTGCCAACCTCCAGTAATGGAGAGGAACCCGAAGAAGAAGAAGATCGCAGCGATCTTCCAGTATAGTATGCGATTTGATCGCATACTATACTGGGTCGGAGCGAGCCGCATTATTCCGCAGCGGATTATCGGCCTGCTCCATACCAATGCGGCGCCGGCGCGGCCCGTCGCGGCGTACCATACCGAGCGGAATTTTTTACGTCTGCAGTCATCATCATTTCAGCCGATGAACTTCACCTGCTGGACCTGGACATAGGCCTCCCCCAAGGATCGCCACAACAACCGGTCCTGCGCAACGTCTTCAGTATTACGTCTAAACTAAAAATTCCGTCAATGAGTGTGTGAAGTACGCATTTTCCGCTGCAATGCGGCTCGCTCTGACCCAATGCGACCCGTAGCAATGTGCGCTTACCTTTAGACCCTTTAGACGATTAAGTTTGGTAGGTGGAAATGTCACTTTCCGAACTAATCTAGTCTAGTCCAGTCTATTATAGAAATGATTTGGATTATCTCTATGAAACCAGAATAAACAGCAATGATTGAAAAAATATGTTTTATTTAAAACGTTTAATTTTCCAATAAAACACAATATTCTATGTTATGTTACCTTATACTGGAAAAACCATACTTCAGTTTTTATGTCCATTGCTTATTATTATAAGGTTTTCAATTAAAGAGTGGCTAAACAAAAAAAGATAAATAAAAATAGGAATCTTTTATGATTCGTTTTGGCAAACAAAAAGCGTATAATACTTACCAACATATTTTGTAAATTACACACGTATTAAAATTATTTTTCTTTTTACATGTTCATTATTTACTAAAAGGTTTTCAATTAGAGTGGCTAATAAACAAAAAAATAAAAATAAGAATCTGTTATGTTCGGTTTACCTACATATTTTGTAAATTACACACGCATTAAAATGATTCGTTTAAGGTTTTAAGGGCTCTTAAGTCAAATAATGAACCCACGTTCCATTTTATTCTACCCAGAACAAGCTAATGCTATTTTTGAATTTCACACTCTAATTGCTTGCTTTAGACCTTCAAACTTCTTCCACGTTTCATCTGTTTCGTAACCAACCCAGTCAGGGATCGTAAGAGGCGACCTTATTCCTTCAGGCGACGCCAAAACCGTGTGGCTGCGTTTAAAGCCAGTGCGTCTAAATACCCACCTCTCCCGTTCCGTCAGACATAGGAGGGTAAAGACGAGAGAGTGCATTTGTGTTTAGCACACTTATGCACTTTAAAGTGCGATAATAGTCCATATGGAAGAGGGCGACTCAGTCATGCGGCGGCGGGTCAATTCCTGGCCTGTACCATTAGATTCTACGGAATTTATGTACGGTTGTATTTATCACTAGCTAGTGGTGATGGGAATCATCCTGCATAGCCGAGAATGAAAAGAAAATACTTCAAGTTAGTTCGAAAGTATGCAAAAAATACTAAGGGTGAGCTTGGGGCGAACACAATGGACCAGCGATGGTTGCAGTGTTACATAACGACCCTTGCTTGCAATAGCCCAACCAACAATCAATCAATGCACTTTAAAAATATCCTGCGTTCCTGACTGCCTTAATTTGTGTGTTAGTGTAGGGCTAGGAATCCATCATTTATTTGTTTCGTAAGTCGACTTTTATTTATCCTTTCGATAAATCCAAACCACACACAGGATTTGTTACTGTACGACATCTTCATTCATCGTCCACTTACCAATAAATCAATATTCAGCCTTCTTACGGAGAATCGATATGACGAGTTTACTTCACCTAGCTTCAAACTTAATTGTTCAAGTATAAAAAGCAATGTCCAGAGTATCTTTGCACAGTACTTGTATTGATATGGCGCGGCTAGTGTTTATTTTGTTGGCTGTATGCCTTATCGTTTCAGTCTTCGCTGAGCCAGGTACTTTTACAATTTAAATTTTATTTATATTCGATTATTTTCCGAATTTGCAGCAATTCAGGTTTTACGTGTGGTTAATATAGGGAAGTATTTTTTTCCGTTAACACGCCTACGTCAATTTATAAATTGTGTTAAGCGTTCATCTGGATTACAATAAATTATTCCCCCGCCCCGCCTTCGCACGGGTGTAATTGCTGTTACTATGCATACTGTATTATATACATATAAACCTTCCTCTTCTATTTAAAAAAACCGCATCAAAATCCGTTGCGTAGTTTTAAAGATCGAAGCATACATAGGGACAGACAGACAGCGGGAAGCGACTTTGTTTTATACTATGTAGTGATTATCTTCGTCATAATTATAATAAGCCTGTGACATAAAAAAAAAATCACAGATCATGTATTGTGTCTTCATTTTTTTCTCCGCGTCACAAAAGTACAAACCTATCAATGATAGGCACCTCCAATATTTTTAATAATATTGCCTAAAGTCATAATCTCTGGAAGATTTTTTAATTTTTCGGGCCGGGTGAAAAACGTTTGCATTTTTCACATCTTTTCCATTTTCAGAAAAAGATTTTGAGTGTTTTAAAGAAAAATTTTGTTTTTTATAGCCCTCATTGAGACGCGTCTTTTGACACCTCAATCAACTACGTAGTCCCAAAACCCACGAACCAGAAGTGCGATTTTTGAAAATCATACAAGCGAATAGGCAGTAGAAAGATGCATAATCTCCATAGTAATTTTGACACTTTCTACTGCCAAGTCGCTCGTATGATTTTCAAAAATCGCACTTCAGAGCCATGTTGCACTTTCGCTGAAAATCGGGCCTATAACGAAACGACAAAAAAGAAACACATTTTCAATGTTAAAACGATTAGATCAAACGATCGCTTTTTGGTCGGTATAAATCAATGTGATATCAATATTTTTTTCGAATGATGGATTTAAATGTGTTATAAAGAAAAATCTCTGATTACCGTTAAATCACCAAAGGTACCACGCACAGTGGTACCTTTACTTTTAATTTTTAATTAACAAGATTTATCAAGGCCAATTCAGTATGTCATGTTATTTTTGGAGGGCTGCATTGAAAACCATTTCGAGATAAATGTCTCAATATTATAACAATATTTTATAAATGTTAGTGATTTTAAAATGAAAGGTTTTTTATTATTAACTTTGCTACAGATCGAAGAATCTCAAAATTTTAAATTGTTAATGGATAAACGAGTCGAATATTCGAAAAAAAGGTGTTTCCTAATCAGATGTCTGCCAACAGTAAAAAAATTTGCAAAACCTCTCTTTCTTTACTCATGTAGCTAAATTGTATGCATAGCATAGCATAGCATACTCTCACGACTATATTCCCCGAGGAGGTAGTCAGAGATATTCTGAAACCTCAGAACAATCACATTTCACTAGTAGTACCGAAACTCTGTCCAGTGTGACGGGGAGTGAGCCTGTCGCCACTTTTTAATGGACAGTAGGTACAATACATACCTCGAAATTGTAGCATGCAGGTTTCCTCACGATGTTTCTAAATTGTATGCCTGTTGAAAATACTCTAACTGAAAGTTGGCAGCAATCTAAAACTTAGAAAAGTCAATTATATTTTTGGCGTACAAATAAAGAGTATTTTTATTGTTATGTTAAATAAGTCCCACTTACTCGTGCCCTTATCCGTAACGTTCCTCCTGTGGGACTTATAAAAGGCATTTATTTTGTAACTATTTTCATGTTTTCAGCCGGCGGCGGTGGAGGTGGTGGGCGCGGAGGTGGTCGCGGTGGTCGCGGCGGCGGTGGCTTTGTAAGTTTGTTATGGACAGCTTTGAAAAGCCCTTCATTTTGTCTATCTAGGGCAATATATAGGTAGTACTCCGACTCTTTCCATAGGTTCTTAGATGCTTCCTATTGTACGCAGACAGGATCATAATAAGCCGTGATGTACAAAGGGTTGAGTGGGATGCAATCATCATTTTTATACATTAACTTGATTTAATTATTTTAACATGTTATGGGCTTAGACCAAAGTAAAATGAAGTTATGGGTATGATTAACAAAGTTTGAGACTTCCGATTTTTCGAATTTCAGGATAATTTTAATTTTTATAAGATGTGTAATAGTTAGTAATAGTCAGTGTAATAGAGAGACGACCTATAAAAAGTAGCGGGGAGCGACTGGATGAGGAAGGCCGAGGACATAGTTTTGTGGCGCACCTTGGGAGAGGCCTGTATTCAGTTCAGCAGTGGACGATGATAGGCTGATGATGATGATGATGATGTGTAATAGTCATTTCAATTTACTTAGACAAAATTAAGCCAGATACGATTTGTTTCACAAAAATGAAATGACTTGGCATGAAATGAAATGGCTTTATGAAAAATCTAAACCTACATAGCTTACACAGGATACATACAGGACATTATACAGGATGTAAACTTTAATGCGTTACATACTTACACCATCGAACTGAACAACTTTCACTATTTGAAATCCCGAAAAAATTATTAGCTGTTCAACACATTTGGGTAAAGACGCCATTGAAGTTTTCTATGGAACAGCTGTTTTATTTAGCAATTTCAATGTTGGTCCCATAGTGAAAGTCGTTCAGTTTGAGTACCCTGTTCCGGCTATAAAAAAAAAGACCCTGATTCAACGGTGTATTAAGATGACAAAAATTGAACTGAAAAAACCGTGGTAGTCTAGTAGTCTGCCTGCAGTGCAGATGGTGATAGTTCGTTCCCCGGCCATGCCGACTCGTACCACAATGCCTTTTTCGGAATTTATGTCAGTACGATTTGAAACACCACTGGCTTTTCGGTGAAGGAAAACATCGTGAGGAAACCTGCATGCTTCAATTTCGAGGCATGTATTGTACCCACTGTCCATTACAAGTGGCGACGGGCTCACTCCCCGTCACACTGAGCAGAGCTTCAGTACTACTAGTGAAACGTGGATGTCCTGATGTTTCAGAATATCTTTGAATACCCCTTTGGGGGATATAGTCGTGAGCATATGCTATGCTATATGATATTAAGATGACTCAAATGAGACCAATTTTTACACATTTACACATTTACACACATTTACACATTTACACACATTTACACATTTGTACAAAACTATACTTGTTTACATATTTCTGTTTCGCTTTTTGTATGAAGGCTGACAATCCTCTTAAAAACACGACCTGTGGTGTTTTGAGGTGGTACCGGAAAAAAAGGTTATCTTTTAGCTATACAGGGTGTTAGGGTAAACAGTTGCATTACTTTAAGGGGTGATTGTACCCATGATACTGAACAACTTTCCCAAAGAAACCTATAGGAAATTCGCAGTTTTTTTCGGCTTTCCTTACTAAATGCAATCAGCTGATCGAACGTTTGTATGAAAATTCGTTTTAGCGAATTTCCTATAGGTTTCTTTGGGAAAGTTGTTTAGTATCATGGGTACTATCACTCCTAGTAATGCCACTGTTTACCCTAACACCCTGTGTCGTGTCACGTGGTGACTAGTGGTGACAGCAAAAACATTAGGTAGGGCTACGTAAGATTAAACCTTTGCGTATCATCAATCATAATCTTTAAGAAGGTTAAGTTTACGTATAGTTCAATCACTTATTGAACAAAAAAACCACTGAATAAATTAAAACCGGCTTAGTGCGAGTCGGTCTCGTGCACGAAGGGTTACGTACCACCACAAAAAAAAATGTTTTCTCCGTAATCACTATTGACCGGTTTTTATAAGGTATTCATGTTTAACCTGAGAGTTTATGCACTATAATTACATCAAGTTGGACGCTTGTATGAATGACTATTCTTAAGGTATAGAGCAAATTCATAAAAGTTGAACACGTAGAAAATCCCCTATTATAACCCCTATAATAACGCATATTCTCTGAAAATTTCAACCGTCTAGCTACTAAGTATATAGGATGTTAGGGTAAACAGTTGGATTACTTTTAGGGGGGATTGTACCCATGATACTGAATAGCTTTCCTTTAGAAACCTACAGAGAATTCGACTTTTCATACAAACATTCGGTCAGCTGATTGGATTTAGTATGGAAAATCTTTTTTTTTAGAATTTCCTATGTTTCTTTGGGAAAGTTGTTTAGTATCATGGGTATAATCACCCCTTAAAGTAATGCAACTGTTTACCCTAACACCCTATAGTTAAAAAAATATAGCCCTTGTAGGTAGGACAGACAGACAGACGTCATCGCAGCGAAGGCTTATGAATATTGTTCCATAAGAACCCTTTAGGTGCGGAACCCCAAAAATGTTTTACCTCGTCATTGACCGCGCAAAAAATTTGCACCAATGATTACATAATGATTCACAAGTATGAGGCAATATTTGTTTACAATTTTTTACAAATTTTCCCCGGTCGTTTCATTACATAACCACTTATAACAACACGTTATTGATTGGCTTACCACTTTGCAGGCTGTTTTTTTATTTATGGTAAAACGTATCCTGACGAAGGGCAAAGGGAATAAAGCCCATAATAGCCACGTTAGATATATGAAATAATTCTAAGCTTTTATTTTACAAATGGTTTGTTTTTTAGGGTTCCGTACCCAAAGGGTGACAACGAGTTCGTCCTGTCCGTCCTTCAAAGGGCTGTATCTTTTTACCCGACTGCGCCAGAAGAAGGATTATGTTTTTCGAGCGTATGCATGTATGTATGTATGTATGTATGTATGTAAGTATGTACTTATGTATGTATGTATGTATGTATGTATGTATGTATGTTTGTATGTCTATTTCTTTGGCACGGCCTACAGCCTAAACGGCTTTATGGATTTTGACGTATGAAGTGTCATAGGCTATATTATTTTGTTATGGCGTCTGCGAATTAAAAAAAGGGGGGGAATAAAAAAAACTTTTTTTGTAAAAAAATACAATATGGGTAAAAACAAAAAACCCGACTGCATAAAAAAACTATTGACTGAAAAGAGAAAAACAAGCTCTATAGTCACTAATCAGCTATAAGAACACTAAGCAAATATAATTTGAATGTTATTAGGTAGGTATTGCAGGCGGGGACAAACCAAACGTACGTAGGTCTAATTAATCGTAATTCTTCTTTGTCGCCGTTTGCGATACCTACCTAATAACATTCAAATTATATTTGCTTAGTGTTCTTATAGCTGATTAGTGACTATAGAGCTTGTTTTTCTCTTTTCAGTTAATAGTTTTTTTTTGTACCGTACTAGGTAGGCATTTGAAATTTTCACAGGATACGTACCTATCATTATATTGGATTTGATAACAAATAATTTAAAAAAAGTAAAAAATTAAGGGCAGGTCCCCATACAAGAAAAGAAACTAGTTTTGTTTCAACGTTTATTGTTCTAGCTCTATCCTAAAACCGGTAATAGACACAAGCGTGGTGTGATTATAGTGCAAACTCTACAGGGTGTACAATAAAATGGGACAGCTACTTAAAGGGGTGCTTCAGACCATCAAACTGAACAACTTTCTCTATGGGACCAATATCGAAATCGCGAAAAAAAAATCCGCTCTCCCATACAAAACTGCAAACATAACTCGACTGAAATGTATGGGACAGCTGATTTTTTTTCGCGATTTCGATATTGGTATCATAGAGAAAGTTGTTCAGTTTGATGGTCTGAAGCATCCCTTTAAGTAGCTGTCTCATTTTATTGTACACCCTGTATAGTGTAACAACAAAAAATAAAAACTGGCCAAGTATGGGTCGGGCTCGCCCCAAAGAAAACAATTTTTTTTAGTAAGTAAATTATCAAATATTGTGGAGTGGTATGCCTAGGTGCGCGAAAAGTTTTTAACTTCAGCATTTTTTAACCGATTTTGATTCTTTTTTTTTCTGTTCGAAAAAAGTTACCCCCGAGTTTGTCTCATTTTAATTTGTTGAAGATCTAATGATGTGCTTCAGACCTGCACAATAGAACTCCACAAAAGTTAATAGCAAGTCAACGGCGATTGGAACGTTCTCGTTGATAAATCCCTTGCTTGTACCTATGACAATCTTTCTCATATTTTACCATTGAAAATGGTGAAATAAATAAAATTAAAACAAAAAAATTTACCTACTTTAAAACTAAAAAATTACAGCCGATGTCCTTTATTTACTCTTCATACAAACAGTTTTCGTATCTTTACGAATATTAATTAGTTTTATCGTAGTCGGTGTCAAGCCAAGCCCAAAAAACGACTCCAAGCCTAGCCACGAATCATACCGGCTTGACAGCGATAGATTCAGCCTCGGCATATAAATATTCAAAATTTTTTGATTTGTACAAAGTATAATTTAATTAAAAAATATCTTTTTTTGAAATTGTTATAGGGAGGAAATGGTGGACAATTCGGTGGCGGCAGAGGATTTGGAGGCGGTGGTGGCGGCAGAGGATTTGGAGGCGGTGGTGGCGGCAGAGGATTCGGAGGCGGTGGTGGTGGCAGAGGATTTGGAGGGGGTGGCGGTCGCGGTGGTCGCGGTGGTGGGGGCGGTTTTGGAAAATAGGTACGCTCTGATTTAATAACACGTTAAGAACTCACTGATACGCATATGCATTCGCGTTTTGAATATCTATTTAAAGTGGATCAAGTAGGTACATACAAAAACTTAAAATTATAAACATTAAGAGAGGAAGCGTAAAAAACTTTTCACTATTTCACTACTTAGATTATACAGGCTGTATAGGACAGCCCTCCGCAAACTGAAGCGGTGAACTCAGACCATCAAACTGAACAACTTTTACTATGGAGCCTTCCTCAGGAAACGCGAAAAAAAATCAGCTGTCCCATACAAAACTGCCATACCTATAACAGACTCAAATGTATGGGACAGCAGATTTTTTCGCATTACAGTTCGCGAGTTTCGCAGAACGTTTACGTTAACTATGGTCGACTACACGGGTGGCATGGTAGTGCAGCGAGCGCGATAAACGTTCAATCGTATTTTACAAGGCGGTATCGACGGAAAGAAAGATAAAAGGCGTTTATCGCGGCACCATGTCGCTCATGCTGGACCTATTAGCAGAACTAGTAATGTTTTGATAATATACTTGAATTTCTTTCTTTCTATGAATTTTCCTTTTCTACAGGGTATAACAAAACACCCTAGTAATACTTAAGGGGGTGCTTCAGACCATCAATCTGAACAACTTTCACTATGGAGCCAACATCAAGAAAAAATAAAAAAATCTGCCGTCCCATACATTTGAGTCGAGACGGTACTGCACAGCAGTTTTGTATGTAAGAGCGGATTTTTTTTTTCGCGATTTCGATGTTGGCTCCATAGTGAAAGTTGTTCAGTTTGATGGTCTGAAGCACCCCCTTATGTATTACAAGGGTGTTTTGTTACACCCTGTATAATAGGTCTAACAACATTAGATGAAACTATTTTAAGAGGATGATCAGACCATCAAACTGAACAACTTTCTCTATGGGACTAATATAAAAAACGCGAAAAGAAATCAGCTGTCCCATACAAAGCTGCAAATATAACTCGACTTGAGAGCAGATTTTTTTTCGCGATTTCGATATTGGTCCCCAGAGAAAGTTGTTCAGTTTGATGGTCTGATCATCCCCTTAAAATAGTTTCAGCTAATTTTGTTAGACCTTATACAGGGTGAAATTGATATCATTGGCAACCTTTTAAACTAAGAGTCTACCCATCAAACTGATCAACTTTTACTATGGGAGCAAACCGATCGGAGTAAAAAAATTATCAGCTGTTGCATATATTTAAGTTGCTCCCAAAGTAAAAGTTGTGCAGTTCGATGCGAGACTCCTAGTTTAAAAGGATGCTAATGATATCAATTTCACCCTGTATACTCCGAATATAACATTATGTTTTGAAATGCGCTCTGTACATAAGGAATCGTAGTTTATAAATAGATCAACTTTACAGTGTGTTTAAGTAAAGCAAATTTTTTTCTTAATTTCAGATATAAAACCACGACTGCGCATGACCCTCGGACCCGTATCAAACTTTGACAAAGATTACATTGATTACGTTGATTCAGTTACATATTTTATTTTATTAATATAGTTTTAAGACAAACAGAAAAAGAAGAAAAAAATTCCAGTGTGGATGCTGATTTTTTTCATTAAACTGGACTAAAGAAATTATTGTCTCTTATTTACCTTTCCTCGATTTTCTGGGGGAATCCATCGATCATAAAGAAAATAAAAAACTGGTCAAGTGCGAGTCGGGCTACTCGCGCACCGAGGGTTCCGTACCACACCACCACAGAACACAACATTATTAACTTCGAAAAAAAAACTTTTTGTCCGGGACCTTTAGCGCGAGACCGACTCACACTTGGCTGGTTTTTAGTATTTGTTGTTATTTTGTAGAGTTTGCTCTATAATTACACTAAGTTTGATGCTTGTATGTATTACCGTTTTTACCATAGAGCTCGAAGAAAAAACATTGATAAAAACTAGTTTCTGGTTGAGAACCCCCCTTAATTTTATTTTTTTTTACATTTTTATTAAGTATTTGTTAACAAATCCGCCGTAATAATGCATAATCTGAGAAAATTTCAACTATCTAGCTTTTACGGTTCAAAAGTTTCAGCCCTAAATAGGTAGGACAGACGGACGGACAGACGGATGGACGGACGGACGGACGGACGGACAACATAGGCTTAGTAATAGGGTCCCGTTTTCACCCTTTGGGTACGGAACCCTAAAAAGACTAAATGGACAGTCTCATATAAAATAACCAAGACAAATACTAAAAACAGTTTAGAGGAGCTATTTTTGAAAGTCACGCATGACGAGGTAGCATGAAATAACTCTACTGGTGATTTTAATGTTGATTGATAAAAACATGAAAAATTGTCTCGTGTCGACGTCATTGTTGGCGTAGAACGACTCCCATTTATAGTTTAAAGCTAAAGTTCAGCAATTATAGACTCGTTTAGTGGTAAAGTATAAAATTGTATGTAAATGCACTTAATTTTAACATTTACAATATCATAGGAACACTACATATTTCTAATACATATAAATATAACAAGCCCATACAGCATCGGTCACACAAGTAATCTGTAACATTTATTTACGCAATATCTTAGAATTCTTTTGAAAACAATATTTTAAAGATTGTACAAACGGGTTGGTTCACTCTAATCACGTGATCAATTTCGCCTAAAATAAAATGCATTGTTTTGTAGAATCCGATCGCGTGATCCGATTTCAACCAAATTAAATGAAAACAAAAAGGAAAATAATAAGTACAATAAAAGAGAAGGGAATAGAATATATTTTTGCGAATGTTCCCATCAAACTATTGGTTGGTCAAATACCTCAGCACCTTGGATTTAAACTGAATTTAAAAAATTCAGAGTCCTGGAAAATGTCCAGATCCTGAATCTCTTCATCAACGCAGTTGTATTCGCGACATATTCTTATGAGCAGAGATCGGAATCTGGGTGCTATTTTAGACGTTATCACTAACATGGATATGACTTGGAAATCCCGGGATTCCGGGAAGTCAAGGAATTTATTACCTAATTTGAGTTTAAATAAAAGCTCTTATATGTTGTTCATATTTAAATCGAGAAAAATATACCCTGAATGTCATATAATTGTTTTATTTACTTAGTTTACTAACCAATTTTATGATATTCATTTAAAGGGACAGATTGTATACAGGGTCCTTCTTAATATGCTGACACTTTTTTAAGGGGATGTTCAGACCATCAAACTGAACAACTTTCTCTATGGGATCAACATCGAAATCGCGAAAAATATATCAACTGCCCCATACATTTGGCACGAGTAGGTTTGCAGTTTTGTATGGAAGAGCAGATTTTTTTTTTTCGCGTTTTCGATGTTGGTCCCATAGAGAAAGTTGTTCAGTTTGATGGTCTGATCATCCCCTTAAAAAAGTGTCAGCATATTAAGAAAGACCCTATACAGGGTGTACATTAAAATGGGACAGCTACTTAAAGGGGTGCTTCAGACCATCAAACTGAACAACTTTCTCTATGGGACCAATATCGAAATCGCGAAAAAAAAATCTGCTGTCCCATACATTTCAGTCGAGTTATGTTTGCAGTTTTGTATGGGAGAGCGGATTTTTTTTTCGCGATTTCGATATTGGTCCCATAGAGAAAGTTGTTCAGTTTGATGGTCTGAAGCACCCCTTTGAGTAGCAGTCCCATTTTATTGTACACCCTGTATACTACAAGCAGTAGAATCATGTTCATTCGGAATCCTAGTACTGTATTTACATCCGTTACTAAGGTACCGAGTCCCGGGACATCCTGGGAAATCCCGGGATTTTTGGTCATATCCATACTTTTGATAGTAATCGCACCCGTAGTTCCGATCTCTGCTTATGAGCGGTGAACCTTAGGTTTGTCCTGCAGTAATGTGAAAGTTCTCGTCATAAGGTATCTAGGTATACGGCGTGGGATAGAGAGTGATAGATATTTGACATTTTCTACTGTTGAAGTCTATGTATCAAAATAGGAACGTGTGTAAACGCACTCCTTGTTATCTATGGTTGTTTCTTTATAAAAAAAAAAAATAATTACATTCAGTCTATGGTAAACGAACCGTGTTTTATTAGGTTATGGGACCATCGCGTAACTAATTTGCGAGTTTAATCAAGTATACAGGGTGTACAATAAAACGGGACAGCTACTTAAAGGGGTGCTTCAGACCATCAAACTGAACAACTTTCTCTATGGGACCAATATCGAAATCGCGAAAAAAAAATCTGCTGTCCCATACATTTCAGTCGTGTTATGTTTGCAGTTTTGTATGGGAGAGCGGATTTTTTTTTCGCGATTTCGATATTGGTCCCATAGAGAAAGTTGTTCAGTTTGATGGTCTGAAGCACCCCTTTGAGTAGCTGTCCCATTTTAATGTACACCCTGTATTTGTGTGTAGTGCTCCGTAGAAATGTCGACAAACTGGATTGTGAACGTGCCAAAACTTAAAGGACGTGAAAACTACCATGAATGGTGTTTCGCCGCCGAAAATTATTTGGTGCTAGAAGGCATGTCGCACGCCATTACGCCGGTTGAAGGAACGAAATTAGAAACCGCGGATGACGCTAAAACAAAAGCAAAGCTGGTTTTGACCATCGACAGCGCGCTGTTTGTCCATATTAAGGATGTTTCTACGACAAAACAGTTATGGGACAAGCTAAAAAGTTTGTTTGACGATTCGGGCTTTACAAGGCGCATCAGTTTGCTGCGAAATCTAATCTCAATTAGACTCGACAAATGCGAGTCAATGACCACGTATGTGACTCAAGTTGTTGATACGGCAAGCAAGTTGAACGGTACGGGCTTCAAGATTAATGACGAATGGATTGGATCGCTTTTATTGGCAGGATTACCTGAAAAGTTTGAGCCGATGATAATGGCGATTGAACATTCGGGCATAGCCATTAGCTCTGACGTCATCAAAACTAAGTTGCTAGACATGAGCATAGAAACGTCAATAGAAACTGAAGGAGCTTTCCACACAAAATGGCAGAATAAAGGAAAGACTGGCAACACCTCAAACTCACCTGTCAGACGATACGTCAAGTGCTTTCGCTGCAAGAAAAACGGGCACTACCAAAATCAGTGTCCACATTTGGAATTAAATGCGAGAGATGAGGAGAAAAAACAAACAAACGCATTTAATGCCGTCTTTTTAAGCGGAAGTTTCAACAAAGACGAATGGTACGTCGACTCCGGAGCAAGCGTACACATGACAGCTAATCAAGATTGGTTAAAAAACACACAATACTCGTCAAGTTTGGGAGATATTGTTATTGCAGACAAGACAAGGGTGCCAGTTTTGTGTTCCGGTGAAATAGAAATAACAACGGGTTTAGACTACGATATCACTATGAAGAATGTCCTATGCGTACCTAAGTTGACAACAAATCTGTTATCAGTGAGTGCGTTGATAAAGAATGGAAACTTTGTTTCGTTCAAGGTAGATAAATTTCTCATCTACAACGCCAAGAATGATTTGGTCGCAGAAGCAGAGCTGGTAAATGGTGTTTATAAGCTAAAGCTTCAGGAGCGACAGGGCTTGTTGACTGCTTCGTTCGGTGCTTCGGGCGAAGTGTGGCACAGAAGACTTGGGCATATCAGTGACAGAAGCTTGAAAACTATGCGAGATGGAGCTGTAGAGGGTGTGAAGTATCCCGACAGTTTTGAGGTCAGTAAACAAAACTGTGTTGTGTGCTGTGAGGGGAAGCAGTGTCGACTTCCATTTAAGCAAGAGGGCAACAGAGCGGATCAAACGCTACAGATAATCCACGCAGATCTAAGCGGACCTATGGAGAATAAATCAGTAGGTGGAGCAAGATATTTTATGTTGCTCGTTGATGACTTCAGTAGAATGTGCTTCGTATATTTCTTGAAGGCAAAAAGTGAAGCTCTCGGCAGATTCAAGGAATTCAAATCTATGGTTGAGAATCAACAAAATAAGAAAATGAAAATTTTGAGAACAGACAACGGTACTGAATTCTGCAACAATAGTTTTGAAGGATTTCTCAAGCAGGAAGGAGTCTTACACCAGAAAACCAACCCCTACACGCCCGAACAGAATGGGTTGTGTGAGCGATTCAACAGAACGATAGTTGAAAAAGCAAGGTGCCTATTATTTGATGCGAACTTAAAGAAAGAGCTGTGGGCTGAAGCAGTTAACACAGCTGTATACTTAAAAAACAGGTCAGTATCATCAGTAATAAATAATAAAGTACCGTATGAATTATGGACAGGAAATAAACCAGATTTGAGCCATCTTCGAATCTTCGGAAGCACTGTTATGGTGCATGTCCCAAAGGAAAAGCGTTTAAAATGGGACAAAAAGGCAACCAATTTAATACTGGTTGGATTTTCAGAAGAAGTAAAAGGCTATAGGGTTTATGATTCACAGAAACGTTTAGTGACAACGAGTAGAGATGTGATCATAATGGAGCAATTTGTTAAAATTCCGGATGCAAATGAACCAGAGAAAGAAAATAACACTAAGGATACAACCAAAGTAGAGATGACTATCCCATCAAACACAAATGAATCTGATTCAGAAACAGATGACAATGTTGATGTCACCAACACACAAGACAATACCTATGTACCAGATAATGAGGACCTAAGTGAATCAACAAGAACATCGGATTCCAATGCTGAGTACCAAGATGTATTGACAGACGATGAGGATTTTCAAATATCATTCGAACCGGACTGTCCGGCCGTGCCGGTCGCAGGAACAAAGCGACAGAGAAAAGAACCTAACAGATTTGGCTATTCTAGTATTTGTAGTACTGATGTTCCTGTATTGAACGGCGAAGAAATATCACTTGCAGAAGCCTTACATGGTCCAGAAAAACGTCATTGGCAGCACGCAATGGAAGAGGAGCTACAGGCTTTTGAAGAGAATGAGGCCTGGGAGTTGGCAGATGCGGAAGAAAGTGATACAGTGGTTCAGTGTAGATGGGTTTTCAAAAAAAAATACGAAAGTGATAATAAAGTGAGATATAGGGCACGTTTAGTGGCAAAAGGTTTCACACAAAAAGAAGGAGTGGACTATAATGAAACTTTTTCACCAGTTCTGAGGTATTCTACGTTGAGACTATTATTTGCATTAAGTGTTAAGATGAACTTAGAAACTACTCATTTGGATGTAAGAACTGCTTTCTTAAATGGCCACCTTAACGAAAAAGTTTTCATGCAGATCCCTATTGGTATGAAATGTAATTCAGTTAATAAAGTTTTAAAGTTAAAGCGTGCCATTTATGGGCTTAAACAATCAGCGAGGGCTTGGAATAAGAGAGTCGATGATTGTTTACAGCTAATGGGTTATAAGAAATCAAAATTGGAGCCTTGTTTATACACAAAAAATGAAAATGGTGAAAGAACCATGGTCGCTGTGTTTGTCGATGATTTCTTTATCTTCTCTAATTCAAAAAGAACTACAAATGAACTTAAAAGTGTGTTAAAGTCGAATTTCAAAATAAAGGATTTAGGGGAGATAAAGAAATGTCTGGGAATGAATGTTAAAGCCGAAGCAGGTAGTATTAGCATTAATCAGGAACAGTTTGTTGATCTTTTGTTAATAAAATTTAATATGGTTGACTGTATGACAGCCGACACCCCGTTAGAATCTAATTTGAAATTGGAAAAGGCAGAAATGTGTGAAAAATATCCATACCAACAGCTTATTGGTAGTCTTATGTACTTGGCCGTATTGACAAGACCTGATATTGCTTACAGCGTTAGTTACCTCAGTCAATACAACACATGTTTCGATAAGAGCCATTGGCTGCAAGCTAAACGTATATTACGCTATTTAAAGAAAACCAAATCATTTGGTTTAAAATTCTGTAAAGATTCAGATGTAATAGATGGTTATGTAGATGCAGATTGGGGATCAGACCCTACAGACAGGAAGTCCTATACAGGTTTTTGTTTTACCCTGTCAGGAAGCTTAATTTCATATGAGTGTAAAAAGCAGCAGACTATTGCGCTGTCATCAACAGAGGCTGAGTACATGGCAGTTTCAGAAGCTTCAAAAGAGGCTATATATTTAAAAAATTTGATGTTAGAATTGCAGTTGGGTTCTGATAGTCCTCTAAAATTGTACAATGATAACCAAAGTGCAATAAAATTAACCGTAAATCCTTTGTTTCATAAGAGGTCCAAGCACATTGATATAATAAGATATCATTTTGTTAGAGAAGCTATTCAAAATGGATTTGTAACGGTTAATTATATGCCTTCGAAATATATGCCTGCAGATATATTTACTAAAAGTTTGTGTAAAGTTAAACATAATTATTTTCTGGAAGTTTTGGGTATTTGTCAAGTTTAAAAATAAAATTATATCTGTTTTTGTATTAATAGATTATTTTGATAAGGGGAGATGTTGAAGTCTATGTATCAAAATAGGAACGTGTGTAAACGCACTCCTTGTTATCTATGGTTGTTTCTTTATAAAAAAAAAAAAAAATTACATTCAGTCTATGGTAAACGAACCGTGTTTTATTATCTACTGCCAAGTCGCTCGTATGATTTTCAAAAATCGCACTTCTGTTAATATCAGTAGCCAAATCGGATTCATTTGATCAGTTGGTCTAGTATGTACCTTAGCAGAGAGGAATGCTACGCGAGCATTGTCCCTATATTAATGGTATAAGGACTACAACGATTATACCCCTCGCCTATCTTACCCCACCTATACCTGTGACTAGTCCCTCTGAAAGGTATCATTAACCTTTAAACCACATACTCTACCCATCAAACTGAACAACTTTTACTATGGGAGCAAACCTGTCAGAACAGAAAAAAAAATCAACTGGTTTAGTATGGAGCAGCAGATTTTTTTTGCAATAGTAAAAGTTGTTCAGTTTGAGGGGTAGAGTAGATACTTTTCAGAGGAATAGGTCCTTACAATCTGTATACATTTCATCCGATTGAGATTGATTGATTTTGGTGGGTTGTTTTTCGAGAATCCGCAAAGGTACGTAGCAAAAAAAAAAAATACAAAAAAAACCTGTTCGCAATGCATGCTGGGCATAGCTGAAATAAATAAAACCGGTCAAGTACGAGTTGGGCTACTCGCGCACCGAGGGCTCCGTACCACACCACCACAGAACACAACATTATTAACTTAGAAAAAATACTTTTTTGTCCGGGACCTTTAGCGCGAGACCGACTCACACTTGGCCGGTTTTTAGTATTTGTTGTTATTCTGTAGAGTTTGTTCTATAATCACACTACACAGTTTGACGCTTGTATGTATTACCGTTTTTACTATAGAGCGTGAAGAAAAAACGTTGATAAAAACTAGTTTCTTGTTGAAAACCCCCCTTAATTTTTAACTTTCTGCCATTTTTATTATTTGTTAACAAACCCGTCGTAAATCCGTAATAACGCACAATCTGAGCAAATTTCAACTATCTAGCTGTTACGGTTCAAAAGTTACAGCCCTAAATAGGTAGGACAGACGGACGGACGGACGGACAGACGGACAGACGGACAGACGGACGGACGGACGGACGGACATCGTAGGCTTAGTAATAGGGTCCCGTTTTCACCCTTTGGGTACGGAACCTTAAAAACAAGACACGAGATTGATGAAAAAATCAAAAGCCAAATTAAAAAAAATCTATAGCTGTGTTTTGAACTCGAACTTGTTTTCCTATTAGATTAATACTTATCTACCAATAGGTACTTATTAGGTACTTTTGACCATCCAACATAATAATAAACAACTCTTTAATATTTGGTCTCGGTGTCGGCACACAAAAAATGTATCTTGTAATTACATACTTACGTCTTTTGGTTATGCCAATATTTTTTTTCCTTTAGGCAAGCAGCAAACATGCAGTTTAATTTTCATGCAAAAAGAGAAAACGTTTTTAAAACCATACATCTTTTTAGAAAAGTGAAAAAGATTTTGCTTTTTGTATGGAGATTACTATAGTCTTCACAATCTCTACAGTAAATGAAAACATAATTTTACAAACAGAATATTTACTATTAAATTACATAAGACAAAGCAATGAAACAGCAACAAAACCGGTCAAGAGCGTGTCGGCCTCGACCATGATTTATTAGATAGATTATAAACTGCAGACAGACAGATCACAGAATGAACGAAAGAAGAAGAACCTGTGGGGAACTACTACCCACAAGTTATAGCAAAGATGCCAACAGATGGCGACACCGTCGCTCTCAGAAATATGCTCCATACAAAGACAACGTTCATCCTAAATACGTAACTCGTAACCTAACTACAAATAAGGTTCACAATCGAATGCAAGATATAAATCGCGCAAGAGAAATAATCACAGAGATTCGATATATATACAAGGTCCAACTAAGAACTGTTGGACCACGGCCGGTCCCCAGGCTTCACACATAGCCTGGTGGAAGATCTTCCCTTTTCAATGGAGGAACATTCCCAGTAGCACCTCCATATTGGTGACCCTCGACAAAGAACATCGCAACCTGAACACCGCAGAGCAGCACCAGCAGCACAGAGCAGCAACCAGCTTCAACCAACCCTTCACCCCCTCGACCAGGTCAAACAAGCAGCAGTCACACCATCAACCCGAAGCCGCACCAGGTCCATCGCAGCTGTCTTCACACCGCTTCCTGGACCACGACCGGTCCCCAGGCATCACACTTAGCCTGGCGGAAATACTTCCCTTTTCAATGGAGGAACATTCCCAAGTAGCACCTCCATATTGGTGACCCTCGACAGAGAACATCGCAACCTGAACACCGCAGAGCAGCAGCCAGCTTCAACCAACCCTTCACCCCGTCGACCAGGTCAAACAAGCAGCAGTCACACCATCAACCCGAAGCCGCACCAAGTCCATCGCAGCTGTCTTCACACCGCTTCCTGGGCCTGCAGCTTCCTCAACGACAGTCAGCGTCTGCATAGAAGGATCTCCCGCAGCCCACGTGTCTGAGCTCACCTCCACGTGGCAGTTCTGCTCGCCTTCTCCACGCCTGTCACTCGCCCGCATCACATCAGGACTGGTCTCCCTGACAGATGCACATACACCGCAGCACATCGCTCGTCAGACTCACTTGACTGGAGCCCTGCACCTACACTACATGGATACAGACTGCACACTTCGAACTACTCAACGACCTCCGGTCTGAGGGGGGAGTCCTGTGGGGAACTACTACCCACAAGTTATAGCAAAGATGCCAACAGATGGCGACACCGTCGCTCTCAGAAATATGCTCCATACAAAGACAACGTTCATCCTAAATACGTAACTTGTAACCTACTACAAATAAGGTTCACAATCGAATGCAAGATATAAATCGCGCAAGAGAAATAATCACAGAGATTCGATATATATACAAGGTCCAACTAAGAACTGTTGGACCACGGCCGGTCCCCAGGCTTCACACATAGCCTGGTGGAAGATCTTCCCTTTTCAATGGAGGAACATTCCCAGTAGCACCTCCATAAACCCTTACGAAACCCTAAAAAAAGGGTTCAGTTAGAAAAAGGCAGATATTAACCAAGATGCTCGCTTCCTCAATTAGCGTTCAAAATGCGATTAAAGTTTATTTACTGAGTTTGCATTGCACTGCAAATGTCAATGAGCTCCGGTCTGAGGGTCCGGTCAAAATGACATTTTATTGTTCTATTTTATTTTTTTATTTTTTTTATTCTTGACGATCATATTATCCTTTGACATTTTTATTTTTATGTAACATGTAATTATGAATTTGATAATATGAAATAAATAATTCTATTCTATTCTATTCTATTCTGTCATCTTAATGATACTAATTCAAATATTATTGATTTTAAACATGTTACAGCCATGTCGTGTGCTATTTCGAATCAAATTAAAGATTGAAAAATTAAGTCACGGGCGGGACTTGAACCCGCACTCTTCCTAACCGGGGAAGTGCGTTATCCAATTTCGAGAAAGAAATTTTCAATCTGTTGGGTCTTGAGGGGACGTGCGTGCCATCTACTGGAAGTTATTACAAACTAGCCAACCCGCAAGTCCAGCATTACAACTGGAATTCATTTCATAAGTCCCCAAGACGCAACAGATAGAAAACGTCGTTCTCTGGCTAATGGACTCGGTCGTGAAATTGGATAACGCACTTCCCCGGTTAGGAAGAGCGCGGGTTCAAGTCCCGCCCGAGACTTAATTTTTCAATCTTTAATTTGATTAATGTCACTAGCATTAGAATAAATATCTTTTTTTGCTTTTCAAGGGGTCGTACGATCTGGGATACGTTTTAAAAGATATCCCCCACCGAACGACTTGACCCTTTCAGAGCCGCGTCACCTCTACTAAAAAGAAGTATACTTAATACTGAAGTATACTTCATAGCAAATAAAGCCGATATCTTCAAAATCATTGCTATATTTTTCATTAATTTGTATGTCTTCCAAAAAACGAGTATAAGCGTCCCCTAATTAAACACTAATTAGGGGATGTTACAGCGACCACAACATTACTGATTGAGGTGTCAAAAGACGCGTCTCAACGAGGACCACAAAAAACAATAAAAAAATTATAAATAACTCATAAAAACGATGTGAAAAATGCAGTCGGTTTCGGCCAAACAAATGCATAACTCAAAAACTTCATGAAATTTTGAAAAAATGAAAAAAAAAAACCCTATAACTTTGGGCTATATTTCATAAATAATTGGAGGTGCTTATGGGTTATTCAGAAGTTGTACCTTTGTGACGCGGAGAAAAAAATTAATTCAGTTCATTTGGCAGATTCATTTTCAATGTACCTACCCGAAGGTCGTAGAAGACAAGAGATCTGTGAATTTTTAATGTCACCACAGACAACTTTCTCGTACAGTCACCAGCAGATATATCGTAGCAAACAAGGTTGTCAAATATTTCTAAGCAGTTCTAATTTTCAATATTTTCTTAACCAATCAAAAATATAGGAACGCCTAGAACATCAAATATATCTACGCAGTCAAGGTGGTCATAAACATCTGAACAGTTTCGGAAAAAAACCTTACTCCGTTGTTTTACATTTTAATTTTAAATAACATTGTAAAGAAATTATTGAAAATGCGCTGTTCAGATATTTGTGACAAAATGCAAGTTTCGCTATAATTGGTAACATTAACTGTAAAGAATTTAATGAAAATTAGCACTGCTCAGAAATATTTTGACACCTTGTATGCTACGATATATCTGATGGCGACTGTACATTTATAATGACAGTAACCTAAAACCTAAACGATAACCGAAAATTACCTTATTATAATCATAGTTGAATGAATGAATGAATGAAATATACTTTTATTTACACCAAACACAGATACAGCATAGGATACAGGTTGACTATTTCACAAGAACGATAAGTACTATGGGATGGCCTAAAATATTTATTTCCTAAGTAACCTAATGCACTTCAATATCAGTTTCGCTCTTTCGCTGTTCGCTTAGCAAGAGCTTATATAATTTGCAGACATTTTCCCAATGCCAAAGAGGAAAATTGTGTTTTATTGTTTCGAAGCCCACGCGGAAATGCATGATTCATAACGTGTGCGCCTAGCCTAGCCTCAAACCTAATTGTCCAGGTATAAAAAGCATTGTCCAGAGCATCTTTGCACAGTGTACCTTTATCGATATGGCGCGGTTAGTGATTGTTGTCGTGGCATTGTGCCTTTGTGCTTGCGCCTTCGCTGCGCCATCGCCAGGTAATATCATTTAATTTAACCTTTTGCTATTTTATTTCCTTACTTATACTTAACTTATACTTGAGGGCTTACGTAGGCTTTGTCAAGTTTTTTAAAACTATTGAAAAATGACTTAAGGGGCGTCCGCCCGGTTTTGAGTAACCTTGTAACCATTTTATACATTAACTATGACACTTTTTAAGCAGAAAACAAAGTGCTGAACAATTTACAGGATATGAGAAGTGAAGTGGTTTTTCTCGAAATCTATTTTAATTAATAAAACTGAAGAAAAAAGAATCCAAAGTTACCCCATTTTTTCCCAGTTGTAACCGTTTTACTCTTACGTTGTTGATCAGAAGAATATAAAAATTTACAATATTCTTCACAATACAATATGGAATGATGTGGTTTTCTTATTTTTTGAAAATTCATAAAAAAATCATACAAGTTTTCAAAGAAAAAGGAAAATTCTGACCGGAGCCACGCAATTGAAGTGGGATGGCTAATTGCAAAAGTTTGCTTGTAAGAAAGAGCCTTGCACTAGGGATGAGTGGCCTTAAAATCTCTTTCATTTGGGTCAGTAGTTCACTTGAAAAAACCATTTATGTTATGACAATTTCACTTATTACTTTGGAAGTACCTACCTACTGTTATTATTTTATTACTATTATTTAGAGGATATAAGCCATTACTTGGTACAAGACATTTCACGTACTCCACTGAGGCTACGACCCTGATACAGCCTACCCTATTCTTTTGTGTAAAATAACGTATTAGCGATATTATTGATTGACTAATTAAGGAAAATACAGAAAGCTGTATGTTCAGTTATCTAAAGTGATTAAGGAAAATCAAAAGATAACTAGTTGATCAAATAATCTGTTGCAGAAATAAAAACGTAAGGAGTCACTAAGGGAATGTCTCTTGGCCCGATTCTTTTCCAAAACTACGAAACTAAACAAGAAAGGTGTAAATGATGTGTTAATGTCGTTTATTATCGAAATTCTTTTTTTTTATCATTATCATCATCATTCAGAGGGCGATCGCAGTCCAGTGGCGCCCTTTCATCACATTAAAAAAGATTTCTCAATAAAGAAAGCCTAAGTTAAAAAAGTGCTCAACAGATAAACTACAAAAGCTTTCAAGCCATTGTTATACAATTCTTTTATAGGTTCTAAACATTCCACTTTTAGACAATTTCGAATAAAAACAAAAGCTGCCGTTTTTTTTATTTTTTCAAAATTTGTATGTTTAGACCTTTAAAAAACCTATAAAAGTATTCTATCAAAATAGCTTGTAGGCTTTTATAGTTTATCTGTTGAGCACTTTTTTAATTTAGGCTTTCTTTACTGAGAAATCTTTTTTAATGTGATGAGGGCGCCACTGGACTGCGATAGCCCTCTTAAGATCGCGGATAAAAAGAGAAGCTTTAATAATTGTAATAGAAAACTAATCAATTTATGGTGCATAAAAATAAGTAAAAAAAACTTTTTAAGTAAAACGATTTTATTTGAATAAAGCTGCACTAAACGGTAAACAATAATTTTGTAAAATTTTCCTACCATATTGCACCATACTGTTAGCTGGAAATTTGTGAGTATAACCTATGTCAACCTATCTTCATAATACTTATGACGAAAAAAGGTATTACAATAGGGATTCATATTTTAGATTAATACTTTGTTAATTAATTTTGATTATAAAATCGTGGGCGCTTGCTAGTAAAATATAAAACTTTCCTAGCAATTTGCTATCATTCTTAGTACAGGTACGACGGCCTTCATAACTCGATACCATAAAACAATGAAAATCACATCGATATCACATTAGCCGTACTAGGCCTATTTACTTTGAAAATGTTTGAAAAGTTAAATAGTATGTGTTATTCCTACTACTATGCAAGCGCCCACGATTTTATAATCAAAATTAATTAACAAAGTATTAATCTAAAATATGAATCCCTATTGTAATACCTTTTTTCGTCATAAGTATTATGAAGATAGGTTGACATAGGTTATACTCACAAATTTCCAGCTAACAGTATGGTGCAATATGGTAGGAAAATTTTACAAAATTATTTTTTACCGTTTAGTGCAGCTTTATTCAAATAAAATCGTTTTACTTAAAAAGTTTTTTTTACTTATTTTATTTTTTACTTTTTAGTTTCTGAGTAAAGATCTGCTACAATTAGTCGAGATCCCTTGACCACCTCCTGTCTCCATCATCAGACGCTCAATCTAACCGAGACTAAAAAAGTATTCATCGAAACAAATTAAATGATACCAAACATGAGTGTTCTGCTACAATTAGTTGTAAGTATAGATCCTTTGACAACCTTCCATCTCCATTATCAGACACTCAATCTTACCAGTACCTATCATTAAGTTCTCATCGACTAAAATTATATGATACCAATGACGAATGTTGTGCAACAGTTTACTGAGGAGATCCCATAGTCACCTTCCGTCTGAATCATACCGGGACTATAAGGTCATTATACAAAACCAATTAAATGTTATCAAACACGACTGTACTGCTACAATTTACTGAAGTGTACCCTTGATCACCTTTTGTCTCCATTATCAGAGCCTAAATCTAACCGAGACTATAGAATCCTCATCAAAATCAATTAATTGTGACCAAACACGAGTGTTCTACTTCAATTAACTGAGGAAATCCCTTGACGACCTTCATCAGTTTGTTGATTTCCGTCTCCATCATCAGATCCTCAATCTTACTGACACTACAAAGTTCTTATCGAAGCAATTGAAACGTGATCAAACCCGAATGATTTGCTACACTTGTAGAGGAGATTGCTCGTCCACCATCCGTCTCCATTATCAAACCCTCAATTTTACTGGTATCATAAAGTTCTCATCGAAACAATTGAAATTACAACAAACAGAGTGTTCTGCTATAATTCACGGATGAGATCCCTTGACCACCCTCCTTCTTCATCATCTGACCCTCAATCTTACTGGTAAGTACCACAAAGTTCTCATCGCAACAATTTAAATTACATCAAACACGAATGTTCTTCTATAATTCATCGCGAAGATCCATTGACCGTCTTCCATATCCATTATCACTCCCTCAATCTTACTGGTAAGTATCACAAAGTTCTCATCGCAACATTTGAAATGAGACAAAACACAAGTATTCTTCTATAATTCATCGAGGAGATCCCTTTACCATCTTCCATATCCAACATCACAGATCCTCTCAGTCTTACCCGGACTAAAAAGTCCTTATCAAAACAAAAGAAATGATATCAAACACGGATGTACTGCTACAATTTACTGAGGAGATCCCTTGAACAACTTTCGTCTCCATTATAACACCCTCAATCTTAACGAGACTATAGAATCCTCACCAACACCAATTAAATGATTGTGTCCAAACACGAGTGTTCTACTTCAATTAACTGAGGAGATCCCTTGACCACGTTCGTCTCCATCATCAAATCCTTAACGTGACTATTACCACAAAGTTCTCATCGCAACAATTGAAGTTAGACCAAACACGACTGTTTTTCTATAATTCATTGAGGAGATCATTTGACCACTTTCCGTCTCCATCATCAGATCCTCAATCTTACTGGTACCATAAAGATCTCATCTCTACAATTGAAGTAAGACCAAACCCGACTGTTTTACTTTCATTTATCTTGGAAATCCCTTGAGCACCTTCCGTCTCCATCATCAGATCCTCAATGTTACTAGTACCACAAAGTTCTCATCTCTACAACTGAAGTAAGACCAAAAACAACTGTTTTGCTTTCATTTATCTTGGAGATCCCTTGGCCACCTTCCGTCTCCTTCATCAGATCCTCAATCTTACTGGTACCACAAAGTTCTCATAGCAACAATTGAAATGAACCCAAACACGAGTCCTCTGCTATTATTCATCGAGGAGATCCCTTGACCACCTTCCGTCTCCATCATCAGATCCTCAATGTTACCATAATATTGTATTGTCATCAGAACTATACGTGTGTCTAAAGTTTCAACTTTATCGGTTGATAGGAAATGGGTGAGAATTCGATTACAAGAATCCATTGTTAGTTAGTTAGATAGTTAGACAGCTTCGAAGTTAAATAAAATCGTTTAATAAAAAAGGATTTATCGAAAATCCAAAATCTGCGCACGAAGTCGCGGGCAATTAGCTAATGTATGTTTGTGTAGAAAACAATCATTCTGAAAAAATCTAGGGTGAAAATATAATTAGCATCCTTTAAACTAAGAGTCTACCCATCAAACTGAACAACTTTTACTATGGGAGCAAACCGATCGGAGAAAATTTTTTTTTTCTGTTCCATACTAAACTACACTAAACTGCAATGCCTACTCGGCTCAAATGTATGCAACAGCAGATAATTTATTTGCTCCGATCGGTTTGCTCGCATAATAAAAGTTGTTTAGTTTGATGGGTAAACTCTATAAGTTTAAAAGGATGCTAATGATATCAATTTCACCCTGTTTAAGAAGAAACTACTTGGAATGTTCCTTTATTGAAAAGGGAAGATCTTCCGCCAGGCTAGGTGTAAAGCCTGGGGACGGACTGTGATCCATATAGCTGTAGTGATTTAATAAATGTTTCTACCAAACTGATTACTTTTAGCCGAAGAATAGCATACCATAATGCTCACGACTATTTCCCTCGAAGAATAGACGCATACAAATGTCTATGAAAGGTGAATTTGAACTAGATAACAACAAAACAAACAAGAATCTGGTGTGAAGACAAATTAAGAGTCAAAACACGTCTGAAACGAACAACACTGATCTATTGTGACTACTGATTGTAAAGAAGGGGTCAATGCACACACAAGATTCAAACAAAGAGTTGGCTGATGTTTTTAAAGAAATGCTTGTTGCCATAACAGGAAAATAAAATAAAATTAAACAACTTTTCTCTTTCTCTTGTGATTTTTTTTTATATTGTGATTGATGAGGGCCACTGAACGGTAAAACAACTCTTAACTGTGTATAGGCAGGTTCACCTTAAAGATTTAAGATTTTGAGTCTTGCTAGCTTTTCGTCCTACTGCAACATTATAATATCCGTTAGTAATTTCATTCCCTCATCCAACGTTTTCCCAGCGCGGGACCGGTCGTTATGGCGATCCTTGGGGGAGGCCTATGTCCAGCAGTGGACGTCCATCAGCTGAGATGATGATAATGATAATGATGAACCTCATTCGGGAAAGCCTGTTAATCATTAGTCTCAGCTCTAAAATAGGTTGAAACATAAAAACTAGTAAACAATCGATAAAAGTTACTAATAAGAAAACATGATTTCTTCGTTCACCGTTTCCTCTACCATAAGGTTGTCTGGAAGAAATCGCTTTTTAGCGATAAGACCGCCTTATTTTGTGCCTCTTGTATTTTATCTCTGTATTTTACTGTGTATGTTTTGATGTGAAATGAAGTATATTGATTGATTATTTAATTTAATTATTTATTTTCAGGTGGTGGTGGCGGAGGAGGCTGGGTAAGCAGAAAAATATTTGCTACTTATCCTATACATTTGCGTCGTGTAGATATTGCAGTTTTCTAGCTGATAGTCCCCTGTAGTTCCACGGAACTAGTGGGGAAAAGTCTCACTATTTCTACTACGGGGAATAATAAACGTATTTTTACGATATTTTGATATTAGTTCCATAAAGGAAGTTGCTTTGCCTGTGCACCATTTCAGAGGGATGTTTTATAATTGTTTCCTATGAGCATGAAGTTATTATTTTGAGTAGTTAACAAGAGAAAGAAATATACACTCATTAAGAAAGTGAAAAAGCTTGATTTTAATATGCCACAACTGTAAGCCTGCCATGACAAGAATAGACATAGCAGTAGAAAATACAAAAATTAACACCCATTTCTAAACCGATTTTTGTACCCTCCTATAACCTCCTTTGAGAACTAATTTTGATATACACAATGGAAGTAAAAACGACAGTATGAGAAATCCGCACCTAAAAAAAAAAGTTTAGAAACCTGAAGGGTTAGGTTTAGGTTAGGATGGTGGTTCTATGGTAGTCACCATAGTCTTTCTTAATACTGTGGTACAGTACAAACTCATAGTAGGGTTTAAAAGCACACAAAAATAAAAATAATTTTTTTTCTATTTGAAATAATATCACATAGATAGCTTTTTGTCGTCATTTCTTGACTCTACCACAGCGTGTTGGAAGGTAAACAGATCGTTCATCGGTCATCGTTAATTACATTTAACATCATAATCATAACATAACACACTTAGGCTGGCTTGCACCAAAAAGGCTTAAACATGTTTAAATATGATGCTGTCACTGTCATTTGTATGAGCAGTGTGAAGGACTGAACTATCACTAAATACGTTTAAGCCTAAATACTTGTTGGTGCAAGCCGGGCTTAAACTTATCCTACGTGTAGTTTAACCATTCAACATAAAAAAACGTTTTATTGAAGAAAAAAAATTTACATAATATATTTCATCACGTGATTTAGCACGCAAAAAATGTTTTGTTCAAACACTTTTTGTCCTTTTCACTGAACCATAACATAACCAGTTCTACTTATTGAGTAACCACTTTTTTATTAAGTACGTATTGATAATAATATAAGTAGGCTTGTTTTTGCACGAAACAATTTTTAGGATTTTCCTCATTGCATAAATACATAAGCTCACGCCATTGTCCCAAGGGGTAAGTAGAGACCATGGATCGCCACACGCTACGACTCTGACACACCTCTCTAGCCTCTCTAGTCTATCCTCTTAATTCCTATGGTTTCTTTTACAGGGAGGTGGTGGTGGTGGCCCATACGGAGGCGGCGGCGGTGGCCCATACGGCGGGGGCGGTGGTCCATACGGCGGGGGCGGCCCATACGGAGGTGGCGGCGGTGGTCCTTATGGGGGCGGCGGTGGTGGCGGTTGGCCATATGGAGGGGGTGGTGGTGGTGGATACTAAGAACAAAAGGTATACTTAATTCAGTCTCATGTCCAATGGTTATACATAACTTAAGAGAAACAAAACCTACTTCAGCAACATGCGTCGTCAACCAACTTAATAGAAACAAAATTTGCTTCAGCAACATGCGTCGTCAGCCAATTTAATAGAAACAAAATCAGCTTCAGCAACAGTGTCGTCAACCAACTTAATAGAAACAAAATCTACTTCAGCAACATGCGACGTCAACCAACTTCAAATAAAATCTACTTCAGCAACATGTGTCGTCAACCAACTTAATAGAAACAAAATCTGCTTCAGCAACATGCTTCTTCAAAATTCCTAACAAATCCCCGTTCAGCAATAAATAAGCCCTTCGGCCCTTTAAATATAATAATTAAATACAGACATACATACATAAACTCACGACCATTATTCCTGTCGGGTTGGTCAGAAGCACGGCTACAACTACCGATAAAATAAAAACAATCATCAATTAAACTGTAAATAATAAACAAATAAATAAAAATGGCATGATGTTGTCGTTAATTAAATACATTAGTATTTAGTAATGAATGACATACCTTTTAGTATAAGAGATAAGTGTACTTTTTGCAACCATCAGCAGCAAGGCTGATTCAGTGTTTATGGGGTGTAGAGCATCTCTGTGATGGGGATGGACCAGGTCTGCCTGCATAACCCCAGTCGGTTTAGGAGTTACTGATGATTAAAGGTCTGTACAAAATTTACGATCAGCTGCACGGTTGATCGTATGTTATTTTTGTAGTATGCACTGTAGCTATGTGAAAAGTACAAAAATTGTCAAGTTCTGTCAGTCGGTTTAGGAGATACAGCCAGTCAAAGTTCCGACCTTTGAACGGCTGTATCTCCTAAACCGACTGATGAACCATGTCAGTTTTTGTACTGTTCACATAGTTACAGTACTATAACAATAACATATGATCAGCCGTGCAAATGATCGTTAATTTTTTTCAGACCTTTAATCATCAGTAACTCCTAAACCGACAGGGGTTATGCAGGCAGACCTGGTCCATCCCCATCACAGAGAAGCTCTACACCCCATAAACACTGAATCAGCCTTGGTGCTGATGGTTGCAAAAAGTACACTTATCTCTCGGAATATTTTGCGGATCAGAAAATTATCGACCAATAACTAACACCTCCAACCAATAAACACGTAATGGGCCTTTTACCTTCGCGGGATTATAATGATGATTTTTTTTTCATTTTTCTTATAATAAGAGTTAAAGTTGTATGGTTAAACGCTTGGTAATGTTATACCTATAATACAAATAAAATAAACTGTTTACTTTGTTTCAGATAATACAAAACACGACTTCACTTTCCACCTGGACCAAACCCTTTCATTTATTATAAAATACTGCTGACGTTGAGTTATTATGTATATATTTTTTTATATTTTATAGAAAAAAAAGAAAAAACTCCCTGACAATGTAACAATTTATTTTTAACATTAAATTGGGATAAAATAAATGTGTGTTTTGACATTTTTATTCATGACCATAAAACGGAATAGTATTATAATTTTTCTCCGTGTACGTCCAACGTTCTATTATTTTTTGCAAATATTTTTGGTTATCTGAACATTTGTTCTTCAAGTCAAGTCAAATTGAATAAAACGTTCTATCACAGATTAATAATAATTCAATTCTGTTCAAAATTCTGTGCTCATAAATTCATAATAATGTGCATGCGCATATAAAAGGCATTCCTGTCCCTGGTCGATCAGCTAACGGTAATAGTGTTTGCTTGATTTTCTAGTTCCCTCCACGTGATATATACAAGATGTTTCTAATTTTTGTAACCAATTTCAATAAAAAGAAAAATGGATAGAATACAAATGGGTCTAAGGTATGTTTGTTTATGTTATACATGAAGATTTTCTTTCGAAATTGCATGAACATACTGTAATTTCCTTATAACAGGAAATAGCTGTAACGGTATTCTAGTGCTTAGTTAGAACATCACAACTTATGCATTTATATTGAGGAAAGTGCTACAAGAAAATACATCTCTTTTCCCGTTACCTTAAACACCATCCTGAAACAGTTCTAAAGATCTTAGATTTATGAATCATTATTGTTTGAAAATCCTACCCGTCATAAGGTTCAGGTTGTTCCAACTCACATCAGTAGTGGTTCTACGAAAAAATTATCGAATAATCTTCTTAACTCCCGTAGTAATAGAGCTCATTTTAGATTAGCTACAAAGTTTGAACTAAGGGTAAAGTCACGAAGGAATACAATAGGTCTATTGAATCATTTTAATTGTATGCAGATGTTATTTAATAGTACACAGTTAATGCGTCGTACGACGCTAAAAATATCCAGTTGCATAAGTGCAGGTTTATACTACATACTACATACCGTCATCGAATGCAAATGTTTGTACCTATGGCTTTTCATTAGCCTCTAATTTGGTTCCTAAAGTCTAACACCTTACAAGTTCGTCCAGTGAGTCCGTCCGTAAGTCTTTCCATTTCTCTGGCTCTGAATATTGTCAAATTAAGCAGTTGGTACAAATTATTTTATCCACAATCACAGGTCAAAGATGACTCCGGTAACATAGCTATACCACTTGGACAGAAGAGCAACTGCGGACGAGTAGGTACCAGAGTAAAAGGATGACGGGCCTCACCGGGTGAGGGTATACGGGAACTGGAGAGATGGCCTACAGATTTTAAGGCCTTCAAAGTCTCCATTGTCGCTCACCTGACGACGTTCCGATCCCCAAAGTATGGTCAACCGGAGTCGTGTTTAGACGAAAGCGTCTAAGCGTCGCTTTAGGGAAGCGAGGACAAAAACTCTAGGGAGTAGTATTGTGTTTTAATAATTTTGTTTCGTTGATATTACAATTATGATAAGGTATGTATACTATGGGCCTGTTATAATTACATTTTTACAGTTGCCTGAAATAAAGTAATCTTGACTATTATAAAACTGTAAATTTTTGAAAAAAGAATTTAGTTTGTTTGTTTGTTTGTTTGGGTATTTGTTTGTTCGAGCATCACGCAAAAACTACTGAACCGATTTTGATGAAACTTTTTTTGTTTGGTAGCGTAATATCTGACTTAAAATCTGGTATATAATTTATGCGGACGAAGTCGCGGGTAAAAACTTGTAATATATAAAAATAAAATTGTTGTTAAATTACCCCGCAAAATTAGGTTACAATGCGAGTCCCTTTGTAATTTCTACACTGTTACAATCTGGAAGACCGAGTTTGAGACCTAGAGGGCCAACTTTGTGGTGGACAAAATTACTAAGTACAGAACTTTGTGTGGTCCGAGACGCACTCGGCCTGGGGTGCTATTTTTGAATAATGCGATTCAAAATCATGATCGTATGAACGCACAAACTAGGTCTCTACTGCTGATGTCAATGTGTGCCTTTCAAAAATCGCACTGCAGTTTTACGACGTAAGCACCCACTAAAAATCCGGGATTCAACGAAATTGAACCCCTATGGTGGTGAAATGGGATGTAATAGAATGTATGGATAGAAATCAATACTTAACGCCTGTTTGGAGGAAAATACTTATTTGCAATGTAGGCTATCATTATTATCATAACATAAAGCAAGGCGTGCTTGAGATATGAACGTTTTAGTGACATCATTCCATTCTATGAACCATATCGGTCCCTGAACCTGGTATGGGGAAATTTTTTTTCAAGTTCTACTATGTTCTACTAACGACGCAAAATGTTTCTGTGGTAGGTATGTAATAGATTGTATGTGTCGGAGATCGGAGATCCAAATAAATTACTCATTTACTCTTTGATATTGGTACAAGAAGACAGATAATATAACCCAAAAACAGAAATGTGGCAGTTCTTCTCCAAAGGTGTCGTTGGATATGACTTGTAAAATGAAGTCGTTATAATATTTTTTTCCTATCAATATTTGCGTTCAAAGTTAAAAATAAGGAGTACTTTTATAATACCGAAGTATAAAATCTGAAAATATAGCTCTTAGTAGGTACATTGAATGAATATTCAAAGAGAGATGCTGTAGCGTAACCAAAGTCAGAAAAAAAAATTGAAGCAGCTTCTGAACAAAGTACCTATGTGCAAAAATAGTTCAGCAGCCACTATTTATTCAATGGCTACGGAAACGTATCATAATTATGCGTGTCCTACACGCTCTTGGCTGGTTTTTATTTCTACCCTGCCAGATCATCACCATCATTTTCAGCCCATATTTTTCCACTACAGAGCATAAGCCTCCTCCCTCTTTTGCCGTTCTTCTCGGTCCTGTGCCAGCCGCATCCAGGTCTTGCCGATACTTTTCCAGATGTCGTCAACCTACCTGGCTACCGGACGACCCACTCCTCTTTTGCCTAATCTCAGCTTTGCTCCACCTGCCATAATTTCGCCTAGCTACGTGCCCTGCCCTCGGATCTCGACATTTCAATCCAGGTCTACGTCAAGAAAGGCGATGCCTAGCATGGCGCGCTCCATGGTTCTCTGTGCTATTTTGATTTTGGGTATAGTTTCTTTAGTGAGCCTGCAAGATGTATGTAAGAAATAGCTTGTAAGTTATAGTTATAAAATTGATTTAATAATTTGTCCCTAATTGGTTAACAGTGTAATTATAATAAATTTGACGGCCCGGTAGCATTGTCGGTAGTGAACCTGCCTGCTGTGCCGAGGGTCGCGGGTTCGAATCCCGTAAGGGACAAATATTTGTATGATGAATATGAATATTTGTACCCGAGTCATGGATGTTTGTATTTATATATGTATTCTATATCGTTGTCTAGTCATCATAATACAAGTCCAGGCTAGATTCTGGTACTTTAAATGTGACTAGATAATTTGTGTGACATTGTCCAAGATATTTATTTATTTATTTATTTATTTATAATTTACGTATTTTTATAGTTTTTATGTGTAGTAAAGTTAAAGTAATTGATTAATTTTAGTGGTTACGTCTGCGATACTTACCTATTAATTTAGTTCAAGGTTTTTATTTTTTTACTGCATAATTCGGTAATAATAATATAATGTTACATATAATATTATCTATAATACTGGAAAATCAAAACATTTTATAAATTACTATGCGAAGCTTTGTTTTAGAGCCATGAGAATGGAAAGAAAAAATTCAAAGTGGAATCTAAAACGTACAGATAAAAAATAAATTAAAATGTTAAATTATACATCCTTTCTGTTACTTTAGGCTGGCTGCAGACATTCAGGTAAAACAAATAAATAAATATAAAATACAGGGTCCTTCTTAATATGTCGACGGTTTTTTAAGGGGTTGATCAGACCATCAAACTGAGCAAGTTGCTCAATAGGATCAACTTCGAAATCGCAAAAAGAAATTAGCTGACCCATACATTTTGAGACGTCATTGGGTCGAGTAGGTTTGCAGTTTTGTATGAAATGGCTGTTTTTCTTCACGATTTCGATTTTGGTCCCATAGAGTTTGTGTCATAATATTTAGGGTTATTAAGACACTAACATATATGTAGAGTCACAAATTATCTAGACCAAATTGAAATCTAGTCGTGTTATATAGATTAGACTATGATAATATAGGTATATAAATAGATCCATGAAAAGAATATGCAGTTATACAGGGTGTAACAAAACACCCTAGTAATACTTAAGGGGGTACTTCAGACCATCAATCTGAACAATTTTCACTATGGAGCCAACGTCGAGAAAAAATAAAAAAAATCTGCCGTCCCATACATTTGAGTCGAGACGGTACTGCAGTTTTGTATGAAAGAGCGGATTTTTTTTCGCGATTTCGATGTTGGCTCCATAGTGAAAGTGGTTCAGTTTGATGGTCTGAAGCACCCCCTTAAGTATTACTAGGGTGTTTTGTTACAAGACATGACAAGGTGTCGTACCTTTGACTCATTGCAAAAATTTGTATTGTTTATACAAATCTTCAGTTTCTGGACTTGCGTCCAGTTGAATTACATTAGGACTGACGATCTATGCGTATACATAATATCACAGAGTACTATAATATAATATGTATATGTGAGTGCAAGGGTGAGTTTATATTATGCAACTTGGCCATACCCTTGGCTATGCAGGCAGGTTCACCAGCAACTTTCGGAAGGTACTCTTAGCAGTTGGTATTTGGTTCTAGGGTTTTAATATACCAACAAACTGAACATCTTTCTGTATCTCCCGAAGGGAAAGTTGTTCTGATTTATGGTCGGCATATTTAGAAAGACCTTATATGTAACGAATTTAAGTTTACACCCTGTATTATAGGTACTTTGGACATTTTACATATGTATAGCAGACGATTTTTGAAAATGATAATTTGAATTTGGAGAACATTTTATTTTGGTCATCCTTCCTTTTTATTTGTAGCTGCCAAACCGGATCAGGAGTGCAAGTTTTGAATCTCATTCGCTGAGTTCAGCAGTTGAAAATATTACTATGGAAATACGCATCTTTCTACTGCTGATTTGACTTTCAAAAATCACACTCCTGAAGTATGATTTTTGAAAGTCAAATCAGCAGTAGAAAGATGCTTATCTCCACAGTAATTTTGACATTTTCAACTGCTGAACTCACCGAATGAGATTCAAAATTCGCACTCCCGATATACGGTTTGACGCTAACGGCATCGACATCACTTTACGATAATGATGTTTTTATTTTAATATAAAACTTGCACTATTTATCCTTATTTAAGAGTTCAGGTATTAAATTTGTCTGTAGTGGTAATTGAACCCGGAGTACCTAAGTAATAGTACATTACTGCAGCGGCCAGCAACAGAGGCATTGATGGACGAACGTGTAAATGTGGGCCGAGGCGAAGCCGAGGCACACATACGTAAGTCCATCAATGCCTAGTTGTGGCCAAGGCTTGTATAGTACTTTTCTCAAATAATGCGCGGAAATGAAAACAGTAAATTTTCTCAAATAATTCGCGGAAATTAAAACTCTTTTCAAAATCAATGACGAACAACGAACAACAATTTGTTTTTTTTTCAATAAACAGCTTTCTATTTGCAAGTTAGTTCGAAATTTAAATAAAACCTTTTTTGAGTTACCTCCTTGGTCGCCATGTTTAGGAGAAAAAGATCGTTCCATTTTTAAATTACACGATAGATATGAGTTTACTATGTAATTTATTTGGCCGCAAAACACGACAGATATGGATTTTCATACAAACATTGCCGGCCGCTGCGCGCATGTAGTTGGCCAGTACAGCAATTTCGATTTATCTCGAAGAAGGTTGTCAAAATAATGCTCACATTTCCAAGCATGTTTGAGAAAATATACTTTAAATGCCATCTAGAGGTGCACGACTTTCACTGCATTTATTTATTACAAAATTTATACAGCATAACATTTATAAAATTACTTTATTCTTATCACACATAAAGTCTGACTGTATTTCTAATGTATAGCGCGGTATCTTTTGTACAACTTTACTTTCTTATCTCATTCAAGAAAACAATTTTATTTTTAACATAAAGTGGAAATAAGGTTAAAACTATTTAACAGTATGCGTATGCGCATCCTTCGCGGAACCAAACGTGTGCGCCTAGCCTAGCCTCTAACTAATTTGTTCGCATATAAAAGCATTGTCCAGACCAACTTGGGGCAGTACCTACATAGGAATGGCGCGGTTAGTGTGTATCGCTTTGGCGCTCAGCGTTTGCGCATCTGCTTTGGCAGGTAAATATAACTTAGATACATTAATTTAAAGTTTGACAATTGACGAAGCTCGTAGCGGATATAAAAAATGAGACATTGACGAAGTCTATGTTGCGGATTAGAATTTTCTGTTAACACATGTATACAAGTTTTTTCAAACTAAACAACTTTCACTAGGAACCTACGTCAAAATCGCGAGAAAAAAAAATTGAACGTGAACCTTACCTATCAGCGGGTGTCAGGATGCCCTGTCAAGTAATTAATAGTAGTAGTCAATAATAAAGAACTTTGGCGAATTTGGACCCAGCCATTTTTACGAAAACTACTTCAGGACCCTTCAGGACGGCGGTCATAATTATTATAAACAGAAAAAAAATCAAATCAAATCTTCTTTAATTATGTTATGAAGTAATGATATGACGAATGACACCAAAATGTTTTGGAACAGAAAAAATTAAGGCATTTTTTTAAAAACTTCCACATCTCCAGAAGTCCGGATTCAAAAGTAGAAATTACTAGTAAAATAGACAAATCATCAAAAAAGCAGTAGCAAAACGCAACCACGAAAGCTATTTTCATCTAATATTATCATTGAGGTATTTTTTGGACGTTACGGAACGTATTTTGCTTGGTTGAACTGATAGTGTGTGTGATTTCGTGTTCTTCCATTATCATAATATTGTACGATTATCGTGAATTTTCATTAAAATAAACAATGAATGCGTAGAAGATTGAGTGGACTATCGAATAAGAATGATTATGAGTTTCACACATTTGATATAAAAGGTATCATAAGGAGAAATACCTTTCCCCCAAGTTCTACGGGTTGCAACCAACTTACTTTTTTGTTAGTTTTGTTTCACTCTACACGTATTACTAAGTTTTATTCATGTATGGGACCTCTACGTCTGGGTCTCAAATTACATGGCCCTCCGCCAAACTTCTTTGTTCTACTTTATAACTGGGTAAAAAATCACTGCTAACAAGCTACCTACTTATAAGTAATTAATTTGTTTACAAATAATGTTGGTTAACTTTTAATACCTACCGTATTGGAACCGGTTTGAAAGAAATTATAGCAAGAAGTTCTTCACGCATACAGACAGGTTTTAAAAAAAAAGTATCTTGGAAATTGTATTAAAGTTTAATTAAAATGACCACGAAACAACAAACGACTTGACTTTTAAACGAAACTGTTAAATAGTACGATTGCAATTTTGACATTCCTTTTTTTTTTACAAAATTACAATGTTTGGTAAAAGTTTTTTATTATTTGTTACATTTGAAATGACGACACGGTTGGTGTAATGGTTGTCACGCCGGACTGCCAAACCAGGGTCCTGGGTTCTAATCCCGGTTCGGTCATGGATGTAGCTAGCTGTTGCCCGTGACTTTGTCTGCGTTACCCGGATAAAAAGTACCCTATGTGTTAATCCAGGCCATAGTCTATCTGTATGCCAAATTTCATCAAAATCCGTTCAGTTTTTGCGTGAAAGCGGAACAAACATCCATCCATACTTACAAACTTTCGCGTTTATAATATTAGCAGGATAGGATTTTATTGCGTGATTAAAAGTTTTTTTTAAGAGAAGAAACCGGTTAGATTTTTTGATCTTCCTCTTTGTCTTTTACCTAATCTTAATTCTGGATTTTTTTTTACAAAACTTATGTTATTTTTCAATTTAATTACCGTTTTATCGGCATTCCCTTCGATAATAAGAGTCAGGCTTACCTACGCGACTCTGAACCAGGATAAATATTGCATTTTCATAACATGTTCCAACATAAAAGGTTTTGTTCATGCGTACAAAAACCGGTCCAGTCAATATCCTCGCGAAACATAAAGTTCAACGACTCTTCTCTCTACAAAACAAGAATATAAACGCACATGCATCCATACAGTCTACGTCCCAATACATTAATGAAGCAGTAGGGAAAGCGATCGTACATACAGTCGAGTAAAGACTACTGACTGGCAAGCTGTGTGCGACGTGCTGATGCGTGCAATTGATCGCAGGCTAATTGATCAAGGGCAAATCGCAAAGACGGGTGGAGGTGGTAGAAGAGAGGAGCACACGCTATCCTTATTGGCCGGGAACGGGTTTGCGTCAAACGATCTGCCTTTAAATTTTTACGATTTGTGACGATTTGGCTTTGAGAAAAAGTCTGCAATAAATTGCAGGTACAAAGCCTGCTTAGTAAACAAGACGAAATTGTCATTTACAATGACAATTCTGGGTACATAATTATGTCCTAATATTCTCAGCAATAATACATCCTGATTCTTGAATTATCATTGTGAATTACAAATTGTCAAGTTTATTAATAAATAGGGTAGCATGGACGAGGTTAAAAGTTAAGAAGCACTCTTTGGAAGCGACCTTTTTTAGCAATGATGATGATGATGGTTAAGGAGTAAATATTTTACTACCCGTATGAATTGTGCACACGTAACACACCAGTTTTACGTGTTACTTGATCTCGTGCACTGTACGGAAGTTCACAGAGCGTGCTTCATCATCTGTGAGCACATCTATGAGTGTTGCATGTGTAATGATTATTTCACATATTGTAACTAAATTATCTCGATTTTCAGCTTTAGATATCACGAAACTCACAAGATCTAGGAGCGGATACTGCGTGATTAGTGTATTGTGATTTAGTGGAGAACTACAAGGAAATGAAATCAGGTTCAAGTTTAGCCTTTTGAAGCAACTTGAAGTAACTTTTATTTGTGAGAATGAGCCCTATACAAGGACCAACTTAACATTATGCGGACTGTTTTTTAATACAATGATCAGACCGTCAAACTGAACAACTTTCTCTTTGGCACCAACATCGAAATCGCGAAATAAAAATCAGCTCTTCCATACAAAACTGCAAACCTACTCGAGCCAAATGTATGGGACAGCTGTTTTTTTTCGCGATTTCGATGTTGGTGCCATAGAGAGAGTTGTTCAGTTCGATGGTCTGATCATCCCCTTAAAAAGTGTCAGCATATTAAGGCTACTCCTCCCATCTGCAAGGCTCTCTTTCTTACAAGCAAACTTTTGCAATTAGCCATCCCGCTTCAATTGCGCGGCTCCGGTCAGAATTTTCCGTTTTCTTTGAAAACTTGTATGATTTTATATGAATTTTCAAAAAATAAGAAAACCACATCATTTTATATTGTATTGTGAAGAATATTGTAAATTTTCATATTTTTCTGATCAACAATGTAAGAGTAAAACGGTTACAACTGGAAAAAAAGAGGTGACTTTGGAGTCGTTTTTCTTCAGTTTTATTAATTAAAATAGATTTCGAGAAAAATCACATCACTTCTCATATCCTGTAGATTGTTCAGTTTTGTTTTCTGCTTAAAAAGTGCCATAGTTAATGTATAAACTGGTTACAAAGTAACTCAAAACCGGGCGGACGCCCCTTAAGAAGGACCCTGTTTAGCGGATAAAATTTTGTTATTCCATAGAAAACATCGATTTCTACTCGTCTCAGATGTATGAAACAGTTGAAAGTGAACATTGTTCAGTTTTATACCCCTTAAAATATGTAATGGCCCTGATTCGGACTGTGCCACGACTTAACTTAACTAAATTTATTCCTGTCACTGTCTAAAATAAGATTAAGAAAAGAGAAAACCAACACCTGACTTTAGTGCTGTCAAAGTGACGTTACACGCCCAAAAACGCCTTAAATAAGATGGCGTACATTATGATGGCATCTTATTTCTGGCGTGTAACGTCACTTTGACAGCACTAAAGTCAGTTGTTGATTTTCTGTCTCTTTTCTTAATCTTATTTTAGAAAGTGACAGGAATAAATTTAGTTAAGTTAAGTCGTGGCACAGTCCGAATCGGGGCCATTGTTCAGTTTTATAGCCTAAAGCCCCCCTTAAAATATATAACGTAAGTATTTAAATGCACCCCGTATAAAAACAATAATTTTCCTACTTAGAAACCGAATAGGTAATTTTCAATATAGTAGGTATATGACCTCATTATTAATTATTACATAAACAATAATTATCGGACGCAAACAAAAATATTAATTTACATAATATTGAATAAGGAAAAAGTCGACAAGAATTAGTAGCGCGAAAACAAGTATTTTAAAGAGTATGACGTCAAAATATAGGGTCAAATGTGGCAACTTGACACTCACTCAACCTACCTACAACCGTACCGTACCCTACCGTCAACTTGACCTATACCTTCAATAACAAAATATTATGTTTCGTATGATTGGACCACAGAGATGTAGATTGACCTATCATATTAAGAGGGCTACCGCAGTCCAGTGGCGCCTTCATCACATTAAAAAAGATTTCTCAATAAAAAAAGCCTAAATTAAAAAAGTGCTCAACAGATAAACTACAAAAGCCTTCAAGCTATTTTCATAGAATACTTTTATAAGTTTTTTAAACATACAAATTTAAAAAAAAGAAAAAAACGGCCGCTTTTGTTTTTATTCGAAATTGTCTAAAAGTGGAATGTTTAGAACCTATAAAAGTATTGTTAACAATGGCTTGAAGGCTTTGAACTACACTTAAAAAAAATGATCAACCAAACTAGTGTTAAATAATATAACCAAACTTTATTGACTTCCAAACTGTTTTGTAGCACATAATCAAACATTTGGTTATAAATAGCAAAACGTGTAGTTATTTACAGCCGAAAGTTTGTTTATTATACTACAAAACAGTTTGGAAGTCACTAAAGTTTGATTATATTTAACACTAGTTTGGTTGATCTTTTTTTTTAATGTACTACTCCAAAGAAACTGACATATTGAGGCGTTTTAGTTCTCTACAGGTTGTTAGAAAAATACTTGTCATACTGGTATTCGATTTCTACCGCTAGAAAGTTTCCTGCATTACTTATTTAATTTTGTTGCTATTTTCCTTGTTCGTTCCGCTGCCGCTGCACGTATCTTTCGTCACCTAACTGTCACTCCCCGTCACACTGGACAGAGTGTCGGTACTACTAAGTGAAACTCCGAATCTTGGATAAGTTATACATAATGTCAAGATAGACAGTCAAATCTACGAACGTGTAGAAAAAAAACAACGGTTGCACTCCGGGAGTGCCGGTAGAAGTGAAAACTAAGAGATCTTACGAATTGTCACGTGACGTCACAGTCCTGACGCGAGTTTAAAATTTTTTACTCATCCCAAAAAGTTCACAACGCCACTAAAGAAGTTTTCACTTCAAAAATTGCAACCTCTAAACCATATTCATAAACACGCACACAGACATAATTTGTATGACGCCTCACGCACACCAACCTAAGAAAGTTGGCCCCTTTTGTTTTAGGGCGCCTACGCACTGGCGACCATGGTAGGCGGCCAGGCCGCCGCGGCCGTGGTGGTCAGGCCAATAGTCGCTGGCCGCTAAGTGCGTAGGGGCTATAGCGATTGCCATATAAAGTCCAGAATTCACTGGCCGCCGCGGCCAGGTCGCGGCGACCATGGTCGCCAGTGCGTAGGCGGCCTTATACGGTAGAAGTGTGAGGGTCATTCTAGACTTACAGGTACTTTTTCTAAGCTCAGAATATCTCTGATTACCCCCTCGAATATAGTCGTGACGTGATCATAATGCAAGAAATTGCAGTGGCGCCCTGGACACAATAATAAAGATTTCTCAATAAAGAAAGCCTAAATTAAAAAAGTGCTCAATAGATAAACTACAAAAGCCTTCAAGCTATTTTCATAATAATACTTTTATAGGTTTTTTAAAGGTCTAAACAAACAAATTTTGAAAAAAGAAAAGAAAACGGTCGCTTTTGTTTTTATTCGAAATTATCTAAAAGTTGAATGTTTAGAACCTATAAAAGTATTTTCTAATAATGGCTTGAAGGATTTTGTAGATTATCTGTTGAGCACATTTTTAATTTAGGCTTTCTTTATTGAGGAATCTTTATTATTGTGAAGAGGGCGCCACTGGACTCCACCAGTATTAATAAGTGAACGAATTATTTTGTACTTTTTCAATGTTTGTTTTTGCCATTTTGGGGGTTTTTTAAATTAATAATTTAATGTTATTTCGTAATTTTTAAAGAATCTTGAAAACTGCTGAACCGATTTTTATGAAATAAAGCTAAGAACACTCCTGCAAAAATTACCTTTCTATTAAAAAAAAACGCATCGAAATTGGTCCACCCGTTTGGGAGCTACGATGCCACAGACAGACAGACATAGGCGTCAAACTTATAATACCCCTCGTCTTGCGTCGGGGTTAAAAATGCATTAAGTATCTTAATGATTTGTCATGATCATGATCATGAATTCATGACATTGGATCGCTTGTGCAATTGAAATGACATTGAACTTCATTCGTGCTTTAACTTTTAAGTAATTTTAAGTCGTGTCGTGAAATGTTTACCAAAGTCTTTTAACAACGCGCTTAAATATGACCTGTATTGCACTGTAATATAGTTTAATTTTAACTGGAAAAGAAGATAATATTTATTGAACTATAAGGTCATCGATCTTTTAATTTTATTTTCTTTATTTGGGTTCAGGAGTGCGATTTTTGAATCTCATTCGCTGAGTTCAGCAGTTGTAAATGTCAAAATAACTTTGGAGATGCATCTTTCTAATTCTGATTTGACTTTCAAAAACCGCACTCCTGAAGTATGATTTTTGAAAGTCAAATCAGCAGTAGATAGATGCATATCTCCACCGTAATTTTGACATTTTCAAATGCTGAACTCAGCGAATGAGATTCAAAAATCGCACTCAAGAACGGATTCGAATTTAAGGCATTGAAAACCAGATCGGAGATAAAAAAATTAAGCTTTTGCTCTTACCATTTGTTGTACCAAAAAGATTAAGCCCGCTAGTCCCTTTAGAACAGGACTTCCCAACCAGCGGGGCGCGCCCCCCTTGGGGGGCGTAGTGACACCAGTTAACGACGTAAATTCCACTCATTAATTCATTCTATATTAATTAAGTAACTCATTCATTCAGTTACTAATTCACCCATTCGTTTGTTGTTACTGACAATATGTTCAGGCTCAGCAGGTCTCAGATAGCACCTTTCCAGCCCCGCTTGTCGTTAAAATTTCTATAGGGGGGCATGCAAATATTACTTATTATACCAGGGTTGGGAAACCCTGCTTTAGAAGGACAACATTTTTGCACTCTTTTTAGAGGCCGAGACTTCACGCCAAAATGGTTCCTATCTATCTATCTATCTATCTATCTATAACGTCACGCCTCTTTCCCAGTGGGGTAGGCAGAGACCAGGGCGCGCCACTTACTACGATCTTTACATACCTCTTTTGCCTCATGCACATCCATACATCTCTTCATACATGCCCGTCGGTTTCGAGTACTCCGCACCTCCCCTTTTTGTAGGACGCAACTGATTTGATCAGCATACGTCCTACGAGGGCGCCCTCTGCCGACACTTCCACTCACATTAGCAACATATATCTCTTTCGTACATCTGCTGTCACTCATCCTTTCCACATGACCAAACCAACGAAGCATACCTTTCTCTATTCTTGTCACAACATCTTCTTTCAATTTACATCGATCTCTTATTACACAATTTCTCACTCTATCTCTCATCGTGACACCACACATACTTCGCAAGGAACGCATTTCAACAGCATTAATTTTACTTGCATGCTTCTTCTGCCATACCCAGCACTCACTGCCATATATAAGTGTAGGCACCAACACACCACTGTGTATAGCAAGTCGTGCCTTTTTGGACACTACTTGGCTAGCCACAATAGTATGCAGAGCACCGTTTACTTTGTTTCCCGCTGTTACTCGCCTATGCATATCACCCTCACATTTCCCATCTCTAGTAAACATGCATCCTAAATATACAAACTCATTCACTTGTTGCACTTTTTCGTTCCCAATCATTAAACAACAATCAGTCACACATTCATCCCTCTCCATTACCATTACTTTAGTTTTATTCACATTCACTTTCATTCCTTTCTTCTTCAATGCTGTATTCATGAGAGTTACCATGTCTTGTAGCTCTCCCGCTGACGATGCAAGTATCACTTGATCATCAGCGTACAGGAGGCACTTGACTAGTAACTCCATCAAAAGTAAAATCCTTACTTGAAATACTTGGCCTTTAAATATTACTACCTACAAAAAATTGGTTCACAAGGTGTAACAAAATACACTAGTAATATTAAAAGGGGTGGCGTATTCCATCAAAATGAACAACTTTCACGATGGAAACAACGTCGATAAAAATAATAAATTGTACGGAGTGCCAATGATGTAGGTAAGTACTTATATCATAATATCAAGTTGGGAGTCACAGGCTTCATACGAATTAATATAGGTACCTATTTGATTAAATTAAATGATGATGTTGTAGGACAGGATTAAATCGGTTTTAACATAAGAATTCAACAATGCTATTATCTATGCTATTATTGTACCTAACAATTTGACTGAAATCAGATGTATTCTATTCAATGATTCTATTCTATCATTGATTCTATCTATTAGTTAATCCAAGCTTCCTTAGTAAACTTTTGACAATGTACTAATGAATTTGTTAAAAGTTGCTTAAAAGGCTTACTACGGCTCGTCGCCCTTAAGGGGCCCATTCACAGTAGTCCGTCTTGCAGTCCTACACCAATATCGGATCGTGAATGGTGTTGCAGTCCTACAAAGCGTCCGATGACCTTGGGCAAAATGTATGAGCAGTCCTACTTGCAGGATAGTGTGTGGCCTCGTAGTCCTGCATGTAGGACTACTGTGAATGGGCCCCTTTAGTAAAAACATAAAAAAATACGAATCACTAAAGGATTTGATTAAATAGTTTTAACCACAACAAATATATTGTGCATGAATAAAAACTTTTTATTGATACCATTATTAGAAGTGAACTGGCAATTATAACGGCTTGAAAAAATGTTGTCAATCGCCATTATACCGAAAAGGAAGAAATTATTTTAATTTTTAAATTGTACGTAATGGTTAAACGTCATTTTTTTCTCATAAATCGCTGCCGTATTGTATTTAATCTGATCAGAGCTGTATTTAATTTATTATTGGTTGTAATAAAAACTCTTTGGTTATAATATTGTTTTCATGTTTTTAATGCTTTAGAATTTTCAGGTAGGCACGAAATTTTAATTGTAGTTTGATTTATTCTGTTTATCATGTGTTTATCAGATTTATTCGTATTTGCTCTGTAGATGCATACCTATATTTTGTGGCTTGACTAGATAAAGTCTTTAATAACGTATAATTATAAAATCGTTGTTGTTATACAATCATAACTGATAATTATAACTAATAAATCAAAGGAATCTGTATACAACGTGTTAATGAATTAACGCAAAACTAGAAAGTAGTTTGTTTAGAATCGAGAGGAGAATCGAATTACCGAAACAAGATTATTAAAATGTATCCATGAGTACGTTAGCGCTTTCATTCATTGCTGAAATGATAACTAATCATTTTTGCCTCAGAACTTAAAATGTGAATAACTTTAAATTTTAATCATCAAAATAATGAAATTATTGTTTCACTCCAATTCTTTTGTTATAAATCAGTTGGGATGTATGAGGTTTTGCGCAAATTTATTAACACGTTGTAGATTTATGTCTATCAATAAATACAAAGATAAAATCTTACTGAATAATTTACCGGGGAATTTTCAATATTAGTTTGCTTCTGTTTCTATATTGAAATACCAATGTAAGTTGTTATCACGACTAGTGCGACTTAATTATACTGTAGTGTCTATCGTGTGTCGGTTATGTACCTACTCGTTAGACTCTAATAGGTAGGTAGGTATTACCCAAGGATTTTAGAATCATAAAGGATGCCACTCCTCCTTGACAATCATGGAAACAAGAAGATTGGTCATGGCGATCGGTAATGTTCGACCTTCTTTCGTACGTCTCCGTAGTCGATATTTCCAAACGTTTTAGTGTCCCTTTCTATCAGAACAAAAATTAAATAAAAACTTTATTTATGTATTGGATTAGAAAGGGACAAATAATTTTTATAATTTCTCCAGCTCAATCTCACTTAGTATCGCCACAGAATAGATAATAGTATATAGGGTCCTTCTTAATATGCTAACACTTTTTTAAGGGAATGATCAGACCATCAAGCTGAACATTTTTCTATATGGCACCAACATCGAAATCGCGATAAAAAATCTGCTCCTCCATACTAAACTGCAAACCAACTGGAGCCAAATGTATGGGACAGCAGATTTTTTTTATCGCGATTTCGATGTTGGTCCCATAGAGAAAATTGTTCAGTTTGATGGTCTGATCATTCCCTTAAAAAAGTGTCAGCGTATGAAGAAGGCCCTGTATAGTTCTACTTATCGCACATACTTTTACCCCTTCTCGTCGGTTTTCCCCGTTTGTATGAAATTACAGCAGTGTTCGGTGTCTATATGCCGGCAGTGGCCAATAATGTGATGAATCATCAGTCATCACTGATGATTCAGTTTTTGAATTTTGTGTTTATTAATTTCAGGGGGCGGCGGAGGGGGCGGCGGAGGAGGGGGCGGAGGAGGTGGCAATGGGGGTGGCGGCTACGGCGGTAGTGGAGGAGTAAGTAGAATCATACAAATATTATTTTAAAATCAAATTAAACATTGAAAAGTTTAGTCTCGGACGGGACTTTGATCGGCAACCTACCGAACGGGGCTGTGCTCTCGAACAATAAAGCTACCGAGCTTACTAGATCACAGAACTAAATTATTATGTTCAACTCATATGATAACTTTCATATTTTTACATTGTGGGTGTCAGTTTTACTGATATCACTTCTTTTAATTTCATCCCGCTCAACTTTGTGCTTGATAACTTGATAAGTGATAACCTATCACGCTAAACTGTCAAAAAAGCGAGCTTAGCTGTCAAACGCTAATAATATGGCGCCTAAATTTGACAGATGAACGTTTCATAATCATAGAGATAGGAAATACTACTAGATACCTATGGTTATAATCGCTATTGCTCGCTGGTCAGAAACATACCATTTCGGATTCGAATGCCGTTTTGACCATGGCCATAATATGGGTGCCATAAAAAAGCTTTGTAGCTTCGGTTAAAATTGGATTTTGAGAAAGAATTTAATAGGCCGGGATTTACTTATAGGTCGAGATAGACTCCAAGCTCATCTCTCTCTTCCTGGCTTTTAATCCCATATGGTGGTGGTGGGTAGGCTCCAAATTCTAACTGCAATGAAATGTTAATGTTAAGCAGATGGTGAAATTATGAAAAAGAAAGTGATAACTGAAAGAACAGCACTATGTCTTCATTTTCTTCGTTTTGAGGTCTTCCTTCACCATAAGCGCCAACACCTCGACCAGGTATTCTTCCTTCACAATAAGCATTGTGAACTCGAACAAAAATTGTTAGTGATCTTCTCGCATCAAATGAGGAGAGTAGTAGGGATAATATACCAAAGAGAATATTATCATTAAGATACTGCATCCTTTTTTTATCAGCTGCATGTCATCATATTTTGAGCGCGATTCATCTGTTTTTCTGATTTTGTTTTGCTGTTACTCGAATTGATAAAAAATATCAACCTCGAGACTAGGGTTGCCAGATTCAAAAATGACATAATTGGACCTGGCAACCCTATAGTTGCGGCAGATTGAGGGGTGGCAACCCTAGTTTTTAAAGTGCTTTAGACCAGTCTCCTTCCGATGGCACCTCATTCACTTCCCTAACAAACACGTGGAAAAAGTTATACCAAAAATTATAATGGAAAAGGCACTTGCGGCAAGATTTTTTTAGGCAACTTTGCGGCGTTGAATTAACCACTGTATAAACATACACTAGAATTACATTTCGTTCGCCTAAGGAATAGGTGCATAATATTATTAAATAACGCTCACAGGCACATACATTGTAATGATCCCAAGAAAGCACTAATAATAGGCTGTTTATTATGGAAACCATACAACAACGGCACAAACATGTAAACATCCATGACCGAACTGGGATTCGAACCCAGGACCCTGGTTTGGCAGTCCGGCGTGGTAACCATTACACCAACCGGGTCGTCGACATTTTTTTCATCAGCAGATGCGAAACCAAAGAAATTAGGTAACGCGGAACCATAAAAAGTAATGAAATCGATGAGAATAAAACGGCTATCGCCATATGATAGTGGTTGTTTTCCGATTAGGCTTGTTTCGGTATATCTGGACCATAGACATTATTATTCTATGATCTGGACCTCAATAATACACCTTGTGAATTTTTTCAGAAGTTTTTGACGAATATTATTTGGCTTAGATAAACGTGTAATGTATATTTGATACTTTATTCCCGGTCAAACGTAAAAATAAAATTTTCTGGAATAAAAACACTATGTTATCATTGCTAAAATATTGGTCATATTAATATCGTCAATGTACCTACATTGCGGCTTTATTCTAGGGACACTTGTTAGTATTTTAGTAAAATTTTTCATACATCGCGTAATGAAAATTTATTAGGTTCATGTAGCTTTGTAAATTAATGGTTGATTAACCAATTTTTCAGTATGGTGGCGGCCCTAACGGCGGAGGCGGTGGCGGACCAAACGGCGGAGGCGGTGGCGGCCCGAACGGCGGAGGCGGTGGTGGCCCTAACGGCTGGGGCGGCGGTGGCGGACAAAACGGCGGAGGCGGTGGTGGCTATTATGGTGGGGGCGGCGGCGGCGGCAGACCACAAGGACCGGGCCAGGGCGGTCAGGGTGGCTATGGCGGAGGCTATGGCGGTGATGGGGGCTATGGCGATGGCGGCTATGGCGGACATGGAGGTGCCGGTGGTCATGGCGGCGGCCCGGGACAACCAGGCCAACCTGGATACAAATAGGTGTGTTTAAATCAATTCCATCCATACTTACCTGCTTCCGTGTTCTAATTGGCTCTCGACACGGAGGTCATGGGTTCGATTCCCACGGGGGACACCTAGTGATATGTCACTTTGTGCGTTTTGTGCCCCAGTTGGTTAGGACATTGCAGGCTGAATCACCTGATTGTCTGAAAAGAAAAATGATTCCGTGCTTCGGATGGCACGTTAAGCCGTTGGTCCCGGCTACTATCTCTGGCGGTAGCAGTTGTTACATAAAAACCACGTCAGAGGCCGTAAGGCGGTCTGAAAAAACTCTGACACCAGGGCTCTGCCCACACGGTAAGAAGAAGAAGCTCCATACTAAAAGGTTTCAGAATACCAGTAAACTATTGAACCAATATCAATGCAGAGATAGTCTGCCTTCCGAAGCATCGGTACCGGTTGAGATGAAACACTAAACGGTCACCCATCCAAAGACTGACCTGTCCTGACGTTGCTTAACTTCGGTGATCATTTGCAATAACGAAGTTCCTCTACGCCAACGAGTCAGATCAATTCAATGCTAGTCATAATAAATACAAGAGTGCGATTTTTGAATCTCATTCGCTGAGTTCAGCAGTTGAACATGTCAAAATTACTATGGAGATACGCATATTTCTACTGCTGATTTGACTTTCATAAATCATACTTCAGGAGTACGATTTTTGAAAATCAAATCAGCAGTAGAAAGATGCGTATCTCCATAGTAATTTTGACATTTTCAACTGCTGAACTCAGTGAATGATATTCAAAAATCGCACTCCTTATCATTATATTATAACTTTGGAATGGACAAGTTACGCCTTATAGGCTGTCTCGTTTAGGGATAAGTTATAAAATTGAATGTCAATGCACATGATCAAATGTTGTAATTTGACAGAGGAGAATGCTAAGCGAGTCTGCTCCCTAGTTTTATGCTCTAAGGTCCAGGATAATATTGCTTTCAGAATATTGTTGGGACTGCCATGTTCCTGTTGGGCGTCAGGCATGTGAAGGGAGAAAAAGCATCTCTGATGAACATAGTCGACGTTCTAACAGCATCCTGTAGGGGAATATTGCCCAGTTTCTAAGTGTGAGGCACTGAACTGCGATCCTATAGTGGCGAGACTCACTCATTTGATGTGTACGAAACTGAAAGAAATAGTTTTTATTTATAGGGTCCTTCTTTAAATGCTGACACTTTTTTAAGGGAATGATCAGACCGTCAAACTGAACAACTTTCTCTATGGCACCAGCATCGGCTCAGTCGGTAGTAAACCTGCCTGCTGTGCCGAGGGTCGCGGGTTCGAGTCCCGTAAGGGACAAATATGGTGAATATGAATATTTGTAACCGAGTCATGGATGTATATGTCTAGTCATCATAATACAAGTCCAGGCTAGATTCTGGTACTTTAAATGTGACTAGATAATTTGTGTGACGATGTCCAAGACATTTATAGTAGAGATTTAATGTACTATGTACTACGTACTAGAGGCAAACCGACATACAAACGTCATGCGCCACGTGCGACTACGTAGTACTTAAGAAATTGGCCACGTGCCAAACCGAGGTCCTAGGTTCGAATCCCGGTTCGATCATGGATGTTATATGCTTATGCCGTTGTTGTATAGTCTCCATCTTTTCATAATAAATAAATAAAAATAAATCATTTTTATTTCAGGTAAAAACACCCATAGTACACTTTAAATATACAAGTATATTAAAGTAAAATTAAAAATTAAAATTAGGATTATTATTATGTCAAACAACTACATAGGAGCTATGTCATTACATTACATTACATTTACCACTGAGCAGAACCTTTTATAGAGTCATCGTCATATAGTGCTTCGATACCGAGTAAATGGTGCCAAACACTTCCTTTACAATCAGATTAGTACTATTCGTGAGTCTCGTATGAAACGAGGTCTTATGTCTCCTCATAACGGCAAAGAAGTCGTCAACCCTGCTCCCAGCAAACATGCCAGACGCACTACATCGCCAGGGCAGGTTGAGCATGGCCCGGAACGCGTTATTGTACTGTACACGAAGAGAGCTGTACGCTCTCTTCGTGTACCCGTACCACAGTTGGCTGGTGTAGAACGCCTGACAATAGGCCTTAAACAGGGTCACTTTGACTTGCCGGGAACAGTGGCTGAATCTTCTAGCCAGCATGTTACTTCTACGAGCGATACCTCTCCTCTGTCTCTCCAAGTCATTATCGTCCTTTAAATTATCTGATATTATATGCCCCAGGTATTTGAATTCATTCACAATTTTTAGAGTAGTGCCACACAGAATTATAGGCAAAACAACTTCTGGGCCTTTACCACATCTGAAAACCATAACTTCCGTCTTACTTACGTTGTATGTCAGGTAGTGTTCATTCGAATAATTTTCACAAACTTTAATAAGCTTTCTAAGACCGTTGACTGAGGGGCTGAGGAGCACCATATCGTCGGCATAGCTTAAGTTATTGAGGCATTCATCACCTATATGACAACCGGTTCTGGTACTACTCAGCTCCTCAATCAGCTCGTTAATATACAAGTTGAACAGAACCGGTGAAGTCAGTCCACCCTGTCTGACACCACATGTCAGTTTGTAATTTTCAGATAATGCTTCACCCCACTTTACTTGGTTTAGTTGATTTGCATACCAATATTCTAACACATTTACTATGTCTGGGGGAACTTTAGTCTTTCTCAATTTGTCCCATAGTATATCGTAATTAATTGAGTCAAATGCGCGGCTCAGATCTAGGTAGCACGCGTATACGGTAGTATTTCTTGATAGGTACTTAGTTACAGTGTTTTTAAGAGCAAAAATCGCTAGGTCAGTTGACAGACCCTTACGAAATCCAAATTGGGCATTACTTAACGGAATATTATTCTCACCTAAGTGTTTGTTAATCAATCTTTCAAAAACCTTTGAGAATATTGTGGCTAGAGAGATGGGACGATAATTTGACAAACTAGAACAGTCACCGGTTCTGTTCTTGACAATAGGTACTACTGTGGTCTTCATAAATTCCTTTGGTAGGTAGCTATGGTCGATACAAGCATTGAAAAATAGTGTTATTTTTTCATACAACAATGGACCACCGTAAAGTATATGCTCAACGCTAAGCCCGTCGTGGCCCGGGGACTTGCCACGCTTCATATCTTTCACGCATTTAAACACTTGGTCAGCCGTGACATGTAGTGCACTAGTGTCACGCGGCTCCGGCTCTGGCGCGCCCGCCCCCGGCCCACCACGAGCCCCGCGCCGCGCGCAATCCGACGCAGAAACGGGATTAAATTTGTCCACAAACATGTTAGCAATATCTACTGGTACTTGACTACCATTCACAGATGATGGCAAGGACGATTTTTGAGTTAGTTTGTTCGTTTCCTTCCAAAAATTTACAAAGTCTTTATTATATCTGTGCGTGGCTATAATGTCCATTTTTATTTTGTTTTCATTGTTCTGGCACCATTTTATCTTATTTTTAAAGACCTTACGACTCTCAATCATATCTAAATATAATTGGCCCTGCGTAGGCCGCCCATACAGGTTCCACGTATGATAAAAAGCCTTAGTATAGCTTACGTTTGGCATCACAATTATTATTTATTATTTATTTATTAGACATGCCAACGGTACACAAGTAAAACAGTATACAAATAAATGATGAGGTCAATATTCTAACTTATGTACTAATAACAGGCATGCGACAGCACTCATATTGACAAAGTTGCCAGAATAAAAACATGTATATTTGAGTAGAAACATTCTAGAAGAACATTTCTAAACAAAAGAAGATTAAAACAAGGTGAACAATACAATAATGTACATACATGAGCGTTATGTAATTTGTTATTTACTTGCATGTTTTTCAGAATTTTTTTCATCGTGGGCGCATGTGCATAACAACCCATCAAAGTTTCATCGAAATCGGTCAAACCGTATCGAATTGTAATCTCAAACAAGGCCTCTACCCGCACATTCGAACTTCGCAATTGCGTGAATGTTTTCGTTCCAATGTCAACTCTATTACAATAAAGTGCGGACTGAAACAGTGGCGATGTTGTGGCATAGACATAGTACTTAGCTTATCTATGGTGTGACATGTATTTGATTCGATATTGTTTTTTCCTTCTCAAATAAATGGCGTAACGACAAAGTCGAGTTTTCTTAATTGTTTCGATATCTGCAAACTAAAACGGCAACAGGCGATATGTCGAACATCGAATGTCCGGTACAGGGCCTGATTCGTCAACATCAATTTTTATACTCCCCTATTTTTTATTACCTATAAAAATTTGAAGGGTGCATGATCAGGTAATGAAACTTTCCAGAAGGAAAACTTTTGCTCGTCTATTTGCCCTTGTGTATGGAAGGTTCAATAAATTTTCTCGTTTTTCGATCCATGTTTCTCAGGGAAAGTTAATTTCAGACTCCTTAGGCTTCCGGATCCGATATCCTTATAATTATGATCACAGAAACAAATGATTAATAAAAATGCCTAAAATCGAAAGTCCGAGTACAGGGCCAGGGTCTTCTAAGAAACAACATCGAATGTATCTAATGTTCAATAAGAAATACATTCATAAAGAAAAATTTAGCAACAAGACGGTAAAATGATCAATACATGCTTCGTCATGTTCAATTATATTGATTGATTGCCTGGGTTGATACATTTTTTTTTGGTTCAAACATCAAGGCTAGCTCCAAGTTTTTCGCACGTAACTTTATGCAATTTTTTCTCAATTTCAGATCCAACTTCAATTGCAGTTTTGAGGATGGCATTGGCAGTCAGTTCAACTAATAATTTAAAACCGAGTGATTATTACATAATTGATCAGTGATAAGATAATGATAAACCTATTGTGTATTGAGTTGTTTTTGTGATAGATATTTATTAATTACAAAATTGTTTTTTTGAGACGGGAACCTTTCCTATTCATGTTAAATAAAAGGATGAAAAAAAAAATGGTTGATGATATTATAATATTCTGGAATAAACTGAAAAGGACATGTACTATTTTTATCGTTTCATACAAGAATAAAAGATTTTTTAAAATTTTCTTTTGGTTTTCATCAAGCCATTATTTAATCAAAGAAGTTTTTGAAGCAATTACGAAATAATTACATTTCCCAAGCAGCATTTTTGTGAAAATAAAGCAACTTAATGAATACTTGACAGTCATCAATTCCTGAATATGGTACAGCTGGATCTCACTACAATTATTGCATGACTATAGAAAATATAAATTAAGAACTGATGAAAGCATTTAATATTATGAAAGAAATAAAGTTAGGTAGTAACATGTTGATGATTATTTGAAACATGTTCTTAATATTTTTATTTATTTTTAATGTACTTAATATTAAAAATAAATAAAAATATTAAGAACATGTATCAAATAATCATCAACATGCTACAGCCATGTTGTGCTATTTCGAATCAAATTAAAGATTGAAAAATTAATCAAATTAATCACGTCCCCTCAAGACGCAACATATTGAAAATTTCGTTCTCTGGCTAGTTGGCTCGGCACGGTGGCGAAATTGGATAACGCAATTCCCCGGTTTGGAAGAGTGCGGGTTCATGTCCCGCCCGAGACTTAATTTTTCAATCTTTAATTTGATTAAGAACATAAAACTAAACTTAACCTAAAATAATATGGTTCGAGGAAGGCGCCAGCCCTTGGATCCCCGGTCGAGTCTACCAGGCGCTTTGGAAGATCTTTAAAAAGCGTGAGGGCGCCGGGACCCCACGGTCCAAGGGTTTCGACACCAAATGCTACGAATTTGTATTGTTCTATTAAGAATTTAGTTGTAACATATAACGTGTTAATGAATTAACGCAAAACTAGAAAGTAGTTTGTTTAGAATCGAGAGCTGAATCGAATTATCATAATTTCAACATAGGTAATTTTTTTCAACATATTAAATAATTTGTTTCTAAAATTTTAAATTTACTGAACCCGATGTCAACCAACCGCACAGGCACGCTCACCCTACTTACTACCAAAACAAGATTATTAAAATGTATCCACGAGTACGTTAGCGCTTTCATTCATTGCTGAAATGATAACAAATAATTTTTGCCTCAAAACTTAAAATGCGAATAACTTTAAATTTTAACAATCAAAATAATGAAATTATTGTTCCATTTTAATTATTTTGTTATAAATCAGTTGGGGTGTATGAGGTTTTGCGTTAATTTATTAACACGTTGTATATCTAGTTGTTCTATCTATCTATCTAACATAATTCCTGACCACTCTGGTAACTAAATATAGTCGTAAGTTCATACATTGTCTATTGGAAAACTATGAAGCTAGTAGCCAGCCTGTAGCTATACAACGTGTTAATAAATTAGCGCAAAACCTCATACACCCCAACTGATTTATAACAAAATAATTAGAGTGAAACAATAATTTCATTATTTTTATAGTTAAAATTTAAAGTTATTAGCATATTAAGTTTTGAACTTTTGAGGCGAAAATGATTTGTTATCATTTCAGCACTGAAAGAAAGCGCTAACGTACTCATGCATACATTTTCATAATCTTGTTTTGGTAGTAAGTAGGGTGAGTGTATTTGTGCGGTGGGTTGACATCGGGTTCAGAAAATTTGAAATTTTGCAAAAAAATTATTTAATATTTTGAAAAAAATTACCTATGTTGAAACCATGATAATTCGACTATGCTCTCGATTCTAAACAAACTACTTTCTAGTTTTGCGTTAATTCATTAACACGTTGTATAGCTAGCCTCAAGCGACACTATTCTTAGTTGTTTTCTTGAGGCTTTCTTACTCGAGTCGAGGAGGTTTTTGTCATTTTTGTAATACAAATTATGTCAAAAACGCCCTCCACTCGAGTGAGGAAATGTCCAGAAAACAACTAAGAATACGGGTGTAAGTCTCGCGTGGTTTCGGCTAAGATTAGATCACCTCAATTCTTCCCATCGTACGAGGCGACTAAGGGATTAAGTTTCTTATGCTTAAAATAGTACATTACGATACGTGTGACCTAAGTAGTCCATTATTGCACGGCGTCAAAACGCCGTGTAATAATGGACTTACTTAGGTCACGAGTATCGTATACTATTTTATAGCTCGTGTGACCTAAACCCGCCAACTTTTGTGTGTGTGTGTGTGTGTGTAATGTATTGACATTCTCTTTCATGTTGAAGTTTTTAATTCTACGAAAACGTATACTAACGAAAAGGGCAAAAAGGGGGACCGGGGCCGAAGCCCCCGGCGGGGTGGAGGGGCGGAGCCCCCCCCTGGGGCAAGGGGGGCGGAGCCCCCCGTAGGACACAACCATGACTTTAAAATCTTCGTTCATATGTCGCAACCACAATCAATAGATACTCACCTCTAATCACATCTACCGTCACATCATCATCAGCCCCTACTCACCTCCTACGCACGTACGCACTAGGTGGCACGTAATCACATCTACCGTCACATCATCATCAGCCCCTACTCACCCCCTACGCACGTACCCCTAATTACCCCCACGAACTAGGGGGTACACCCCCTAATCACCCCCACGAGCTAGGGGGTACACCCCCTAATCATCAGCACGAACTAGGGGGTACACCCCCTAATCACCAGCACGAGCTAGGGGGTACACCCCCTAATCACCCCAACGAGCTAGGGGGTACACCCCTAAGCACCCCCCACGAGCTAGGGGGTACACCCCCTAATCACCAGCCCGGGCTAGGGGGTACACCCCCTAATCACCAGCCCGGGCTAGGGGGTACACCCCCTAATCACCCCCACAAGCTAGGGGGTACACCTCCTAACCACCCCACGAGCTAGGGGGTACACCCCCTAATCACCCCAACGAGCTAGGGGGTACACCCCCTAATCACCCCACGAGCTAGGAGTACACCCCTAATCACCTCCACAAGCTAGGGGGTACACCCCCTAATCACACCCACGAGCTAGGGGGTGCACCCCCTAATCACCACTACACACCCCTTACGCATTAGGGGGTGTACCCTCTTATCACCCCTATGCATCCCCAATCTACGCACTAGGGGGCGCATCCCTTACTCGCACCCTACTACCAACATACTAATAAGGTGTGAGCAGGGGGTGCGGGTGTAAGTAGGGCGTACGTAATATAATTAAAGTAGGGGGGGTAACTTGGAGTCAGTTGGGGATTTCGCGATTTCAATGTTGGTCACATTGATTGAAAGCACATTTAAAAGTACCTACCTTCTTTTGTTTATTATGCATCTGTGCAATAAAGTAGATTCATTTTCGAATGGTGTAATGTAATCCGTGTAATAATGGACTACTTAGTAACGAAAAACCGTGACCTAAGTGCGGGTTTAGGTCACAGAGTGCTATAAAAGAACCTTCTTTTGTATATTATGCATCTGTGCAATAAAGTGGATTCATTTTCAAACGGTGTAATCCGTGTAATAATGGACTACTTAGGTAACGCAAAACCGTAACCTAAGTGCGGGTTTAGGTCACGGAGTGCTATAAAGGTCCTTTTTAATACGCTGACACTTTTTTAAGGGCGATAATCAGACCGTCAAATTGAACAACTTTCTATGGCACCAACATTGAAATCGCAAAAAAACAATCAGCTCTTCCATACAAAACTGCAAACCTATTAGAGCCAAATGTACGAGACAGCTGATTTTTTTCGAACGCTGTGCTACCTTCGCTTGCAACCAGATAAACAATGGTTGGTGCAATAATACGAGGGAGTTGAAGGGATAAAAGAAGAACCAGGATGGCTATGACTATCATATGGTGGTGGATCATAATTATAGATAAATTATATTGTTAACGGTGGTGTTTTTGGTGGGATATAAATCCCACCAAAAACATTCTGTAAAAAACTAGCCAAGTCTCGATGGAGCTGCTTGTTTATCTCTAAAAGGTAATGAAATCTAGACAAAGTCGTACCAAGTCTAAGGTTCCTTACTGCGATTTCTTTATTATTTTAGTTAATGTTGTGTGACTTGGCCGTTGAAGGGTACACATGGGTACTAAACCAGGTGCTCAATGACACCATTGCACCAATCTGTCGCCAGAACCGCTAGGTACCCATTGACGATGGAAAATTGCCACTTGGAAAACGTTGATTCAATAACCAGTTAATTGTAGGCTTGATAAAGCTGCGTATTTCAATAATACTTATGTACAGGCCATCGATTAGGCCTCAGGCAACGTCCCTTGTTACATGTTCCCCTTGCTAAAACTAACTATAGACAAAATGCATTCTTACTGCGCAGCGTAGTGTCTCGGTTGATCTTGACTTTGATTTGTTTTGCACAAGCACGACCTCGGTTAAAAGAGTACTTACTGAAAAATACCTACCTCGGTTAATGAGTTAGCGGCTCACTCGGCACCTCTTTACTTTTACTTTTAGTTTTTAGTTAATATAATTCCTTTTCTTTTGTGGATGGTTTGAAGTACCAGCAAACTCTGAGCTTTTAGTAATGTAACTTCTTATTAGTTTTATTGATACTAAATTTGTATTTTCACACAAAAGTATGTAGAACGAATGATATTTATCTATGGAAACTTTTAGTTGGCAATGTTGTTTTAAAAAAAATTTTGCTACCTTACTGACATATACGCACTCCTTGCGCTCGGCGCCAGGCCATTAGACTAGACGAAGTATCATAGTGTGTCATTCTTGACGGATGTCTCAATAATAAAATGTTCCTATTGAAATCGTATATTTATTACTGGCGACGAAAGTAATAAGAAAACAATGGCAGGATTGCCCAAACTAAAGAAAATACGGTCCTCTTTACGAGGACTATTGACAAAAACAGAAAATCACATTGCAGAACTACAAACTGAACTGTCAGCAGAGGAAGTAGACTCCCGCTTACAATCACTTCAAGACACCGTAAACTACATCCGGGACACCCAGAACAAAATTGAATCTGAAACGGAAGACACAAATTTAGATAATGAAACAGAATACAGGTACAATTTTGAAGAAACGGCTACTAGAATAAGAACCATGCTCCTCCGAATGAAAACGGCGACAGCCGCTGCACCCAGCGAACCTCTACAAGCCTCACCAAGCCCCTCGGCCCCACAATCAAACATTCAGCCACCGAAAATGAATTTCATTCCCCTGACCGAAAAGGAAACCTTTCAAAATTTCACCAAGAGACTAACAGGGCGGAGATCTATTCTCGAAGCTACTAGTCGTGAAAGCACGCATGCGACGCACGCCGACCTCCGAAGGACGAACGCCTTACGATCTCATGTTCGGTAGAGACGTTCGAACCCGGCTAGAGGCAATGCTCCGTAACCATACCCGTCACGCTGCGCCGCCGAGCTCGTTGGAGCCTGTTAGAGAGTTTGCAACCGGAGCGAGAGTGCAGGCCAGGAGCTACGCAACTTCCCGTCGGTGGGAGTTCGGCACAGTGACTCAGCGCCTCGGTCGGCTCCACTATGAGGTGCTGACGGACGGTGGGCTCCGCTGGAGGCGCCACGTCGAGCAACTCTTGCCGGCACCCCGGGTGCCTCAGCCAGCGGCGGAGGACTGACATATACGCACTCCTTGCGCTCGGCGCCAGGCCATTAGACTAGACGAAGTATCATAGTGTGTCATTCTTGACGGATGTCTCAATAATAAAATGTTCCTATTGAAATCGTATATTTATTACTTACTATCCTGTAATTAGTCCGTAAGTTTTCCTAAAATGAATAAAATAAAAAAAAATAAAAAAATCGTCAATGGGTAGCGGTTCTGGCGATAGATTGGTGCAGTGGTATCATGGAGCACCTGGTTTTTTACCCTTGTGTACCCTTCAACGGCCACAACATTAACTATAATAATAAAGAAATCGTAGTAAGGAACCTTAGACTTGGCACGACTTTGTCTAGATTTCATTACTTTTTAGAGATAAACAAGCAGCTCCATCGAGACTTGGCTAGTTTTTTACAGATTGTTTTTGGTAGGATTTCACTTCTTTTTGTAGAAACGAGGGCATATTGATTTATGACAGTCGATTTTGTTATGTACCAATAGTAGAAGGGGGCATGCATTACCATATCTCTAATACAGCTGAGACCAGCTGAGGGTTCTTCATCAGATACTTCAGAGTCTTCAGACCTTCGATTTTTGACATCAAATGAAACGGCCCACCAAGGCTTAAATTTACTCCAACTTAGGGTAGGTACAGTGCAAGTTTCATCAAAATCGGTTCTGTAGTTTTTAAGATATGGACTTGTATCTAAGTGTGACGGCCTGGTTTGTACGTATTTACGCGATAACTTCGGAATTTCTTAACCGATTTAGGTGATTCTTTTTTAGTTCTGAAGTATTTACCCCCGAAATGGTTCCATTTTAATATGGTGAAGATCTGATGACGCAATTCGGAGCTACACAACGGAACTCCTCAAAAGTTGACAGCACATCACTGGCGATTGAAACATTTGCTTTGTATCGATGTATCCTTTGCGTGTATAACTGATATCTGAGTCAAAATAATGTATTTCACTACTAAAAGTTGCGATATAACCAAAATAAAATAAAAAAAATTAAAACCGCCTTCAAAAAAAAAACAAAATTGTAGCTGATGACTTCTTCGTTCGAATCATAAGAACATTAATTTGTTTTATGGAAGTCGGTGTCAAGCCAAGCCAAAAAATGAATACAAGCCCTGTCGCGGATCGTGCCGGCTTGACAGCGACTTCTATGTTCTTAGGTATGATGCGAACGAAGAAGTCATCAGCTGCAATATTATTTTTAAAATTTTTAGTTTTTTTGAAGGCGGTTTTCGGGTACTTGCACAATATTATTGCCGGAATAGTGAGCTCGGAAGCATCTGCTATCACTTTTGCTAGTATTATTATAGAATTGCAGTACCTAACCCTTTTTGTCTTGCTAAATCGGCCTTTTGATAGTGCAGCGATCCAAAGTAAGTCATGGCTTCCGAAATGAGATACCGCCACTATTCCCAATCCTGCGGAACTACTCGATCCGTTGGTAGGTCAGCCTCCACTCCGTCGATCTAGCAATACCTGGTGCCACCTACTGGCCAACCTACTGGACGTGTCGGCCAGTAGGTCGACCTTATGACCTCTTTGACATTTCGATCACCCAATTCTTTCAATTTGGCCAAGCCAGCGGAGTCGGCGAGGTGTGCTTTTGGCGGACGACATATCTACTTATTTATACATATTTTGTGCTCACTACTAGATCCCTAAAATATACGCTATTTAAGTACCTAATATCTCATAATGGTAGAGGATGCACGCCTACGAAATGGACCGATGTGGTAAAAGAAATAACGATACAACACTACAGGCCAGCATACTCCGGGCCCAAGATCGAGCGGCCTGGAGAGCTCTGGTGGCACAAACGATGGTCACGTCCCTCTGCCATGAGGTTACGACCAAGAAGATCTTAGAATGAATGATAAATTTTATTAGTCCACTAAGCCCAGAATAGTTATGCGTATAAATGCTTTTAATTATTTAACTTATTCAAGAATTACTAACTATGAGTTGTGGAAACTATTCCATGCCCCCCCAACAATTGCCAATTGCCAATTTGGATCATACCCCCCTCGGTGGCACGGGACTGTGACGAATCAGTGGTGTATTCCTCTCTTCCTCACACTCACTTAACATACAAATGCTAGTCTCTTCTTGTCAGTGCGTGCTCATTTGTATGAAGTATCCAGGGTGTGGTCTAGGTAGTGATGATTGGTAGAAACATGGGATGCCATTTTCTTTTTAGCGCAGCTTTTGTTATGACGTCTTCGGACTACAAACGACTTCGGAATTAATTTTTAATCTCGTTCAGATTTGCATACTCAAAATTAATTAAAAATGTGACCTTGTTAGCAACGTCTTTTGGTTTTTTAATACGTATAAAAACATTGCCAGCCGGTTATTGAATTACCATTTTGAGGAAAACGGAGACCAAAAATTATAATGGCGATGAATTACAAATTCAAAAATTTTAATCGAGTATAAAAAGTCCCTCACACCGGTTTCGAAAATCGACTTTTTACCTCGTTATGTTTCGGCGCCAGGAAATGGCCTCTTATTTATATTATTACGATTCATATAACTCTTCATAGGTACATATTTATGGAAAACATTAAGTAGGTGCTTATGGTATTGTGTATCTGCTACCGTCAATGTGTATAATTCAGGTATTCTATACAATGCCTAGGCAATGTATAGAATACCTGAGGCATTTAGGCAATGTATGAAATATTATAAATACTATAGTCAATTGCATACTTTACCTAGGTAATGTATACAATACCTAGGGATTGTATAGAATACCTACTGGTCCCCCGGCAATGTGTAAAGTAAATACATTTTGGTACATAGGGGGTAAGTCGGAGGCCCTACAAACTCCCTACTCACCCCTACGCACCCCTATTCACCCCTTATGTAATCGGACGCACCAACTACTAGCTCCCAAACAATGTGAAATCCCCAACTGACTCCAACTTACCCCTGAGCGTAGGGTAGAGAGCGTAGGGGGTGCGTAGGGATACCTAGGGACTAGGGGGTCTGTAGGGGTGCGTAAGGGGTAATTTGGAGTCCGTTGGGGATTTCACATTGTTTAGTGGCGTAGGGGGTGCTTAAGGGGTGCTTAAAGGGTACTTAGGGGGTGCACAGGGGTGCGTATCAGGGGTGCGTAGGGGGTAAGTTGGAGTCAGTTGGGGATTTCACACTGTTTAGGGGTTTAGTAGGGGGTGCGTAGGGGATGCGTAGGAGTACGTAGTAGGGATGAGTAGAAGTGCGTAGGGGTGCGTAGAAAAAAACTCATATTCGGGCCAGTTGTTCCCTAACATTTCACAAAGTGGACAACTCGCCTCCGGACCAGAATTTCAGAGGGCCAGTTGTCACTTGTCACCCAAGCCAATCAAACAAGTCGCAGCGCGTTTACTGCCTGCTCGCACCCCTCCACCTTGCCCTGTCCTCGTCTTTTATACACATTACCTGCTGTGTATTCGGTATTTTATAGAATACCTAGGCAAAGTATAAAATAAATAATATTTCATACATTGCCTGAACGCCTTAGGCATTCTATACAATGCCTAGGTATTGTATAGAATATCGGATTATACACATTGTCGATAACATATCCACCATATATTAGGTACGCGCAGACCACTGAAAATAAGTACCTACAAATTTTGTATTTTTTCCAAAAATCTTAAAATACATGGTGTAAATTAAAATAGGACAGCTACTTAAAGAGGTGCTTCAGACCATCAAACTGAACAACTTTTTCTATGGGACCAGTATCGAAATCGCGAAAAAAAAATCTACTGTCCCATACATTTCAGTCGAGTTATGTTTGCAGTTTTGTATGGGAGAGCGGAATTTTTTTTCGCGATTTCGATATTGGTCCCATAGAGAAAGTTGTTCAGTTTGATGGTCTGAAGCACCCCTTTAAGTAGCTGTCCCATTTTATTGTACACCCTGTATAGGTGGTGGTGGGGAGGACACCGATGGAGAGTCCAAGTTTTGGATTTGATACCACAAATTGGCAGTCGTAGTGTGGGACGCCCTGCGGCCCGCTGGAACGGGACCTGAGAAAGGTCCGGAAAGGTCAGGTGGGAGTGACTGAGTGAGTAAGACCCAGTATAGTTTTATGGCGTACCTTCGGAGGTCGGCGAGTCCTATAGTCCTATGTTATAGGACTATATTATGATAGGTAGATGATAAAAGTATATCTTCTGAGTAAGATAACAGATTGTGATTAAATAAAAAAACTGAGATAGGTCCTTTATTTTTCCGATTAAAAAAAAGAAGGCTGTTCTAAGTTCTGTCTGTGTCTGTCTGTGGCCACCTACACGGCGAAACGAGTAGACTGATTTCAATGCTTATTTTTGTAACCAAATTATATTTTTTCCCTTTATAAGTCTGTAGATCACGGACTGATTTATAGTATTGTTTTTGAATTTTTGTACAACTTTATTATTCTATTAACGCGGGCAAATAAAAACAAAAACTGCCGAAGCAGTTTTTTTGTGAAGCAATAAACATAGATAATGAGGACATGTGTTTTCTAACGTATTCAATTAATACTCATAGCATACATACAATCACGACTACAATCCCTTTCTGAGTAGGTTAGGTCAGGTCCTTTGAAACCTCCTTCATGGACCGGCAGGCCTGGAGGAACTACTGATGGTCTCTGAAGGAGCCTATTAAGAGTAAATTTCCTATAACACTGAAGAGAAAACTCATCATTTGCATCTTGCCTATCTAACCTACGGTTATCAAACTTGGTCATTGACTAAATATCAGAATTCCTGTCTCACGGTCTGCCAAGACCACAAAAGAGCAAGAGCAAGAGCAAGAGCAAGAGCAGCTTAGCTGACCTTTCAGCTAACCAGTGTCCTTATACTGGGCAGGACATGTCTGTTGCATGCATTCCATTGTTTGATAGGCCAATATCTCCATAGACTGAGTTCCGCAGGACGGTCGGTCGTCGTTGAGGAAGACCCAGAAAAAGATGGAGAGATAACCTTGATCCCTTCTTGGAGGGTCGTTCAAGGCTTGCACACGCAAAAGAGAAGGAAATGCTTTTTCTAAGCAGTGAGGCACTTTTTCTTTTCATGTCAGCATGTTTTATATCGCATGACAGTCACTCATGCTGTAGTGGAAAGATTAAACAGTCAGCAATAGTCGTATCAAGACTAACTACTCTGGGTGCACCAGAGAAACACAACACAAAATATAGCAGTGAAACAGTGAAAAGACTGCATAAAAGACAAACTTATTCCTTGAATGTGAGATTATTTGAAGGTATCAGCAGAAGCAGTGTTGACTCATCATTATCATCTCAGCCGATGGACGTCCATTGCTGGACATAGGCCTCCCCCAAGGATCGCCACCACGACCGGTCATGCGCTGCCCTTATCCAACGGGTTCCCACCGCCTTCACCAGAAGTGCTATTTTTTAACATCACACGTTGTAATAATCATTAGTAGAAAATATCAATATTACTATGGAGATTATGCATCTTTCTACTGCTGATGTGAACGTGTGATGTTAAAAAATGCACTTCAGACCGTCTAGCATGATTTCTCTACTTGCGTGCGACTCGGCTTTTTTCCATACTACAACTCGCGGCAAGCGCGGCTTGCGGTCTCCGAAAAGTGCGGGAACAGGTTATTTTGTATGCAGCGAAGGCGCGTCGCGCGCGTATAGAGCAATCATACTAGACGTGCTGGTCGTCGGTCTACCATGTTCTTTCCGGTACGCGGTCGCCACTCGAGAATTTCTCGACCCTATTGGCCATCGGCAGAACCGATGGTCGATGGAGCCTAAAAGTTCTCGAGTGATGACTAACCAATCATAATTACACAGCATCATTAGCACAGTTGGTAGTGAACCTGCCTGCCGTGCCGAGGGTCGCGGGTTCGAATCCCGTAAGGGACAAATATTTGTATGATGAATATAAATATTTGTACCCGAGTCGTGGATGTTTGTATCTATACAATATGTATACTATATCGTTGTCTAGTCATCATAATACAAGTCCAGGCTAGATTCTGGTACTTTAAATGTGACTAGATAATTTGTGTGACATTGTCCAAGATATTTATAAAAAAAAAAAAAAAAAGTGTCAAGGAACTTTATTATGGTCGAACCACACTTCGTTATGTGTTATTTTTTATGCGCGTTATTCGGCCGCATACGACGAAGTATGGAGCTCTCATTCGTCTATACCTATTTGCTTTATTCGCACGCGCACGTGTAGATATATGGCATGTTTGTTGTTTAGTTTCTATCAGGTGGATGAACCGGAAAAACAAACACGTGTCTTTTGTAATTTGAACGCAGATTAACTTTGTTTATAACTGTTTATTTACTTCGGTAGTAGGTCGATGCCGAAGTACTTTGCACCCAATTACCGCATTTTAAGGTTGATCGTCGAATAAGGTAAAAGCATTTAATGCCAATGAGTACTACCATAGAATATATAAGAGTACATACTACGTAGTCAAAAGTGTACAGAGCCATTATAGCACCACAAGTGCTTGATTAGGCTGGACCACATTTCTTTCCGTGGATATATCGTTCTAGTAGACTAATGAATCTGGTTTCTTGTACAGTGTTTTCCATCCGCCAAACATTAGTATATTATACTTCAATATAGCAGCGGGTTTTTAAGGGGGTGATCAGACCATCAAACTAAACAACTTTCTGTATGGGACTAGCATCGAAATCGCAATAAAATGTTTATTCTATTACTGCAAACCTACTCGACACAAAAACAAAAGCAGTTTTTGAAGTGAAACTTTTTATGGGAGGGCTTTTAAAGTGAAAGTTTTTATAGGAGGGCTTTGAATTTCGGTTCCGCGAACTTTTCGAGTAACGGAAGTTCGAAATTTAAATTGGACAACTGCGGAAGTTTCACTTCTATCGTGTGTCTTTACGACAGGTTAATTTTTTTTTTTTTTCTATTTGGTTTTAGATGTTAGTCCCATAGAAAAAGTAGTTCAGTTTAATAGTCTGATCATCTGCTTAAAAACCGTCAGCATTTATTAAGTTGGACCATGTATTTATGTGTATGTAAAACTGTGAAGTTCTATTTAATATTTACTCATCCTACAATCTTCAAAATCTAATCGAATCGAGTAATCGAATTTCAGGTACATCTTTTTGAACCATAATGCCGATGATACTGATGAAGAAAATGTTAGTCACGAGATACGAACAATAATTTAATTACAATACCTCTCAAACATTAGCATTAGCAGGGAATTCCAGAAAGTGACATAGGTAATATTAATTATTCTTATGATAATATGTATTATTTATAGCTATCAATTTTAATGGACAAAAATATTTAAAAAACAATTAATTTTTTTATTGACACGTGCGATTTTTATTTGATTCTTAATCGAGTTAACAATTAATAACACAATATGGATTGCCCCACTAATGGGTAACAACAATTTTAGTAACCACAAATATTTATATATATAACTTTTCTTTGGCGCAGCGCAGGACCGGTCGTTATGGCGATCCTTGGGGGAGGCCTATGTCTAGCAGTGGACGTCCATCGGCTGAGATGATGATGATGATGAACTTTTCTTTTGTATATATATATTATTTGTATATTACAGCAATAAGAAAACACACCATTAAAAGAAACAAAAAAAATAAAAAAATAAAAATTGGAAAAGACGAAAGAAGTATGATACAAAATATATACCTACATACCTATACAGGGTGTAACAATACACCTTAGTAATACTTATGGGGGTGCTTCAGACCATCAAACTGAACAACTTTCACTATGGAATGAAAAATAAAAAAAATCAGCTGTCCCATACATTTTAGTCGAGTCGGTACTGCAGTTTTGTATGGGACAGCTGTTTTTTTTTATTTTTTCTCAATGTTGGCTCCATAGTGAAAGTTGTTCAGTTTGATGGTCTGAAGCACCCCCTTAAGTATTACCAGGGTGTATTGTTACACCCTGTATAGGCCTATTATCTATCCTGAACAAATTCCATACAAAAGCTACACTTTTTGAGCATAAAGTTGCCAAACTACGAATATGGTATGACTGCAGGTTACAATAAATTGTTAGCCAAAAACATTCTACGGACTTTAAAAAGTAGAAACTAATAAAAATTTCCATCAAATTCGCATCTATATTCAACATTAAGAGCTCCATCGCAAAGATTTTTTTTGGTCTAAAAAAAATCGTTGTTCCATTGTTTATTTCCGAAGTCAATTCTTTACCAAATTGGACTTAGACTAACTCTGCAGTATAACTCGTTGAGTAGTGCAATTTTTGAAAGTCAGCAGAAAGTTTCAAAATTACTATGACGATTATGCATCATTCGACTATGATTTTGAATCTCACGATTCAAAAATAACACTTCTGATCATAAAAAGTATCACACTCCTTCTTTTGAAGTTGGTGAAAATATATTTTTATTTGTTTTTACTCTTCTTCCTCCATGACTTGCTTAAAACTGGTTCCACAAGACCTGGCCGGTGAAACCGGACCTGAATTATGTATTTCCATTTTAAAACACCCCTTCTACTTTTATGGGAAAATAAATGCATGCGACTTGTGTATAGAGCGTTCATTAACTCCAATATTCGTATGCAAGTCATGAATGTTATATAATAATTGTATATCATTCATATGAGTTGATTTTAGATAAAAATTTTACTGCTATTTTGAATCACACAATTGTAATTGATAATGCGAATTGGCCAAAAAGCGAAATAGGAATAGGGATTATATTTATATTCGCACTCGTGACCTAAAATCATTTTTTTTCTTATGACATACCTACTCTCAAAATGACTCTAACCTAAACGCGAATTCACCCAAACGTAAAAGCCACAGAACGCAAAATTAATAACCTGAATGAATGAGTCCTATGCACGGAAAGAAATATCTGTGATTATTATATCTGTGATTTATTTTGTAGACTTCGGTTGTCACCACCTAGAAACTTAGACTAATTATATCCGGACCGGCCTTGCGGTAGCATTTCCCCTCTGCCACGGTATTAGATCAATTAATCTTGCGCATTTACACCCAATTTTATACCTTATCACTAGGGTTGCCAACCGTCCCGCGAGAGGCGGGACGTCCCGTTTCTAGAGCCTTAAAGGGTGCGTCCCGCGAAAGATGTGTGCGGGACGCCAATTGTCCCGTTTTATGGAATGTAGCCCGGACTCCCAGAATCCTTCTTGCCCAGCCCTTGTATAAAATGAATCACTTACTAGAGTCTTAACTCTTAAGAGACATCTAAGTACAGTAATAAACAGAATATTAGATTTTCCTGTATTTCGTTCCTCGTGTCCACTTTCATGAAAAGTCAATGTCAGAATTTACATTGAAAATTCTAGCTTGCTTCGCTCGCTCGGCATTCTTTGTTATATTTTGTTCTTCGTTTTGAAACTGAGCTCTTGCCGTAGCAAGAGGTCTAAAATACCTATATAATAAGATGACTCGTAAGTCATCTTGGTATATAGGTATTTTAGACTTCTCTTCGTTCGCTCTAGCTTTAGTTTCATGCAAAAATCTAGTCTATTTTTTCAGCATGAGCTCTACAATCGTATTAAGTAAAATATCGTGTTACTTTGCTCGTTCCAGATTTCATGTCGTAAGAAATTCGAGCTCGCTAGCTAACGCTCGCTCCAGTTTTTAGATTATATTGCAACAATCTAACCGACCAGGACCACCTGGCCCCCCTGGGAAAACATCATTACTAGTTACGTCCATGTATATTCGATGACATGCCAGGGCCTTGCCTACTTTTTTAAGTATGTTGATTTGTAAACCAAAGTAAAATACCTACTCGATATATTCATTAAAACATCTTAAAATGTGAAAGTCAAATATTAGTACCTATTTCTCGCCTTGTTTTACTTTGACAGCTGGGTCCCGTTTTTTTTTGCCGCGTCCCGCATTTTTATTGTAAAAATCCCGCTTATCCGTGAACTATGGTTGGCAACCCTACTTATCACTAAACGAGACAGCCTATAATAGCGAAACAATAATTTTGAACTTAGAACGTTTGGGGTTTACACGAGACTACTTTTCATGATTTTGAACATTCAAAATTAGAATCTAAAGTCATAGGGAATAAAATCCAAAGTTGCAGATAACATGTTACCTCGCCCTCCGCAAAAAGTGGCAGAAAGTTTGTTAGTAGAATGACACGTGGTTACGCGTCCCAAGCCTAGAAATGACACGCTCATCAAGTTTTAACAGATATTTTTTACCATCTATGGAACAAAGTGCAACCAAAAATTCTAAGCTATAACTTTACATTAGAACTCAAATATTAGTCTCTATTTATTTTATACTACTAGCTGTTGCCCGCGACTTCGTACGCGTAGACTTGTGACTTGTTTAATGGGTTTCTTTTTGTGGTCTATATAATATTTATGAATTATATTTCATGTTATCTAACGAATAATTGAGGAACGTAAGAAGATACGATTTTACGATCTTGCGATTTTTAGCATTTTAGATGGAATGCAAGCCTAAACTTATAAAACGCAAGCAGGCAACCACCATCGTGCAGCACCTTGAATTGTTCCAATTACTATTTAAGGTGCTGCACGAATTTATATCTGTGTTGCAATGATCAATAAAACACGGAAAGCATGAAAGTGACTTATAATCTGTAGAATTCCTGTTGGCTACATCAGATCCCTACAGGAATATACTCGTTTAAGGGAGCTTGAAAATTTTACCGCTATTATATCTACCTCTCTGATAGAGTATGGCCCACTATCAGAAAAACTGATAAAAATTCACACTTTTTCAAATTGCTGTCTCTGCACCCCTTATATGACAATGACCCAGGTACTGTATTATGATTTATGACATTTATGACTAACCAAGAAGCCACGAGTAACTACTTAGTTAATTATTTTAGTCAGATTTGAAAGAGTCCGAAACAATCCTCGATACATACATACCTACTTATTTAAGCAAATCGCGTCCTAGTGTCGGTCGTCGGTGTATGATAGATGAAAAAGTGTTAAATCTACTAACGTTATTCATGGTGCGATCTAACAGACATGACAATGAGATGCGCACGCGACGCGCATAACTAGGACTGCGTGTGGATTTGCACAGGGTGTTGAATTAGTAATGGAATCGGTTGACAGAAAGACTGTGTGACAGATGGATAACGCTCTAGCGTATACATCAATTGACGACCATAGGCTTTCGAGGTAGTCAGAAACATTGCTACAACTACTACAGTTTGATTATACAGTTGTAGCAAGGCTCATTGAAAATTATTTATAGTAGTCCTCGGAGATTCAACGGTTTGCTTCCATAGTAAAAGTTGTTCAGTTTGATGGGTAGAGTCTTAGTTTAAAAGGATGCTAATGATATCAATTTCACTTTGTATAGTCCAGTTGGAGATAAACCTCTCTTAATTCTAACCTTTCTTGCAAGAATGACCTTGATCTATAAAAAAGGAACTTCCAGAGTGTAATCTGGGCCTCTACCCGCACATTCGAACTTCGCAATTGCGTGAACGTTTTCGTTCCAATGTCAACTCTATTCACAATGAAGTGCGGACCGAAACAGTGGCGATATATCGAACATCGAAAGTCCGGGGACAGGACCTGGATTTTTATAGATATGTCTTTAAGATTTTTTAGATGGCTGGAGTCGGGAGTTCCGATAGGTAACATGTACAATATTCTTCTTATCATGTGGGCAGCAAACCCTGGTGTCAGAGTTTTTTCAGACCGCCTTACGACCTCTGACGTGGTTTTTATGTAATGACTACTACCACCAGAGATAGTACCCGGGACCAACGGCTTAATGTGCCATTCGAAGCACGGAATCATCTTTCTTTTCGGACAATCAGGTGATTCAGCCTGCAATGTCCTAACCAACTGGGGAAAAACATACAAAGTGACATATCACTAGGTGTCCCCTATGGGAATCGAACCCACGACCTCCGTTTCGAGAGCCCAATGCTCTGAACCATTAGACCACGGAGGTAGGCATGTAGAATTATCATAACTAACAAACTTTTCCTCCAATAAGTTGTTTCGCTGGGAATTCCTCGTAGAAAGTGCAAAGTAGCGCGCAAAGTAAAAGATGTTTAACAAGTATTATAATTATATCTTAATTTCCACAACGTTTTCTATTAACAGGACTACGTCGTTATCTGTGTGTTATATCTTCGATAATATGTTTGTAAATAGTTAAAATATTCATGTAATACAAGCAAGTTTTGTATGATAACCCACTTCTTCGGGGTGCAAAGAAAAAGCATCTCCGTGCAGTTGGTGCAGTGGCAGATTTACAATCAGCGTGACCATTTTTTTTTTCAGAGAATCTACCAAAATTACTGCTGAAATCTACCAAAATCCACCAAGTCCTGTTTCAAATTCTACTTTAATTCTACCAACTAATATTTATGTCCTTCCAGATGGTTAAAATTCAATAAAAAACACATTTTTAAACAAAATATTATCATTTTCATACTAACCCTCAACATTCCTCATGTTATTGTCGCATTTTTGTAAAAAAATATCGGTTTTTATCACCTTGTAACATGAATGCTTCAATTTCCAAATAAATCTAAATAAGTATTATTGGTCGTCCGTATTTAGGCTTAAAGTTGGTACAGTTTTCTGTGTCTTATAAAAGCCCCCTTTAGTAAAAAACAACATTAAGCGATAAGATTAATTTTGCTGTACACCACTAAAGCTTTATTAGAAGTTCCAGAAAACGTTTTCTCTGCTATTTTTATTTAAAGCTTTGATTTTTTTTTGTTTGAATCCTTCCAGTTTTGATCATATTTTCGAATACCGAAATTCTACCAAAATCTACTAAACGATTTCCCACTACTAAATTATCGTTCTGTTTGCCCTAAATCTACCAAAAAAGTAGAAATCTACTAAAAGTGGTGGAGTGGAAGTGGTGGTTCCTGTTTACAAGAAGGCTGAGTAGGCTGGAGCCTATAGAGCTGCAGATTTTAGGTGCGGCAAATGTGGAACACGGAGACTCCGTGTGACAAAACAACTAAGTTCATTTGGCACACCCTGTCAGCCTCGATATGACCATTGCAGACTGGTTAAATCTTTAAAGCATGAAGTAGTTCTATTACCCATCGTGGTCAAGAGATTTGAAGACATGATAAGAAAAGGCCAAAATGACTATAAATAACCTATTTTATAATGATCAACTTTCTTACACCATGTATTTAAACTACTTAGAAAAAAGAATAATTTGAATACAATCCATTGCAAACTGGGATCAGCTTCCACCGTTACAGTTGGCATCAGGGTTGTCACGTTGAAAGTTAAGTTGCTGATAAAAACAATCTGAAATATCTTTAAGGTGGTTAAACTTTAGCATGAATACAGGTACAATAGTACCAGGTTTATAAGCCTCGTACCTGCGCAGTTGAGAAAAAATAATACCGCACACTAATCAGGGCCTCAATCGCCCTAAGTTTGAACGATACTACCAAAACAAAACCACAACCAAAAACGTTACGTTATGCACAATTCGTATCCTCCCCGTAACCTCGCTCCACCTCGTACCATCAAATAGACCGGTTATTTGCTGAGCAATTTTATAGTAGCCAGTGCTCTTTCTAATAAATAAAAAAAATTAATGTTTATCCCTATAAATAAATGTAAATCTTTTGCTGCGCAATTTGACCGTATAGACCCTTTTTACGTGATTTGAACTGTACTATACTCGCCTATTTCATAAAATTACTAGAAAATGTTTAAGGGTGTATTCAGATCATAGAGAAAGACGTAACTCGGGGCGTAGATACGAGTTACGTCTTTCTCTATGATTCAGATACTGAAACTAATAAACTTCATTGTTAGTTAGACCTTAGTTATTTGAGAAATACAATAAATTACTATAAAAAACCCTTATCCCTTTGACGCGAGAAGAAATGAGGTGGTCCATCCTAAAATCACTCGGCCATGACACGTTGTATCTACTATATCCACACCCTTCCTACAGATGGGTTCCTAGAATATAAAATGCTAAGAAACAAGTACTGAGGGAACTGGTTGTTATTGCGACTAACCTTGATGCAAAGTTTAAAGTTCTATACTTGGAATGGCTGGGGATAATCTGGAATCATTGTCAGGGACTCGCTCTACGAATTGCGCATCCTTAATGCGAAAGGCATAGAGATCAAATTTAAATAACCATCAATCGCAAGTACAGAAAACTTTAGTGCACGTGAAATCAACGCTAAGTGTATCTATTATAGAGTAGGATTTTGTCTAAAATAGTTTTACATGAATATTCACTTAGAGGGAGCAGCGCTTGGTTCGTCGCATAAATATAATAAGTGCTTTGACTCTGAATTTTGCACGTCGAAGGTATTAACAATGATAAATTATTGCTATAGATCAAAGCAAAAGCTGGTATAGGTTTTATTTAATCTATATTTTTGCCTCTTAAGCCTGGTAAACAAACAAAATTATGATCAATGTAACTTTTCAAGACTAGGTTAGGCTATTGTTAAAAGTTTATGTGATCTTAAAGGATTCGTTTTTAAAAAGGTTTTGATTGCACGGCTCTTACTTACTAAATTATCTTACTTGCCTCCTCCAACCAATGCTCTGCCTGTCTAGTACCTAAGTCTGGCTTGATTCGTCTCACCATAAGGCCACGTTCAGACGACACACACCCGCCCCACACCCGCCCCGCGCTCCAACCCCACGTCCCAAAATGCATTGCTTGCAATTTGAGTCTTATGACACAACAATAACCCTCGTATTGTATTAGGGGAGCACCCGCTCCCATCCCGCACCCGTCCCGCACCCGCCCCACACCCACCCCGCACCCGGCCCACACCCTGCCCACACCCGGCCCACACCCGGCCCGCACCCACCCCGCTACTGCTCATCAAAATAGAATACGATATTTATTATCATGTCATAAGACTCAAATTGCAAGCAATGCATTTTAGGACGCGGGGTGAGCGCGGGGCGGGTGCGGGCCGGGTGCGGGTGGGTGTGGGTCGGGTGCGGATCGTCTAAATGCGGTCTAATGAGTATTCGTGAGATGATATTTTGTGCCTAGCTAATGGTTCGTCGATGATGATAATTATGTGACTCTAAACCGCTATTATATGCGTTTTAATACGACAGATAAAATAAACTAAAACGCAATAGACAGGTACTTAACTAAGGTGCATATTGCGGATTTTTTTAAAACACCTAATGAAATATTCATTATAATTCCTCGTTCCGATCCATTGTGTTCAAACTGCAATTTATGGCAGAAGATCCATTTTATCTTTAAAAATTCAGTAACGACCTCGTAATAGAATTTATAATCCTTCCATAATAATTTGCAGCTGTTCTTAGTGGATTTATTTCATGGAAAGACAATAAAATTTGCTAAACGCATCTCGAATTTTAATACATTGAAGTGTATCTATGAATGGAGCCATAAATAAAAATTTGGGAACAAGAGCAGAATCTAAATGTTGCTTCCGTAGTTACGAGTTGTATTAAAGTTGTCTCGAATTACTCACTCAGTGACACGAAGGCTAGCATGGGTATACAAGGGGGAGCGTGTGACTTCTCTGTGGGTATACACAAAGAGAGTAGGGAATCAATTTTTAACGGACTTTAAAAAAAGAAGGGTTCCTAAAATTTAATCTGTTTTTTTTAGTACCCAAAGGGTGAAAACGCGACCCTCTTTCTAAGCTTACGTGCCCGTCCGTCCGTCTGTCGTTCCTATTATAAAAGAATTGTATCTTTTGACATTTTTATTAATATTTCTAAGTAAATTTCAACCGCCTAGCTATTATGGCCGTATCGCACTGTGTTATTATGGCGGATTTGCTGACAAATAATAGGTACATCTAAGGTACATAGGTACAAGCGTCAAACTTGATGTAATAATAGTGCAAACTGCCCAAGCGTGAGTCGGGCTCGTGCTAAGGGTCCCAGAGAAAACATTTTTTTTAGGGTAATATTGTGTGGTGGTATGTAACCATCGGTGCACGAGTAATACGAGTCGCACTTGGCCGGTATTTTAATGTTTTTTTTCCCAGATATTATCTTCAGCATTTTTTGATGATTTTTTTTTGCTGTAATTTAGATCTGAGGTAGCCAGATTTTTTTCATATTCAATCCATTTTCTTTTATTTAACGCTTGTAGGATTATTATTATTATTAAATTATTAAATAACGCTCACAGGCACATACATTGTAATGATCCCAAGAAAGCACTATTAATAGGCTGTTTATTATGGAAACCATACAACAACGGCACAAACATGTAAATTGATGGATGATGCATGATTGGATAAGGATTTCATAATTTTTTTTTTTTTTTTGGCTGGACCTGCAATATTAAATTGATATTGCGTCAGTTAGAATTTACAATGTAGAGTACAGCTAAAAAATAAAAATAAAACTTTTTCGAAAATTTATAGTTTTACAATATTGATGATCGCAAACTTGTAATCGCTCATCAAAGAGAGGACTAAAAAGGGATGCGAGAAAATCAAAACTGGTTTTAAGGCTATTCTACCGTTGGCGCGCTCCATACAAACGTAGTATGGTGATATTTTCAATACTATCCAATTAAAGTCAATGAAATTTTTCAAAAACAATCAAGTAACTAATCTCTATGTCGGTATGAAGTTAGATTTTCGTTTAAATATACAGTTTCAATGCTAGGATTAATTTAAGATTTGTATGGAAATATTTGTGGCACTGTAACTTTAAAACTATAAATTTTATCGAAAATCTGACTTCATACCGACATGGAAATTAGTTACTAGATTGTTTTTGAAAAATTTCATTGACTTTAATTGGATAGTATTGAAAATATCACCATACTACGTTTGTATGGAGCGCGCCAACGGTAGAATACTCTTAAATGCTGTCCCTGGCCCACACCGTGCCGTGACCATAAGCAGGAATACACAGCAACAAGACAAATCTTAAGGTGAATTGTCCCGGGTTGTAAAAAAATAAATATAAACAAACAGGATAAGCATATGCTCGCGATTATCTTCGCCAAAATATAAAATGTTAATTTTTTTTTATAGAAGACTTTGTGAATATTTAAGTACTTAATTTATTCAGGGTGAAATTGATATCATTAGCAAAAATAATATAATAATAATAAAAAAATAAAATAATAGTAAAAATATAAAATGTTTATTTTTTTTATAGAAGACTTTGTGAATATTTAAGTACTTAATTTATTCAGGGTGAAATTGATATCATTAGCATCCTTTTAAACTAAGAGTCTACCTTTCAAACTGAACAACTTTCACTATGACAGCAAACCGATCGGAGCAACTAAAATCAGCTGTCCCATACTAAACTGCAATGCCTACTCGAGTCAAATGTATGCAACAGCTGATTTTTTTTGCTCCGATCGGTTTGCTCCCATACCCATAGTAAAAGTTGTTCAGTTTGATGGGTAGACTCTTAGTTTGAAAGGATGCCAATGATATCAATTTCACCCTGTATAATTAGCAAAAGTATATTAGTTAAGATAACGTGACGTGAAACAAATGATTTATTGTATGGTAGATAGAAATTAACTTATAGCATACTGTCATTGAATTTGATATAATTATGTATATTGTTAATCGAAATTTCACAATCAATAGCTTATTTGTAATATTTTATTTGTTAATTTTTTTTTTCTTTTTGTTTTATTGTGAATGTAAATGAATTTAAGTATTAATTATGATTATGTAAACTTGACGTACCTAGTGTAGCATTCTCTGTTACAAGGCCAATAAAATTCTGATTTCTGATTTCTGATTTCTAACAGTGAAATGCAGAGCTGACTGCCAACTTCCAGTAATGGAGGGGAACCCGAAGAAGAAGAAGAAGATTAACAGTGACATATAGGTACCTACAATGACATTTTAGTAAAACATGAAAATAATTTGAGAAATTATACTTCTCATTGGGTGTAGTAAGTACTAAAATTTTTAAGGAATTCAGCTGAATTATTACTGATAAACTAGAATATTACTTATGTTTATATAATTTCTAAAGCGGTACCTACCACATTTATGTTGAGTTTGTAAGTGGCACGACTCGTGACGAGGCACTTTAACTTATCTAATCTGGTTACAGGTCCATTGCAAGAACCGGTTTTTTTATAAACAAGGTTTTTGTGAAGAGTAAAATCGAGCTTATTTTCCTTATGACTTGTAAACTTCATATAGTTGACAAAGTTTTATCGATATGCGATATCTTTTACCTATTATGGTTATAAGTCAAGATTAATTAGCAATAGCTAGTTAATTTGCTAGGAATAAACAATGCCATTCGGTTTACGTAATCACTCATTTAACTATAGCAAATCAACATCTATTATACAGGGTGTTACAAAAATAAAAATAAACATTTAATACTTTTAAGGAAGTTGTTGAGATCATCAAACTGAACAACTTTCATTATAGGACCACATCGAAATCGCGAAAAAATATACGCTGTCCCATACATTTCATTCGAGTTATGTTTGCGGATTTTTTTTTTCGCGATTTCAGTGTTGGTCCTATAGTAAAAGTTGTTCAGTTTGATGGTCTCTTTAAGTAAGTGTCCCATTTAATTTTACACCCTGTATACCTAGCTAAGTTGATTCCTGAAAACTGATTATGGCATTAAAACTCAATGTTGACAGAGACGCGAGTTACAACTAGTAGACGATTATATAGGTAAAACAGAAAAACTCTATAAACTTTAGAGATAGTTATCAAAAATGTAATTAATATTTTAATGGTTATCAAATAATCTGTTAATTATTATAATTATTTCCTTCACATTAAGCTAACGATAAGAATAAAAAAGAAACAAAACGTTTTTAGAATGATTAAATAAACAACAGGACAACATGAAATTTTATAATAATTGCCATTTCGAAATACGAAGTAAAAAATATCTTGTTTACCAAATGTATCAATTCGGTCGCTTAGACATGAAAAAAAAAATCGAATTTCAAAAGGTTATACCTACCTTTACCCAAATATTGATTTAATCTAATATTGATTTTGTAAACCAGTTACATATTGTTATGTTTCAACACATTGTATAGAAAGATTAATTCTTTTTTATTTTGAGTAAATTATTCTTCGAAATCCAAATAAAATTGGCGCCCGCAGTACACTTCTACGCATTTAAGGTGGTCAGTCCCAATTTAATTTGGATGGACTTACGCCCAAATACCTCTGAGTAGGAAAATTGAACCGAACGAACCTAACTTGTAAGAAACGTTGCAAAAAAGAACACAATTGAAAGGGCCAGCGTATAAACTGGTCTGCATCGTTCACGATCAAGTTCAAGGTTCCGACGGAACTGGTTAATAAATGTACGGTCTTTAACGGACGATAAACATTGTGTTTATTTATTACAAGGCATAAAAACTCGCTTTGCACTTTTAAAACCAGCTTAGTAATTAAGCTTCTTTTGCGCTTAAGGTAAATCGTCACATAATATAATATGAATTTAAATGGGACCAATTTGAAGATAAAGAACAGGTATTATAAAAGTACCATATTTATAATACGATTACATAACCTTTTCCCATCTTAAATCTATACAATCATCATTTACATATTATTTACATCACTCCTCTTCATAGTTTTATGTTTTTTAGGTCTTTTTCTCAGCTAAATCGAAGAAAATATCTTAATATATCTTAATCTTATCAATCAATTAAGTATACTTTATTTTACACAAAAAAAAAACAGTATGCAGAGAGCAAACAAACATGAAATACAAAAGGTACAAAAACAGGCGGACTTATCGCTAAAAAGCGATTTCTTCCAGACAACCTTATGTGTTAAGTATATTATCTTGTGAGTGACCATTGACGAAGCTTGTCGTGGATACGCAATTTGTATTTTTATTTTGTATAAATACCTATATTATTTTAATCTTTTAACTTTTCAAATCACCAAAGTACTAAAATGACCACTGACGATTCACCTTAAGTTTTTAACTGCAATTTTCCCGTTAAGCTGTCAAACTAGTTTTTTGTTTATAGTTTGACCGTATGACTTTCAAAAATCGCACTCCAGGGCGATTTTCTATGAGAAACACTGTAGACCAGACCTGTGCCGAGAAGCGCATACGCGTGCCGTATTTTTTCGATTAAAAGAATAAGTTGATACTTTTTATCGTTTTTAGGGTTCCGTACCCAAAGGGTGAAAACGGGACCCTATTACTAAACTAAACCTACGTTGTCCGTCTGTCCGTCCGTCCGTCCATCCGTCCGTCCGCCCATCCGTCCGTCCGTCCGTCCGTCTGTCCGTCTGTCCGTCTGTCCGTCTGTCCGGGTGTCACAAAACAACCTAGTAATACTTAAGGGGGTGCTAAGGACCATCAAACTGAGCAACTTTCACTATGGAGCCAACACCGAGAAAAAATAAAAAAATCTGCTGTCTCATACAAAATTGCAGTGCCGGCTCGACTCAAACGTGATGATAATGATGATAACTAGATAAACTAATGTAAATGTAATTTCTAGTTTGACCAATCGTGTATTCAATTTATGATTTCACTACATAAACTACAGGGTGAAATTGATATCATTAATTTTAGCATCCTTTTAAAATAAGAGTCTACCCATCAAACTGAACAACTTTTACTATGGGAGCAAACCGATCAGAGCAACTAAAAATCAGCTATCCCATACTAAACTGCAATGCCTATACTCGACTCAAATGTATGCAACTGCAGATTTTTTGTGCTCCGATCGGTTTGCTCCCATAGTTGTAAACTCTTATATATTCCGTGCCCATGGTAAAAGTTGTTCAGTTTGATGGGTATGCCAATGATATCAATTTCACCCTGTATATCAAAAAATACTGTATATTTTTCTCGTTTCGCTAACTTTTACTAATCTCCTAATAAGATAAGTTTCAGAAGGTAGCGTCATCTCATTAAATACAATAACACTAAATTGTCAATGAAAGTGACGAAAATAATTTTACTGCAAATAATTACTGTTCACTTAGCTGTTGCCCGCGACTCCGTCTGCGTAGAAAGTATGCTATGTGTCAATCTAGAATATATTCTATTAGTGTGCCAAATTTTATCAAAATCCGTTCAGCCGTTTATGCGCGATTGAGCCACAAACATCCAAACATCATCACAAACTTTCACATTTATGATATTATGAGATGAGATGAGATGAGATGAGATAATACAAAAATAGGATAATTTCTCACGCGTCGTTTGTTTCTATTCCAAAGATGTCTAATTTGCGTGGGAATTACGTAGCAAAGATAAGACAAAATTATTAAAATGTTGTTCCACAAAAAGTGACTTTAAAAAAAATGGAACTTATAAACCTAGAACATATAAAACACTGATTCAAATGAGACCAAACCCAAAAAACCGGTCAAGTGCGAGTCGGGCTACTCCACCACAGATCACAACCTTATTATCTTAGAAAAAAATCTTTTTTTGTCCGGGACCTTTTGCGCAAGACCAACTCACACTTGGCCAGTTTTTAGTATTTGTTGTTATTCTGTAGAGTTTGCTCTATAATCACACTAAGTTTGACGCTTGTATGTATTACCGTTTTTACTATAGAGCGAGAAGAAAAAACATTGATAAAAACTAGTTTCTTGTTGAGAACCCCCCTTAATTTTTAACGTTTTGACATTTTTATTATTTGTTAACAAATCCGCCGTAATAACGCATAATCTGAGAAAATTTCAACTATCTAGCTATTACGGTTCAAAAGTTACAGCCCTAAATAGGTAGGACATACGGACAGACGGACAGACGGACGGACGGACGGACGGACGGACAACGTAGGCTTAGTAATAGGGTCACGTTTTCACCCTTTGGGTACGGAACCCTAAAAATTACAAATAATACATATACTCCACAATTTTTAGGTTTAGTGTGTCCGTCGGCATTTATGTTTTGTGATAAGTTGCTGTTATTTACTTAATATTAAAAGAGACCAAAACCATAGATTTCTGTAAGATTTTAGCGTTGTAAAAACATTTTAGATTTTCGTATTAAGACAAAGATTCTAACTACCTACCCCAAATTCGGTCATTATCTTTATTTGTACGTATCAAATCTAACATTATAATGCTAGGAATAACCACGTAAATAGACCATTATCTACCAGGGCTAGTCAACGAATAGAACTACCTACGATAATAAAGATAAGTAGCTAACGAATTAATAGAAAATATTATTGAATAACCATTTTCCTCAATCAATAAAATCCAAATATTATGCGCACCAGAAAGACCGGTTTGTATTTTACACCGTTTTCCTTAAGACTCTGTCGCACTTCTGTCCACAACGACCTTTGGCAAATAATATTGAGTCCTATAGCAACGTAGTTAGTGTTCATTATTTACAGTAAACGTGTTAATCATTGATTTAGCACATGGAGTTTGTTTTGTAAACAAACATGTCGTAACGCCGTGTATTGCGATTGATTATAAACAAATCAATAAAGTGACGTGGAAAGGTTTGCGTGACGGTTTCTCCAAACAACAAAAAATTCAAACCGACTTCAAAGCTAATCAGAAACCAGTCAAGTGCGAGTCGGTCTACTCGCGCATCGAGTGTTCCGTACCACCACACAACATAATTAAGAACTTAAAAAAAGTTGTGTTTTCTCCGGGAGCTTTAGCGCGAGACCGACTCACACTTGACCGGTTTTTATTATTTGTTGTTATACTGTAGAGCTTGCTCTATAATCACACCAAGTTTGACGCTTGGATGTATTACCGTTTTTACGATAGAGCGAGAAGAAAAAACTTTGATAAAAACTAGTTTCTTGTATGAGGACCCCTCTAAATTTTTTACTTTTTGACATTTTTATTATGTTTTAGCAAATGCGCCGTAGTATAGCAAATTCTGTGAAAATTTCAACTGTCTATTTACGGTTCAAAAGTTACAGCCCTAAATAGGTAGGACAGACGGACGGACGGAGAGCGTAGGCTTATAAAAGGGTCCCCTTTGGTTACAAAACCCTAAAAAGTAGAAAACAAATATTACAGCCGATATCTTTCTTGCTTTTATAAAAACATTTATTTGTTTATAAGCTACGGGAGATAAGGGAGCATTATGAACGAAGCATGACTACTACTTAATAGGGATCTCTTATGGTACGTTCGAGGCAAAACAAATAAGTACAAAAGAAGTGATTATGATATCCTGACCATTATAATGACTGCGTATTTTTAAATGAGTACTACCACTGAAATCATACTTCCTTAATGATGTGATGATGCAAACAATTAACAAAATTACATTCGAAAACAAGTCCTTGAAAATGAGGATAATTTATTAAATACAACAATTTAATGTGAGTGTTAACATCCGCATAGATCATTAATTGAGTATAATAAAAGCTTTTTATTGGTATTGAAATATAATAATTTAAATTTTTTATTTACTTAACCATTAAATTAATCTTTCTAAATTGTAAATATCATATGATTACCTAAATCTACATCTACACTAATATTATAAAGAGGAAAGATTTGTACCTATTTTTGTATGTTTGTATGTTTGTAATGAATAGGCTCAAAAAGTACTGGGCCGATTTAAAAAATTCTTTCACCATTAGAAAGCTGCATTCACCCTGAGTAACATAGGCTATATTTATTGCTAGAAAAGATTAGACGTCCACCCGTGCGAAGCCGGGACGGGCCGCTAGTAATAAAATAAAAATACATTGACACACAAATTAGGTACCTGGTCCCATAATACCAGCCGTTGTTGTCCCACTGTAGGGCAAAGAGTCACTGTTCTACGCTTCGATAGGCCAGTTCTTTAGGAAGCCATACATAATATTGTCTTACTAAATATGAAGATTATAATCACTATCGCATACCTTCAACTTTCTTTATCCTTCAATCAAAATGGACCACAACATGATCAAACACAAAAATAATACTGTGGCTTTCAAAATAACTGATCATCTCAGCCGATGGACGTCCACTGCTGGACATAGGCCTCCCCCAAGGATCGCCATAACGACCGGTCCTGCTCTGCCCTCATCCAACAGGTTCCCACCACCTTCACCAGGTCGTCGGTCCACCTTGTCTACCCACACTGCGCTTTCCGGTACGCGGTCGCCACACGCGAACTTTTCGGCCCCATTGAAAATAACTGATATTTTGACTTAATTGAACCAAAGACTGACCAAACAACTTAACTATCCTAGGTACACAACCACAAGACTCTGATGAACGCCCAACACAAAATAATCATTGCATCGATATTAATGATGTACATTTACTTGAAAAATAGATTGTAGGTATCTAATAAACGAAAAAAATAAAATTTAGAACGTAGTACGTAAGGTAGTAAAATAGTTCAAAATATTAGGCAATTCAGTAAGGAAAGTGATTATTGAGCTATTGATACACAATGATAATAAAAATGTAGAGAATGCACAATGAGCATTGATCGGCAATCGGCACTAACAAATCAATGTCGCTGTTGTGAACGGCACGTTCAGCGCAATGCGCGAATGTTAATAACACTCGACAATAGGAGAACAGGAAAATGAAGAGAAAATGCGCAGGGCTGTGAAAAAATATTATAGATAAACTAGCTTTTTTTTGCCCACGACATCGTCCGCGTGAAATTAGAATATCGAAAAATCCTTTCTTAGTGCACCCCCGGAGGTTGGGAATACTTTTAATATTTTTAGAAGTGGCCTCCATTCCATTTTATGTATCGTCTCGTTCAATGGAACCTCTGTGAGAAGCAGTGGACCCCCTCTGCTTTACTATGAAATTATTGAAATCGGTTAAATTATGGGGTATTCATCTAGTACAAAGCTTCCCTACGCCTTAATATTCGTATAAGATCTTTTGCACTTGACTCATATCAATGCTGAAGGTTGCCTGAATCTGCTGGTAGGTTACTCTCTTATCAGCTTCTCTCATGAGCTGCACAGCATTGGCGTTTTCTTCAGTTGTCGCCGTTGAACGACATCTCCCAGGTAGATCATCACTGAGATTGCTCCGATCATGCCTAAAATCATTTACCCAGTTGTAAACAAGACAGTGTCAAGGGAAAGGGCTTCATCATGAAATACCTATCGAAGTTTATCATTAACTTTGTTATGGACTAGGACCACGACGAAAATCGTAATAAATGCCTCGCGACAAACTCTTTTCAAATTGCCGCCAAATCGTTAAAACAAATGACAATCGAATAAAATTCTCGGCTATAGGTTGATAAAGAGTTTCTTATTCGTAATTAAAATAAATTTTTCATTGGCATTGTCACTAACTGGTCCGTTCCTGAAACTTTCAGCGTGCCCTACGTACCAATAGAATTATCAATAGAAACGCCACAGCCCGGACACTGAATACAAAAAACTGAAATTGACAAGATGGCGTCAGCAAATGCGAAACCAAAGAAATTTAACCGTAACTGGAGGGCGATAGAGGGGGTGAGGTAAAAAGTTTATGGGAGGCAAAGAGTGTCCGTAGGTACTGTATGTAGTAATAGATACTAAAAATCGTTGTTATTTTATTACAAAGAATACATAATCTAAAAACCCTTTAATTATGTAGAGAACCTACATTATTTTTCGGTTAAGGGAATGTTTTAACGTCTACGGCAAGAAACATAGTTCGTAAGTTTGTGTGTAAGTAATGTAGAGTAAGAATTATATTTTTTTGATAAGAGAAATAAATAAATAATAACAAAAGAAATCAACAAGTTGTTTTTTTCTTGCCTAACCTATCACCTCTTGACATTTAAAAAGTCTGACCAAAAACAAGAAATTCTAATATAACCAGTATCAGTAGCTAAAAAACGAGAATTGAATATAGGTAGTTAGTTTGTGCACATTGGACAATAACACAATGATTTAACATTGTGGCCAAATGTCAATGTCAAAATAGCAAAGTTATGATATTATCGAATATGTAGAAAAATTATAAAAACATGGATGATAGCATTGGCATAAACTCTAGATCGTTGAATAATAGAGTCCCAATTGATTTCGGCAAATATGAATATTTTTGTAGAAAAGCAGTCAGTACGCCGAATGCAGGATATTTTGAAGTGCAAGATTGAAGTAAGGGAAAGGGGAAGAGAGTAAGCTAAGTGACTGAAGTAAGGAAAATTTCTTGAATAAGTTAGTCAAGTCGAAAGACTGTCAACCTGAAAGTGGCGCACTAATCTTGGGCACTAATATATTACAGACAATTGAATAAAGCACAACCGGTTCATAAGGTCCAAAAGATTGGAAAATCATTATAAATCTTTCTCAGCGTGAGTCCAAAATTATGGATCGTGAGTCTTAAAAGGACGAAGTTAAGGACTAAATTGCAATTTTATGATTTGTAAATTCAAATAATGCAAAAGAGAGAGAGATGACTTTGAAAAATCTCAACATTTTTGGGGTCTCTCAAAAAGTTCAATGATCTGAAATTTTTACCTGATAATGATCTCCCTTGATTTAATGAACCCAGAAGAATAATCTGAAATTTATCCTTAAGGTAGTGGTACATGACTTCTCTGGTAATCAATCATGTTGGTTTTTCTTTACTTTTTGTTATAATTGGCTCATAAATTATTATTATTTTGTAAATTATTTGCAACCACCAGAATATTTATGTTGACATAAATATTTATGGAGACAGATCGCATAAAGGATTGAAAACATTTGAACCTACGAATAACTATAGAAAAATGTAAATCAAATTTGAACCAACCCTACCAAACCAGCCACCGACTGACGTGAAACTAAAAACTGATATGCATAGAATAGTCTGACACATCGCCAGACAAAAGCCAGACAATGAAAGGTGCGGCTTGACGTCACTGACTTCATGTATCTTTAATAAACCCTATACTCATAATATACTGATATGATAAGTAACCGATCACATTAGAAATGAAGTGATACGTCAGAGAACTAAAGTGGTTGACATAGCTCAGAAAATTAGCAAGCTGAAGTGGCAATGGGCTAGTCATATCTGCCGAAGAAATGACAACCGGTGGGGTATCAGAGTTCTAGAGTGGAGACCGCGAACTGGTAGGCGTAGTGTGGGACGCCCTGCTGCCCGCTGGAGAGACGACCTAAAAAAGGTAGCGGCGAGTGACTGGATGAGGAAGGCCGAGGACAGAGTTTTGTGGCGCGCCTTGGGAGAGGCCTATGTTCAGCAGTGGACGATGATAGGCTGATGATGTAGTAACCAAGCAGTTTAGGGGTATCTGTATCGCGCTGGTAAACTCGCGGGAAAGGTCCGCCACATACATACGGAATTCCGATCTGGAATTCCGAATCAGGATTACGATTTCGTACGGATTTTCCCCTTCCATAATTTGCGTTTGAAATTGCGGAGGTCAAATCCTGTACAAAATCGAAATCCTGATTCGGATTTCCGTATGTGTGTGCCGCGTCTATTGCTATCCTGCGATACCTGTCCCCGTCAATTGTGTCAGTGCGTAGAAAGCAGGCCACTATTCCCACTAACATGACGCATAGCACTTCATTTTGTCATTAAATATTATAATGACAAATAGTAACAAGCACTTCTTACAGCAACAAAGTGATATCGTAATCTATTTCAGGACAGAGTCTATAATAACTATAATGCACATTCCTATTCAAAACACTCTTACAAATTACGTCGAAGTAACAGTGATATTAATATTCGAAGTTCTTTGTTCAACCATTTGGAATAATTATCAGCTATCTGGTTTGCGTATCGCTCAATCTGACAAGCGAAGCGCTGACAGAATTTAGTTACCTATCGCAGGAACTGTTTTGTAAAGTAATTGTGGCGTGCACTTCATACGCAGCGCCTTGGGGGCTTTTAGAGTGAACCTTCTTTATGCGTATATGTGTCATAGTCAAATCATAACACAATGCGTTGCGGTGTCAATGCACCGAATAGGCTATGTTCTTACCAAATCACTCCGCTCATTCTTGTATGTGAACATTCACGTATTGTCGTATGCTGCGCATCTAGGTGTATATTCGGTGCCGCGAGTATGTAGTAATAGATGCTCTTTCTTAAACTGAGCCACGAACTTGTATGAACCTGGCTTTCTGAAGTGCGATTTTTGAAAATCATACGAGCGACTTGGCAGTGGAAAATGTCAAAATTACTATGGAGATTATGCATCTTTCTATGTGAATGTGACAGTCGAAAGGGGTCGCCCTAGACGTACGTATGCGGACCAAATTGGTAGCGTACTTAAAAAGGGTCAGATCAAAAGGACCCAAAACTGACGAGCGTGTATGAAACGACTTATGAGTGTGGAAGAGGCGAAAGAGGTGTGTCAGGATCGTAGCCGATGGCGATCTATTGTCTCTGCCTACCCCAAAGGGACACAGGCGTGAGTATATGTATGTATGTATGTATGCATCTTTCTACTGCCAATTCGCTCGTATGATTTTCAAAAATCGCACTTCTGGTAGGATTTTAAAATCCTATCTCGCGGCACTGAGTAGTACACCCCTAGATGCGCAGCAACCGACAATACGTGAATGTTTACATACAAGAATGAGCGGAGTGATTTGGTAAAAACATAGCTGCGAATGAAGGGGCGTACTAGCCGCTGCGAGCTTGTATGAAGCTGTTCATATTTTGGATGGTCTGAACAACCCCCTCAAATGTGTAACGTATATAACTTTTACACCCTGTATTTCATTCCTATCTCAACATTCTCAACTAACTATAATACCAAACATCTCTAAAAAAATAAATTTCATAGAATTTAAATTACACGCAACTTGTATAATACCAAAAATAGACTCAAATCAATTTATAGACAAGTCGAGTTTCAATTATGTAGGACAGGTAAACGTAATGTACGATTTTCCTCAAATAATCATTAAAATAACATAGTACTTAGAGCAGCTATTTTACATAGAAATAAATTAAAATAAATTAATAAGCTTTGTGATATTTTCTTAATTATGTTTTTAAAATAATAGTAAATACTTACTAGTTTTATTGTCATTGAAGATTCCTCCGTTAAACACAGAATCTCACAGTTTGGATTGCAGAACCATTTGATAATGAACAATGAGTGAATGACGTATTACTATTGTATGTATTCTTTATTTAAAAATCCTAAATCTGGCCCCCAGTGGCTATTACCAGTTTCCAAACTTGAAAAATCTTTTTTGAAGCGATTTTCCGACGATGAATAGCGCATTTTGCAGAGATAGAGGTATCGAATTCTTTAGAGGGTTTTTAAAAGTTTACAGATGTAATAAGTATATTGAGGTTGTAAAGGACTACTTAAAAAAATACAGGGTTACTTTTTATTCAGTGCACAAACTTTCACAACGTATTAGGTATTGTCAATAGACGCCGAAAAAAAAAAAATTTTTTTTTTGCATACCTCTTATTTTTGCCATCCCGTAAACTTGAATAATAATTGCTGTGCTGATCGTACTGTTGATAACAACCGCGCCGATCAGTGACAGGTGACGACAGTATGGTCAGTACAAACCAAACATTTTTAATGAATAAGTTCAGATGCAGTTATTTTTTTATTTTTGTTCTAAACCGGGTTAAACAAAAAGAAACACGGGTATTCTTAATTTCGATAACCATCACGCTCGCAAAGTTTGTGCACTGAATAAAAAGTAACCCTGCATAATTATTTCAGATTTTTCTGCCTTTTCCATGATGCCTATACCGAGAACACATTGAACGTCCCTTGTAAGTACTGGGTAGGATTGCAGAACCATTTGATAATGAACTTTGCGTGAATGACGTATTACTATTATTGTAGGTATTCTATATTTAAGAATCATAAGCACCGAGCTTTTGTTTTATTCAAAATTTGGGTACGTTGAACCAGTCAGTGCTGGAATTGCGCATGATAAAAGAAATGTCTACAAAAATATCTTTATCCTAAGCAGAACTCTTTCAGCAGCCGACGAATAGAGAAGAGAGTGTGGAGATAAAAGACGTTTATTGTAATGGTGAGACAGTAATGGAAGGGCACCTTAAGAAGAAAAGAAACTAATTAGCTAGATTAGTAGAGCATGGTAGATCCTTGAATAACACGAGCTTCCATAAATCCAACAAAAAAATGGCTTATTATAAAGTTAAAAAAATCGTGTAAAATTCGAAAAAAATATATTATAAAGAATTTTTATTTGTTATTTTATGAAAATATTTTATGTAGGTACCTACTTTGTTTTTAAATAAGAAGAAATAACGAACTATTTTCAGAAAACACAGTGTATAGGTATAAATTCATTTAAAAATAAACAGAAAACTGACGCTACAAATAAAAAAACATTAATTTTAGTGCAAATAAACTAAAAATACATTAATAAAATATCTTATAATCATTTGTTTAAGCGATGTAGCACAAAAACCGCTTATTTTAAATTATTTCCTCTCAACCCAAATTTTTACTGGACTATAAATTGATTGATTCGTTTCCAAACGTAGTCATTTATACAATCAAACTCAGATCGCGTATGATAATAACAGATGTTTAAAATACACTTTACAGTCAGTCCAGGCATGAATCAGACCGCCTTCCCATCATACTAATGGTTTATCGAATATTTCCGGCATGTACTTGCGTACGATGTACGTACTTGGATTTAAATATCGTATCAAATAGACCCGTAAAACTTTTGGTGACCGTTTTTTTAGGGTTCCGTACCCAAAGGGTAAAACGAGACCCTTTTACTTATAGACTCCGCTGTCCGTCTATCTATCACCAGGCTGTATCTCATGAACTTGTAAGACAGTTAAAATTTTCACAGATGATGTATTTCTGTTGCCGCTATAACAACAAATACTAAAAAACACAATAAAATTAATATTTAAGAGGGGCTCCCATACAACAGACATGATTTTTTTGCCATTTTTATAGATAATGATACGGAACCCTTCGTGCGCGAGTCCGACTCGCACTTGTTTTTTTTTTTTTTTTTGGTTGGTGCTTTTAACCCTGAGGTTATGTAATTAGTTAAAACCAAAATATTATCAGATTCTGATGATGATGGATAATTATGTTCTTTCATTGAACAAAACAGAAATAAAACTATTACAAAAAGTCATTTATTTTATTAAACCTGTACTTACCTCTCAAACGGTGAAGGAAAACATCGTGAGGAAACCTGCATACGCTGGAGAAGAAATTCTGATGTGTATGTGCCTTTTGGAAAATAATTATGACGAAAATAGTAGATTACCTACACACCAAGGGCAGGAAAGTAAGAAAGGTCTCGAATGTCATGTAATAATATTGTTGACCGAGGCGGAGCCGAGATCAACGAACATGTGATCTAGGGCTTGTCTGCCCGATGTTAGAGTATAATACTATTTTTCTCCCCGACGGAGGCGGAAAGGGGCAACTTTCTTTAGCGCAGCGGGACGAAAGTTGACGCTTTCCGTCCGGATGGGTGAAAAGTAATTTTACTAAAATTAAAATTACAGTATTTAACATTTCATAACAATCCTCCTATCCGTCAGTAGTTTTCGGAGTCTCCGATTTAGCGAAAGCCCAAATTTTGTTCAACAGATTTGCATTTAAAATAGTATAAGATATAAGTGTACTTTTTGCAACCATCAGAAGCAAGGCTGATTCAGTGTTTATGGGGTGTAGAGCATCTTGGTGATGGGGATGGACCAGATCTGCCTGCATAACTGCAGTCGGTTTAGGAGTTACTGATGATTAAAGGTTTGTAAAAAACCAAAAATGGTTTGTTTGTTTATCTTGTATTAGTGTATATCATATTAGGTAATCTGGTAGTCAAAGGTATTTTAGAAATATGTAAACTCTAGTTATTACCAGAGATAACACTTCCATCTCAGCTTTTGGACTCACAAAACCATTTTAAAGTCATGAACAGCAAGTCTGAATTGTGAATGGTTAACGCAAACCCAGTGAATGTGACTGTTATGACCACTTTAGCTGATTTGATGCCGTGGGTGCAGATGTTATCGAGGCAGATTGTAGGACTGATCCGATCTGTCACGGTTGATTTTCCGTGCCGTAAATACGTGATCAGGATGCTGATGCCGGCTCGGACCGCACCTGGCCAAGAGAATGTGGGATTTCGCCCCTGTACAAAATAATGGTTATAGTATAATAAATAAATCCAGCCATATCGTGAGAATGTTTATAACAATTGTATTTAAGCAAAATGAGACGACTACAGTATAACGAATAACTTGCTCGAAAATAGAAACATTAAAAGGATTAATGACAAAACGTTGCACCAAAATACAATTTTATTAATCAAATCTGGAGTTAATTCTTGTCTTCCTACAGCCAAATAATTATTGTTTAAAATTATTTTGGAACTTGATTATAAAATGTAAAAAAATTGCTCAATATAATAAGAAAGGTGTCGATAAAATTGGAGAATTAATTATGTTTTTCACGCATGACGGTATTTTTAATTTATGCATCAAAAGTTGTCAGAAAATTTTAAATGCTTTGCTTTTGTCAATAATTTTACATAATATAAATATTCTTTATTTGCACACCAAAAATATATAGCAACAAAAACAGAATGTTACTTGAAATAAATAAATATGATTGATTGATTTGGATGGTCTCGTTTACTTTAAACTATTCCAATAAAATTACAACTTAATTACATTCCCGATTAAAAGTACAACAATTAGATTTTTGATATGTCACTAGTTTTTCTCCCTCATCAAATTTTGATATTCTTGGAGCTAGTAACTACAGGTAAAGCTTTTGAATTTTCTCATTATCTGTTTTCCAAAAACTATCTTTAAGAGACATGAGCTATTTTCCTACTCACTAGAAAGATACAATCCCAATACACGCTTTCAAGAATAGTTTGAAACCTAAGTAAATCTTGGAGAGGAAAATAGTGGCTTAGATTGACATGAATGAGCCTCTATATCATTCCACGTAGGATAAAATTTATGCAGCTCAACAATGAATGTGGCATTACAAGCACCTGCAAAATGCATCTGTTGCGTAGGAAATAAAAGCTTATGAATTTATATCGCACAAATGTTGTTTAAATTTTGATGATGATATCGTATCAGTACGTTTTTCAGTGACAATTTATATTTAATCAAAAAATAAAACATGGTTAAAAGCGATAAGTTAGCAAGTTTATTTTTATATTTATCCATAATAGGCAGATTCTGTTACCTGATGGGAAGTGTCAATGTGATCAAAAGTGTATCATACCTATCGAATGAAATTTATACCGTTAACTTTCTGGAAACACAGGACATTCTAAACCTTACTGGTATGAAACAAAAATGGGTGAAACTGCTGTTTAATTTTTAATTCAAACAGCATTTACCTCGTATACAAAAATCATAGAAATGTCCCAGTTTATATGCAATTGCAACGTCTCTGACTCACCTCAACTCAGAGATAGTTTTGAATAAAAAAACGCCAAAAAAAAGCTCAACGGTCCATCTAATGGATGAACTACGTGTCAAGCATTCACCAGTTCTTCACTAGGATGTTCAGTAGCCAATAACGGGGAACATTGCCGAATGGTGCAAAATGCTTGTCAGAACAACGTCGCCGCAGGTCAGCTGGCGTGTCCTGAATCCCAATTAGAACATACAGACCGGAGTATAAAACCCGACAATTGTTTCTAACAGACACTGACTCTAGAGCTGCTGGACAATCACCACCCTTTGGAATAAAGGGAATAGTGTTACAAATAAAGCAAAATGAAAGTTTTTTCTTTAGTGCTATTCAGTTGCGTGTTGTGGGAGGCGAAGGGGTTCCCTTACTATCCCTATTATGGAAATATGGATACGCGTAAGTTTCTTTGATTTATTCATCTTAAATGTTTAGATATTTATCAAAATATTCTATGAACGCCTGGAACAAAACGACTTATTGGTGACCTAATTCGATTATGAAAACTATAGGACATAATATAGGACAGCCCTAGTGGACTCCTAAACACCATACTGGAGAAGACTGATTGCCCGGTCGTGCGGCACTGGAACCGTGTGCACATGGGATCCAGACCCGCTTTGTTTAATGTAAAATAAAACTGTTACTGTTTCTGTGTACCTACTAATATAGTTTTTAAGAAATACTAACATGAATATGGATGTACTTACCTATCTGAAATAAATGATTTGATTTGATTTGATTTGATAATTACAATGAATAAAGGATTGTTTCAATAAAACGAGTTACCAATTGAGGTTTTCAATAATATTCTGTACTGTAGTCTTATTGCATAAAGGTACTATTTAGCGACTTTGTTGTGTTAAAGTCGACATAGTAAGCAAGTACTGCATAAAATTAATTAGAGCAATGTCTGTTACAGTATCATACGGGGCCAGTGACAGCAGTCGCGGTGGAATGGCATTAAGCCGTTACTACAACCCGTACTATAACCCCCGAGCTTCTGGCGCCGGCGGCGGCATGGCGGCATTCATGTTCAGACAGCCCGAAGAACCTCAGGTCCAGCCAAGCCAGTATTACTTGCCAGACAGACGGCGCCAAACTCCCCCCGAAACTAACTTTGTACCACCGCAAGAAAACGAAGTTTTCTACCCTCAACCTCAAGTACCAGAAAAACCTGTTGCTACAGAGCAAACAGAAATTTTTGAACCGACAGAAAGGACCGAAACTTCGACTACTGCAAGAACAGTAGTTCCAGAGCTTACGGAACCTGAAGTTGAGGAAGTAGAGCCTGAAGTTCAAAAGCCTAGAAAGAGAGTGTCGAAAAGGAAACAAGTTAAGAAACCAGTAGAAGACGAAGAGGATGATGAAGACTACACGCCGAAGATGCCGCAAGGGACATTCTTCCCCATGTTCTTCGGTTGGGGTAGGTCTGCTGGAGGCGGGCCTCCTGGTGGCGCGACGGCAGTAGCCAATGCATACAGCACCGGTCGTGGTGGTGTAGCCAGTAGCCATGCAACTGCGTACGGAGCGCCTAGACCAGATTCTAAGTTGTATCAATAGGTAAGGTACTTAGTTTCATTTTCGAGCATTGAATATTGGACTTCAGGAAAAAAATAGATTGTTTTTTTTATTATTTACACAAAAGGTTTAAGTATAAATACATGCAAGAATTGAAATGTTATAGTGGACAAACTACCGTAACAACATAATATTTTAACTTTCAAAAGAACCATGTGTAGTTTTTCCCATTTTTCCTTATAACAAGATAATAAGCTTTTGCATTGACAGAAATATTAAACTTTCACGTTGTTTAAGAGTTTTCAGGTTGATTGTTATAGTGCCGTTTATTAAACTTATATTATTTATAACTATAATGTTTGTTTTATTCATGCTATTGTAATATGAACAACCAACAATTTCCATTTGGCGTTTCTGGACGCATAAGGATATAGGGACGTATGTAGGGTCCTACGACACTTTTTTAAGGGGATGATCAGGCCGTCAAACTGAACAACTTTCTTTACAGTACCAACATCGAAATCGAAAAAAAGAAATCAGCTCTTCCATACAAAACTGCAACCCTATTCGAGCCAAAAGTATGTGACAGCAGTTTTTTTTTCGCGATTTCGATGTCGGTCTCATAGAGAAAGTTGTTCAGTTTGATGGTCTGGTCACTCCCTTATAATCGAAATAAACACATTTTTCTTCGAAAAAATTTTTTCTCTTCTTTAGGTCATTCTCTGAAGACAACCAGCATATTGTTGCGCACTATGGCGTTATGCTTATTTTCTATTTTTCTTCGAAACAGCCTTACAATTTAAGGCTTGGCTTTACATGAAATCGCATAACTTGTAGGTTGATTATTAGCCTTAGATAAATTTATTACACGAAAATGCTTTTGATGGGATCTGTTTTTCTTTCTCCTCTTTATAGCAGTGTTGTTTATTATTCTATTGTTTGTCAAGCGGCTCAAATGTTTTCCTTAAGGGCCTATGTCGAAAAATAATTTAAGCGAAACAGGCGTGGGATAGCTTATATTACGGCCTGATGCGAGAGAAAGAGATGGGGCGCCGCGCGCGCCTGAAACGAATCGAGCGCCAAACTTTATTTAATTGTGATTGTACTATTAATGCTATTTCAATTCTGCTCTAATCAAAATTTTGAAAATAAAAATACCTTTTTTTTAAATCAAGTCTCGTGTTTCTATTATTCACCGTTTAGCAGTTCCAAGCGTGTATAGATAAAAACGGATGCTACTTTGGCTTGTTTTTCTATCGAGAAAATGTGTCTTAATCGTGTTTTGGCTCTAATCAAAACTTCAATTATATGTTCAATTTACACATATCCGAAAATCATACTCCTACTGTTAGTACTTCATGATATATGAAGCTTTGAAGAATCCAATTTTTTTCACATAGCTCCTTAATAGTCGTAAAAATTTATTGTTTTGTCTTATCTGCTGTTCTTATTTTTATAAAATAAGGCAAAGTGATGCACTAGGGTCATATATTCCTTATCAAAATAAGTATTGTATACAGATTATAAGCTTTTTGCAGAGTGAGAATTCCAAGTTCAGGAAAGGTTATCTTCTTTATTAAGATAGTAAAATAATTATCCGTATTAATGGTAGAATGACGATAACTGTTGTTGATTGTTTTGTTTATATTGTGTACCAAAATATGAATATATTATACGTAACGAAGCAAAAGCTTATACATACGACTATATTCACCGAGGAGGGTACTTGGATTCTAAATTCTAGAACATAAAATAATATCTTATACATATGTTGTAATTTATTTAATACTAGCTTTTGCCCGCGACTTCGCTCGCATTTAAGCCATTTAAGAAGTAACCTATGTTACTTCTAATACCTCCAAGAATATGTGTACCAAGTTTCATGATGATCGGTTAAGTAGTTTTCGCGTCAAAGCTTAACAAACAAACTTACATTCACATTTGTAATATTAGGGATAGGTATCTATTGTAAAAAAAGTCAGCGGAAAACTGCAATCCTACTCAACCTAAATATAAGGGATTTCATTTTTGGTCTCATAGAGAAATTTGTTCAGTTTGATAGTTTTTAGGGTTCCGAAGTCAAAAAGGAACCCTTATAGTTTCGCCTTGTCCGTCCGTCCGTCTGTCCGTCCGTCCGCGGCTTAACTCAGAGACGCGTAGTACTAGAAAGCTGTAATTTGGCATGGATATACATATTAATCACACCGACAAAGTGGTAAAATACATATTATTTTTTTTACGGTACTTAAACTACACGTGAAGTGGGGATGACATTTTTTTTTCTCGTCTACCACATGGTGTGGGGTATCGTTGGATAGGTCGTTTAAAAATATTATGGGTGTGGGAAAACCATTTTTCGATTTAGGGATCCGTTAGTGAAATATTAAGCTTTAAAGTGAAGATTTTTGGTAGAGTCAAGTGTCCTCCCCCCTTCCAGCTAAACGGTTGTTTCTGGATATGTGAATAAATTTATGGCAGTAGTATAATATAATGTTTAATGAAAAACTATCACCGCTAAGTAGGCTTTACAAGTTTACGAGTAATAGTTGATCAACTTATAAAATGTAGTTTTTAGACTTTTCTAGCCGTTAAACCGTAGTTTTTTTTTTTAATGTTTGTCCCATAGTGAAAGTATAGTTTAGTTGAAGGGTTCGAAGCACCCCTTTAAGAAACACCTTTTTACATATTTAAGTTTATACCCTGTATGTGTATTTTATAAACTTGTTGTTTTAATAACGAAGAGGTTCGATTCCCGCAAGGGAAATAATTGTAGTACGCAAGTCCCAAGACATGGTACAGTCATAGATGTTTGTTTCTGTTGTAAATGTTACACGACTAGTTTTTAATAGTACTTGACATCATGTTAAGGGTGTATTCAGAATTCAGATCATAAAACTAAAAACTTTCCCTGAGAAACATGGGTCGAAAAATGAGAAAAGTTTGATTTCCCATACAAAAAATGCGGATCAGCCGACCGATTTTCTATGAGAGGTCCACAATTTTTTCTCGTGTTTCGACCCGCATGTGTTCCTTAGAGAAAGTTGTTTAGTTTCATTGTCTGAAAAACGCTTCTAATGTTATTCGTAATCATAAAAACTATTGATGTATTATAGTTTTACAGGGTGTTAGGGTAAACAGTTGCATTACTTTAAGGGGTGATTGTACCCATGATACTGAAAAACTTTCCCTAAGAAACCGATAGCAACATCGCAAAAAAGAATTTCGACTTTTCATGCAAACTAAACGTTCGATTAGCTGATTGCATTTAGTATGGAAAGTCGATTTTTTTTTGCGAATTTCCTATAGGATTCATTGGGAAAGTTGTTCAGCATCATGGGTACAATCACCCCTTACAGTAGTGCAACTGTTTACCCTAACACCCTGTTGTATCACTTTAAAGGGGTGATTGTACCCATGATACTGAAGAACTTTCCATAAGAAACCTATAAGAAATTCGTAATTTTTTTTTTGACTTCCCATACTAAATGCAATCAGCTGGTCGAACTTTAATATGAAAAGTCGAAAAAAAATTGCGTATTTCCTATATGTTTTTTTGGGAAGGTGGTTCAGTATCATGGGTACAATCACCCCTTCAAGTAATGCAACTGTTTACCCTAACACCCTGTAGTCATCTTGTACTCGTAATCAACAGTCAATGTTATTGTTCCAATTTCAGTAGATTATTATTAAGGTCATCATCGTTTTTTTTTTGCCTTTTTCAATTTAACCCGATGTTGTTTGTAAATGTTGTTCAGTTCGATGGTCTGATCGTCCCTTTAAAAGGAACGCATTCTAACTACCACACACCCTATATTTCATGGAAAAAGCAAACTAATATATTCAATGAACCACCCCTTTTCATGTACTGGCGAACTACGTCTAAGTAGTATTTTGATTGAATTACCTACCTAGCATTTGATTTGTGTATTTTTACGAGCCAGAATTGAACTCGTGACTACGTTAAGCAATATTTTGATATACAACGTGTTAATGAATTAACGCAAAACCTCATACACCTGATTTATAACAAAATAATTAGATTGAAACAAAAATGTCATTATTTTTGTAGTTAAAATTTAAAGTTATTCGCATTTTAAGTTTTGAGGCAAAAATGATTTGTTATCATTTCAGCAATGAATGAAGGCGCTAACGTACTCATAGATACATTTTAATAAGCTTGTTTTGGTAGTAAATAGGGTGGGTGTGCCCGTGCGGTGGGTTGACATTGGGTTCAGTAAATTTAGTATTTTACAAAAAAAATATTTAATATTTTGAAAAAAATTACCCATGAAGAAACCATTATAATTCGATTCTTCTCTCGATTCTAAACAAACTACTTTCTAGTTTTGCGTTAATTCATTAACACGTTGTATAGGTACCTAATAGCAACTGTACCAAAAGCTTAATGAACTACCTAGAACATGACCTACTCAGAAAATGTCTTAAAAAGAAAAAAAAAACAACGTGCATAGAAAACATAGGTTGACATAGGTTGCCGAAATGTGTCACGGGTGTCGTATGAGGTTACAAAAGGATAATGGTTTCTTATAAAGTGTATTTGTGGGGCACTTTTCAGGGCACTTTATTTTGAAACCATCAAATACTAAGACAGAACTACACGCAAGACATCTGCAAAGTTGTAACAATTTTAATGGTTACACCACCCCAAAGGGGATTGAGGGCATGAGTTTATTATGTATGTTTAATTGATCGTCGAATAAAAATTACAAGTGAACAGAAATACATTATTATATTTTGAGAACGACTAATGAGTACGACGTCTAATAATTCTGACGGTTTTTTAGATTATCAATCTGAACAACTAAACGTTTTCTATGGGGCCAAAAACATCTGCTGCTTCATACAAAACTGCAATCCTATTCGACCCAAATATAAGGGACAGCTGACTTTTTTTCGTGATTTCTTTTCTGGTCTCATAGAGAACATTGTTCAGTTTGATGGTCCCTGTATCAGAGGTTTTTATTAAGGAAAACCATGAGGTATACAGTATGAGGAAAATGTGATAAAAATAATAGTTTAAATGCTCGCGTGAAGATGATATTTTTACTATAATTTGTTTGATCAAAATCAAGTAAAACAGGTTGTGTTACAAGACTCCGCCCGCTGGGGTCCGATACAATACTATGTTACGGTAACATTGCAAAACTAGCCATTTGTATCTAACTTTCCAGGTAAATAAACTTTAAAATGATCACGCCATAATATATCTAAAATATATACACAAAATATAATAACCGCGTAACTCTCAAAAACAGTATTACAAAATATAAAATCGGACAGTAGTTACAATTTTTTTTTGTTTCCGCGTGATTGAAATCCTCTACCCTTATTTCGTAATAGGAGGATCCTAAAAGCTATAAATTCGTTTTTAATCTTTCTTCATACAATTCTTTTACAAAATTCATCTTCTATCTTAGATAGAGTCGATGGCATGTCATTCTCCATTATTCCAGCGTATATTTTACCACATGAATAGCACCACCATCTATAAGCTTTACAATATTTAAACTAATATAATACATAACTACTCTGAGACTGCATTTTTGAAAGGTACCTAACTAAACAAAAACGATGCTTTGCATCACGCTACGAAGGTCATTCTAATGCTTCATAGATTCGAAGTAGTAATATCTCTTATATTACCATTAAACAAGTTCTCAGGACATATTTTGTTCTACCCCATTACAAAGCGCCGCGCCATACGAATAAGCCAAAGTTTTCCTGCTACATTTAAAAATAACATAAATGTGATAACGTTTATCGAGACGCATTGAGTATAAAAAGCAAGCTCAGGCAGGTAACAAGCACAGTGTAGCGTCATGAAGCAACTAGTACGAACAGCGTTGGTCTTAGGACTCGTAGTGTGTGCCTACTCCAAACCAGGTAGGTAACAACACGCGAAGAAACGAATTAAATAAACTGCAAAAATAATTAATGTCGCCGTAAATAAAGAAAATCTTCTAAATACAATCTGCATGCGGCAGTGTGTCAGCCAAGTTTCAACAAAGCTCAACACAATGCACTAATCTTGTTAGTGCATCGAGCTTTTTTGAAAAAATGTTATATTATACCTAATACCTCCGAACCATTTTGAGCTACTTTCAATCCCCTTTTAAAATCAAATCAATTCTTTGTAAACTTCTAATTTTGATCGTCTATTGACTCTGTCAATCATCCAGAATCCCAAAAATAAATGAAACTCAACTAGGTCCTGCGATAGTTACCGTACGAATTTTGCCACAATTACTGACTCACTCCTCTTAAACCTAGACCATTTTCAGTTGTCTTAAAAACTTGATTTGACATAGAGTTACTTATATTATAGGTTATTGAGCACACTCTTATACAACATCTATAACAATCTATGTAGAATATTATATCAAAAATACGCCGAATCTCTCCGAGAAAAGGTATGGTAGTGCGCCGCTTCATTTTGGCTCGTCTTGTCCCAAATTTTTGTAACATGTAGAAAAGAAAAGAAGAATAAAAAAAATACGTTTAGAATAAGTATTGGTGACCAAAACCGTTCTATTTGAAAGTTTTTACTAGGCTTTAATACCAAGTAACTTTTTTAAACAATAATTAGATCTCAAATATCAATTTTCGGTGAAGCCATCAACCAGTTCTCCTTACCGAACTTGGCCCATTCATTCACATTATTGTTACTGATAGGATTTTATTTACAAAATTTTTTTTTCTTTCAGGAGGTGGTGGCGGAGGTGGAGGTGATGGCGGCGGAGGCGGTGGCGGTGGCGGACTTGAAGCTCTTGGTGGAGGCGGCGGCGGCGGCGGCGGTGGCCTTCTCGGAGGTGGAGGCGGCGGAGGCGGCGGCCTTCACCGTGTAGCCCGTTCACCAAGCGGCGGCGGTGGTGGTGGCGGCGGACTTGAAGCTCTTGGTGGAGGCGGCGGCGGCGGCGGTGGTCTACTCGGAGGTGGAGGCGGAGGCGGCGGTGGCCTTCTCGGAGGTGGAGGCGGCGGAGGCGGTGGCCTTCACCGTGTAGCCCGTTCACCAAGCGGCGGCGGCGGCGGTGGCGGTGGACTTGAAGCTCTTGGCGGAGGCGGCGGCGGCGGTGGTGGTCTACTCGGAGGTGGAGGTGGAGGCGGCGGTGGCCTTCTCGGAGGTGGAGGCGGTGGAGGCGGTGGCCTTCACCGTGTAGCCCGTTCACCAAGCGGCGGCGGCGGCGGTGGTGGTGGACTTGAAGCTCTTGGCGGAGGCGGCGGCGGCGGCGGTGGTCTACTCGGAGGTGGAGGCGGAGGCGGCGGTGGCCTTATCGGAGGTGGAGGTGGCGGCGGTGGCGGCCTTCACCGTGTAGCCCGTTCACCAAGCGGCGGCGGCGGCGGTGGCGGCGGACTTGAAGCTCTTGGCGGAGGCGGCGGCGGCGGCGGTGGCCTTCTCGGAGGTGGAGGCGGCGGTGGCGGCGGCCTCCACCGTGTAGCCCGTTCACCAAGTGGCGGCGGCGGCGGTGGCGGCGGACTTGAAGCTCTTGGCGGAGGCGGCGGCGGCGGCGGTTGGTTACTCGGAGGACAAGGCCCTGGCGGCGGCGGCGGCGGCCTTCACCGTGTAGCCCGTTCACCAAGCGGCGGCGGCGGCGGTGGCGGCGGACTTGAAGCTCTTGGCGGAGGCGGCGGCGGCGGCGGCGGTTGGTTACTCGGAGGACAAGGCCCTGGCGGCGGCGGCGGCGGCCTTCACCGTGTAGCCCGTTCACCAAGCGGCGGCGGCGGCGGTGGCGGCGGACTTGAAGCTCTTGGTGGAGGCGGCGGCGGCGGCGGTGGTCTACTCGGAGGTGGAGGCGGAGGCGGCGGTGGCCTTCTCGGAGGTGGAGGCGGCGGCGGCGGCGGCCTTCACCGTGTAGCCCGTTCACCAAGTGGCGGCGGCGGCGGTGGCGGCGGACTTGAAGCTCTTGGCGGAGGCGGCGGCGGCGGCGGCGGTTGGCTGCTCGGAGGGCAAGGCCCTGGCGGCCCAACTCTCCATTAAATCCAAATATAGGTAATAATTACCCCAAATCTATTATATTGATCGAATTTTTTATTTTTATAGGTACTGTTCGTCTTTAGTGCAAAAAAAACCTGAATTCGGTTTATTTCATAGAAAAGCACAGTCCTGGTTTGGCAGGTTGCGGGTTCAAGTCCTGTCAAGTACAAAATCGTTTCAACGTTCAAATCAACGTTTAATTCGAAGCATTAATTGAACTTTTTTCTTTTGTTTCAGTTGTTAATGTGAGTCAGAGTGAAGACAGTCAACCTAGACAGGTAATCGGCATGTAAAAAACTTTCACTGTACAAAAAACTGTATGCCATAGTGTGATTAGATGTATTGTTGTAATTTAATTGAATGAAATAAATTTAACTACCGCCTAATTTATTTAACCACTTTATTATTTATTATTATATCCTAAAGTTAAAGAGGAATGTGAAGCTAGCAATCTCTATAGGATAAATAAATAAGGGAAGGACCCTTATTAGTTTGACTGCGGAACTTTAAAAAATATTCTAGATGTAGGTAATATCCGTAACGTAGATAAGATAAGATAAGATAAATATTCTTTATTTGCACACCAGTATACACAAAAAAACAATAATAATTATAAACGTTTAAGAAGGGTACAAAAGGCGGCCTAATAGTAGGTTTTAATAATGTATGCCATAGTGTGATAAGATCTATGGGTAGGTACATAGAATTATGGGTACGGGGTATGAAAAATAACAGGATTTATTTATTGCTTTTTATTTTTTCTAAGTGCAATGTAGATCAAATAAAATTGTTCATTTGATATTATATAATAATAATAATAATAATAAAAAAAAAAAAAAAAAAAAAAAATGTTACAGCTAAACTACATAATTGGAAATCTCCGGGATTAGATAAAATACACAACTTCTGGTACAAGAAATTCCATACCCTCCATAAAGTAATAGCGAAAAACTTAACTCAGATAATTAAAGGACAACAAAATACGCCACCGTTTATTGCTAAAGGCATAACGTATATGCTACCAAAGGGTAAATACACACCTCAGCCATCACAATATAGACCAATTACCTGCTTACCTACCATATATAAAATTCTGACGTCGGCAATAACACAAAAAATTACTACCCACATCGAAGTAAATAATATTCTTGCAGAGGAACAAAAGGGTTGCAGGCGAGCCCACATGGGATGCAAAGAACAGCTGATTATAGACTCTTTAATTCACCGACATGCATCAACAAATAAAAGAAATTTACATTGTACTTACATAGATTATAAGAAAGCGTTCGATAGCATTCCACATTCTTGGTTGATACATATATTGCAGATTTATAAAATAAACCCCGTTTTGATTGAATTTCTTAAAAACATAATGAATCTCTGGAAGACCACACTCCACCTTAATGCAGTTAAAACTAGAGAAATAATTATAAAGAAAGGGATATACCAAGGTGATTCTTTGAGTCCACTGTGGTTTTGCCTCGCCCTTAATCCAATATCTACCATGCTGCAAAAGCGCGATAAGGGATATAGATTGAAACACGATGCCAAGGAAACAAACATTTCACATCTAATTTACATGGATGATATTAAACTTTACGCGAAAACAGAAAAAGATATGAAAACACTAATAGAGACTACAGCAGAATTTAGTAAAGATATTAACATGCACTTTGGCTTGGATAAATGTAAGACTATTCATATAGTAAAAGGTAAGATCCGGTCCGGTGACTACGTTGTAGGGGATGCAGACAGAATATCAGCCATGGAGCCAAACGAGCTATACAAATACTTAGGATATCACCAATCAAAAGGCATAGATCACATAAAAATAAAAGCATCATTAACTAATGAATATAAGAGACGAGTTAATACAATATGCAACAGCCAACTGACAGGAAAATATTTAATAAAAGCAATTAATACATATGCAATTCCAATTTTAACGTACTCTTTTGGTATTATAAAATGGACCAAAACCGATATCAACAACATAGAAATAAAGACTAGAAGTATTCTCACTAAGCACAATTGCCTTCATCCCAAGTCTGCAATAGAGAGAATGACACTCAAACGACAAATCGGTGGAAGAGGCCTGATCAATATTGCCACACTCTGGACAGACCAAATAATCAACCTCAAATCCTTTTTTCACCAAAAAGCAAGAAATAGCGACATCCATAAAGCAATAGTATGTAACGATATCAACTACACCCCACTAAACTTAATCGAGGAGACTAGGCCCAACGCAGAAAACCATTCAGAAACGGCTAGGATGGAACAGTGGAAGAAAAAAGTGTTACATGGTCGTCACCCTCATGATCTAGAACAATCACACATAGATCTCGAAGCTTCAAATAAATGGCTTTCAATAGGATCCCTTTTTCCTGAAACTGAGGGTTTCATGATTGCCATTCAGGATCAAATAATTAACACAAAAAATTACAGAAAACACATAATTAAAGACCCTAAACTCACAGATGATAGATGCCGAAAATGTCATAGTCATCCTGAAAACATACAACACATAACAGGAGCATGCCCCAACCTTGCACAAACGGATTACACACACAGACACAATCAAGTAGCAAACATCATCCATCAGAAATTAGCACTCAAACACAAACTCATACTGAACACACACACACCTTACTACAAATACACTCCTAACAATATACTAGAAAATAACACACACAAAATGTACTTCGACCGGGCTATACTGACAGATAGGACTACCCACTACAACCGCCCTGATATAACACTACAGGATAAAACAAACAAAGTTACTTACCTCATTGACATCGCTGTGCCCAACACCCACAATCTGCAAAAAACAATAGCTGAAAAAATACATAAATACACAGATCTCCAAGACGAAGTCACTAGAATCTGGAATCAGGAGAAAGTCTACATTGTCCCCATAGTTCTATCAACTACCGGCGTAATACCAAAACACCTCCACCACAGTTTAAAGCTCATTGATTTGAAACCTAGCACTTATATACAACTCCAAAAAGCTGCCATACTGAATACATGTCGAATCGTAAGAAAGTTTTTACAAGTAGAAGAAGATGCCACGGATCTAACAATATAGAAGTATTTCCTAATGTCATTTACTTGGCTTTGTCCCGTAAATGGCATAACAAAAACACCAGCGCAAGCTGAGAAATTTCAAAGACAACAAAATAATAATAATAAATAACGCTCACAGGCACATACATTGTAATGATCCCAAGAAAGCACTATTTATAGGCTGTTTATTATGGAAACCATACAACAACGGCACAAACATGTAAACATCCATGACCGAACCGGGATTCGAACCCAGGACCCTGGTTTGGCAGTCCGGTGTGGTAACCATTACACCAACCGGGTCGTCGTATATCTAGAGTATCTTGTTATATTTATGGCGCAGATTTTTTGGGCTTTGCAATTTTGCATTTCTATTATCATAATAATCAGTAAAAATACCTATTTATTAAGTAAGATCTATACATGCAAATAAAACAGTCCTATGACTGACTGACTGACAAATAACAAACGAGCTTTAAACTATTAAACCATTGAAAATTTTTATTTTAACATGACATTTGGATTGGATATACCTACAGGATGTTAGGGTAGACAGTTGCATTACTTCAACTTTCCCAAATAAACAAAATAAGAAGGAATGAACAGAAAAGAAAATTATCAAAAAAATTAATCAGATAGATCCTGATCTATCGCAAGACAAGCGCCATCTGTCGGGCCCAACTCAAGTCGACATTCTAATTGGCGTCGACGCTGAGACGCTTCTTCTTCTTCTTATCGTGTGGGCAGAGCCCTGGTGTCAGAGTTTTCTCAGACCGCCTTTCGGCCTCTGACGTGGTTTTTATGTAACGACTACTACCACCAGAGATAGTAGCCGGGACCAACGGCTTAACGTGCCATCCGAAGCACGGAATCATTTTTCTTTTCAGACAATCAGGTGATTCAGCCTGCAATGTCCTAACCAACTGGGGAAAAACTCACAAAGTGACATATCACTAGGTGTCCCCCGTGGGAATCGAACCCACGACCTCCGTATCGAGAGCCAATGCTCTTAACCATTAGACCACGGAGGCAGGCTGAGACGCTAGTAGAAACGGACAAAATGTATGGACTTGACGTATGGTGGCGAAAGGAAACGTCACTGTTTCAATCGCCAATGTCAAATAAATACATTTGTCCGTTTCTACTAGCGTCGATGTCAATAGAATGTCACTTTGTCCGTTTGGCCCCAGGAGTTCAATTTTCAAAGCCTCACATGGCTGTCAAAAACATTGAAGAGCTCACAATTAATGTAACATTCTTCATGCATCATTCGTTTTGAAATATGAGTTTGACACAATAACCTACCCTTGCCACCTTCGTGACACAGCGAATATACCTAATTACCAGCTCGCCGATGTTTCAACAACGATAAGGTTGTGACGATGTATGCGCTTAGAGAATCGTATTGCTGATTGCATTTAGTTTGGAAAGTCCGGCATGGACACACTAGCCCCGTCTCACTTACAGGGCACGAGTCGAAGGGCTGGCGCGGCGGCGGAAGCGACCGAAAAACGAAAGGCCTACTGGTACAGGGATATCGGCACCCAATACCACTTTATAGGTTTTGGTGTCGAAACTCTCGGGCCGTGGGGACCTAATGCACAGGCGCTTTTTAAAGACCTATCGAAGCGCCTGAAAGACTCGACACGGGACCCAAGGGCTGGCATTTTCCTCGCTCAACGGATCAGCATAGCCATTCAGCGAGGAAATGCGGCCAGCGTTTTGGGTACCCTCCCCACTAGGACCGAACCTGCACCACATCCTAGATTAGTTTAGTTTTAAGTCAATTTATTTGTAATTATTGTTTTAATGTCACTATTTTATACTTTCTGTTGTAAATATCAATAAAAATTAATGTTTAGGAAAAAAAAATGTTAATTTCCAATTGTTTTTTATGGAAAGTGAAAAAATTCTGACATCAGGGCTCTGCCCACACGATAAGAAGAAGAAGGAAAGTTGTTCAGTATCATGTGTACAATCACCTCTAAAAGTAATGCAACTGTTTACCATAACACTCACACACCCTTTTATGGGTAACAAAACACCCTGGTAATATTTAAAGGGGCGGTTTAGATCATCATACTGAGCAACTTACTAAGAACTGACAAAAACACCATTGTCAATTTTGATACCGATTGAATAGGTTTGTTATACAATAAGGCCGGTATTACAGAACGACACTCAAGTGGAGATCTCTTCTTAAGTAAAGATAGACCAGGATGCATGTATACGTTGTATGTATTTGCATCCTTTTCTATCTGCACTCAAGAAGAGATCTCCACTTGAGTGTCGTTCTGTAATACCGGCCTAAGACCTTTGATCCTGACTATCACCATGATAGAAATTAGGATTGATATAGGTATTGGTTGAGCTGGCTCATTTTCGGCAACTCGACGACTCAGGTGCCGATTTTGTGTGTGGTGGGAATGACGCAAGGAAGCCCACAAGCTTGTTAATGCTGCCGAATACTTCTGGAAGAGACCCCGGTGATCAGAGGTGTTGTGCCCGATAGTGTGCTTCTTCTTCTTTTTGTGTCCATTGTTCTACTATTCTATATTTTATTGGCCAGATATTCGGCCAGCCTGACAGCGACCATTGTAGCTTTGTTGAGGTCCTCTCTCGTGCAGGTGTTTGGGCACAACGGGCATTCTAGCAGGTGTGCCATCGACTGAATAGGCTCGCCGCAATCGCAATGCCTTAGGCCCTATAACCCCAGTTGCATAAACTTTCTCTGCAACGGCCAACTTGATTGCGTACATTGAAGATATTTACAAAAAAAAGATTACGATATGGTTTTTACCTGTCCCTGATTCCAAATCACCAATTTTTGGACTTTTTGTCTGTCTGTTTGTTTGTTTGTTTGTTTGTTTGTTCGTTTGTTTGTTTGTTTGTTTGTTTGGGTGTTTGTTTGTTCGAGTATCACGCAAAAACTACTGAACCGATTTTGATGAAACTTTTTTTGTTTGATAGCTTATTATCTGACTTAAAATCTGGTATATAATTTATGCGGACGAAGTCGCGGGTAAAAGCTCGTGTCAAATAAATACATTTGTCCGTTTCTACTAGCGTCGATGTCAATAGAATGTCACTTTGTCACTTTGGCCCCAGGAGTTCAATTTTCAAAGCCTCACATCGCTGTCAAAAGCATTGAAGAGCTCACAAATTAATGTAACATTCTTCATGCATCCTTTGTTTTGAAATATGAGTTTGACACAATAACCTACCCTTGCCACCTTGGTGACTATTGAGAAATCTATTAAATAACAAGTTTAATGTTTCTGTTGTGAGAATTTTTATTATAAGTGACGTGACAAGGGAAAACGTTCTTTGTACAAAAGAAAATAATTTTTAAATATTGACAGTGCATTTTATCAAAGAGATAAAACTACAACACCCTCCCCTCAATGGAAATAAACATAAATGAACGGAACATACACCAAAACTTACAAAGAGAATTCGTTCCCTTGCTGGAATACTTTTAAAAGGTAGGCAAGATTATCCGATATGGAAGTTTAAGATGAAGATGTACCTAGTACATGAAGGTCTGTGGAATAGCGTCAGTGGCTACCCAGAAAATGACTCGACTCCCGTTGAAGATAAGAAAAGGGATGACGAGACTACTTTAGCAAAGATTTGATTTCGATCCTTTATCTGACATCTCGAAGTTTTCAGAAAATTTTCACTTTTAAATGGTGAAATTAATTTTAGACTTCACTCACAATAACAGTATATTTATACACAACTTATTATTCACTTTTAAAAGAGCACTTCGTGCTGATAACGTGTTGAGAAATCTATTAAATAACAAGTTTAATGTTTCTGTTGTGAGAATTTTTATTAGAAGTGACGTGACAAGGGAAAACGTTCTTTGTACAAAAGAAAATAATTTTTAAATATTGACAGTGCATTTTATCAAAGAGATAAAACTACAACAGTGACACAGCGAATATACCTAATTACCAGCTCGCCGATGTTTCAACAACGATAAGGTTGTGACGATGTATGCGCTTAGAGAATCGTATTGCTGATTGCATTTAGTTTGGAAAGTCCGGCATGGACACACTAGCCCCGTCTCACTTACAGGGCACGAGTCGAAGGGCTGGCGCGGCGGCGGAAGCGACCGAAAAACGAAAGGCCTACTGGTACAGGGATATCGGCACCCAATACCACTTTATAGGTTTTGGTGTCGAAACTCTCGGACCGTGGGGACCTAATGCACAGGCGCTTTTTAAAGACCTATCGAAGCGCCTGAAAGACTCGACACGGGACCCAAGGGCTGGCATTTTCCTCGCTCAACGGATCAGCATAGCCATGCAGCGAAGAAATGCGGCCAGCGTTTTGGGTACCCTCCCCACAAGGACCGAACCTGCACCACAACCTAGATTAGTTTAGTTTTAAGTCACTTTATTTGTAATTATTGTTTTAATGTCACTATTTTATACTTTCTGTTGTAAATATCAATAAAAATAAATGTTTAGGCAAAAAAAAAAATTGTTAATTTCCTATAATAATAATATGTTTTTTAAGGAAAGTGAAAAAACTCCGACATCAGGGCTCTGCCCACACGATAAGAAGAAGAAGGAAAGTTGTTCAGTATCATGTGTACAATCACCTCTAAAAGTAATGCAACTGTTTACCATAACACTCACACACCCTTTTATGGGTAACAAAACACCCTGGTAATATTTAAAGGGGCGGTTTAGATCATCATACTGAGCAACTTACTAAGAACTGACAAAAACACCATTGTCAATTTTGATACCGATTGAATAGGTTTGTTATACAATAAGGCCGGTATTACAGAACGACACTCAAGTGGAGATCTCTTCTTAAGTAAAGATAGACCAGGATGCATGTATACGTTGTATGTATTTGCATCCTTTTCTATCTGCACTCAAGAAGAGATCTCCACTTGAGTGTCGTTCTGTAATACCGGCCTTAAGACCTTTGATCCTGACTATCACCATGATAGAAATTAGGATTGATATAGGTATTGGTTGAGCTGGCTCATTTTCGGCAACTCGACGACTCAGGTGCCGATTTTGTGTGTGGTGGGAATGACGCAAGGAAGCCCACAAGCTTGTTAATGCTGCCGAATACTTCTGGAAGAGACCCCGGTGATCAGAGGTGTTGTGCCCGATAGTGTGCTTCTTCTTCTTTTTGTGTCCATTGTTCTACTATTCTATATTTTATTGGCCAGATATTCGGCCAGCCTGACAGCGACCATTGTAGCTTTGTTGAGGTCCTCTCTCGTGCAGGTGTTTGGGCACAACGGGCATTCTAGCAGGTGTGCCATCGACTGAATAGGCTCGCCGCAATCGCAATGCCTTAGGCCCTATAACCCCAGTTGCATAAACTTTCTCTGCAACGGCCAACTTGATTGCGTACATTGAAGATATTTACAAAAAAAAGATTACGATATGGTTTTTACCTGTCCCTGATTCCAAATCACCAATTTTTGGACTTTTTGTCTGTCTGTTTGTTTGTTTGTTTGTTTGTTTGTTCGTTTGTTTGTTTGTTTGTTTGGGTGTTTGTTTGTTCGAGTATCACGCAAAAACTACTGAACCGATTTTGATGAAACTTTTTTTGTTTGATAGCTTATTATCTGACTTAAAATCTGGTATATAATTTATGCGGACGAAGTCGCGGGTAAAAGCTCGTGTCAAATAAATACATTTGTCCGTTTCTACTAGCGTCGATGTCAATAGAATGTCATTTTGTCACTTTGGCCCCAGGAGTTCAATTTTCAAAGCCTCACATCGCTGTCAAAAGCATTGAAGAGCTCACAATTAACGTAACATTCTTCATGCATCCTTTGTTTTGAAATATGAGTTTGACACAATAACCTACCCTTGCCACCTTGGTGACTGTTGAGAAATCTATTAAATAACAAGTTTAATGTTTCTGTTGTGAGAATTTTTATTAGAAGTGACGTGACAAGGGAAAACGTTCTTTGTACAAAAGAAAATAATTTTTAAATCTTGACAGTGCATTTTATCAAAGAGATAAAACTACAACACCCTCCCCTCAATGGAAATAAACATAAATGAACGGAACATACACCAAAACTTACAAAGAGAATTCGTTCCCTTGCTGGAATACTTTTAAAAGGTAGGCAAGATTATCCGATATGGAAGTTTAAGATGAAGATGTACCTAGTACATGAAGGTCTGTGGAATAGCGTCAGTGGCTACCCAGAAAATGACTCGACTCCCGTTGAAGATAAGAAAAGGGATGACGAGACTACTTTAGCAAAGATTTGATTTCGATCCTTTATCTGACATCTCGAAGTTTTCAGAAAATTTTCACTTTTAAATGGTGAAATTAATTTTAGACTTCACTCACAATAACAGTATATTTATACACAACTTATTATTCACTTTTAAAAGAGCACTTCGTGCTGATAACGTGATAACAAGTTTAATGTTTCTGTTGTGAGAATTTTTATTAGAAGTGACGTGACAAGGGAAAACGTTCTTTGTAAAAAAGAAAATAATTTTTAAATATTGACAGTGCATTTTATCAAAGAGATAAAACTACAACAGTGACACAGCGAATATACCTAATTACCAGCTCGCCGATGTTTCAACAACGATAAGGTTGTGACGATGTATGCGCTTAGAGAATCGTATTGCTGATTGCATTTAGTTTGGAAAGTCCGGCATGGACACACTAGCCCCGTCTCACTTACAGGGCACGAGTCGAAGGGCTGGCGCGGCGGCGGAAGCGACCGAAAAACGAAAGGCCTACTGGTACAGGGATATCGGCACCCAATACCACTTTATAGGTTTTGGTGTCGAAACTCTCGGGCCGTGGGGACCTAATGCACAGGCGCTTTTTAAAGACATATCACAGCGCCTGAAAGACTCGACACGGGACCCAAGGGCTGGCATTTTCCTCGTTCAACGGATCAGCATAGCCATTCTGCGAGGAAATGCGGCCAGCGTTCTGGGTACCCTCCCACAAGGACCGAACCTGCACCACATCCTAGATTAGTTTAGTTTTAAGTCACTTTATTTGTAATTATTGTTTTAATGTCACTATTTTATACTTTCTGTTGTAAATATTAATAAAAATTAATGTTTAGGCAAAAAAAAAAATGTTAATTTCCTATAATAATAATATGTTTTTTAAGGAAAGTGAAAAAAACTCCGACATCAGGGCTCTGTCCACACGATAAGAAGAAGAAGGAAAGTTGTTCAGTATCATGTGTACAATCACCTCTAAAAGTAATGCAACTGTTTACCATAACACACACACACACCCTTTTATGGGTAACAAAACACCCTGGTAATATTTAAAGGGGCGGTTTAGATCATCATACTGAGCAACTTACTAAGAACTGACAAAAACACCATTGTCAATTTTGATACCGATTGAATAGGTTTGTTATACAATAAGGCCGGTATTACAGAACGACATTCAAGTGGAGATCTCTTCTTAAGATAGACCAGGATACATGTATACGTTGTATGTATTTGCATCCTTTTCTATCTGCACTCAAGAAGAGATCTCCACTTGAGTGTCGTTCTGTAATACCGGCCTAAGACCTTTGATCCTGACTATCACCATGATAGAAATTAGGATTGATATAGGTATTGGTTGAGCTGGCTCATTTTCGGCAACTCTACGACTCAGGTGCCGATTTTGTGTGTGGTGGGAATGCCGCAAGGAAGCCCACAAGCTTGTTAATGCTGCCGAATACTTCTGGAAGAGACCCCGGTGACCAGAGGTGTTGTGCCCGATAGTGTGCTTCTTCTTCTTTTTGTGTCAATTTTTCTACTATTCTATATTTTATTGGCCAGATATTCGGCCAGCCTGATAGCGGCCATTGTAGCTTTGTTGAGGTCCTCTCTCGTGCAGGTGTTTGGGCACAACGGGCATTCTAGCAGGTGTGCCATCGACTGAATAGGCTCGCCGCAATCGCAATGTCTTAGGCCAGGGTCCCTGTAACCCCAGTTGCATAAACTTTCTCTGCAACGGCCAACTTGATTGCGAAGCCGATTTAAAGACTTCCACACTGGGTACCCTTTCCTTCCACAGAGTGCATCTAGTGACAGATGGGTCCTCATTTTATAGCCGACGTAAGGCGCTGGCACGGCTCTTGAGGCGGGATTGTGGGATTTGGTGGCTATATAGAGGATAGTGTGCTAGCCCGTTGCATTCCAACAGCACGTGCGCAGCCGTTTCTTCCATGCACACCCTGCGCAGAGGAAAATCTTGGAGATTTTTTTTGGATACCTACTTTTAACCCGCGGGCCGTAGTTTGGCGACCCCTGGTCTAGAATCTAGACCATAGGTGGCCAAATTTGTCAAGTAGGTAGGTGTTTATTATCTAGAGTCTAGTCTAGATTCTAGACCTCAGTTATTAAACAGCCTTATGCAAAAGGCAAGTACCTATACCTATTTAATTTTTATCCTAATCGTGAAGCCCAAATAAAAATAGCTCAAATGTAAATCATGATGTACCTACAATTATTGTAATCACTTAGATGCAAAGTAAGTACTTACTACCATAAATGAGTATTATGTGCAAAATGTACTGAACACTAACTTTTTTCACACTTGTCTGTACCATAAAGTTATTAGTTATTAAAATTAGTTATTAGGTATTAGTTGTTAACGTTTATGTTTAAATGTTTATTATACAGGAATAGAGGCAGTGACAGCTGAGAGAGCGAGATGTACCTAGCGGCATCACTGTATAATAGAAAGAGATACGTGACGCGAGGCAATAGAACCGTTTTTGGGGATTTCATCTCCTTTAGTCTCCGGGGAAAAATTCGGTTTCTGTGAATAAACGTGAACCTAAAGTGAAACCGTAGATAATTTTGTAAAATATACTAACACTATTTCACTAAACTATAAACGATTGCACATTACATTGAGAATTATACACAGAAATCGAATTTTTACCCTGCCGATAATCTCCTGAAAACGTCCAAAAACGGTTTCATTTGACAACTCGAGTCACTTGCTCTACTACTGTAAGGTATACTATACACACCGTTGGATCGGCAATATAGTGAACATAGGCCTACATTATAATGAATGATAAGCTTTACGAGGTTGTATCAACCTAGAAAATAAAATCGTCATTAGGTAATTAAGAGTTCTTTCTACTTAATTGAGTGAGATGTCAAAGAATAACTTTTTTTCATACAATCGCGTCGAGTATAGACATTACAGTTTAGTATGGAACAGCAGATTTTTTTTGCTCTAATAAGTTTTTCAGTTTGATGGAGGGCAAAGGCCTACCCCCAGGAATGCGTATGGGTATTAGTCCACTACGCCTTGCCCAATTGGTAGACTTCGCGCACCTGCATCCTCAATATATATTATGTTTTTCTGCACCGACGGTCGGTATAAGGTTATCTAAATAAGTTAGAAAAACTCATTGATACATGAGCATGACATGACTATCGTTCCTGCGGATTGCGGACTGCGACCCCGGGCCCCAATGATCTATTGTCCATACATCTCCGCAACGTGACCCAATGAGAAACACGTACTCCTTGACAGGATTGAGCGGGCTTACGCATAATTTCCTATGGTTGTAAAAGCCTCACCACCGCGACAGCCCCGTAAGCCCCGATGGTCTACTTAATTCGATACGTTTTACTCAAAGAGTACTTTTTTTATACGTTTTACTGTTATTGTCATAGCAACGGTCTCTCCCCCCCCCCCCCCCCCCCCCCCCCCGAAAAAAATGGCAGAAAAATGTTCTATAGTGAAATAAACAATACTTACTCCTCTTCAGTCGTTGACAGGAGTCACGTGTTTCTCTATGCGTGACCCCGACTTGCAACTACATCGTAGTATCGATGATATGATATTGCAAATCTCCAGCTTGCACATGTGCGTGAAATTCTTCAAATGTCTTTTCTATTGTTTGTATCAAAGTGTTTGTGTGTGTAAAATTACACAAAAACTTTGATACAAACAATAAATAATTTGATAAAAAAACTAATAAGCATAGATTTATATAAGTAATATATATGTCTTTGCTAATAAGGATTGTTTTTGTACAAAACGCAAACATGAGCCACCACAAAATGATAAAGCTTTTTGGTAAACCGGAGAGCTGGCACCCGATACGTCGACTTGACCGCCCAGTAACCGACTTGGAACGCGAATTAGGTATATTATAACGCTTTCAGGATGATAGATAGATAGATAAACAATTTATTTACATAATGTTATGTGTACGTGTGTTACAAATGACATTATACAAGATGCTGCTGGGGCTGCCGCGGCGGGTATGTTATGAGTTTCTCACTGCGCTCCGCAAACCGTATGTAGTAATGCTGCAGAGGATTAGCGTCAGTACAAACAGCATCCTAAATAAAGGTCTCCAAAATTCTAAATTCTAAATTTTTTATTCAAAAAAATATCATATAGATAGCTTTTTAACGTCATTTTTTGACTCTACCACCGCGTCGGAAGGTGTTCCGTTGAGAGAAGATGCGGCCAGAAACTCTACAACACACATCTTTTAAACAAAACAAAATGTACAAAGTACAATTAAAATACAATATTGCATTACATAGTGTAAATAGTCAAGACCAGACATTTTAGACTGGTAGATTATGCTATCATTTTCAGCGTCTAACGGCGTTTTGTGAAACTTTTTGGCACCGGGTTTTTTTAGACTAATTCGACCTCGCTGAACACGATTCAGCCCGGTGCCACCCCGTCCCCCGCTTCCTTAACCCCCCACCCCCCGAAATGTGTCCCGACCCGCGGTTTTTTTAGTTTTATACAAAAACTATTAGAGAAAAATGAAAACCGTCAATGACAAAAATAATCTCCATTAAATTCTCTACAATATTTGTATAACAATTTTTTTGATAGGAATAATAAGTTAGGAAATATGTGTGTCCGAACTGCGTGTAAATTTTTGGTTTTGCATATTTTTGCATTTGCTTTCAATTTATCGAAAAACGGCCGAACCTGTGATAGAATGGCCTAGAAGCGAATTAATCTAGATACATTTACCTACAAAACAAGACCTTATTTACTGTCGTACGAGTATTTGTGTACGATTTATAGCTCAGTGCAGACATACTCTACCGCGAGTTTCGAGTACTGTGCTACACTCTATGCTCGATGCATCAGAAAGTTATGCATTTGTAATAATAACTATTTTATTTATATTAACATTTTGTTTAGACTGGATGAGGAAGGCCGAGGATAGAGTTTTGTGGCGCGCCTTGGGAGAGGCCTATGTTCAGCAGTGGACGATGATAGGCTGATGATGATGATGATGATGATGATAACATTTTGTTGGTGACATTAAAGAGACGGAGGGTGTATGGGCGTTAGTCCACCACGCATGCCCAATGGGGATTGGTGGCCTTCATAATAAGCATCGGAATTTCTTCTTCAGCGTATGCAGGTTTCCTCGCGATGTTTTCCTTCACCGTTTGAGAGCAGTCGGTATTACGTACACGAAATGAAAGACTAATATAAAAGACTAATATTTTGATGTATTGGATCGATATCTTTGCGCAACCGCTATATTTATGCTGTTGAGTTGCAACAGCAACTGCTCGCAAAATCATAATCTTTAAATTTAAATTCTGTAAGCATCTCTACGGTTAGAAGGCTGCGAGAGACAAAAATTGCGGCCCACAGAGCTGCAACAAGCCCCAAATTAACTGCACAACACCGCAGAGACCGGTAGCAGCCTGCGACCAAATCGATTAAGTAAGGTTCTCTTCTCGGATAATACGAGGTTGTGCCTTTTCTGCAACGACAGCTTCGAAAGAGTATACAGGAGTCAGGGAGAACATTTTTCTAAAGCCTGTATACAGAAGAAAATGAACTACGGAGGTGGATCGTTCATGTTCTGGGGCGGCTACTCAATCGAAGGCAAAACCGAACTCGCATGCGTTTCCAGCACAGGTCAAGGGTCGTTGGTTGCTCCTCGGTACATTGCAGAGATCCTGGACCCTGGATGTACATGTGGTCTCATATGTAGGTTTTGTTGGGTATGGGTTCACATTTATGTAATACAACGCCCGTTCCCACAAAGCATCGTGTGTCTACAATATAGATTGGGACCCTTTTATGCAGTGGCTGGGGCGTGAAGTCTAGACCTGAATTTGATTGAACAACATTGGGACGAGCTGAACCAACGAGTTCGGGCCCATGGTCCTACCCATATGCCACCCTTCAAGACCTCCAGGGTCCCGTCTTTGCTGAATGGTACGACATGCCTCAACAACTCGTAATTAAATTTGTTAGGTATAAGCATGACGGCAAGGAAGCAGTTATCAGGGCAAGGTAAGGGGCCTGGGTGTTAGCATATTTTAAGAACCATTTTGGACGATTTCATTGTGTAAATAAACGTGCACATAAACATTAAAAAAAAGTTATAATTCCCCTTTTACTATTAATTTTGTTCTTAAACTGTGGTTAAAAAGCTCGCGGCGGCATCTGTACTGCAGCCACTGCAGGCTATACATCCTTAACTAATACTTGTATAACAATAAGCTAGGTGTTGTTTTGTAGGTAAATGTATCAAGATTAATTCACTTCTTTACTATTTTATCACAGCTTCGGCCATTTTTCGATAAATGAAGGAAAACATCGCGGGGAAACCCGCGAACTTTGAAGAAGAAATTCCGATGCTTATTGTGAAGTTCACCAATCTGCATTGGGCATGCGTGGTGGACTAACGCCCATACACCCTCTGTCTGTCTGTAATGTCTCCAACAAAATGTTAATATAAACAAAATAGTTATTATTACATGCATATCTTTCTGATGCATCGAGCATAGTAGTGTAGCACAGTACTCGATACTCGCGGTGGAGTCTGTCTGCACTGAGCTATAAATCGTAAACGAATACTCGTACGAATATAAATAAGGTGTCGTTTTGTAGGTAAATGTATCAAGATTAATTCGCTTCTTGGTCATTATATCACAGCTTCGGCCGTTTTTCGATAAATTGAAAACCAAACCAAAAATTTGCAAAACCAAAAATTTACACGCAGTTCGGACACACATATTTCCTATCTTAGTATTCCTATCAAAAAAAATGTTTTACAAATATTGTAGATAATTTAATGGAGATTATTTTTGTCATGACGGTTTTCTTTTATCTTTAATAGGTTTTGTATAAAACTAAAAAAAACGCAGTTAGGGACACATTTTGGAGGGTGGGGGGTTAAGGAAGCGGGGGACGGGGTGGCACCGGGCAGAATCGTGTTCAGCGGGGTCTAATTAGTCTAAAAAAACGCGGTGCCAAAAAGTTTCTCTAAACGCCGTTAGACGTTAAAAATCCAATACTACTTGAAAACAATCTACCAGTCTATTTTGGTCATTCAAATAAACATCGAGTTTATAGTAACCTTTTTTACAGAGGACTTGTTTAACATGAGACTTAAACTTTTTGTCTGGTAAGATTAGAATATCCTCTGGTATCTTATTATAAAAGCGTATACAGTGCCCCATGAAAGATGTGTTGACTTTACTGAGTCGAAAATGTGGGAATACTAATTTATTTTTATTTCTTGTATTGTAATTATGAACTTCACTGTTTTTGGGAAAGAGAGACAAATTTTTCCGAACATATAAAATCATTTTCGTAAATATATTGACTGTAGAAAGTCAAAATACTGATATCTTCAAAAAGATCTCGTAGTGAGTCCGATTATAAATGGCTCGAATTGCCAGCTTTTGAAGGATAAAGATAGCCTCGACGTCTGTAGCACGGCCCCACAGCAAAATACCATAAGACATGATACTGTGGAAGTAGCTGAAGTATACAAGTCTTGCAGTAGCTATATCAGTTAGCTGTCTAATTTTTCGAACTGCATAAGCTGCCGAGCTCAGCCTACCCGCTAGGGTTTCTATATGTGGACCCCATTGCAGCCTCGAGTCAATCTTTATCCCTAAAAATACAGTATTACTTGTGACATGCATTATCTAAAGTTATATTATTTTCATTATTTATAACGTTTGGTAGAGTGAATCCGTCCATTAAATACTGTGACAGTGGCTTTATTAAGCCACTAAGTATTAAAAGTTTGATCATCATCAGCCTATAAAAGTCCCACTGTAGGGCACAGGCCTACCGTCAGGCTGTTACATTTCAATAAAACTTTTATTTATTTATCAGTCCAAAATTTCAATATTTTCAACACTTCGGATTTTTTTCCAAGAATCATAAAATATTATTATTGTGTTCAATATTAAATAACAACAACTTATCACAAAACATAAAACCTGATGAACACACTAAACCTACAAATTACAAATAATACACACACTCCAGAGCGTCGCCGCAACACATGGTGCCCAACATGCTAGCAGCATTCCCCCTCTGGATGGCGAGGCTGATTCTTTGTGCCAGGAAGCTCCCAGCTCTGCGGTCACCAGAGGTCTCATTGAGATGCCCTGATAGGTCTGCACGGAATGTTTTGGCCTCTGGGCCCAAGGACCCAGCGTCTCAAAACCTATTGGCGTGAATATGTAGCTGCCAGCCAGATCGCGGTATTTTCGACTCTTCTCGGCCTCAGCACCCGCAGCAGCAGCACCAGCGCGCTCAAAAGTGGCCTGGACATGAGACGGAGCTCGGGTGTGCACGCAGGTCACATCCCACACCAAAATTTTCCCCTGTCGCTAAGGAATGAGCGTTAACCCGTTGGGCCTCCTGCCATCAGTGCGGACAATTCCGTATGGTACGGACTTTGCCGGAATGTTCGCTGAGACAAGAGCTCGACGAATAACGTCATTCAGAGCATTATGGCGTGGGATGCGACCGGCGCTTCTCCGGCAAGAAAGCCCGTGGTGGCCTAGCCTGTTTACAGCGGCACCACACCCGCACTGTTGAGCCTGGTTCGTTTGAAGGCCCAACTGGAGGCCTACCGCCAAACACAGGGTACAGTCGTCTAGTAGGGTACCGATATAGGCAGAAGGAAGGGCGTTCGATGGACAAAGTTATTGTGATTCGTGTTTGGGTGGATTCTTTCATTAATTATAATACTTATACTATTACTCTTAAATCACATTTTTTTTAAATGTTTTGAGGTTAAGGAGTTCAGATATTCGGTCAAGTATAAAAAGAAAGATTATTTAATAGTAAAGTTTTAATTACCCTAAGAAATAGATTACAGTAAAGTTATTATTTACAATAATATTGCACTGTTATATTATGATTTCAACATTGATTTTAAATAAAAATTACCGCCAATGACTTACAATAAAATTATGATGAAGGCTAATCATGGGGACGAAAAAAAATTTAATCAAAATAAAATTGTACCGTGCTTAGTCCTAGTTACTACTAGGACTAAGCACGGTACAATTTTATTGTAAACCAAGTTACTACTTGGTTTAGATGATATATCACAAAATATCACAATGCGAGCCTTAATAACGCGAACATTTCAAACCAGAAAAATGAAGCAAAATAATTGACAGTTTTACTTCGAAAATGTACTGAGATGACAGACCAAGTACCCTAATTTGTATTGAAGTGCCCTAGTTTTGCGTGCTTCAACTTAAAGCGCTTTGGGCCTATCCATTCATTTTACTTTGATCTAAGGCCTCAATATAGACCAATGCCGCCGCCACCTCTACTTAGAGCGTCGAGTCCGCCTCCACCGCCGCCTCCACTGAGTGCCTCAAGTCCGCCGCCACCACCGCCGCCGCTGGGGGAGCGAGCTACACGGTACAGACCACCGCCGCCGCCGCCTCCGCTTAGAGCTTGGAGTCCGCCTCCACCGCCGCCTCCACTGAGTGCCTCAAGTCCGCCTCCACCACCGCCGCCGCTGGGGGAGCGAGCTACACGGTACAGACCACCGCCGCCACCGCCTCCGCTTAGAGCTTCGAGTCCGCCTCCACCGCCGCCTCCACTGAGTGCCACAAGTCCGCCTCCACCACCGCCTCCACTAAGTGCCTCAAGGCCGCCTCCACCGCCGCCGCCGCCGCTGGAGCGAGCTACACGGTACAGACCACCGCCGCCGCCGCCTCCGCTTAGAGCGTCGAGTCCGCCTCCACCGCCGCCTCCACTGAGTGCCTCAAGTCCACCTCCACCACCGCCGCCGCTGGGGGAGCGAGCTACACGGTACAGACCACCGCCGCCGCCGCCTCCGCTTAGAGCTTCGAGTCCGCCTCCACCGCCGCCTCCACTGAGTGCCTCAAGTCCGCCTCCACCACCGCCGCCGCTGGGAGAGCGAGCTACACGGTACAGACCACCGCCGCCGCCGCCTCCGCTTAGAGCGTCGAGTCCGCCTCCACCGCCGCCTCCACTGAGTGCCTCAAGTCCGCCTCCACCGCCGCCTCCACTGAGTGCCTCAAGGCCGCCTCCACCGCCGCCTCCACTGAGTGCCTCAAGTCCGCCTCCACCACCGCCGCCGCTGGGAGAGCGAGCTATACGGTACAGACCACCGCCGCCGCCGCCTCCGCTTAGAGCTTCGAGTCCGCCTCCACCGCCGCCTCCACTGAGTGCCTCAAGTCCGCCTCCACCACCGCCGCCGCTGGGAGAGCGAGCTACACGGTACAGACCACCGCCGCCGCCGCCTCCGCTTAGAGCTTCGAGTCCGCCTCCACCGCCGCCTCCACTGAGTGCCTCAAGTCCGCCTCCACCGCCGCCTCCACTGAGTGCCTCAAGGCCGCCTCCACCGCCGCCTCCACTGAGTGCCTCAAGTCCGCCTCCACCACCGCCGCCGCTGGGAGAGCGAGCTATACGGTACAGACCACCGCCGCCGCCGCCTCCGCTTAGAGCTTCGAGTCCGCCTCCACCGCCGCCTCCACTGAGTGCCTCAAGTCCGCCTCCACCACCGCCGCCGCTGGGAGAGCGAGCTACACGGTACAGACCACCGCCGCCGCCGCCTCCGCTTAGAGCTTCGAGTCCGCCTCCACCGCCGCCTCCACTGAGTGCCTCAAGTCCGCCTCCACCGCCGCCTCCACTGAGTGCCTCAAGGCCGCCTCCACCGCCGCCTCCACTGAGTGCCTCAAGTCCGCCTCCACCACCGCCGCCGCTGGGAGAGCGAGCTACACGGTACAGACCACCGCCGCCGCCACCTCCGCTTAGAGCTTCGAGTCCGCCTCCACCGCCGCCTCCACTGAGTGCCTCAAGTCCGCCTCCACCACCGCCGCCGCTAGGGGAGCGAAGTATACGGTACAGACCACCGCCGCCGCCGCCTCCGCTTAGAGCTTCGAGTCCGCCTTCACCGCCACCTCCGCCGAGAGCTTCGAGTCCACCGCCTCCACTTCCACCACTGAGTAGTCCACCACCACCCCCGCCACCGCCTGGAAAAATACATTTCTTAAATAATCGTTTTCTCTTTAGGGTGAGCCTTCCCTCGGCGCACCCTGGTAGCAGCTAGGTCACGGTAAGATAGTGATCTAGGTTGACTATTACTAATCTCAGCAACACAATGGTTCTACAGAACAACAGACCTGAACAACGGCACTTTCTAGTTGTTCAGTATCATGGGTACAATCACCCCTTAAAGTAATGCAACTGTTTACCCTAACACCCTGTTTAATAAAGTAGACACATACCTGGAGCGGAGTAGGCGCACACAATTAGTCCTAGGACTAGCGTCGTTCTCAGAATCTTCATAATGTTAAACTGTGCTCGTTATCTTACTACACTTGCTTTTTATACCAAAAGTTTGCCAAAAATCGTTATCATGATTTTGAATCGAACAGGAAAATAAATGTTCAATTGTTTTTTCCTTAAGCGATTTGTGGCCAAAAGACAAACTACAAATAATTTATCCTTATTAGTGTTCCGTCACAGAATAGGTAATAGTATATAGTTCTACATACAGAACGGCCTCTCCCCGCCCCCTCTGACTTCAGATACCCCACCTCCCCTCACACTTTATGGGGTAACCTGAGGGGAGCCGAGCAAGGGAATTCAGTCAGGCGCGCGCACCCGTTGGATTTTACTACATAAAATTGTGTCTTTTCAGTACATAAAAATCGTTGAAAAATAACGCTAAATTCACATTTTCAGTAAAAAATTATCGAAATGTATTATAGATGACGTTAACCGCAAAGCGCGGCTTTCAACCCTACACGCAATGTTATGGACAGTTTCCACAAAGTGCGCATGTGCAGACGCCAGTTCTAACAATAAAGTTATTCTGATTCTGATTCTGATTCTGCCATTTCCAAATTCAAAAACGTTTTATTGAGTGCCGGACCTGTGGTTCCGTGCCAAAATTGGCAAAATGGGACAGAAAGCGAGGTGATTATTATTTATTTTATTTAACACTTTATTATACACACGGAAATACAGATTAGTACTAGGTACATAAAAGACAAGTACAAAGTAATGGCGAGCTCAACTTTTGAAACATTTGAACTGAACTGAACTTTTTAAATATGTGAATGTAGTTCAAAACGTTTCAAAAAGATAAGGATAGTCGCTTCAGAACGTTTCGCTGTAGCTATAACGGTTAAGGTACCTGCCCTTACTGCCCCGTCTCAAAAATACACCCTGTATTTCTATTTCCATTACTTTTTATTTTTCATTCTTTATAATTTCTAATCCTTTTTTTTTCTCTTTATAATTATTTCAGTGATCTGCGCGTACGATGTTAGTTAGATAGTACTATAAAAGTGGTCGGAATATTGATATCATTTATTAATAAAACAAATAAAAGTGGGTAAGTACCTACATTAAAAATAAATAAAAATATTGAGAACTAAAATTAACTTAACCTGTGCAGGTCGGAATATTATATTTTGTAACAGGAAAATTGAACAAAAAATATGTATTATCTATCATTTGTAAAATCGCGTAGAAATTCGTTTTTAGGGTTCCGTACCCAAAGGGTGAAAACGGGACCCTATTACTAAGCTTACGTTGTCTGTCCGTGCGTCCGTCCGTCTGTCCGTCCGTCCGTCCGTCCATCTGTCCGACCTATTTAGGGCTGTAACTTTTGAACCGAAAGAGCTAGATAGTTGAATTGAAATTTTCACAGAATGTGCGTTGTTACGGCGGATTTGCTAACAAAATAATAAAAATGTCAAAAAGTTAAAAATTAAGGGGACAAGAAACTAGTTTTTATCAACGTTTTTTCTTCTTGCTCTATGGTAAAAACGGTAATACATACAAGCGTCAAACTTTGTGTGATTATAGAGCAAACTGTACAGTATAACAACAAATAATAAAAACCGGCCAAGTGTGAGTCGGTTTCGCGATAAAGGTCCCGGAGTTAAAACAACTTTTTTTACGTTAATATGTTGTAGTGGTGTGGTACAGAACCCTCGGCCTCGGTGCGCAAGTAGCCCGACTCGCACTTGACCGATTTTTATTATTAAATTTGCTCTAATAAATCAGCTAGCTACGTTTTCCTGTTTCATTTTCATTCCATTGATTTGTTGACAAACTGAGAGTATAAAATGTAAGTTCAATTTAATGTTTTATCACAGTCTGAGAAGATCTTTACAAGATGAATCAAGTCGTAGGACCAGCGTTCATCTTAGCTCTTATCGTGTGCGCCGTACAACAAGTACAATCAAATCCTGGTACAACACCTGTTAGTTGGACTCAATGTTGGACCTATACTTATAACCAGCCAC